>CM064519.1:24468983-25673983 GCA_032716605.1 Paralithodes platypus
ACACTAAACAGACTTCTGTCAACCCCACACACCTCACTCCGACCCCCACGGGGGAAAGCTACAAACCATTCATACGAAAGGTTAAAGTAAAGACCCCCACTGGACACTTGGCCCGTGTACCACACCCACACCAAGCCCGGGCAGCCGCCCGCCACAACACAGAGGACACATTCTTACAGGTATACATTGACCTGCAAAAGAAACCTGACCGTCGCTCTCGTGTTTGGTGGAACTTTCTAAATACCCTGAAAATGACCCACCATTACTATGATTCTTTTAACTTCACCCTTGAGGCTCGAGGACGAGCCTATAATGAAGGAGAGGGAAGTAAAATGCCCCAGAACAAGAAGCCCACCACAGAAGCCACGAGCGAACACCACACAGAAACACCCGGAAGAAAGGTCCACAGAACGAAAGGACCAGCTGACCGAGCCCGCCATTCCAGGCAGGCCCAAGCCCGCAGGGCTAAACAGCTCCAGGACAACACCCATTTACCTTTTCTAAAACCGACCATTTTCCACACCTCACGTACACTAACCCCTCGTGTCCTACACTTATTAACTACAAAGATGATGAACAGGAATATACATTCATATTAAAAACACCCATGCCTGTCCCGACGTTGAGCCAATGCCAACACATCAGACAGCCATAAATATATCTATGTATGTTCTTGCATCCGAGAAGTAGATGTTATATATCTTAGAAGTTAAAGCACCCACGCTGTCCCTAGATCTCTTATATCATTTTCCATGACGAGTATAGATATATGTAACCCGTGCTCAGTCGCCCCTTGCATTGCTCCTCTAGTAACTAAGTATTAATAGTAACATTCCCTAACATCTTGTCTTGCCAGACTAACCTTCTGAAGACCCATCCCCCCATAAATCTATGTATGCAACCCTCAGGTTAAGTATTTTTATCCGCCATTGTGTTCACCTTTTTCCATTTACTTTCCACAATTGTCATACGTCTTCCCCTTGCCTCCTTGGGATCCACAGTCCACACTACGCCAATGTACTTCGTGTCTTACACCTCTTACCCCAACCAGAGATTATATAAGATAACCTGGTTATCAGTATCTGTCATAAGTACCCCGAAACAATAACTAAGTACCCCTACGAACTGCCACTGTGGTTGGTATTTTATATGTAATAGTACACGCAGTTCACAGGGCCAACTAATAGTATCCATAACCCTCTGACTGATCACATAACTCTATCTTTTCCAGACTCATATACCACCCCATAGTTGCATTCCCCGGTAGCATTTGGCTAACGTATTCTACTGCCTTTTCAAACTTCCATATCAATTGTAGCCTAATGCCACCCCCACGCCCAGGGACCTTAGGGGCCAAATTTCCCTGTAGCCCTTGAACTCTCCCCCCCCTCTCATTAAGACACCCACGATTCTCGTCTCTTGTCCGTTCTTGACTCTATCTCATACCTCTTGAAGATGCTTCTCTTGTCCGTTACTAACGCTCTCCAACCTTTGATCTATATACTCCTATCCAGCCTACCTTCACTTAGTAGGCCAGCACAACATTAGAACTTTACTAGCCCCTTGCATGCCATCTATTCTCTTACAACACATTCACAACCCTGCACCCAATGGTCGTCGGTGCGAGGCTAGCCGCCCCGCCAGTAACTAACTTCTATTGTCATACTTCCAGATAAATGTGGCAGGGTTAGCAACCCAGTCTCCACCATATCCAGCAAAGCCTACAATTAACAACCAGCCGAGTAAAACCAGCTAGCTAAGGCACCTTCGGTTTTGGTATTAAAGACACTCACATCTGTCTCATACACAGAGGGTTATTACAAACACTGGTGATATGGCAAGCCCCTAGCCACAGCCGCCGGACGACTATATCAGAGAGGGCGCCCAGCTCCCCCTTTTTGCCCACCCGAGGAGGGAGACCCCCACCCCCGCGGAGGTATACCTGGCCCGTTTTGACTCTCGAGTCATTGCCAGGTAGCACAGGAATTCTTCCTATCAATGAACTAACCATGAATGACTAACACCTTTACTAACCTCTATTACCTCACAATAAACCATTTACCTTTCTTGCATGCTCTGATCACTAAATTAGCACCTCAGCTATACCATAGAATGAAGATTGAACAATCTAGAGAGACACTCCTATCACAGCTGTCCCCATCCTCCTCGCCAAGTAGATCCAGTCTCTCTCCCCTAAATACGTCCAGTATAGCCAAAATAGTACCTCTTACTAAGGCTCAGTTATATGAAAATATAAAGGCTTCCTATCGCCCTGTGCCACAACAGTAAATACCATCTTACCTAGTCACCATATCTATTGAGAGCTCAATTAAGTCCATAAGACTCGAGATCCCTACTGTCTGCAGGGTCCAGAACCGAGGCTATAAATATACCTCCCGCCCCCAGTCAAATCAGTTGAAAGCTAGACACCAACCAGTGGTCACTACCCTGCAGTTTACCTCTAGCTCTGCCCTTGTGTTGTTCCGGAGTTGAGAGATTCCAGATCCGGCAGACTCCGTGGCAGAGAAGACTGATAGAAGCATCTGTCCATGTACAAGTCCTAACGTGCACCTTATAACCTTCGCACAAATTCGTGGGTATATAAGTGTGTAGCCAGCAACGATCATCAAGAGATCCGACTTGAGAACTTCCTACATTTTGGACCATCTGGACGGCCGGGGAACCAGTCGTTAGCCCCCAACATCACCGGAAGCAAGATAACCAGGACCAGATCTACCCATACTATTCAAGATTCATGTTACTAGTACTAAGTGTTATAGTACTAGCTTGATACGCACCTATTAACTTTCTATAAAGTGGCTAAGACCTTGCCCAGTGTAATTCATATTTAACCATTGCATTTGGGACGTACTAAGCGATCAGTGTTTTTTTATTAACAGGCGACCTTGACTCTCGTAATTACCTTATTCAGATATTAAAACGCTAGTGATATCTAACGTTCGCCCACTGATTCGTGTTCTACATATTTCTGCCTTAAGAATATCAAACTTAGTTCAGTACCCCCATGAGGTTGCTAGAGATTTCCGTGTTCTATAATATACGCGTCTAATCCTAACTGTGAGTTGCTACGTGGGCACGCGACCAGCCAGCAAGAGGTAAAAATCAGTGACAGTGAATTATACGAATATATTGAGGTCTTCCAGTAAAATATAAACTTGCTAATTAAACCCGTGATCAGAAGAATATACCTGAACGTTGGAAGTGGGAGACTAGGCTCCATCCAAATCCGCAAATGCTAGCAGTTCCCTTCTATCATTTGTTTTGTGCAAATATAACTATCTTTCTATGCTCTTTATTTCTTTATTTCAATAAACGTGAACTTGTGTCGTGTTACTGTGTGTTTATTTTGTGTTCTCTATTCCTCATACCTTGTATTGTGCATGCAGCCTTCTATACCCAGTCATTCAGAACTCACATTACCCAAGTTAAACCTGTAGAAAAACAGGGCATAACAAGGAGCCTGAAACAGGCACCACAGAGACGCAGTCCTGGGGAGCCACAGACACCCACTCGCCGGGGAAACAAGCCTGTTTTAAACCACGCGTGGCCAAAACTCGGCAACCAGCCGGGTTTATCATGGTGAAACCGAGAAAAACCCGCCGGAAAAAACCCATCCCGTCCAGATACCATCTGAACGCAACACCGGACCGAGGCGTAGCCAAAACACAACTAACGCCGGGCCCAACATAGTCCGTGGAATTAGCCAATACACAACTAACCCAGGACACATAAATAGTCCGTGGAATTAGCCAACACACTACTAAACCAGGACACACATGACACAGTAGTACATATTTAGAAAATAAATCAATAATACTTGTATATGTGGTAAAGCTACGAGAAGCTGGCTAGGCCTAGGCAGATGGATAACAGTAACATGTCGGAATATAAACAAAAAGCACTGAATTATATCACAACAGGAACCACCGCCAACACACCACTGTAGCAAACACTTCCGGCAAAGGGAAGAACTGACTCGGGACCCAGAAAAAACTTCACTAAGTGAAGAAAAATACGCTGGGAACGTCAGCAAAAATATGCTACCTCATCAGAAAGATAAAAGGAAGCAATAATGCGTAATGAAAGCCGCCTGCATCACAAAGCTAGCTAACTGTGAAAAAGTTCACGTCCACAACAGGACCACGAGGGTACATCCGAAATAGATGCCCCAAACACACGACCCAAAATACACTGCACTGCGGGCAACTAGCCCAGGACACTCCTGCTACGCATATCCTAACCTTACTCGATACATCCCAGAATAAACAAATGAGAAAAAACTCACTAGGGATGCAACAAATGCGGAACCCGCGGAGCGTGGGGAGACACGTCCGGGCAGGCTGAGCGCAGAGCAGAGAAGGAAGAATGACGCCTGAATCAGCGTCTGGTCAAAGATCCACACAAGTACATCCACGATATGATGGGAAGCTTATTGGATAGTTATTCTTATTTTCTTTTTGTTTTTATTTTTTACGAAGTTTTTTCGTAGTGAGAACTCAATTCATAATGACTGAAGCCATGAGTGAGGTCGCGTGCGCTCATGATGAAGGCTCCTCAGTTTTTAAATGCTCTGCACGGTAGATTCAAACTACGGCGGATTAGTGTTTGAAGAGGATGCCTTATGTAATAGGCATGTTCGTCAATGATGGAGGGGCCACTAATAAATATAGCACTACACAAGTTTCCAAGTGATCCATACCATTGTAACAAATGGGTGAAGTTTATACAAAGAACCAGAGTGTGGGAGGCAAAGCCCAAAACAAGCTTCATATGCAATGGACATTTTCGTGATGAATGCTTTGACAATAAAGTGCAGTGGAGTATGGGTATGGCTAGATGCACCCGCTGATTGCCTATACGGACTGGGGTCTTGTCACGCCCAGTGCCAGGTCCGTACTGTATATATACGGACTCGCCGAAAAAAAATCGTAGCAGCGAAACGACTGCACCTATAGCTTTCATATTTCTACAACATGTACCTCACCCTTCTGGCGTCTTGCTACCACCACCCCAACCCCCTCCCCCAATCCACTCGCCGACCATGGGTCGCCGCAATAGGCCATCACAAAGGAAAACAAGGAAAATATGTGGCGGCGAAACGACTGCACCAATTGGTTCCATATTTGTGTGACAAGTCCCCTACCCTTCTGTCTGCCCCCCACCACAATCCCAACTTCCTCCCACCACCCACTTCCAGCCTATCCGTAGATCATCACATAAAAAAATGAAAATCCGTGGTGGCGAAACTACCTCACCAATCGGCTCCATATTTGTAACACAAGTCAATTACCCTTCTACCTTCCCCCCACCATCCCCCAAACCACCCTCCCACCCATACGTGCTTGCCAATTTCAGGAGTCAGGAGAGTGGATAATATGGGCTAACTTAAGCCTAGCCCAAATTATACAGTCAGTGTCGATGGATATAGGCCTAACCTAGGCTAAAGAAATTTATTAGCTGAAATTCAACTACTAGCAACTAGGCTAAAAAAAAAAAAAAAAAAAAAAAATAAGTCGATCGCCGCGGTTTATGTTCCCGTCTATTTTTACGGCGATTTTTTCTGTTATTTGCACCCTGTTGGCAATGTATATGATGATGACAATAAGTCATGGAGGTGTGAGGGGCGGGCTTTCATTATTGTATCCAAATGCAGTCAAAATAGACGGGGACATGATCGCTAGCGTCCGCCGCGGCTCCGAGTAGTGTAAACAAGGCGGGCGGTAATCACAGCTGCTTCTCCCTCTCCTGCTGCTGGATCTCGTCCTACAGGTTCATACATATAAGCCTGGACACCACCAATATTCATCACTTGAGGTTCTTTGCCATAATCACGGTTATCACCCTCAGTATTGGCAAACGAATCGGAACTACTGTCACTATCCTCCATTTCCACCTGTCAGAAGAGCTTGTTGTGTTCCTGGGCATACGTCATCAGAGCGCTTAAACTCCGAATCCAGAAAAGTGTCACCCATATCCTATTTTGGCCATTATATAAATAATTAAGCCATTGTAGCATAAAATATTGCACCAAATGCTATAGTGCACACTGCCGGTAATGATTGTGGAGGAAAATAATAGCATGCACACCCACCTTTAATGATGTGTTGTTCAACATTGGTCTGTCCTATTTCAGTGGGTTGTTGGGCAAATACGTCACTGAACTCTAGCAATAGTTCGTACATGCTGTGTTTTTGGTGGTCGGTTAATGTGTCAGGGAGAGGGGGTAATTTGAGACTGGTAGGGGTTTCATTGGAATCTATGGGAAGGTCATCAAATGTTTCGAGGTCTCCTATGATGAGGCCTTTTGGTAATGTCAGGGATTCTTCAGAGATATTGGCCACTAGAATGTGGTTTATGCGAGCGGAAATGATGGCGGGTTGTAGGAGGCAATGATTGGGGTCGGTGGACGTGGTAGTGGGGGAAAATATCGTGAGTTTGGGGTATGGGTCGAAGGTTAACCCATTTTTGATGGCGGGGGGGGGGAATTTGACATTTATCTTTAACTACAGCTGGGCTAATGATGGTGGGGGACCGACTGGTGAGCAGGTGCTCGGTACGCATGAGAGAGGGGGGAATCACTTTGGTGGGGGTCACGCGTGAGGGGGGGATTAACGGCGCGTGTAGGAGGATCAGAGTGGTGAGGTGTGAGGGATTTAGAAAACGGAATTTGTTGGTGGGACTGTGGAGGATTGGTGGGGGAAGAGTTAGGGATAGAACATGGGTTATTGGTGGAGGACTGATGTACTGATTTGTGGTTGTTAAAAGGACGAATTTGGGGAGTTTTGTCGGTGGCAGTGACGGTTTGTTTAGAGGTTACATGGGATTGGTGGGTTTGTCTGTCATGAGGGGGTGAGTCAAGTGTGGGGTTTTGCAGTTTTTTAGGGGTGTGAATTGTGTGGGGATGGAAGGGAGCTACTGACGGAAAGCTGTCACAAGGGAAATTTTGTTGGTGGGGGAATAGCTGAGCATTTCTGGGGGCATGGGGAAAACATTGTTGGGTACATAGGTCGGCATTTTCCCTGGAAACATGTGTACATAAATATTTGGTAGAATGGTTTTTACATACATAAGAGTCTGTTCTGGAAACATGGGAGGATTGATCCTGGACAGAGTTAGGAGAAATGGGGGGGTTTACATCATTGAGTTGCTTGGACTTGTCTTCTTTCGTTTGCTGAGGCATTTTTTCAACGGAATGAGTGATATTTTGAAAGAACTCGGGGCACGGGCGGGGGGGGGGGGGGTTAGGAGTTACCTTAGTGCTAGCTGCAACTTGGTAATCTTGACTCAGTTTTTGTTGAGGGTGGAGGTGTTTTTTCTTTTTGTAAACTGGTTTCTGCGTGATGGGTTTGTCAGAGGCTTTGGGTTGGAATTTTTGTTGTAATGAGATCAGCCTCTGGCCGCAGTCAACCTGGGCCTGGAGTTTTTGAAGGAGGTCAAGTCCAAGGAAACCATCGTAATGTTTACAGTGGGAGGAAAATACTGTGAACGGGTGATAACAACGGGCATGGGGGGCAGGAGTAGTTACTGACAGGGGCAAAGTGTCTCCTAGGAGATTTAAGTAGGTATCAGCAGCTGAGATTAGTTCTGCTTTGGTAGGTAACAAGGGGCCAAATAGTCGGTGGTGTTGATCATAATAAGACTTGAACACACATGACTTAGCAGCTCCCATGTCGATTAACAAGCGGACAGGAATGTCCTTGATTTTGGCCATGTAGTAAATGGGGGCAGTGCGATCAGTTATGGCATCCCCCGCCGAGGCCATCGTGGGCGGGGGATACTTTTAAAATCCTGGGGGTCGGGATCTACCTCCTCCAGGGTTTCCTCGGTATCGTCTGAGGTCATGATATGGGGGGCTATGTCTTCGGTGTGCATTGCCTCCATTTCTTCCTCTTGTCCCCACTCCTCTTCATTTACAGAAATGCAAGGAGTAAAGGGGCGAGGGTTGGCAGAGTCACGAATTTGATGGAGGGCACACTTAGCACTACAGGCAGGGAAATCATAGGGGTTGATAATCACTAATGTAGGGTTCTTACTTTGGTAGGGGTTGTAGGTTTTTGTTCCGGTTGAAGATTCTGCGTGGCTGGGTAGGTTGGAACCGGGGCCTACTGGGTTGGGGCTTGCCGGAAGGGTAGGTAGGTTTGTTGTGGAAGGATGAGGATGGGTAGGCATTCTTGGAGTTGAAGGTTTGAGCCTTGGGGTTTTGGTTGTCGAGGTGCTGCGGGTGTGTGGGGAACCTCTTGATTACAGCGATTTGGGTGGGTGTTTCTGTGTGCACGGCCAAAATACGTCGGATCATGATGAGATCTTTTTGATATCCGACGAAATCGTGCACACGGAAATGATCATTTACTACTGAGGGCAATATTGATACAAGGTTGACCAGAATCTGCTGTTCTTGCTGGATTCTGGTCAATGTGGGGAAAGACACTTTGATATGTTGGGCGATCTTATTCACTGTGGCATCTAGATCGCCTTCGAATTTAGTGTCTTGGAGACGGGTGTGGGCCACGAAAACGCCCAACGAAGGCTTAATGGCCTCTATCACTATTGGGCGAAATTCGTCCCATGTGAGAGCAGGGTGCACTTGGTAGGCAACCAGGGAAACAGCTTTTCCCAGGTGCGTTAATGTCACGGCTATCTTTTCTGCGTCCGTGGTATAAACTAGGTCAAGTACGGGTTTCACTATGTTCATGAACGTTTCGATCTCGATCTCGATCTCGGGATGTGTGAACGGTGCACCATGATGTAATCGTGTTCTGGCTGTTCCAAACTTGCAATGTAATGCAACCTTTTATCCGAATCAAGAACCACCGCTGCCGCCAATGTTATGCCCTGTTTTTCTACAGGATTAACTTGGTTAATGTGAGTTCTAACTGACTGGGTATAGAAGGCTGCATGCACAAAACAAGGTAGGAGGAATAGAGAACACAAAATAAACACACGGTAACAAGATACACGATCACGTTTATTGATGTACACACTTCTGTAGTTTTCTTGATGATTATTAATATGAAGCATAAGAAGGTATGAATACTCGTACAAGACAAATGATGGAATTGAACAACTAGCATTAAGTGGATCTGGATGGAGCCTAGTCTCCCACTTCCAACGTTCAGGTATTAACACCTTACGAGCGGCCTATGCGGTTTATTTATGTGTACCGCACAGCGGGGTGTTTTTAGCCAAAATAGGGCTGTTTACGTGATCATTTTCATGCCTAAATAAGACCCAGAACGTAAAACAAGTACCTATCCCTGAAAGGGCATAAACAGAGCTTTCGAATGACACCATAACGATCCTTGTATGATGGATAGTTTTCTTGCAATAACCGTGCAACGCGAGTGCAAAAAGCAGGTAATTCGGTACTTTCAGTACATAATTGAGTATGTAGCGAGTGAGAGAGGGAGGAGGGAGCTGAGATTTGTGTCAGTAGGTTCGCCGCGGTGGTCTGGAGCAGTCATACGCTCGCTAGTCTCCTGCCACCACTTGTCTCTCTCTCTCAGCCACATTACGTGCTGAAATTGCCACTCGTCCTATGTCGAGCGCCGCCACATAGTCCAGCTTTATTTAACTCGACTTATGTTGCTCGCCGCTAAATAAGGGTTAATCTTCTGATCACTGGCTTTACTCACAAGTTTATATACTGGAGACCATAAATGTTACTTATAGATTCATATTCACTATTAGATTTATCACTGGTAGCTCTGGTACACAAGTAGTAGTTCACAGACTAGATTAGACACGCGTATTTTAGAGCACGGGAATTCTAGTAACCTCAGGGGGGTACTGATCTAAGTTTTGTATTCTCGTATCAGAAACACATAGAACGCGAATCAGTGGGCGAACATCAGATATCACTAGGGTTTCACTGCTATGTAATAATATCTGGATATATGAGTAATTACGAGAGTTAATATCGCCTGTTAATTAATAAACACTGATACGCATAGCACTTCCTAATGGAATGGTTATATATGAATTATACTGGGGCAAAGATATAGCCACTTCATAGAAATATTAATAAGTGAGTCTCTAAATAGCACTGTAACACTGTAGCACTGATAGAGTGAATCTTGGGTAGTATTTGATTGGTCTGGTCCTGGTTATCTTGCGTCCGTGATGTTGGGGGCTAACGACTGGTTCCGCGGCCGTCCAGATGGTCCATATGTAGAAAGTTCTCAAGACGGATCTCTTGGCGATCGTTGCTGGTTACACTCTTATATACCCTCTGGTTTCTAGACCTGAATCACAGATATTAGGATCTCCCTGACAATCTGGATCGGAATTAATGCCAAGCGCATCTCATGTCGATCGCTCAGCTTCCCGGCCTGTATGAAGGTTATAAGGTGCACATAGATTTCTTTTACGTGGACAGATCCTTCTATCTAAATCTGCCACGGAGTCTGCCGGCTCTGGAACTCAATTCTCAGGAACAAACAAATAGAGCTAGAGGTCAACTCAAGGGACCAACCACTGGTTGGTGTCTATCTTTCAACTGATTTTACTGGGGGCTGGAGCTTGGTTTATAGATTCGGTTTTGGACCCTGTAGGCAATAGGGATCTCGAGTTTTGATGGACTTATTTGAGCTCTCAATTGATACGGGAACTAGGTAAGGTGGTGATAACTGTTGTGGCACATGGCTGTATGGAGCCTTCATAATGTGAGATAACTGAGCCTTAGTAAGAAGTACTATTTTGGCTATACTGGAAGTATTTACGGGAGAGAGACTGGATCTACTTTGCGAGGAGGTTTGGGACATCTTTGATAGGAGCGTCTCTCTTAGATTGCTCAGTCTTCATTCTATGGTATAGCTGAGGTGCTAATTTGGTTATTAGAGTATGCAAGAAAGGTTAATTGGTTATTGTGGGTTAATAGAGGTTAGTAAAGGTGTTAGTCATACATGGTTAGTTCATTGATAGGAAGAATTCCTGTGCTACCTGGCAATGACCCGGAAGTCAAAACAGGGGTCAGGTATACCTCCGCAGGGGTAGGGGTCTCCCTCCTCGGGTGGGTGAAAGGGGTAGGTGCGCGTCCTCTCTCTGTGATGGTCGTCTGGGCGGCTGTGGCTGGGGGCTTGCCATATTACAAGTGTTTGTAATAACCCTCTGTTTATGAGACAGATGTGGGTGTTCGTAATACCAAAACCGAAGGTGCCTTGACCAGCTTGTTTAATTGGTTGGGTTGTTAATTGCATCGTTTGTTGGATGTGGTGGAGACTGGGTTACTAACTCTGCCACATTTATCTGGAAGTATGGCAATAGAAGTTAGTCACTGGCGAGGCGGCTAGCCTCGCACTGACGATCATTTGGTACAGGGTTGTGAATGGGTTGTGAGGGAATAGATGGCATGCAAAGGGTTAGTAAAGTTCTAATGGTGTTCCTTCCTACTGGGGGAAGGTAGGCTGGATAGGAGTATATATACAAAAGGTTTGAGAATGTTAGTAACGGAAAAGTTAAGGATATTCAGGGGGTATGGTGGAGAAGCTAGGTTAGGAGGGAGTGGAGGAGCGTGGGGGTTAACGAGAGGGAGAGGGTTAAGGGGGGCTACGTGGAAGTTTGACCCTAAGGTCTCTGGGCGTAGGGGTGGCATTAGGCTACAGTTGGTATCTTAGACTGGGGGTTACCGACAGGGAAGGTAGGGTAATTAAACGCTACCGGGGGATGAGCAATAGGTGGTGGTATATGAGTCTGGAAATTATAGAATCATGTGGACTGTGGGGAAGATGAGGTTAGCTGTAGGTGTGTGCTTGACTGTGGATAAAAGTAGAGAAAAACATAGTGTACTATTACTCGTCAATACGAGGGGTTATGGACACTTAGTCGACACGATTTCTTGCTGATCTAGTTGTCCCTGGGAATTGCGTTTTCTATGAAATATATACCAAAGAAAGCAGCAGTTCGTAGGGGTAGCTTCGTTATTGTTTCGTGGTAGATATGCGTCGAGACAATGGTAAAGGAGGGTTATCTATACAATCTCTGGTTAGAATTGGGCAATACAGGAACAATGGAATTTCCTATACCATCTCGTCTGTGCAGGAATATAGTTACTGGATTGCTCGCGGCATCTTCCGTCGTGAGATCTGGCAAGATAGGGCAGGCGTAATGGTTGCACGAGGGTGTACCCGTGGGTATTATAGTTTCTTATCAATTATGACATGGGGGTTAATGTTATTACTTCTCGGATGGAAGAACATGCATAGATTTATGGGGGCGGTTGGTCTTCAGAAACTTAGTCTGGCAAGACAAGGTATTTTAGGGGGTTAACATATTACTTCTCGGATGGAAGAACATACATAGATTTATGGGGGCGGTTGGTCTTCAGAAACTTAGTCTGGCAAGACAAGGTATTTTAGGGTATGTTGATATTGATATCTTAACTTAGGGACAGGGCATGGGTGTATTAAATTAAGGTGTATTCATGTTCATCATCATGTAGGTAGAGTCTGGCGGGTAAGAGGTGTAGGACACGAGGGGTAGTGGATATGCGACGTGGGGGAAGGGTCAGTGGTTAGAAGCGATAGGCAGGTACTGTGGTTTGGAGCTGCTTAGCCCTGCGGGCTTCGGCCTGTCTGAACTGGTTGGCTTGGTCACCTGGTCCTTTCGTTCTGTGGGCCTTTCCTTCGGGTGTCTCTGTTCCCGTTTCTTTGTTGTTCTCGCTCGTGGCTTCCGTGGTGGGCTTCTCGTTCTGGGGCATTTTATACACTATCGTAAATACGATAGGCTGTGACTCTTTTGTGATCTCGTGTGTCTCTGTGACGTCACGATCGCTCCTACAGCACGACGTAGGACGAGTAGATCGTATATTATAAGATTGTAAATAAGTTAAGTTATAAAAGGCCTAATATGCTATTAAGCAATATTGCCATGGTCTTATGTAGTATATATGAATTTATCGTATATATTAATATAATTTATCGTATAGAGCAACCTATAGATGCGGTACGATAATTTGGGCTCCTGGCGTTTTGCCAAGGCAGCAAGGTGTGCCTTCGAGGAAGGGCAGAGCCTTCACGAACACCAACTAGTTAACATCTAATTTTCCGCCCTCAGTTGATCGTGCTTTTGTGCCTCTAATCACAATACACATACAGCAATACACTCAACTACACCATCACGACGCTCTCATCGACGCCATGACTGACTGACAGATAAGCATAATATTCATGTCCATTCCCATCTATCTATCTATCTATTGCCTGACGCCGTGATCCCCGAAGGGGTGGCCACGAACGAACCGCCCCCATGCACCTCTGTCCCCAGTCAGTCGACGCCCCTCCCCCCAACCAGCACCACCTTCGTTCATGTACTTCCTCACTCCATCCTTCCACCTCATATTCGGTCTACCTCTCCCCCTCTGTCCCTCCACCTCGCTCTCATACACCCTCTTAGTCATTCTCTCGCTTTCCATACGTTCCCATGTAATCATTTATTCTTTCTTTAACTTGAATCGTGTCTCGGGACCGAAGTCTCGATCCCCATTGTCCACCGCCATATTGGGTAAACGTTCTCCCTTGCCTCATTGCCACGTGGAACTATTGGTGAGTTAATTCCTGGCTAATATTAACCCTTATAACCTTACCCTATATATAAATTTATTATGTGAGACCTTTGGATATAAATTAGCTTGTTTCAGATTGAATTCAATTTAGATATGGAGTAGTTTTAATTTAGATTGATTTATTTGATTCATTATAGCTTAGTAATATTTAACTTCCATTGATAGTTTACCACATACACCATCATGCATGCCTTAGATATTCATCATGATCCAGAATATGTGATCTCACTGAAACCAGAGGATTTTGGCTATAAGAACGACAATGAACAGTTGATACCTGAGACATCATGGAAAACCCTTGAGTCACATTGGACAGTTGTCTGTTCATGCACTAAGAGTAGTGTGCCATGTCGACATGCCTCTGCAGGACCGCGACAGTCAAATGTGTTAATTTCTGTCACTGCCAGAAAGCGTCCCCCAGCACATTTAAAAATCCAATTGCTTGAAGGACATTCAACCATGCTAAAAATGTATTAGTTATATCTAAACATGATAAATAAATGTAACTTTTGTAACTTTGTAACTTTTGTACAGTTATAACTTTGTAAAAATATCACTAACTCCAAAAATAATTGAGATGGGAAGTTGATTTTGGAAGCTCCTGTTTGGCGGCCATTTTGAAATTATGCTAATTAAGTCAACTCCAATGAAGCTAAAAATGGTGCCAATGAATTCCTCGGTATCACAAACCTATATAAGGACACCAAAATCAACTTCCCATCTCAATTATTTTAGGAGTTAGAGATATTTGTGTAAATTAGGTTAAAGTGGCATTTTGGTGAATTTTGTTTACATTGACCCCCAATGTCACCATACACTGCACTGATGAATGAATATGAAGTGTGTTTCGATAAAAAGACTCAATAAGGAATTTTTTTACCAATTCTGGTTACTTATCTACAATAATAGATATATAGGAGGCTGAAGAAATGGTTGGGGTAGTAGCTAGGGCCGCACCCTTCCTCGAATCAACAGGCAACCACATCGCCAAGGGAATAAGGATATTTAGGGATAAGACAAAGAGCGAACGGGAAGAAAGGAAGACGCTGGTCAATCTAGCTGTGAAGAGAAACGAGGAGAACAACAGCGAGGAATTCAAGTGGATTGTGGACTACAAGAAAAAGGAGGTGATTAAAGTGCCAAAGGAGAATTCAAGGCAGAAGGCATTTCGCCAACGTAAATACAGGTAAACTAAGCAACAAACACCCACACCAGACCCTGAAGTGCCTATACACCAACCTAGATGGACTCGGTAACAAGACTGCTGAGCTTGAAACACTACTGAACAATGAGAACCCAGACCTCATCTTCCTAACTGAAACACAAATGAATCACGAAATGCTAAGCGGTAACTTTTTCAATGTTCATAAATACAGCGTCATAAGAAAGGACAGAGAAATCCAAAATGCTCCTGGGGGAGGCGTCGTAATACTGGTCAGGAAGGAACTTATTATAGATGAGACATCGGTGAGTGACCTTGTTAATCATGAAGCACAAGAGTCTGTCTGGTGTGAGGTAAGGAACAAGGAAGGGAAAAACATAGTCTTAGGTACAGTATACAGACCACCTTCCTCCTCAGCAGAGAACAATGATAAAATATGTGACCTCATTAAACAGAGTGAGACCAGTAACAAACATGCACAAATTCTAGTGTGTGGCGACTTTAATTATGGTAACATCACCTGGGAAGACAATATGGTGGTAACGGTACTCAAGGACATAGACAAGCCGACATTTCCTGGAATCCGTAAATGACAACTTTTGGACCCAGAACGTCAAGGAATGGACCCACCTACGGGAGACGAACAACCCATCGAGACTCGACCTCATCTTCACCAAAACTGACTGTGAAATTGAAAACATGCGTTACCTGCCACCAATAGGACTGAGCAAACATGCCGTTCTTTCTTTTACACTCTCGACTGATACCATATCCAGGGACCAGGAGGGTGTCCCAACAAAACTGAATTACCACAAGGTAGACAAGGAAAGGATGAAAGCACTGTTCAGAGAAGTGAACTGGGAGAACCTCTTCAATGGGAAAACAGCAAGTGAGAAGTGGAACATATTTCGGGAAAATTACGACAAAATTGTGAAGGAATGCGTGCCAGTCTATAGGAACAAGCAAATTTCGCATGCACCCAAGTGGATGACTAGATGACTGCAGATGATAATACAAAGGAAGAAAGAAGCATGGGGAAGGTACAGGGCCAGAAAGAGTGATATGAGACACGAACAATACAACACAGAAAGAAACACAGTAACCAGGGAAGTGAGGGCTGCCAAGCATGACTATGAGAGGAAAGTTGCTTTGGACTCAACATCCAACGCCAAACACTTTTGGGCCTATGTCAGATCTAGAACGACTGCCAAGGAAAAAATCACCAAGGTAAAGACCACAAATGGAGACCTAACTGAAGACGACCAAGAAATCGCTACTGAAATGAACAAAGCATTCAACGGAGTATTTGTGCAGGAGGATACACACGGAGTAACACCAGTGCCGGACACAATATTCCAGGGACCCAAAGTGCAGGACATCATAATAACCAGGGAAGCAGTTAGGAAACGACTACAAGAACTCAACGCCAGTAAAGCACCAGGGCCAGATGGAGTGTCTCCGGTGATTCTCAAAGAATGTTCAGATATTTTGTGCGACCCACTCCAGGATATCTTCAGCACATCCATTGCGACGGGCGATGTTCCAAGCGACTGGAGAAGGGCTAACATCTCACCCATTCTGAAAAAAGGCAGCAAGACCGAACCACTAAACTACAGACCAATATCGCTAACATTTATAGTGTCCAAAGTCCTGGAGGGTATCGTACGACAAGTCATCGTGGGACACCTTGCTGAGAACAATCTCATCAGCGACGCACAACACGGATTTAGGAGCAACAGGAGCTGCCTCACAAACATGTTGTGCTACATCGACGACCTAGTAAATGATATTGACAGTGGCAACTGTGTGGACATAAACTATCTGGACTGTGAAAAGGCCTTCGATCGGGTTCCCCACCAGAGACTTCACACCAAACTGGAGGCAATGGGAATAGGTGGAAATATCCTGAAGTGGATCAAGGGATTCCTTTCAGATAGGTTCCACAGGGTTACCATAAGGAACTCCCCGTCGGATTGGCTGCCGGTGATGAATGGAGTTCCTCAAGGATCAGTGCTGGGCCCAATTCTCTTCTTGATTTATATTAATATACCGGAGAGACATGGAGAGATTGAACGAGTGGAGCAGGAAATGGCTCCTAACATTTAACGCAGACAAATGCAAGACTATGCACATTGGGCATAATAACCCGAAAGAGGACTACCAGCTACGCGGGACAACACTCCAGAAATCTTCAAATGAAAAAGACTTGGGCATTATTATATCCTCAGACCTAAAATCCTCAGCACATGTCGCTAAACTCGCTGCACAAGCAAATATTCGTTTGGGCATAATTAACCTCTGAACTGCGCATGTGGGTAATTAGAAACGTCTGCCTGTGCTGACGTATTTGAGCTGTTTCCATCACTAAAATATTCATTTTACCATAAATAACATTAATACTTATCCATATGCGCCTATTATAGGTTGATTATAAAGGTATTAACCTTTTACAACAATAAAACGAGTGAAAACAGCGTTTGGATGGTCAAAATCGGCGATACAGGCCGCGAGTTACATAATGTATGGGTGAGGCAACCTCCTTTCCCGCCAATTTTCCCCAAGGCCACTGAGACACTGTCGATCGATACTCTCTCTCTCTCTCTTGCACTCGCTTGCTAACAGTGATGACAATGCCCTGCTTGCAACTCGCTAATGTTAGCACGAAAATATACCTCAGAATAAGGGAATAACAGGGAAAATAGGTGATAACTGAAGGAGGGGAGGAAAGTGGGGAAGGAGGGGAGGTAGAGGACTGATATTTTGCATGGCCCAAGGGCAAAACAATAAAAAAAAATAAAAAATAAAAAAAAATAAAAAATTGTTTTGTTTTCGATGTTTAATTTTTTTTTTTCTCTGACTCTTAACCCTCTCCGACATATGACGCAATTTTGAGCCTATTAGGGATACTTTAAAGCCTTTATTACCATCAGGTTTTTTTACAAACCTTTATTTTAGTTACTTCAACCTCTGCAGTTGTCTTTGAGTTAGATGTGGGCAGAAAACTAATTTTGGAGAGGTAATTATAAGAGTGAGAGAACTCTATTTCTTATTGCTAATCTGGCAACCTCTGCGTCATATATGTCTGAAGGGGTTAAAGGTGGTGGGGCGTCCTTAATTAAAATTAATTTATAATGTATTTAAAGAAATGTTTAGATCTCCAGTAATCAACCTGACTACTCCTTTGTCAAAACTAATCTTCAATATTAGAGAACAAATCAAAAATAGATATTGAATTGCGACCCCTTGCAACTAGTACTCACGTGAGGATGTGACGTACGCCCAGACAAACATGTGGGAAGTAAACATCAGCAAGTATAGTAAAAATGATGAATAGGTGTGCTGTTTTCGGGTGTAGCAACATCCCTGGACCAAACATAGCACTACACAAGTTTCCAAGTGATCCATACCATTGTAACAAATGGGTGAAGTTTATACAAAGAACCAGAGTGTGGGAGGCAAAGCTCAAAACAAGCTTCATATGCAATGGACATTTTCGTGATGAATGCTTTGACAATAAAGTGCAGTGGAGTATGGGTATGGCTAAATGCACCCGCTGATTGCCTATACGGACTGGGGTCTTGTCACGCCCAGTGCCAGGTCCGTATATATACGGACTCGCCGAAAAAAAATTGTAGCAGCGAAACGACTGCACCTATAGCTTTCATATTTCTACCACATGTATCTTACCCTTCTGGCGTCTTGCTACCACCACCCCAACCCCCTCCCCCAATCCACTCGCCGACCATGGGTCGCCGCATCAGGCCATCACAAAGGAAAAAAAGGAAAATATGTGGCGGCGAAACGACTGCACCAATTGGTTCCATATTTGTGTGACAAGTCCCCTACCCTTCTGTCTTCCCCCCACCACAACCCCAACTTCCTCCCACCACCCACTTCCAGCCTATCCGTAGATCATCACATAAAAATATTAAAATCCGTGTTGGCGAAACTACCTCACCAATCGGCTCCATATTTGTAACACGAGTCAATTACCCTTCTACCTTCCCCCCACCATCCCCCAAACCACCCTCCCACCCATACGTGCTTGCCAATTTCAGGAGTCAGGAGAGTGGATAATATGGGCTAACTTAAGCCTAGCCCAAATTATACAGTCAGTGTCGATGGATATAGGCCTAACCTAGGCTAAAGAAATGTATTGGCTGAAATTCAACTACTAGCAACTAGGCTAACAAAAAAAGAAAAAAAAAAAAAAATCGATCGCCGCGGTTTAAGTTCCCGTCTATTTTTACGGCGATTTTTTTCTGTTATTTGCACCCTGTTGGCAATGTATATGATGATGACAATAAGTCATGGAGGCATGAGGGGCGGGCTTTCATTATTGTATCCAAATGCAGTCAAAATAGACGGGGACATGATCGCTAGCGTCCGCCGCGGCTCCGAGTAGTGTAAACAAGGCGGACGGTAATCACAGCTGCTTCTCCCTCCTCTCCTGCTGCTGGATCTCGTCCTACAGGTTCATACATATAAGCCTGGACACCACCAATATTCATCACTTGAGGTTCTTTGCCATAATCACGGTTATCACCCTCAGTATTGGCAAACGAATCGGAACTACTGTCACTATCCTCCATTTCCACCTGTTAGAAGAGCTTGTTGTGTTCCTGGGCATACGTCATCAGAGCGCTTAAACTCCGAACCCAGAAAAGTGTCACCCATATCCTATTTTGGCCATTATATAAATAATTAAGCCATTGTAGCATAAAATATTGCACCAAAAGCTATAGTGCACACTGCCGGTAATGATTGTGGAGGAAAATAATAGCATGCACACCCACCTTTAAGAGTCTTCCCGCAGTCCGCCGGGGGAACTCTTAACCCGGCAAGCGCGATAGGCCTCACGGAAGGCTTCCTATAGGGAACGCGATAGGCCTCACGGAAGCAAGACCATAAAAAAAGACTTCCAAAAAAAAAAGGGGCCTATCAAAACAAAGGAATTTGTCTCTAGGTGAGATAATTCCCCTCCAGTACTCATCCATGTAAATCTCACCCACCCCCCTCCCCTCCTTCTTCCCCCCTCCCTCCCCTCCTCAATTATCACCTATTTTTCCTCTTATTATCATCATTTATCGGTTATTTTTCTCTCCCGCGACAATGTAGCATAAGTGGGTTGCAGAAAAGATCGTTATGTAACACCCAGACACCGGCCCACACCGCCCCGCTCGTCTCAGTTACCTCACAGACAGCGAGAGAGGAGGGTTGCCTGTGGCTCTCTCTCGCCTGAGATTATGACCGGGTGGCCAATATCTTCGTTTTTCACCACCCAAATGCTTTTCCCACTTATTTTAGCACTCTTGAAGGTTCATATATACATCATATATGTAAAATAAAAGCATACCGAAAACAAATAATGCTCTATATTGTAAATATAACGAATTCTGTCAGAATCCAAGGCTAGAAATGCACAAATAACTACCCTAGCCCCTAGGTCTATTTCGCGCTTGTCAGGTTAAGAGTCTTCCCGCAGTTACCGGGTTAAGAGGAACTTCTCCATATTGGACAAAGAAATCCTTGTACCACTCTATGTGTCACTGGTGTGCCCGATCCTCGATTTTGGTGTCCAATGTTGGTCACCCTACCTAATCAAGGACATACAGACTATTGAGAGGGTGCAGCGAAGATCAACCAAGATGGTCCCAAACCTAGAAGAATTACCCTACGAAGAAAGGTGTAAGCATCTTGGCCTCCAGACACTAAGTGACCGCAGAAAACGAGGGGACATGATAGAAACATACAAACTTCTACACGGCTTTGAGGACATACCATACACCAGGTTTTTCCAGAAAAATAACAACCACCTACGGGGCCACTCGCTGAAACTCTCCAAACCAGACGACTGGAGAACGACGCTGAAGGGGAATTGGTTCTCTATCAGAGTCATCGACGAGTGGAACGCATTCCCAGAGAGTGTGGTTACAGCGCCAACGATTGCCACTTTTAAAGCCAGATACGACAAACATAATAACATAACCTAGTTAATATTGGCTGACCAGTCTTTGGAGGTGGAGTTCACACAAGAAGCCTGCTTCTTAATTCCCCACTATCATTCAATAGGTAAGCATTCAATAGGTAAGCATTCCAAATTTGAGTGAGTTTCAAACTGAAACCGATTTTTTGGACAAATTTAGCAAAATAATGGATTTTTTTTCTTCTTAACCCTTAAAAAGCGGCTCACCACTTAAGTCGTATTTAATAAAGCTGGACTATGTGGCGGCGCTCGACATAGGTCGAGTGGCAATTTCAGCACGTAATGTGGCTGAGAGAGAGAGACAAGTGGTGGCAGGAGACTAGCGAGCGTATGACTGCTCCAGACCACCGCGGCGAACCTACTGACACGAATCTCAGCTCCCTCCTCCCTCTCTCACTCGCTACATACTCAATTATATGGGGAAAGTACCGAATTACCTGCTTTTTGCACTCGCGTTGCACGGTTATTGCAAGAAAACTATCCATCATACAAGGATCGTTATGGTGTCATTCGAAAGCTCTGTTCATGCCCTTTCAGGGATAGATACTTGTTTTACGTTCTGGGTCTTATTTAGGCATGAAAATGATCACGTAAACAGCCCTATTTTGGCTAAAAACACCCCGCTGGGCGGTACACATAAATAAACCGCATAGGCTGCTAAAGAAGGGTTAAAAACACAGCTTATGACATTGAACCATGCTAAAAATGAATTAGTTATATCTAAACGTGATAAATAAATGTAACTTTTGAGTCTAAGACTGTCTGCTAGTGTGTTATTCCATAAAACCTAATTTTGGCCATTTTGGCCAAATGGCACCAAACTATTATCACATATTGTGCTGTAGGCTACCAAAAAACGTACCTGGTGTGGAAGTGTTTACCCAAACTTTTTTGAAGGCTCTCATCATATGGAACAAGAAAATGCCAGGTTTGGCTGTAAAAGAGACATGTACACGAACACCCCCCCAGGACCAAGACTATGAGAGTAAGATCAGAGCTCCATAAATCCTCTTTCGGGTATGGTGTAAAATCCTATTCCTACAGGGCAAGGAAGAGGATAGGAGAGTACAGGGGGTGTAGTGAGAATCGCTTGGGTTGGGTTGTGGAGTTGCCGGCCGCTCAAGGGAGTTGCCAACTGGGCCGTTAGTGTGCCTGTGTAGCACAAGGTGTCTTGTGTGTGCGCCACTCAGTGAAGTTGACTCACAATTCCCGTTCGCCTCTCTGACGGCCTCCCGGTCGTTTCGGCTCAGGCTTGTTCCTCTCTGTTCGGAGCCTTCGCTTCCCGGACGGTGAAGTAGTGTAAAGTCAGTGAAAATAGGTTAGCCTAAACAGACCGGATGCGGAAATAACTTGAGCCGACCTTGCCAAGTGAGATATCTTTCTTGGTGACACTGGTGTAGAGTGTTCGCCTCATAGCCCAAGGGTCCCGAGTTCAATCCCAGGCCCTGGCATATTGTCGTGAGGCTATTCCCACATCTAACGAAGTTTAGGTGTGTCGGTAAAATTGTTCAGATGGTTGAGAGTAAGATCGGAGCTCCATAAATCCTCTTTCGGGTATGGTGTAAAATCCTATTCCTACACACCTACCATCAGCACCGACCACTTGCAACACCTAAAAAACGTCCTCCACACTGCACACGTATGCCAAGATACCACCAACGACGTTTCACCACCTCAAAAACCGTATGCAATTAACGATCTCGTCATGGTTGCAAAATTGCCAGTAACCAACAAACTAGGACCTAGACACATGGGCCCCTATAAAATCATCAAGGTCCCAAATCCGTATCAGATCATCATAAATTATCACGGAGTGTCTCGGGTATACCGCAATCGCTTCGTGAGGATTAATCATCCTCTGATCATGGATAGAGATAACTACTACCCTAGTACCCCGACACCTATATAATAATAATAATAATAATAATATAATAATACTTTATTTCAGACACACACAGTACAGAGGGGACCATACTGGGGTCCATATATACCTTACAGTAACATGAATATATATAAGCTACTGTACATAGGCTACATAAAATAAAAATAAATTAAATAATACCCAGCTTGCTATCATGTAGTTCACAGCACTGTCTCAACCAAAAACAGTGGTCATCAAACTACTGTGTTACCAAAACCACTGTCCTAATTGTGTACAGTACCATGCCTCACATCATTTAGCTACTACAGACCCCCATCCTCCACGCCACATCACCCCCCCGACTGTGAATTACCACCCCCATCACCTCACCCGCCTGTAACTGCTCCTAACACTCCCCCTTCATACCCACTGTCACCTCCCACTCTCTCTCCAAACTCATATCGCCCTCATCAACTTTCCCACAAGCCATCACTCAAACATTTTCCTTTCCCTCCCTCCTCCAACACCCCTTAACCCTACTCCACAACCTCGCAAAACAAAGCTCCACCCTCACCCACTCCAAACCGCCCTTGTTACACCCTCCGCTCTAGACTTCCCTCTACCCTTTCCCGCCATGCTACAGCAAAACGTTTGCCCACCACCCTTTTTCCCACCTTTCGTAATCACCCGCCCTCTTTTAAACGTCGTAAATATTCTTCTCCTTCTACCTCACCTACCTCATCAGACTCTTCGTCCCCTCCCCCACTCTCATCTTCATCCTCTAAGTCCACTGATGTTCCTCTCCCACGCCTTTCTTCTAAGCATCGCAAGCAAAACTTCAAATCCCCCCACCACCCCATCTTCCTCCTTTTCCCCCCCAACCCCCTTAATACCTCAAATCCTTCCCCGTCGCCTCGCTCCCCCTCGTCAACCAAAATAATCTATTTCTATCCCCATTACTGTTCAATCTCCACACCCTTGCTCAACCCCCCCTTGCACCCCCAACCCGGCCCAGACCACTATCAACCGTTGTCAAGCCAACATCCACCCCTTGCTCACCCTCAACCTCTTCTACTCCGATTCTCACAACAACTCGCACTAGATAAGGTCGTCTCTCCAAACCCCCTGCGTGTTTTTCTTCTATTTCTCATTCTCAACCACCTGCTCCCTTCTCGTTTCATACAGTCATGTTAAATCAACCACCTGCACACACCATTTCTCAACCCCCTGTTCCTTTCTCCTCATATCCGTCACCCGTGTTAGCTCCAGCCTTGCGAATAGCAAGCACTACACACACAATTCCCGCACCTTCATCCACCATACCCAACATCCATCAAAACCCAGTCAGCCAAAAGGGTTCCCTTGCATCCACAAGGGTTAATAAAACCATCACCACCAGCACTTTCTCCAACTTAGACATTCCCTTCATATTCAAGATCAAATGGATTAAGGCAGATGAAACAACGAAGTCCTTCCGTTTCCTAGACCAACTAGAAGCAGCCCTCATGGATTATACAGAGGAATCTTACATAACTCTTTATGCTAACCTGAGCAAACCAGCAGACGCACGCTCGCTGAAATGGTGGGAATATCTCGACACATGCAAAAACTTTTCCCACCAAGAAAATGCCTGGTGTTTCCAGCTCCCGTCACAGGGTCGTGACTATCATCACGGAGAAGGAAGTAAAGAATAGAAAAGCATCTCACTATGCCTTCACCACCACCAAGCGATTTTCCTGCACTGCCCACCACACCTCCAAGCCACAAGGAGGCAACCACCAGTCCATCAAGATGTCCAAGAGTCGATACCATAAAAGTGACACGTCCTCCAACACCCGGGAATAATTTATTCTTAACAACGACAATCCTGAGGCACACCAGAAAAGAAAAGATAGAAAGAAAAGGCAACACAAGAGAAGGCACCATAAACATCATACGCCTAGACGCTATTCTATCTCACAGCCGCATCACCGCCATGACCATGAAGCAGGGAAGGACAAGTCCAAAGACCACAATAGTTCCCCTCTGCATCTGTGCCCTTATTACACTGAAATGGACCGACAGGAACAACCCAACAAAAGGTATGACCACTGCAGGATTTTCTAAGATCAGTACACAGTTGGAAAACTATTTCTTATTTGTCACTGGAGAATAAGTCATAGCTGGAAAACTTTGGCACCCAATTTACTATTGGAATAAACCTCTTGTTGCACTGGTAAGGAGTTGTTTACTTCAATAGATGTTTGGTATCGTGGTTCAGCAAAGGAAGCCGTTAATAGACCTTACTGGAGGTTACCTAATATCCCTTCCTCACCACGATCGCGGTGCTATTGTGAATAGAGAAGGCGGACACTGGCAAGCGCTCTACTCGGGATAGACCAAACCGTCTGGTAATTGTCTTTAGCACTGGCCGGACGTTATTAGACAAGGGCTCTGTGAGACACCGCCTAGCTAACGGCACTGATCAAGGAGTCCCTTCGAGGTAGCAATACCTCGGAAAAGGCCAAAGTATACCCATCAAGCTCAGTTCTGAAAGACTTTTATAACAGTCAAAACAGTTAACCCGGGAACCGCGGGGAGACTCTTAACCTAAGAAGTGCGCATGGGGGTAATTAGAAACGTCCGCCTGTGCTGACGTATTTGAGCTGTTTCCATCACTAAAATATTAATTTTACCATAAATAGCATTAATACTTATCCATACGCGCCTATTATGGGTTGATTATAAAGGTATTAACCTGAAACAACAATAAAACGAGTGAAAACAGCGTTTGGATGGTCAAAATCGGAGATACAGGCCGCGAGTTATATAATATATGGGTGAGGTAACCTGCTTTCCCGCCAATTTCTCCCAAGGCCACTGAGACACAGTCGATCGATACTCTCTCTCTTGCACTCGCTTGCTAACAGTGATGCCAATGCCCTGCTTGCAACTCGCTAATGTTAGCACGAAAATATACCTCAGAATAAGGGAATAACAGGGAAAATAGGTGATAACTGAAGGAGGGGAGGTAGAGGAGTGATATTTTGCATGGCCCAGGGGCATTTTTTTTTTTTTTTTTTTTTTTTCCCCCCGATGTTTAAAGTCAATTTTTTTTTTCTCTGACTCTTAAGAGTCTTCCCGCAGTCCGCCGGGGGAACTCTTAAGAGTCTCCCTGCAGTTCCCGGGTTAAGAGTTCCCCCGGCGGACTGCGGGAAGACTCTTAAGTCAGAGAAAACAAAAATCAACTTTAAACATCGAACAAAAAAAACAAAAAAAATTGTATTTATTTATTTTGTTTGCCCCTGGGCCATGCAAAATATCACTCCTCTACCTCCCCTCCTTCCCCACTTTCCTCCCCTCCTTCAGTTATCACCTATTTTCCCTGTTATTCCCTTATTCTGAGGTATATTTTCGTGCTAACATTAGCGAGTTGCAAGCAGGGCATTGTCATCACTGTTAGCAAGCGTGTGCAAGAGAGAGAGAGAGAGTATCGATCGACTGTGTCTCAGTGGCCTTGGGGGAAATTGGCGGGAAAGCAGGTTGCCTCACCCATACATTATATAACTCACGGCCTGTATCTCCGATTTTGACCATCCAAACGCTGTTTTCACTTGTTTTATTGTTGTTTCAGGTTAATACCTTTATAATCAACCCATAATAGGTGCGTATGGATAAGTATTAATGCTATTTATGGTAAAATGAATATTTTAGTGATGGAAACAGCTCAAATACATGCGCACAGGCAGAGGTGTCTAATTACCCCCATGCGCACTTCTTAGGTTAAGAGTAGTTGCGTAAAAAACAACTCTCTTACGTTCGTTCGATAACGTGTTGCTGGTGCACTGGCATTTCGTACATGATATTTAAAGGTGGGGGCTCATGGGTTGAGGTAAACATGGAAAAATAATCGCCAACCTGCATATAATTATCTTGTAAAATACAATGTCACTGAAATAATTATTAACAATGGTATAAAGGATTTTGCGGATCGTCTATACCGGGCCTGTGACGTCATAGTCACATCACACCAGTATCCTTAGCCTAGACTGGATGTTGGACTTACACTCTTGTGACGTCACAGGCCCGGTATAGACGATCCACAAAATCCTTTATACCATTGTTAACCTCTCCGCGGCGCACAGGGGGTTTTCTACAGGGTAAGACTGTGCGCACCTATGATGATTTTGGGACCTATTGCCAATTTCGATAAAAAGTACATCATCGTGTAGGGAATGTTTGCGTGCATCAGCCCATATATATTTGACCCCCCAAAAAATGTCTGGGGGGGGTAGGGGAACGGTCCGTAGTTGAAAAATGTGGAGCGAATGGCACCGCGCGGCTAGATTGTCATCGAGCGGCGAGATTTCCCTGCCGAATATTTACGCGCGCAGGGGATAGAAGGAGAGGGAGGAGGGGGTGGGTTACCGCGTATTATCACGTATATCTCCTTTTTTCGAGCCCTTTTAGGCTATTTAGAGTATGTATACATGTGTAGGGCACCCATATAACAATGAATATGCCTCATAGTGACCAAAAATTGCAATATATAAGGGAATTATAAGACGATATTTAGGCGGGAATGAAGATGTGTTGGAGGTTTGGCGGCAATTTATGAGCTGAGAGTGTGGTTTACGCCATACATATCACGTATATCTTGTACGTAGAGCACTGTCACGCTATAATACAGACTTGTACGTATGTATACGTGCCATATATCAAAATATATACCGCATATAAACCAATTCATGCGATATTTACGCACATTATCAATGAGTTTCTATGCGTGAACCAAGGTGTGAGTGAGTTGTGGTGGGAATGAAAGGGGGAGAGGGTGTGTTACGCCATAAATATCACGTCAATCTTGTATTTAGAGCACTCTCATGCTATAATAAAGACGTGTACATATGTAGGCGTCCCATATAACAAGGAATATACCGCATATAGCCCAATTGATGCGATATTTACGCAAATTGTGAATGTGTTTCTAGCAGACGGAAGCCTGAAAGGGGGGGTTGGGGGTGGGTGGGTGGGTGGGAGGGAGGCATGCAGGGGTGCAGTGAGTGAGTGAGTCGTGGAGAGATGGAAGTCAGGCAGATCTCTAGATAGATAACCAGCTTAGTGATAATTGTGGAGGCGCCCCAGGCGTATTGATGTTTGGTATTTTGACCCTTATGTCTACCAGATGGCTGGTGTTCGTTGCCATCAACAGGTCTACAATAACATGAGTCAGGAATGGAGAGAGAGAGAGAGAGAGAGAGAGAGAGAGAGAGAGAAACTGAGACATGCGTATGTCGTACATATAAATGGACTTCAGAATTGCATTTTTATGCAAGCAGACATTGCATTTTAGACACATGTGAAGTACCACAGAAACATGTAGGCCATTGACTGTAAATAAAGTACTATATTTATAGACCACCAGCGACGGTGCTGAGTCAACACAGGCAGATTGCCTGTTGTGATAGAGGGCTAAATATAGACTGGTGTCTCCTCACACCTGCGAAAGGGTAGATTGCCACCAGAGAAACGTTTACTTATTTATTTCGAAGTAATATGCAATCTAAATGTATATTCGAGACCTACTACAATTATTTGTATGACAGTCATGACTATGTATAATCCAATATACGCGCGTAGGCGAGACATAAGAAAGCTGGTTGAGCAATTTTCGGCACCCACACAGTTATTATTCATTTTTATTTACAATATTATACAATACAAATGTATTTGTGAAGAGTATTTTATCCATTATTGTATTTATACCAATTTTGTTCCCAGACAGAGCTGCTGTAGCTGGAGAATCAAGGAGCGGCAAGGGTCACCTCGTGACCGCCTGACCGTGTGAAAATGAGTGGAGTCACACTGAGAGGGGCAATTTTGCTGAGTGTTTGGGCAATTTTTGACAGAATAAAGTTATATAATTACTAATTCTTGACAGAGACAAACTATTATAAACCTTGGCATGATATAATTGATAATCCCATCAATTTACAAACGTAAATTGGTGGGATAATTCATTTTTTTTTGTATATTGTCATTTCGATTGTAGACACGAAGTTTTGAGTGATATTTGGTATGAGCTCCTGTGGCATGGTTGGTAAGGTCGCGGACTGGAAAACTCAAAGTGTCGTAGGGTAGTGGGATCGAATCCAGGAGGGGGTTATGGGGAAGGTTTTATATTGTCTAGAAACAATTTTTATAAATTTTTTTTTTTACAAGATCATGCCATTGTATTCAAACAATATGAAATATTCATAGAATATATCATATTGTAAGAATACAATGACATGACCTTGTTTTCTTTTTTTCTTTTTTTATTGTTTTATTTTATTATCATAGTAGGTTTGACATGATTTATTGAAACATATTTATTTTTGTACAATTCATTTGAGGTAAGAAAATAATTATATACACATTACTTAGGCTAATAACAAACATATATATTGATATACTAAAAAAATAAGGCATATTACATGTAAATCTTTGAAACTTATAAACTAAATAATGAAACATACAATTATATAATGTAAAAGCTATATCACAGGGACATCTTTGGAACTTATACATTATATAATATATATGTTACATTATGAGGTAGCGTGATCAATTAGGTCAGGTCAGGTAAGGTAGGGCGCGAGTCCAGGGCAGGGCAGGGCAGGAGGCGAGTCCAGGGCAGGGCACGGGGCGAGTCCAGGGCAGGGCAGGGCAGGGCAGGGGCCGACACTCAGTAGTTCTTGAAGGTGTGGTAGTCCCTGAAGCACTCACCCAGGCAGAGTGCAACTTTGCACTCGGCGCACATTGAGGTGACTCTTTTGGTCACATGGGGTTTCCTCACACTGGAGCTGCAGACGGTGCACTGCACCTGCCTGTGACGAGTGCCAATCAGCTCGGTGTTGGTTGTGTAGTGTCTTTCGACACCCAGCTGGATGCGGTCAGGAACGGGATCCCCACGCCATGCCGTACGTCTGTGAGTGGTGGTGGCATACTTCTCCAGGAGTTGGTAGGAGACGTTGTACACGAACTCCCGGAATTTCAGCTTCTGGTTTGGGGCCATATCCTTCTTCACCAACCACAAGTTGTAGGCGTTCAGCATCGTTATGTCAACTAGGTGGAGGAAGAGCTTGTGATACCACTTCACAGTCTTCCTCAGACACTCAACACCTGACAGCTGACAGTCAGACTTGTCCACCAGGCGCATGTTTTTTGGTGTAGTCCACTACCATGTCGGGCTTGTAGATTGTCTTCCTGGTTCGGTAGTGGATTTTGCCAGAATCCACCTGGGCACCTGTGTGGACGGTGGAAAGCAGGTGGACGTCTCGCTTATCCTTCCACTTCAGGGCTATCAGTTTCCCACACTTCTCGAGCTGCTTGTATTTCTGCCCCTTTCGTCGCCTTCTTCGCACATGCCTCTCGCGGTGTTCCTGGGCCAGGTCGTCTTCTGAAGGTGTGTCACTGGAGGAGGCATCTGTGAGAGGAATGACATCACCTGTGAACTTTGGCATAAACTTTCTTGTCTTTCTGACAGTCCCACATGACCCCGTTTGGTTGTCATAAAGAAACTGGCAGAGAGCAGGAGAAGTATACCAGTTGTCAGTGTAGATGATGTGGCCTTTGCCCAGGTAAGGTGCCAAAATTTTCCTGACGATGGCACCTGACATGCCCATGGGGTCATTGGCAGCGGCTTTCGGTACGTCAATGTCAGTTCCTGTATACACGATCATGTCAAGCACTATTCCAGTTTCACAGTCGCACAACACGAAGAGCTTGATTCCGAACCTATGCCTCTTCAAGGGGATATACTGCTTGAAAACAAGACGTCCTTTGAAGAGCACGAGCGACTCATCAATCACCAAATTGAGGAAGGGGTAAAAGTATTTCCTATACCTCTCCAACAACATGGTGAACACATCCCGAACTTTCCATATCCTGTCAATCCTGTTAGGATTTTCGTTGTCTGCAAAGTGCATAAATCTTAGCAGCAACAAAAATCTGTCACGAGTCATGAACTTATTGAAAGTTGGGGTGGCGATGAGAGGGTCGTGCTTCCAGTAGTGTTGCAACACATGCTTCTTGATCAGAGGCATGAGGAACAACAAGGCAAAGAACGTCAGAAATTCTGCCACAGTCGTATCCACCCAGCCTCGTATTCTCGCTTTTGGAGAAAGGACGTCCAATCTGCCAAACACCCACCTGTAGTAGGCGTTTGTTTGGGCAACGATGTACGTCATTACCTCCATGTCGAAAAAAGCGAGGAAGAAGTCGCTTTCGTTCGCTTGATCATCACAGGGCCAGTCGTCAGTTGTTCCTGACGTCCCAGGATTGAACTGGGGCACGTCAGGTACAAAATTGACCCCGTCAGACCAATCGAACGAAGGCATGCCAGGGATCGGAATGTCGTCTGCGTCTTCTTCTGCGTCTGAAATATCGCTTCCATGGTCGCGATACAGCACTTCATCATCATTACCCTCCTCTTCACTCGACAGACGATGCCCTTCCTCGTTTTCGTCACCGACGTCGGACTCACTCCCACTGTCCACTCCCAAATCCCCCCACCCTTGGTCCCGTGCTAGGGCTTCGTCGTCGAAACCCGGGCTGCCAATGTCCTGCGAATCACCATCAAACAGCAGGGCGGCATACTTAGATGGTGTAAGAGTTTTCCGGGTCACTTTGGCACGTGCGGGAGTCTTATGGACAGGGACAGCAGAGGTGGTGGCAGGGGCGGCGGCAGGGGGGGCGGCGGCGGCAGGGGCGGCGGCGGCAGGGGCAGCAGTGGTGCGTGGCCTTGATGGCAAGATGATGGTGGTGCCTGTCGCCCTTCTCTCTGTTCCTTGGGCAGGGGCGGCAGGGGCGGCAGGGGCAGCAGGGGCGGCAGGGGCAGCAGGGCCGGCAGGGACACCAGGGCCAGCAGTCGCTTTCCCAGTCGCTTTCCCTCTCCCTTTCCCCTTCCCCTTCCCTGTTCCTTGGGCAGGGGCGGCAGGGGCGGCAGGGGCGGCAGGGGCAGCAGGGGCGGCAGGGGCGGCAGGGGCAGCAGGGCCGGCAGGGACACCAGGGCCAGCAGTCGCTTTCCCAGTCGCTTTCCCTCTCCCTTTCCCCTTCCCCTTCCCTGTTCCTTGGGCAGGGGCGGCAGGGGCGGCAGGGGCGGCAGGGCGGCAGGGGCGCAGGGGCGGCAGGGGCGGCAGGGGCAGCCGGGCCAGGGGCGGCTGGTGGTGTTGGTGGTGGTAGGGGCACTGTGGCTGGCGTACGGGTTCTTTTCCCTACGCCCGTGCCTTTCATTTTCCTGCCCCCGCAGGTAATGCAGCCCTAGGGCGGCCTCCTGCGTCGCTGGTACCGGTGGCAGGGGTGGCAGGGGTGGCAGTGGTGGCAGTGGTGGTGGTAGTGGTTGTTGCAGTGGCCTGGGTCGTGGTGGCAGTGTCCCGAAAGACCAATGACCTCTGTGCCATTGCCCTGCTTGCACGTGTTTTACGTGCTTTTGGTGCTGGTGATTCGTCCTCTGAGCTGTAGGGCGTGTCGTACTGGTAGCTAGGGTCTTTGGCAGCCACCCTCTGCCTTCCACGGCGGCTAACACCACCAGAAGGAGGGCTGGTTGTGTCATCAGGGAGCGAGCGTGAGGGACGTGTAGGCTCCATGACTAGTGCGTGGTTACTGGCGCGGTGGTGCTTGCACGAGTGCGGGGCGAGCGTTTGGCGGGGTGGTATCGAGAGTTGACATGTAGTACTATACCCACACCAATTTTCAGCCGCCTGGCTATAAACGCGCGGTTTTGGTACGTGTTCAAAGTCTCTGCTCTTAAGAGTCTACCCGCAGTGCGCCGGGGGAACTCTTAAGAGTCTCCCCGCAGCTCCCGGGTTAATAATTATTTCAGTGCCATTGCATTTTGCAAGATAATTACATACAGCTTGGCGATTATCATTCCATGTTTATCTCAACCCATGAGCCCCCACCTTTAAGACCCAACACCAATACTCTGGAAGTTCTGCATCAAAACTCTTATAAAGACCAGAGCAGTTAGCGAGTCCTCTCCTACAATAGCTCGATTTTACTCTACCAATGCACTGGCATATGGTAGGCATTAGTCAAGGTCCAACACCAAGAGTTCGAGTACAACTACTGTCAACCAGCCATGTCAGGACAACCACCACGGCCCAGATTGTTCACCAGAAGACTACAGAGTGCCCCTCTACAATTAAATATTGAAATCTCCCTCATCCATAGTTGTACTTTACCTTACTGATAAAAGGAAGTAACTCATTCATATTTGAAGTCCCCAATTGTATGCTGTCTGAAACACGCAGAAGAAGTACCTGTGGAAAGCATTAAATTTAAAGTGTTGCCTAGAGAGAAGAATAACATTTATCAACAGAATAACAGTACTAGTGACGTACAAGTGACGTATACAAGGAAGTACGCAAGTGAAACCATACTCTCTCATTTTTATGCTAAATAAAATACCAGTAAAGTACTAGCGACGCCCATTTAAATTAGGGAAGTACTAATATTAATCTTGTCATATCGATACAAAGTGAAGTAGAAATATTCCAACCAAAAATCAGTGAAAGCATATATCATATATAGAACATCAGAGTCGCATAGTATAGAACAACTCTACGCATTTTGTTCCGATTCAGAGGCACGCAATTTTTTACTTAAAGTTTAACAGCACAAGTGTAATACCTCAATTGAAGGAAGTGCTATCTACATATTACCTTTATAACAGTAGGCTACAAGTGTAATACCTCAATTGAAGGCAGTAGGCTACTATTTATATTCTATCTATATCGAGTACAAGTGTAATACCTCGATTGAAGGGAGTACTAAAGTATATTGTCGAAGCAACAGTCTTACGAGTGAACTTAGTGAAGCCTCGCTCGTGTGTCTTATATTTTGTTCTATACTGTTATCTTATTATTACGTATGCGATATTCTTGTGCAAATAAACATAATATGAATGTACGTCTTGTTATAATTATCCTCTATTACTTTCTGCGCATGTGTTGAAGCAAATTCGGCTCCTCCAGTCAAGTAGAACCTACCTAATTAAACCAATCAACCCCAGTAAAAACCTGGCATAACACATATATGTTTCTCACCCCACCCGACCCTTCCCCGCCTTTTTCCCCCCTCCCCCCTCCTCAATTATCACCTATTTTTCCTCTTATTTTCATTATTTATTGGTTATTTCTCGTGCGAATTTCTCTCCTGCGATTACGTAGCATGAGTGAGTTACATAAGAGACCTTACAAAACTCTGAGACTTCCCCAGCTCACCTCAGTTGAGAGAGAGACTCTGGAGAAGGAGGGTACATGTATCTCACGCCGCCTCCTGCCTGAGGATACGACCGGGCGGCAAATGTTTATGTTTTTCACCACACAAATGCTTTCCCCACTTATTTTATCATTCTTTAAGGTTCATATGTTCATCAAATTAGTAAAATAAGTGCTCTTGGAAAATAAATTATGCTATATATGGTAGATATTGGGTAATTAATTCACATATAACTACGTTCATCACAGGCCATAGGCGCGCTTGCCGGGTTAAACAGTGATGACACCTCCATCAAAAATGTACTGCCATTAACCATATTTGGTTCTCTAGCTGCTCTAGGAAGCCCTTTATAGCGACCACCCCTCCACCACAATATAAATTTAATAATACATCATAGGTGACATGATTAAGTTACCAATGGAACACCTTATTGAATCGGATGCCACTTTGAAAAGATAAAATTATTAAATATTCAAAGAATATTAAGCTTCTGTTCGTGCACTCCATTGCGTTACTTGTCCCAACCCAACGCTAGCCTTCCACGCTCCTCCTTACGTGGTGGACGTTCGCAGAGTGAACATCTCAGCCCTGGTATGTCTTTCTCCAGCTTTCATTGGTTTTATCCACAATGAGCCTGTGTTATTTATAGTCACTGTTTAGGCTTGCTAGGAATGTATTCAATCATAGTTAGGCACCTTGAGCGGTCCCATGGCGGTTGGGCCGCCAGCCATGTAGTATTCGAGCGTATAGCCCACGTTCTCGTCGATTTTGACTGCCGCGGGATACAATAATGGGTTGAGGGGTACTTTGCCCCCCCTCACTCCACAAATCCTTCACATCAATGGATGTTACCAGACAGACTCCGTTAAGGATAAATCAGGTAGGGGCTTATATTTTCCATGTTATCAGAGAAAGTAATCCAGGGGGAGGTGATAGCACAGTGGATAGCGTCATGGACTGCAAACCAAAAGGACCTTAGTTCAAGTCAACGCCAAACGTCAAGGTTTTTTCTGAGGTGATCTGATCGTTCCTACTGTTCTACAAATATCCTGGCTACACCGGCACCGGCGACACATCAATAAAATACCCCCTATATCGTCATTAACCTAAGAAGTGCGGATGGGGGTAATTAGACACCTATGCCTGTGCGCATGTATTTGAGCTGTTTCCATCACTAAAATATTAATTTTACCATAAATAGCATTAATACTTATCCATACGCGCCTATTATGGGTTGATTATAAAGGTATTAACCTGAAACAACAATAAAACGAGTGAAAACAGCGTTTGGATGGTCAAAATCGGAGATACAGGCCGCGAGTTGTATAATGTATGGGTGAGGCAACCTGCTTTCCCGCCAATTTCCCCCAAGGCCACTGAGACACAGTCGATCGATACTCTCTCTCTCTTGCACTCGCTTGCTAACAGTGATGACAATGCCCTGCTTGCAACTTGCTAATGTTAGCATGAAAATATACCTCAGAATAAGGGAATAACAGGGAAAATAGGTGATAACTGAAGGAGGGGAGGAAAGTGGGGAAGGAGGGGAGGTAGAGGAGTGATATTGTGCATGGCCCAGGGGCAAAGTTTTTTTTTTTTTTTTTTTTTTTATGTTTAAAGTAGATTCTTTTTTTCTCTGACTCTTAAGAGTCTTCCCGCAGTCCGCCAGGGGAACTCTTAAGAGTCTCCCCATAGTTCCCGTGTTAAGAGTCTTCCCGCAGTCCGCCGGGGGAACTCTTAAGAGTCTCCCGGCAGTTCCCGGGTTAATTCATAGCATAGAAGATACCCGACCATATTCAAGGATGCTGTGAAATTACTGTATAGCTGCTCTCTCCAAATCAAGTGACGTGTATGCCTATAATTAAGGTGTCGTTATCTAGTGTGGCATAAAGGAAGCAACCAACACCTTGAAGCGCCACTGTGACCATCTAGTGCGACACACATGAAGCAACCAACATCTCAAGGCTTCAACTGATAATCTCGTGGCCTCGTAAGAGTTACAGGCTACTGGACAGCCTACAATCCCAAGGTTGAGAGAGAGAGAGAGAGAGAGAGAGAGAGAGAGAGAGAGAGAGAGAGAGAGAGAGAGAGAGAGAGAAAAAAAGTGTCCTTTGTCGGTCACATGATGTATGTAAACGGGCTGCTTCGCTCCAATAATTTTTTTCTTGACGATATATCGGGTACCAAATTATGGTCATCCTCACATACATTTTTCTCCCAATATTTGCGGTATGAATGTATGTATATGTAGGCTATGTATATACTCAGGCACATACCCCATAGCTGAGATTGGCCGACTCGAAACAGAGCCCGAACAGGGACAACACAAGCAACACAAAAACAAAATATAAAATTCACACACTTCTAGGTCGCCCATGAGAAGATCCAGAGACCAAGGATCACTAAAGGACTCCAGCACTCCCCCGGTCCCAGACCTCCCGGAGAGGTTCCGGTCTCAGCAGGCAGACACGCAGCGGAACCATGCCACAATGCCCGCCCCCCTCACATCCAGGCATGACCTTTCATATACACCGGCTCCCCAGGCCAGCCACCAGCCGGACTATTATTATCTAGTCCAACTGGCACCCGACCCCCTCTCTGTCACGTAAGTACATATTTTTCAACAGTTGGCCATGATTTAGCCAGTAAATTACCAGTATGTCAAACATCCCCGTACCAGTATCCTAATCGTGAATATCCCAACTTTTAGTTAACCCCATTTACTCCTGAAGAAATATCAAGTAGCCTATACTTAATACAATGAAAGATACAAGTCCTGGTTATGATGGCATCAAAATAAAAATGATAAAGCTAACTATAACCTCATTAGCCCCTAAGATATCAGAGTTGATTAATACCTCATTTCAGTATGAATTATTCCCTGATGACTTAATAATAGCTAAAACTATACGTACTATCCATAAGGGAGGTGATCGACTGAAAGTTACAAAATTCCGTCCCATTTCAATATTATCATCAATAAGTAAAATTTTGGAGAAGGTCATGTAGGCTATGATCAACTTATACATTTTTTTGAGGCTAATGCGACTGAAAAACAATTTGGGTTTAGAAAAGAAAAAAAACTATTCACAGTTAGCTCCTGTACAGTTTATAAACAATAAAGAAAATTTCACAATAGGTGTATTCTTTGTTCTTACGCAAGGCGTTGATACCATTAACCAAATTAGAACAATCTGGAGCCACAGATAATGTGAACGTCTGCTTCCGGGGGGGGGGGGGGGGGTATATATATATATATATATATATATATATATATATATATATATATATATATATATATATATATATATATATATATATATATATATATATATATATATATATATGTATATATATATATATATATATATATATATATATATATATATATATAATTATACATATACATATATATAATTATCAGAAAAGGCTAAGGTAGCTATGGCTGGTCGTCCGGAGGGGGGGGGGGGCTTGCTATTTTATTTTAAAAACAAATCTAATATTAAAATCAACAGGATAAGTTTACAGAATAACTTTATTGTTCTGTATATTAACATCAATAATATGAATATACTGCTGATAAATGTTTACATAAGTAGTGATTTATGGGAGGCTGCCACTTTACAGCAATATATCCAGACTCTCTCGGAGCTTGGATCAATTATTACTGACTCCATTTATTTTGTCGGGGACTTTAATGCGGACCCTCACTCTGGACGAGCATGGCATAGTCTTAACTCTTGCATGGAAGATCATTATTTGAATTGTTTTGATGTCGAGTCAATGAGGCCGGACACGTTTACATTATTTTGTGGGCCATAGTAACTCCTTTTGTAGATGGCTAGATCATTTTGTTGGCAGAAATCATAATGAAGTGGAAGTAGGCCATATTAAAGTGTTATCGGAGATGATAGGCTAAGACCATTTGCCAGTAGCCTATGTGTCATACACATACATGTGTACATGTTATACAGCTATTACACTTTATTTCAGTTTAAGGATATCCTGACAAACTAAATAACTTACTTTATTTGACTATAGAATGAAGACATTTAATAAAGCTAAACTACCTTATATATTAGTTGACTATCATAAGACTCCTATTAAAATTGAATAACTTGTACTATACTTCGCTATATCATATAAACTCCTAAACATAGATAACTTTGACTTTATTTGACTATATCATAAAACATTCCTATTAACCCTTCCAGCCCGGGTGTCATTTTAAAATGATACCAAAACAAAAGGGCCGGAACCCGGGTGTCATTTTAAAATCTTTGTGCTTGAAAGCGTGCTTCAAAATTTGCGCGGCCAATTTTGGCATGGTAGGAGCGACCGCAGCGCCACCAAGCCTCAACTACTAGTGTTATCAGTTCGTACGTGGCCGCCATAGCGAGTAATACTGAAAAAATGTTTTCCGACGTGTCCGATTCGTTGCAACCTCCCGCGGGCCCCAGTGCTACCCCACTCGCAACTTCAACGCCTGTTCCAACCGAGAAGAGAGCTCAACAAAAGAAAGTTAAGCGTTTGTTGAGTGATAGCGCTATACAGCGACAACTTTTTGAAAGTGATGAAGAGAGCAGTGGCGAAAGCTTGGTGGACAAGGTACAATTTATAAGTGAAAGTGAAGACGATTTCGTGGGCTTTGGAGACGACGATAATGTCGATTTATTTGAGGGGGGAGACAGTAGTGATGATCCTGATGTGGAAGTGTTTCAGGAAGGTGCCATTGAGCTTCCCAGTGTGCTAGAACCTAGGCCTACCCCCTCGCCATCTTTGCTAGGTCAGCCTAGGCCTAGCCCTAGCCCTACCCCAGGACCTTCCCCTTTGCCTGCCCGTACGCCCTTGAAAGTGGGCAAATATTTCTACAAACAATCATTGATCAAAAGTGCAGCTAAAAAAGCACGCAGGGCAGCCGCAGAAAAGCATAGGGAAGCTGAAGATAGCGATAATGACGCCGACCCTGGCCTAGCAACCACCCGCATTCCATTGTCCAGACGCCTTGACACGGGGACGCCGCGTGGGTCACCCACAGCCCTCGCCTTCATCTCTCGTTCAAGATGACCAAAGGGCCTCTTCAAGTGGTATTGGTGATGTGCCACAGGCCTCAACACACCGCAGAGCATTATTTCCTGCTGAAAAGCCCTCGGCTCGCCGCAAAAGGAGCCCAACTCCCGAGGCCTCGGCTCCCATTCTTGAAGCTCCCGCAGCCTCCCGCGCCCCACACCGCCGATGCCCGGTCACTTCTTCACCAGAATTGTCTCCTGAGGAGGATGCTGACGACCCCAAGATTGCCCCAGATGACCTGACGTCGCCTGAGGAGGAAGAGGAACAGGAACAGGAACAGGAAGAGGAAGAGGATGTGCCGACAAATCGAGGGAGAGGGCGAGGTCGTGGACGTGGTCAGCCTACCGACGCCGCTGCCCCTGGGCCTGGGCCTGGGCGTGGGCATGCAGGGCGTCCGCCTGGCCAAGGGCGTGTGCCAGGGCGTCCAGGGCGTGTGCCTGCTGCAGCACAACCTCGAGCATCAGCATCCGACCTGTTTGTGTGGACAGATGGAGCTGATTTTGAGCCAGATTGTCCTGCCTTTGACGAGGTACAGATGGGTTCTGGGGTGTCACCAGCATATCCCTGTGGCCCAGATGCTACCCCCAGTGAACTTTTCTGTGGCGTCTATGACAATGAAGTCATGGAATACCTCGTCAAAGAGACAAATCACCACCATGCTATCTGTGCAAACTTTCTTGGGAGGAAGACCAGTGCCAAGATGGTGGCATGGAGAGCTCTCACTGTGGCAGAACTATATGTGTTCTTGGCACTCGCAATGCTGATGACTCATATAAGGAAGCACGTTCTGGCTGACTACTGGATCACTGGCGACATCATAACGACTCCATCATTTGGCAAATACATGTCCAGGGACAGGTACTTCGACATCCTCTCCTATCTCCACCTAACAAACAATATGGCAGTCCACCTTCCCGACTCATTATGGAAGATCAGGAAGCTGTATGACATGATACGTCATCGGTTCACCACATACCTGATTCCTTTCCAGAAGATGTGCCTCGACGAGTCTCTGGTCCTGTTCTGTGGTAGGCTGCACTTCCGACAGTATATCCCGTCCAAGAGACACCGCTTCGGCATCAAGCTCTTCGTCCTCTGCGACTGCTTGACGGGGTATGTGCTGGACTTTATAGTCTACAGCGGCAAGGCTGGAGAAGTTGTGACTGACCCTCTCATTGGTTTTGGTGGCGCTGTAGTGAAGAAGATGATGGAGAGGCACTTCAATAATAACCACATCCTCTACACAGATAATTATTACACGTCGCCTCTCCTGACCAAGTAACTCCATGACCGCAAGACCGGAACTGTCGGCACAGTCAAGGGCAAAAGGAAGGGCATGCCAGGCTACCCAACCAAGACGAAGAAGGCTGACATCTTCCACAAGAAGAGTGGCCCCATCCTCTCCATCCACTGGCATGACCAGCGCAAGGTCAACCTCCTCACCACATGCCACAAGGCCCAGATGGTCGCCACAGGGAAGGTGGACCGAACAACCAAGAACCCCGTCCAAAAACCAGCTGCTGTCCTGGATTATAACATCAACATGCGCCTCGTTGACAAGTCCGACATGCAGATGGGCTTCATCGACTGCCTGCGAACATCTTGCAGGTGGTACAAGAAGTTTATCCTGCATACGGTAGATATGTCGATCCTCAATGCCTACAACATCTACCGTCTGAGGACTCCAGGAGCCAAGAAGTACAAGTCCCTGCGGAAGTTCCACAAGCAGGTGCTACTTGAGCTCCTGGCTAAACATGCGGGTACACCAGGCAGGCCAATACAAGGACCAGGCCACCTTGACAGAACGGGGTGTGCTGAATTCTTCAGGAAGCACCAGCTCAGCGCCCTTCCTTTCAAAGCACCAGGTAGTAATGTTAGGAGTCAGAAGAGGTGCCATGTGTGCAGCCACACAACTCGCAGACCCCGCAAACCCACAAAAACCACTTGGGAATGCCTCGAGTGTCAAGTTGGACTGTGTGCTGGCACCTGCTTCAACGACTTCCACACTCTAACAAACTTTTGAAGTGGAAGTGACAACAGTGAAAGTGACACTCAAATGTAGGCTAAGAATAATAATATAACTAAGTATAAGTGAAAAGGACACATAAGTAATAATAAGTGCCTTCAATAACAATATGAACAAGTGAAAGTGACACTAAAATATATATTTCTAACAATAAATAAGTGAAAATGACACTCAATAAGCCTAGGCCAGTCAAAGTGACAGTATAATAATAATAAAACTAAGTATAAGTGAAGGGGAAACACACAAGTAATAATAAGTGCCTTCATAACAATATGAATAAGTGACAGTGACACTATATATATTATTAGCTTACCTAACAATACATAAAAGGGGAAATGACACTACCAATTATCAAAGTCCAGTGAAAGTGACACTAATAATCATAATAATAATAATAAAACAAAGTAATAAGTGACAGAGACACAAATAAGTTCATAATATAAATAACTTTATTGAGTGAAAATAACATAATAACTATAATAAATGACAGAATAACCAATAAAACACTATCAAATCGCATCCTGGCATAATTGCGGGTGGAGCGACGAGTGCAACTGGGCGTCGTAGCCGGGGCCGCGGTTGAGTGTTCGGACGCGCCGAGGTAAATACGCGGCAAAAGTTACCTCCACTTCCATCACCATCACTCCGGAACCAGTTGAGCTAGAGAGCTCTACTCAACGCCATTCTACGCAGGAAGGTAAGGCGCTCATTTATATATATGTTTGATTAATGTAGGTCATATATTAAGCGAGATTAGCCTTAGTTTACTTTTGTTGATATTCGACCAGATCGCCCGGATACGAGCTCCGTCATTAGGAGAGCCTGCCCGGGCCAGGAGGGTTAAAACTATAATAAATACTCCTTAACCCGGGAACTGCAGGGAGACTCTTAAGAGTTCCCCCGGCGGACTGCGGGAAGACTCTTAACCTCTGAAGTGCGCATGGGGGTAATTAGACACCTCTCCCTGTGCGCTTGTATTTGAGGTGTTTCCGTCACTAAAATATTCATTGTACCATTAATAGCATTAATACTTATCCATATGTGCCTATTATGGGTTGATTATAAAGGTATTAACCTGAAACAACAATAAAACGAGTGAAAACAGCGTTTGGATGGTCAAAATCGGAGAATAGCCCGCGAGTTGTATAATGTATGGGTGAGGCAAGTTGCTTTCCCGCCAATTTCCCCCAAGGCCACTGAGACACAGTCGATCGATACTCTCTCTCTCTCTCTTGCATTCACTTGCTATCAGTGATGACCACACCCTGCAACCGGATTTCTAATGTTAGCACGAAAATATACCTCAGAATAAGGGAATAACAGGGAAAATAGGTGATAACTGAAGGAGAGGAGGAAAGTGGGGAAGGAGGGGAGGTAGAGGACTGAGATTTTGCATGGCCCAGGGGCCAAAAAAAAACAAAAAAAAAAACAGATTTCCCGATGTCAAAAGTTGATTTTTTTTTTCACTCACTTTTAAGAGTCTCCCCGCTGTCCGCCGGGGGAACTCTTAAGAGCCTCCCTGCAGTTCCCGGGTTAAGAGTCAGAGGAAAAAAAATCAACTTTTGACATCGAAAAAAAAATATATATATATTTTTATTTTTTTATTTTTTTATTTTTTTTTGGCCCCTGGGCCATGCAAAATCTCAGTCCTCTACCTCCCCTCCTTCCCCACTTTCCTCCTCTCCTTCAGTTATCACCTATTTTCCCTGTTATTCCCTTATTCTGAGGTATATTTTCGTGCTAACATTAGCGAGTTGCAAGCAGGGCCTTGTCATCACTGATGGCAAGCGAGTGCAAGAGAGAGAGAGATTATCGATCGACTGTGTCTCAGTGGCCTTGGGGGAAATTGGCGGGAAAGCAGCTTGCCTCACCCATACATTATACAACTCGCGGGCTATATCTCCGATTTTGACCATCCAAACGCTGTTTTCACTCGTTTTATTGTTGTTTCAGGGTAATACCTTTATAATCAACCCATAATAGGCGCATATGGATAAGTATTAATGCTATTAATGGTACAATGAATATTTTAGTGACAGAAACACCTCAAATACATGCGCACAGGGAGAGGTGTCTAATTACCCCCATGCGCACTTGTTAGGTTAAAAAATAAATAACTTGAGCTTTATTTCACTTTATACTAAAATTACTCTTAAAAAGAGATGAAGAGATTTGTTATTCAATATAATAAAAACACCAACTAATAAAACCTCGCTCTTTTGATGTGTGAAAGACTTAACTATTCATATTAACAAGTGTCATAATTATTCTAGTCCAACATCAAAAATAGAGAATAGTTTCCCATCACAGAAATACCGGTGAGTGTTAACACTCTCACTCTCTCTCTCTGCTTCTTCTAAAATTAGATAGGCATATGGACGAGATGGGTTGGGTGTGAGGGGGACCTGTCAGGTGTAGGCCAATCGGCGCTTTGCAGACCCCGTTTTCTGACCTCTGACGTTTACGTGGGCGCATTTAATTTGGGCCACGATAAGTGCGTCCATATTTTCGGCCAGACGAATGCTTAAAAATAAAAAAATAAATAAAAATAAATATATATATATATATATATATATATGTTTCTAATCTCTCAGTGGGGTTCGAACCGCCGACCGTCAGGACGATAGTCGACGCTTTAATCAACTACACCACGGCAGCGTCGGCTATCGTCCTGACGAATGCTAGACTACTCGGCCCACGGGACAGCTTAGCCCACGGCGAGACAGCTCGGCCCAGTAAAAACGAGACAGCTCGGCCCCGTGTTAATTACGAGACAACTCTTAATTAACCTAACCTAACCTACACATTATGAATCGAGAGAACTAGCCTATGACATAATTATACAATAAACGAACATTTCGCCCACATTACACACACGCCATAAACGGAAGGCCATGTATGCAGCACCAAATCCTGCAAATCCTGTCCTCTGCGCATGCGTGAGAATCTTAGACCCCTTGGCACAATTTTTTTTTCCTTTATACTATTATATTATCTTAACCTAACCTAACCTAACCTAACTTAAATTAACCTAACAGTTGAGCCTAAATAACCTAATAAAAATATTAGGGAAAAGGCCGCGCATACGCAGAGGACAGGATTTGGTGCTGCATACATGGCCTCACCCATAAACCCTCCACTTAGCTCTCCCCATCCTAATCCTGACTGGTCTCGTCAAATTGCCCCATAGCAAAACATGGGGCCGAGTTGTCTCGCCGTCATGGCCGAGTTGTCCAAAAGTGGGCCGAGTTGTCCAGTCACCGTCCTGACGGTCGGCGGTTCGAACCCCACTGAGAGATTAGAAACATTTAGTGGCTCACGTGTATTTGTGATATATACTCAATATATATATATATATATATATATATATATATATATATATATACCGGTATATATATAATTTATATATATATATATATATATATAACCTCGATACACTTGTGTAGGCTATATCGAGGTATTTTGTATGTTTAAGATTTCTACACAACATATAATTATATCATTACGAACAAACACTTCAAAAATGTACACGTAAAGCAAACAAATTACCTTTCATTCAGGAGTTGCAAGCAAATAGTGCGTAAAATGTTTGTGTTATGCCCGGTCCAAATTGGAACGCGAGATATTCTTTGTACAATGAGCAGCTCTCTAACTGGATAGGAATACCTTAAACTTTAAATAAAGAGACAACACGGCAGGATAATAAGCACACAGGTAACAAGTTAACATGGGTTTTATTCAGTTTAACACCTGGTTCATGGAGGAGCAAGACATATATTTTATACCTGTAACCTGGAGATCATCAACAACAATAAGAATAATTAAGACATACAATAATAAGGTTATCAAGTAAGCAATAGGAGTCGGACAATGGGTCCGGACTCAAGGTAATAATAATACTCCTAGGATACAATTATAAGGTATCCAAAATGGTGGAGGTACACCTCCTACCAAAATAGATCTCAGAGAGGATCTCAACAAAAGACAAGAGTGCAGTAATGGCAAATGCCGTCTGGATCATGCAATGATGTCCCCGGCAGATAGTGACGTTAACTGACTCTAAAGCAATAATGGCCAAGTGGTCATCAACAATGAAGTGGGCTCGGAAAGGCTCACAAATGATATTAATACTATAGGTGTGCTAAATCTCACCTGGCAAAGATTAATCCTTAACTCTAATTGTGTACTAGCAAGGTGCTGAAGGCTGAGGCAACAATCGTCGGGAGCTGAGATAGAGTGAAATCTATTCGAGTTATGAACCTGACAGAATGTTAAATGAATTAGGCTAGAAGTTATACAAAGGCACTAGATTACGTGTAAATATGTGTTTGTGTTTGATGCTATGGGTCTTATATAGGCACGCCCCCTCTGTCGGGCTATGGGAGACCAATAACCCGGGAAGGTGCGTATATAAGGATCCCCTGATAGGTATGTATAATGTGTCCCAGCAAGTGGGCTAATTAACGTCAATTTAAGTAGGGAGAAGAAAGACCTCTCGCAAGACGTAATGTTAATGAGAACCCCTGAAGATAACTTCTACCACAACCCTGAGTCAACTCTATACCCATAAACTATACAAAAGCACTTAACCCGGGAGCTACGGGGAGACTCTTAAGAGTTCCCCCGGCGCACTGCGGGGAGACTCTTAAGTGTCAGAGAAAAAAAAAATCAACTTTTGACATCGAAAAAAAAATATTTTGTTATTTTTTTTTTTTTTTTTTTTTTTTTGGCCCCTGGGCCATGCAAAATCTCAGTCCTCTACCTCCCCTCCTTCCCCACTTTCCTCCTCTCCTTCAGTTATCACCTATTTTCTCTGTTATTCCCTTATTCTGAGGTATATTTTCGTGCTAACATTAGAAATCCGATTGGAGGGTGTGGTCATCACTGATAGCAAGCGAGTGCAAGAGAGAGAGAGAGAGTATCGATCGACTGTGTCTCAGTGGCCTTGGGGGAAATTGGCGGGAAAGCAGATTGCCTCACCCATACATTATACAACTCGCGGGCTATATCTCCGATTTTGACCATCCAAACGCTGTTTTCACTCGTTTTATTGTTGTTTCAGGTTAATACCTTTATAATCAACCCATAATAGGCGCATATGGATAAGTATTAATGCTATTAATGGCACAATGAATATTTTAGTGACGGAAACACCTCAAATACGTCAGCACAGGGGGACGTTTCCAATTACCCCCATGCGCACTTCAGAGGTTAAAGGAGAGCTTTAATGAAGAGGAGGGCCCGTAGATCGAGGGAGGATCCAGTAGTCCGGAGGGTGGCTGGGCGTGATGACTCCGGAAGTTGGTCCAGGGGGGGCGGCTGGGTGTGATGACTCCAGCTACTGGTCCAGGGTGAGTCACAAGATGATTCCTTAGACCTTGGTGCCTACCACGGGACAACCGGGTTCCTCTTGCACTCCCACAGTGCAGTGATCCCCATAGGATATGCTGGAGTTCTGCTACAAGGTTTGGGGGGTTAGGGTGACTAGCATAATGATCTACCTAGAGTTGCAAGCAGTCTAGATAGTGACATTATAGGTAGTCTAAGGGGGGTCAGGGTAAGTGTCTTCCTTCCTTGCTAGTTCGTGGAACTATCAGAACCATGTAGTAAAAAGAGAATCCAGAAAGGGGAGCCCAAAGTGGGTTGCCCAAAATTAGTCCTCTTCCTGATGGGGGGAACCCGATCTGGTAGATCTAAAGTTACTACACTATCCTCATAATCCCTTGAACAAAACAAGGTAGGAATCCTATGGTACTTGGTTTGTGCACCGCATCGAAGGCCAGAAAGGGGGAGCCCAAAGTGGGTTGCCCAAGCTAGTCCTCTTCCTGATGGGGGGAACCCGACCTGGTAGATCTTCGATCACAGCACACAACTGACAAGTTGAACACCAGCTATCTCTGGCTGTTCTTACCTTGAACTAAAGAATACCAAATGGCAAGCTTCGTTCCTGATGTCCTGGCTGGGTGAGTATAAGGCAATCTTCTTGCCCCTACTTAAGGCGCCCGGCTTGAGAGGATCAAAGGCGCTGGGGTGGTGTTGGCGCGTGGTGGTTATGTCCTTGTAGCTCTGGGGGTGGCACGCCTGGACTCTGGCTGTACATTGTAGCTAGATGCCCCCGGGCAGATTCTGTTATAAGATGGGGGTGATCACTTCCTGGTGGGAGAGGAAGTGGATGAGAAATGGCATGTGCAGGATGATTTATATAAGAAAAGGTTTAGAACTGCTGCATGGGTTGAACTGCTGGTTTATGCGCTATCCTAGCCCGGGAAAAGGACATGACTTGGATGGCTGCAAGATCCTGAGGGGTTTTGATGGGTGATATACATGGCTGACTAGGGAATAGAGAGTGAAAGTCTGGAGCAGTTTGGCAGTCCTTGATGGGGGAGATGAAAGGTAAGTTGGTAAATAAAGGAGTACCACCTGTAGCTGGTTGATCAGGCTGAGGAAGTCTAGGATGGTTAGCTGGGTGTTTAGCGTAGTTACCCCTCTGACTTTTCTCTCTGGTGGTAGGGGCCATAGAAGCTGGCTGGGCAGGGTATGCTGGGTGTAGTCCACTCAGGTCTTATGTGTCCCACAGGAGTAGGGTTGGCTGCAGGTTTAGTGGCAGCTAGAGATGCGGTCTTATCATCCTGAGACCGCATCTCACTACCGTCTGGTAGAGAAAAGTCCCGACCCCGGGACTGGAGATGGTAATGTCTTGAAGTATTATCTTCGTAGACAGGGGTCAGGTGCTGGAGGAAGTGGTAATAAATGACTCCCTGGTTGTTAGGGGTGGCCATCTTGTCTCCGGTGAGGGTGAGGAGAGAAGAGGAGTCACAGTACCTCAAATGGTCCAGGAGTTGGTGAGGTGACTTGATTACTTTGGTGGAGTCCTTCCGCGCCAGGGTTATCATGTCAATCCGCATCTTGGTGGTGGTCGTCAGCGAGGGCGTTGTCGTGGCTGGAGGTGGTTGGAGAGTGATGACAGAGAGCCTGGCTTGGCCCAGGTCATGAGGTTGTGCGGACGCCGAAGTACCAGGCTGGGGGGGAGGAGCTTGAAGACGCTTGATCCTTAACCTTTCTCACTTTAGGCCGGGACAGGGCTGGTTCCCATCTGGTGGGTGGCTTCACAGGTCTTCCACAGCGGGTATGAGAAGGCAGTCTGGAAAATGGGGGAGATGGAGTTAGAGGTGACATTGAGCGAAATTTGGATATTGTTTTTCGCCTGGGAAGTTGAGAAGGAGGGGAAATAGATTGAGGAGAAGAAGGTAGGGTTTTAGAGATAGGAGTAGATGAGGGTTTTTTAGGATGGAAGCTGGGGGTGATAGGCAAAGTGGGGGGTGTGTTGGTGAGTTGTGGTGACGAGGGGGGAAGACTAGACGTGGCAAGGTTAATTAAAGGCGATGGTTGAGAAGGAGGTTGCGGAGGTGAAACGAGAGGAGAGGGAGAAGGAGAGGAGATGTGAGAAGATTTGGGCTTACGAATGCGGGAAGGGGTGAAGGTGACAGGAGGTGAAAGAGAAGAGGGGGAAGTTTGGGTTTGAGTAGAGAGAACAGGAGGAGGTCGATGTTTAGGAAGGTGAGAAGGGGTGAACTGGGTGAGGCGAGTGGGAAGGGTGACAGGAGGTTGTAGTACAGGAGAGTGAAGGGCAGGCAAAGGAGAATTGAGAGGGGGAGTGGAAATAGGTGGAGGGAGAGGGACAGCATGGTTGAGAGGGACAGGTCCGGAAAGACAGGAAGTTTGAGGGTGAAGATTTGAAACAGGGGTACAGTCAACATCCTGATCAGGCTCAGCTACAACAGTAATATTCTTATTAATAGGTTGAAACCTTCTGACAAACCTATTCCTATAAGTGCGAGATTCCCCATGATAGTTAATTATGACCTGGAAACAGTTTGGGATCCTAAGGACCTCAAATGGACCCTTGTACCGTGGCTTCAGTTTGGAGGGTACAGGTAAGATGGCGACCATTTCTAGGTCGCCTACTTGGTGAGGGTTGTTCTTGGGGGCTTCATCAGGCTTGAGAGCTTGGGTAAACTGGAGCTGACGTAGGCGGTTCCTGAGGTGGACGAGGTTGGTATTTAGACCTGGTGAGGCCTCAGTAGGGGCAGCTAGGTGACGTAGTGGTATGTGTTACAATATTGGTAATAATATTGTAAGCTAAATATATAATCTACAGGCGAGCCGATATCAAGGCATGGCTTCCTAAACCTCCCTTGACGACAAGAAGCATTTTTTTTTTTTTTTCTATGTGATTGAGGGAGGCAAAAGGCATAACTGCCTATAGCGAGTGCCTCCCCCATAGTTGAAAGAGTGACAGGGCCAAAATCAAGGGACGTTCGAGCCAAAATGCCTGGACACACGGAGTTTGAAGCAATTTAAGTCATAGGAAGAGGGAAAGACTGATTCTGGGAGAGAGTTCCAGAGCTCAGATGTTGAGTAGAAGAAAGTTTGAGAGTAACGTTTCACTCTTGGGTTGGAGAGTTGCACAGAGTAGGGGTGGGATTGAGTTGCAAGACGGGTACCACGTGTCCTACGTAAAGGAGGTGGTATGCACTGGGATAGCTCTGAGGAACACTGATTATTATAGTAGCGATAGAATAGCGAGAGAGATGCAACATTGCGGCGGAGAGAGAGAGATTGCAGAGAGTTAGTGAGTGGACGGGAGTTAATGATACGAAAGGCCTTCCTTTCAACTTTGTCTAGGAGAGCGGTGTGAGAGGAACCTCCCCACACATGTGAACAATACTCAATACAAGGGCGCACTATGCCCCTGTACAGAGCAAGAAGCTGTGCAGGGGAAAAGAACCCCCTAAGGCGGTTGAGCACACCCAGCTTCTGGGAGGCTGCCTTAGCAAGACTGGTAATATGATCCTTCCAAATGAGAGCAGAAGAAAAAGAGACACCAAGAATATTGAGAGAAGATGAAGGGTTGATTTTTGTATTGTTGAAGAATAAGGGATAGTCCGCTGGGAGATCCTGACGGGTAGATAGATGGAGAAATTGGGTTTTGGAAGCATTAAAGTTAACAAGGTTTTCTCTGCCCCAATTGGAAATAGTATTTAGATCAGAATTTAAGAGTTCTATGGCTTCATTACGTTTGTCGTTGAGGGATTGCTGGCTGGGGGCGTTCTGAAAAACTAATGGAGTAGTGTAAGGTTGAGTCGTCTGCGTATGAATGGATGGGAATTAAGGTACAGTTAAGGAGATCATTTTATAAAAATTAGAAAGAGAATAGGAGATAGGACAGAGCCCTGAGGAACACCGGAGTTTATAGGGTGACGAAGTGAACAATGGCCGTCCACAACCGCAGCTATGGAACGGCCGGAAAGGAAATTAGAGACAAAGGCACAGATGGAGGGATAGAAACCGAAGGAGGGTAGTTTAGAAATTAAAGATTTATGCCAGACTCTAGCGAAGGCTTTCGATATGTCTAGTGCAATAGAAAAAGTCTCACCGAAGTCCCGAAAGGAGGATGACCAAGAGTTAGTAAGATATGAAAGAAGATCACCAGTAGAGCGACCCTTACGGAAGCCATACTGGCGATCTGAGAGCAGATTATGAGAAGAGAAATGCTTAAGAAATTTGGAAGCAAGAATAGTTTCAAAAACTTTAGAAAGACAAGAGATAAGAGCAATTGGACGATAGTTGGAGGGTTGAGAGCGGTCACCCTTCTTTGGGACAGGTTGAATGTGAGCAAACTTCCAGCATGAAGGGAAGACGTTAGAGGATAGACAGAGACGAAAGAGTTTGCCTAGGCAGGGAGTCAGCACGGAAGCACAGTTTTTGAGAACAACAGGAGGAACACCGTCCGGACCGTACGCCTTATTAGTGTTAAGCCCAGAGAGGGTAGAAAGTACATCTTTAGAAGAGATTAGGATATTAGGCATAAGTAAGAGAGAGGAGGGCGGAGAGGGAGGAATAGCACCGGAATCATCCAAGGTGGAGTTTCTAGCAAAAGTTTGAGCGAAACCAGCTCAAGTAAGCTCTGAGTAACCAGACTCCCCCAATATATGTGAACCCCTATCCAGTGTGTCTCATTAACCCGGGAACTGCAGGGAGACTCTTAAGAGTTCCCCCGGCGGACTGCGGGGAGACTCTTATGAGTGAGTGAGAAAAAAAAATCAACTTTTGACATCGAAAAAAAAAATATATTTTTTATTTTTATTTTTATTTTTTTTTGGCCCCTGGGCCATGCAAAATCTCAGTCAGTGTTGCCACTTCATGGGATTTTCCCACAAATCTGTGGGAGAAATGAGGCTACGTGGGAGGCGTCATGGGGGGAAGACATTTGTGGGATTTTTTTGTGGGAATGTTCAGAGAAAATATTCGATCTTTAAAATAACGCCATATAGCTCCTGTGAATATAATTGTATTAACGTTACTTGGCAAATTAAGCCTTTTTATTTGCCTGCCAACAATATCTTGATGTATGTGTGTGTGTGTGTGAGTGTGTGTGCAAACCATAGGTAACATGATTCAATCGCGAAAGCAAGCTGGTGGCTGGCTCATACCGTACGGTTGTGGAGCTAGGGAGAGTTACCATCCTTCGCCAGTCTAGCTCCATTATGCATATGGGGATTCTGATCTACGGTGCCAGATGTCACCAGTCAAAACCTGTGAAAAAGTCTCTGGCAGGAGCTTAGTGACTAATGAATTTAGTGAGTAATTGACCTTCAAAAGAATAACAGTGCCACAATGAGTGAAAAGAAATCAACATATTGCCAGAGATATCGCCCTGTCTGGGAGAATGACAGAAGATTTAAAGGTATGACTTGAATTATGCTAGATAATCAAAGAGACCATGCAACTACTGTACGTATATACTGTACTCTACTTAAATGAATTTAAATTTTTTAGCAAGACTTTTAATTTACATTGTAAGCTGGTGAGATGTACTCACTTCTACTGGCTGAACGCCTCCTCAAGTGTAGAAGCACTTTTGGTAATAAGATATGGACTAAAACGTCAGTCACAAACATGCGTGAATTTTGAGCAAACTGTTGATATGCTAAGGAATTACAACGCCAAGGATACCGGTACTGATGATGATGTGGAGGACCAGGAGGACGAACCAGTAACCCTGGAAGATTAATGCATGCCTGAAGCTTCCACATATGCTTTAGTAAGTATATATAAAAACATTATGTATAAATAATTTTGTGGGAAAAGTTGTGGGACACTGAATTTTTTTTATGGGAATTTGTGGGAAAAAAATGGTAAAAACGTGGGAAGTCCTATCTTGGAAAGTGGCAACACTGATATTCTCAGTCCTCTACCTCCCCTCCTTCCCCACTTTCCTCCTCTCCTTCAGTTATCACCTATTTTCCCTGTTATTCCCTTATTCTGAGGTATATTTTCGTGCTAACATTAGCGAGTTGCAAGCAGGGTGTTGTCATCACTGATGGCAAGCGAGTGCAAGAGAGAGAGAGTATCGATCGACTGTCTCAGTGGCCTTGGGGGAAATTGGCGGGAAAGCAGCTTGCCTCACCCATACATTATACAACTCGCGGGCTATATCTCCGATTTTGACCATCCAAACGCTGTTTTCACTCGTTTTATTGTTGTTTCAGGTTAATACCTTTATAATCAACCCATAATAGGCGCATATGGATAAGTATTAATGCTATTAATGGCACAATGAATATTTTAGTGACGGAAACACCTCAAATACGTCAGCACAGGGGGACGTTTCCAATTACCCCCATGCGCACTTCAGAGGTTAAGAACCCGATATATATACCCATATCAACATGGTGGCAGCTGGGTAAGCAGTGTACGTGTGAATGAAGTACTGCTGACTAAGTTCTACAGCTGAAATAGTGAGTTATCCTTGGATTTAACCTCAAAAAGTCGAAAGATATGAGTGACGTCATGGCATCTACTTCACAGCCTTTATTCGTCTGCAAGTCTGAGATTGAGCAAGCAGTGGCGTGGAGGCGTTACAAGAAGAAACTCGATCTTTACATCATCGGCAATGGTCTGAAGGGTAAGAGTGATGATATTAAAATAGCGAAATTGTTGACTGGAGGTGACATTCTGCTAGATATATACGAATCTTTTGGCATAGAAGATGAATCTGCCCTGTCTTATGCAACATTAATTGGGCAATTTGACAAGCATTTTTCACCAAGAGATGAGCAGCTGATGGCGAGGTACAACTTTCATGATAGCATGCAAAGGAAAGATGAATCCTTGGAATCTTTTATCACTAGGCTGAAGACTTTGGTAAGACACTGTGGATATGGAGAACTTCAAGATGAACTTCTGAGGGATAAAATTGTTTTTGGTTGCCAAGAGGATACACTTCGGGAAAAATTCTTTAGGGAGGATAGCCTAACTCTAGATGTTGTACTTAAGATGTGTACTGCCTACGAAACTTCAAGGAGATCAATGACAGCATTTCGAAGTGACAAGCAGGAGTCTCTACACAAACTCAGTGCAAAACCCAAGAAGAAGAGTAATCTACAAACAACAAAGACTAAGCCTAACCTCACGCAGTGCGACTGGTGTGGTTTAGCACATTATTGGGGTAAGAAGAACTGTCCTGCAACTGATGCCAAATGTCATAAATGCAAGAAACGGGACACTATGCCAAGAAATGTCCAAGTAATGCAACGACCGGCGGAGCACCAAGAAGCGCAGCGACAGGACACAAAAAGAAGACATCGCGCAGAGTCCATGCGGTAGAAGATGGAGACACAGAAGAAAGCGACGACTCAGAAGATAACTCAAGAGGACGGGAATACATCATGAACGTATCGACCGGATCCAGAGGAAAACACATAATGGCTAATCTCATGGTCAACGGTAATAAAGTGAAGTTCCAGATCGACAGCGGGGCAAGTGTGAATGCCATTCCAAGTCATCTGGTACCGGATGCAGAGCTACAGCCGTGTGAGTCAACTCTTCAAATGTGGAACTCTACTACAATTCAGCCGTTGGGAAAGTGTAGGATTGATGTCCGCAACTGCAAGCAACCACAAAGGTACTATTCTGTTGAGTTTGTTGTTGTAAAACAGGTTGTTACACCAATTCTTGGTAAGCGAGCATCTGAGAAGATGGGATTCATCACAGTTAACTATGAAAACATCTGTGCAATGAATGACATCCTAACACTACGAAGACGTATTTGTTGATGAAGTTGGCAAGATACCAGGAAATGTTCATCTAACAGTGGATGAGTCAGTGCAACCTATTGCAATTCCTTCATGTAGAGTACCGTTGAGCATCAAGTCGAAGGTTAAAGAGAAACTGGAGCAGTTGGAGCAGGAAAATGTCATTACTAAGGTCGACGAGCCTACAGAATGGGTAAGTCGAATGGTAGCAGGAACCAAGAAGTCGGGGGATCTGAGAATTTGCATTGACCCTCAAGCTCTGAACAAAGCACTCATAAGAGAGATGCACCCTCTACCGGTAATCGACGACATTCTGCCTGACCTTGCAAAAGCCAAAATGTTCTCCAAGCTTGACCTCAAGAATGGCTACTGGCACTGTGTGTTGGATGAAGAATCACGCAAGCTGACAACATTTCAAACACCGTATGGGAGATACAGGTGGAACAGACTTCCTTTTGGTCTGGCTGTAAGCAGCGAAATTTTTCAGAAGCTACAACTGGTTCTGGATGATCTACAAGGCATAATTTGTGTTGCTGATGACATTTTGGTCTTTGGAGTTGGTGACACTGATGAAGAAGCTGCAAGGGATCATGACTCAAAGCTGAGAAACCTACTGGACAGATGCCGAGCAAAGGGTCTGAGGCTGAACAGAGCAAAGACTGAGCTTGGTAGTACAGAAATCACATTTCTAGGTCACAAGATCTCGCGGGATGGTCTGATGGCTGACCCAAAGAAGATTGAATCAATCGTGAAGATGCAAGCACCAGAGGATGTGACTGCAGTACGACGACTGTCTGGAATGGTGAACTACTTGAGTAAATTTGTACCCAGTCTATCGGATGTCATGGAGCCTATGAGGAAGCTGACCCATAAGGACACCGAGTGGAAGTGGACAAGAGAACACGATGAGGCGTTCAAGAGGATCAAGAAGATGATGACCCAAACACCCATCTTACAGTACTACAACCCAGAGCAAAAGTTGGAGATTCAATGTGATGCATCTCAAAAAGGTTTAGGAGCAGCGTTACTTCAAAAGGGTAAACCAATCGCATTTGCAAGTCGAGCACTGACTGACACGGAAACACGATATGCGCAGATAGAGAAGGAGACTTTGGCAATCGCCTTTGCACTGAACAAGTTTCATCAGTATTGTTTTGGGAGGAAGACGACAATCCAGAGCGACCATAAACCTCTAGAAGCTATCCAAAATAAGCCGTTGTCAAGTGTACCAAGACGACTGCAAGGGATGTTGATGAGGATATTACAGTATGATGTCGAGATTGTTCACAAGAAGGGCAAAGAAATGTATCTAGCCGACACTCTATCAAGAGCTTATCTGCAAAACACAAGAGATATGCAGGAAGAGGTGTTTGAACAGATCAACATGACAGACTACGTACCCATCCGAAGTGAACGATTGCAAGAAATCCGTCGAGCAACTGAGGAAGATGAAGCATTGTAACTATTGAAGGAGATAATTCTCAAAGGATGGCCAGAACACAAGAGTGAAGTAGAGACCATACTGAAACCATACTTTAATGTACGAGCAGAACTGTCATTTCAAGATGGATTGATCTTCAAGGGAGAACGTGTTGTAATTCCTACCAGTCTACGTCAGAAGATGAAGTCCGCTATACATTCGTCACATATGGGAGTTGAAGGTTGTCTATGACGCGCAAGAGAATGTTTGTTTTGGCCAGGAATGAATGCAGAGATGAAGCAATTCATTTCAGAGTGTGAAATTTGTAACACATACTCTACAGCTCAACAAAAAGAACCTCTGATGACTCATGAGCAAACCAGCCGACCATGGGAGAAAGTAGGTGTAGACCTTATGACAATCAAGAGTCACAACTATCTTGTTACAGTGGACTATTTCAGTAATTTCTGGGAAGTTGACTACCTGGAAAACACTAAGTCAAGCGCTGTTATCAGGAAGTTGAAGGCGCACTTTGCAAGATATGGACTGCCAAATGTACTAGTTAGTGACAATGGTCCGCAGTTCAGCAGTGAAGAATTTCAAGAATTCGCGGAGAAGTATGACTTTGAACATCGAACGAGCAGCCCACATCATCCCCAGTCTAACGGTAAAGCAGAATCAGCGGTCAAGACGGCGAAGAAACTAATCAAGAAAGCTGTTGAGAGTGGTGAAGATCCGTTTTTGGCGATTCTAGACTACAGAAATACGCATATGCAAGATTTGGAAGAGAGTCCAGCGCAACTCAACTTTGGTCGACGTACGAGGACGTTACTGCCGACTACTAGCAAGTTGTTGGAGCCGAAAGGAATTATGTTGGAGCGAGTGAAGCGGAAGAAGATGCTGAAAGATCTCAAAAGCAAGAAGTACTACGACAAAGGTTCGAGAGTTTTGGAACCATTGGTTGAAGGAGACGTGGTGCGAATCAAGCCAACATCACTAGGCAAGAAGAAGTGGGAACGAGGAGTTGTAACCAGGAGATTAGACGAGCGATCGTATGAAGTGGAGACAGAAAATGGAGCGATAAGACGAAATAGAGGTCATTTACGGATGACAAGTGAAAACGCTGACATAAGAAATAATGGAAAAGTCACTAATACAGACAACACCACAACCATTAGATCTACAGATAGGAATTATACAGACATATGTGTTCCAGTCTACACAAACAACAGACACGTGAGAGACATACACGGTTAGACTTGATGAACCTGTCACTACACATGAGAAACAGGACGAGCGTGAGACGGAATAGGAATGTATTACCTACCAGGTACCGAGAGTTTGACATGACCAGGTAAGAGTACAGTACCGGTATGACTGATTGCATGTCTGACTAACAGTCCAATACTGGTATGAGATGAGGCACTGGCAGAAATGTAAATGCTGGATGAGAATGTTACAGGATGAGAAAGATTATCTAAATGGAGTAAGTGAGTGAGAATACGACTGAAGCCACTGTATGAGGAGTAACCTAACATTACAGTCTGAATGATACAGGTTTTGTAATGTGAATGGGAGTGTAAGGATATTATAATGCAGATCGGTATGCAAAGAAATTGTAATGCGAAAGGAAAGAGATTGGATGATTTTGAGTACGGTACTGGGTATCAGGATCTATAAATTTAAGTCAATCATATAACCTTTGTTACTAATTTACTAATCCTGCATGATATAACCAATAACTTTGCATGAAACATTTTATAATTTTCAGAACATTGAATATTAATGTTCTAATGTACTAACTTTACTAATATACCAACAATTACTAATCCCATATAATCTCATACAATAAATTCTTTATGTTTAGTTGGCACAAGGGTATACAATATATTTTTGTATCATTATATATTCACTATTTGTGGATATTCTCATGTAGAACAGTATTATCAACTAATAATTAACCTACCTCACCTAGTCTTGTAATACCATATCAATAGATTTGACTAATATACCTCATCTACTTCATATCTCATATTTACATACTAATAGATTAATATTCTAACAAAATTAATCACATTCCATACTGTACTAAAACACTAATTACTGTACCGGTAACATACTGTATACAGTACAGTACCAGTAACTTAACAAATCATAGTACTGTACAATTTTATAAATCATATTGGTACTATTATTACTCTAGCTCATGTGCCATAATAGAATAAGCATTACTTAATAATCCTAGGGGACCACAAAATGTCAAAATATAATTATTCTTATAATACCAATTTCACTGGTAGCTATCTTCTCAAAAGAGAGAGGATGTTACAATATTGGTAATAATATTGTAAGCTAATTATATAATCTACAGGCGAGCCGATATCAAGGCATGGCTTCCTAAACCTCCCTTGACGACAAGAGGCATGTAACCAGACTCCCCCAATATATGTGAACCCCTATTCAGTGTGTCTCATTAACCTGACAAGCGCGATATAGACCTCCTTCAAGCTAAAACACAGCACCCCAGACCCCCTTCAAGCTATTAAACCCATCCCAGACCCCTTCAAGCTAAACCACACCCCCGTACCCCCTTCAAGCTATTAACCTGACAAGCGCGATATAGACCTAGGTGCTAGGGTAGTTATTTGTGCATTTCTAGCCCTGGATTCTGACAGAATTCGTTATATTTACAATATAAAGCATTATTTGTTTTCGGTATGCTTTTATTTTACATATATGATGTATATATGAACCTTCAAGAGTGCTAAAATAAGTGGGAAAAGCATTTGGGTGGTGAAAAACGAAGATATTGGCCACCCGGTCATAATCTCAGGCGAGAGAGAGCCACAGGCAGCCCTCCCCTCTCGCTGTCTGGGAGTCAACTGAGACGAGCGGGGCGGTGTGTGCCGGTGTCTGGGTGTTGCATAACGATCTTTTATGCAACCCACTTGTGCTACATTATCGCGGGAGAGAAAAAATAACCGATAAATGATGATAATAAGAGGATAAATAGGTGATAATTGAGGAGGGGGGGAGGGGGAATAAGGTGGGGAAGGAGGGGAGGGGGAGGGGTGAGAAAACACATGGATGAGTACTAGAGGGGAATTATCTCACCTAGAGACAAAATCCTTTGTTTTGATAGGCCCTTTTTTTTTTTGGAAGGCTTTTTTTATGGTCTTGCTTCCGTGAGGCCTATCGCGTTCCCTATAGGAAGCCTTCCGTGAGGCCTATCGCGCTTGCCGGGTTAAGAACCCGATATATATACCCATATCAACAGTGGTTATGTCGTTGTAGCTCTGGGGGTGGCGCGCCTGGACTCTGGCTGTACCTTGTAGCTAGATGCCCCCGGGCAGATTCTGTTATAAGATGGGGGTGATCACTTCCTGGTGGGAGAGGAAGTGGATGAGAAATGGCATGTGCAGGATGATTTATATAAGAAAAGGTTTAGAAGTGCTGCATGGGTTGAACTGCTGGTTTATGTGCTATCCTAGCCCGGGAAAAGGACATGACTTGGATGGCTGCAAGATCCTGAGGGGTTTTGATGGGTGATATACATGGCTGACTAGGGAATAGAGAGTGAAAGTCTGGAGCAGTTTGGCAGTCCTTGATGGGGGATATGAAAGGTAAGTTGGTAAATAAAGGAGTACCACCTGTAGCTGGTTGATCAGGCTGGGGAAGTCTAGAATGGTTAGCTGGGTGTTTAGCATAGTTACCCCTCTGACTTTTCTCTCTGGTGGTAGGGGCCATAGAAGCTGGCTGGGCAGGGTATGCTGGTGTAGTCCACTCAGGTCTTATGTGTCCCACCTGTCTCGTTGATATGCGGGCAATGCGGGCAGGAGCAGGGTGGCTGGCAGGAGTAGGGTTGGCTGCAGGTTTAGTGGCAGCTAGAGATGCGGTCTTATCATCCTGAGACCGCATCTCAGTTTGTATTGTTATAACGTGTTTCTAACATAATTAATTGTTACTGCTGACCAAAAATCCTTCCACTATGCCTATCAAGCACTATATTGGTGTACATATATAGAATTATAACAGAAGCTGAACAGAAGGCAGTCTATGAGGTCAAGATTTGCGCCCATAGCCTACCCAATGTTATGGCATCTGATCCCCGCCACCTTCTCCGCGGACATTAGCCCAAGGTCCGCGGCTATGGCATCTGATCCCTGCCACCTTCTCCCCGGACGTTAGCCCAAGGTCCGCGGAAGTAGCAGGGGGTGGGGATATAAGTGTGATGATCTTAATTTCGCCTATTAAGCTATTTTTCTAGTCAAGATTATACCATAAGGTATGATAAATATATATAATATAACAGCGACGCTTAAAAGACCTTAAAATTTAGGCATAAGTGAAGGTGGCGGGGATCAGATGCCATACCTCAGAAAATGTCTCCGTAGGACAGTTGGTGCCCCATCCTGAACCGGTAAAATCTAGCTGTTTTTACGTATTTGATCTGTTTCTTGAATACGTAAAATGTAACTAAAACTATTTACTTATTACTTATTCAAGCTCTTTTTACGTATTGGATTTGTATTTTGAATACGTAAAATTTAACTAAAACTATTTATTTATTACTTTTGATATAAAGGTCCAACAAGGGTGAATACGTAAAATGTAACTAAAACTATTCATTTATTAATTATTCTAGATCTTTTTACGTATTGGATTTGTAGGCCTATATTTTGAATACGCAAAATGTAAGTAAAACTATTTACTTATTACTTATTGATATAAAGGACCAACAAGGAACCAGTAAAACATAAATAAGTAACCAACTTCAGTGCGCTCCCTTTTCACAGAAAAATACCAAAAATCTGTCGAAGATGTCTAAGAGCGGGGGTGTGGGTGCAGCAGCCCCCACCCATAATACTAGGATAGGTTAGGTAAGGTTGTTAGGTTAGGCTAATGTCCTTTCAAAGGGGTATAGGCTAGTAAACACTAGGATAGCTTATACCCGGTCAGAGGTAAGAAGAAGAAGAAGAAGAAGAGTCCTGATGTAGTCTCTTTGAATGCTACCCTTTCTGCCTGCTTGTTGTTGTTGTTGTTGTTATTATTAAAGGGCCTTCGGGTGGATGCCACCTGCTTGGCCCTAGAAGACTAACCGTCAGTGGGACCCTATACTATGTCGGCAACATGTGTCGCCAAGAGGAAGACACATAAGGCACGAGAGAGCTGAGAACACACAGCCGCATCCCGGACACCGTGGCCTAACAATAGCCCTAAGCTGAACCCCCGAGACGACAAACGGCGAACCGAGTCCCTAAGTTTGACCCTGTGACTATAGAACCGCGGACACACCTCCACCAGATGCTCAGGGGTTTCGGGCTGTCCACACCAGCGACAGTCCGGGCACCGTATCATGCGGAGTCGGAACAGGTGTGCTGACAGCGCAGTGTGTCCAATACGCAGCCTGGCCAGCGAGACATCGATTTTCCGCAGGGGGTGTCGACTCCAAGGCTGGGGGCACGAATCCCACCGGTATCTCCCCATGGTCGTCTGTAGCAACAGCACCCGTAGCTCCCTGTCCCAAAGTCCGCGACTAGCCCGCCCGACAACCCGGGCATGTGTCCTCGCATCCATGTCAACCGACTCAACCTCTACCGAAGTGTGCGCCAGCTTCACCGCAGCATCAGCCACCGTGTTGCCACGAATGCCCGAGTGCGCAGGAACCCACTGGAGGACCACTTCCCATGGGTAACCTAAAAAGTGAACCAGCAACCCCTGGATGGCGAAGACAAGACGAGGATATGTAGCCGGGTGGGCCGCAAGGAGCAGATGGAGGGAGGCCTTGGAATCCGAGTACAAGACGACCCGTTGAGGCTGAATATGACACCGCACAAACTCCAGGGCTCGAAGAATGGCAAACAGTTCCGCCGCTATGATGGGATGGTTGCCCAGACAACCTCCAGGTCTGGCAGAGGGAGAGGTCCTCGTAGTAGACAGCCACGGACGAGGAGGCCGGAGGAACGCAGGAACCATCCGTGAAGACACCGAAGTGCCCCTGATAACACGACCCCACCAGCTCAGAAAAATAGGCCCAGGCAAGTCCAGCATCCGTCGACGTCCGGTAACCTTCATGGAAGGTAACCCGGATGCGAGGAGTGAGATCAACCCACGGCGGGACCGGAGACACAGAGGGGGTCGGGGAGGGAGAGGGAGGGTCCACAGCTATCTGCCGATAGTGGAGGAGGCTCCTCACCAGGAAAGGCTGACGCCGTTTCACAGGCCACGATGGTGCATTCCTGGAGACCCCTGACGAAGCATGCAGGCCCGACAACGGGTGATGCCCAGGAAGAGTAGCAACTCGCCCCGCCCACCTACAATCCGTCAACACCCGAGACCAGGACAGAGGCAACGACCCACTTTCCGCTAGGAGGGACACGGTAGGGGAGGAACAAAAAGCCCCCAACGCCACCCTGAGGGCCGTGTTATGAACAGGGTCCAAGCGGCTAAGAACTGACGACGAAGCCGAGCCATACACTGCACTACCATAAGCCACCTTACTCTTGATGAAAGACTCATAAAAACACAGCAGATCATCCCGAGACGTCCCCCACTTGGACCCGGCTATACACTTCATTTTACCCAGCCGCTTCACGCAAGACGATCGCAGGTAGTCCACATGATTCCTCCAAGTCAATACCGGCCCATCCCAATGCAGACCTAAGAAGGTGTGTGACGTACGATACGTGAGAGGCTCACCCCCCAACGTAATCGTAGGCAGACCCGGGAGTTTAGTCTTCAACGTGAAGCACATGAGAGCGCTCTTTTGGGCATTGAGTCGTAGGCCCCAGTCCCTCGCCCACTCACAGAGCTCATCAACCGCCAATTGCAGAGCAGTCTGGGCCTGTAAGAGCGTGTCCGCTGAGCAGACGATGGCAAGATCGTCGGCATACACCATCGTCGTAGCATTACGGGACCAAGGGACATCAGACAACATGGCATTCAGGAACAGTGGACCCAAGATCGACCCCTGAATCACCCCACGGCGGACAGGGAAAGGCCGCGACGTAGAGGTACCGACCGCCACTGAAAGGGACCTCTCAAGCAAGTAGCTGCAGAGCCACGATAAAACCTTCCCACGAACACCAAGCATACCCAATTTGTATAGGACCCCGGCATGGGAAACCGAATCAAAGGCACTCGCAACATCGATGAACGCCACGAGGAGCACCTCCTTGTTCCGATATGCATCCTGGATGCGATATTCCAGCTGGAGGAGCACATCCACGGTGCCCCTAACCGGGCGGAAACCATGAAGAACATCAGGAAGGAGTGCCTTAGTCTCCAGCCACCAAGTGAGCCTCTGTGAAACCATCTTCTCCATCACCTTACCCACCACCGACAACAAGCAGATGGGCCTACGTGAAGATGGTAAAGAGGGATCCTTACCCGGTTTAGGGAACGGAAGGAGGAGGGCCGACTTCCACAGAGCCGGATATGTACCAGTAGACCAGCTCCTGTTATAGAAGTCCAGCAACACATCAAACCCCTCCCGCGGCAGATGGGCAAGCATCTCATACGCCACATCATCGTGACCCACAGCCTTACCCTTGGGGAGTGAGTCCAAAGTGCGGTGCAATTCATGGGCGGTCAGCGGATCGGCAAGGCCGTCAGGATCAGGAGATTCAAGATGGTACGAAATTACTGACTCCAGCCGATCCACATCCGGTAGTTGCGGTGGGGCCTCAAACAGCACCCGATAGTGATCTGCCAAACAATCCGCCTGCTCCTGCGCATCGCCGACTAGCCGACCGCCAACAGTAAGAGGGAAAGAAGTGTCCACCCTCTGGCCATTCATCTGCCTAACAAAACGCCACGCCCTCTTGCTGGAGCTGGCAAACCTCAACGTAGGACAGAAGGCAGCCCAAGACCCACGCTTCGCCTTCAAGAGAGTGCGTTTGCACCGGGCATCCACCCTCCGTGCCTCCCGCTTGAACTCCACACAGGGATGACGGCGCCAGACAGACCAAGCCCGATGACGAACCCGGACCGCGACCGCACATTCCTTGGTCCACCAAGAAACAGTGGGCCTGTCCGTAGGGGGCCGGCCCGTCATCCGAAAGGCCCCACCGGCCGCAGCAGTTAACGCCCTTGAAATGGCCTCAGCACCCGAGCCCACCGACTCCGCGAGAGAGGGAGGATCCAAGTGGAGGCCACGTTGGAACTGTCCCCATCCCTCAGCACCGAACCTTCACCTCGGGCGGGAACGCGGAGGGGCAGGAGAGGAAAACCCATAGACATCAAGCAAGACTGGCAGATGATCACTCCCCATGTATGGACCCGTGGTAACCCGAGCACCTAAAAACAGGTCATTACCCAAGCAGAGATCTAAGGTGGAGGAGGACGCGGTATGCGGATCGACTCGGGTAGGGAGACCAGGTGGGGTTAAAAGGTCAAAGGAAGGGCTATCCAATAACGCATCAAAAAGCGAGGTACCAGTACGGTTCCGAGATGCCCTGAGCACCAACGGATCCCAGTACGGGTGACGCGCATTAAAGTCCCCCATCACCAGACAGGGCGACGGCAATTGATTAAAATAATGTTGGAATTCCGGCAGAGCAATATTCCGACAAGGGTTATAACAGATGAACACAGTAGCCCACCCCTTCCGTAAGGCCACGCTCACCGCCAGAACCTCCAGGTCTCCACCATCAAACCGTTGCAAACCGAACAACTTGCTTGGGACCGTATCCCGCACCGCTAGAGCCAAACCACCACCCCTAGAGTCCCTATCCGCCCGATACACATTAAAATGAGGGATCCGGAAATGTAACGTGGAAGAAAGCCAAGTTTCGCATAGCCCTACCACTATAGGGGCCTCACGTTCCATCAACAACCGTAAATCCTGAGTCTTACGGTGAACTGACCGAGCATTCCACAAAATAAACTTCTCCGATAACCTGGGCAACCCTAACGGGACACCAACAGAGCCAACAGTCTGGGTATCAATGCGAGACAAACTTCCTTGAGAGTACGGCCTGACACTATGCACTCCCAGAAATCCGCCACCAACGAGCCAAATGTATCAGTTACAGGGGGGGGAGGGGCAGACTGCTGCCTCACCGTCGGACTACCAGCACTAGACGCTAAAGGACCAGAGGTAGGCCAGGGAGAGACAGAAATATTATTCGGGCAAGGGGGAGGGAGCATCTGGGGGACTGGCGGCGGAGCCCTGGGAGGAGAGGCATCCAACAACCTGTGCCGAGGCCGAGGACCACTACGATGGCGCGGAGGAGACCGACGCTGGGTAGGATTCAGTTCCCGAACCTTCCGGTTGAGATCAGGCAGGCCAAACTTTTCCTGTTTGTAGTCCTCATGGATTTCTAGAGCCTTCAAGAAAACGGGGCAGGAGTGGGAGGTCACCCGATGTCCACCACCACAAAAATAACAACTAGGGGAATTAGGGCACGAGTGGTCACCCGACGCCATAGGATGAAACCCACTACAGTTCCGACAGCGCACCTTATTATATTCCGACAGGTGATCGAACCATGACCAAAAAAATGGCAGGTGAAACACCGTAGCAACCTAAAAGAGTACCTCGAAACTGGATAGCACACCGAGCCTAAGACAACCCTGGAAGGCAAGCAACCCCGAAAATGCAAGCGGACCACCCCTGAACTCACCGAGGGAGAACCCGACCCACCCCCCCTCGCCTCCACCATCCCGCTCCATGCGTTTAGAGAGCCGCGTGACCTCCTCCAGGGCCGCTGACGCAACCCCATGATCATCAGACAGGACCCTAAGGGACCCCATGATGGCACTCTCAGAAATGACAGGGTCAACAGGGCCGATCTTCCCCCAGGAATATCTGCAATCCCCCGGGGAAATGGACTCCCGGCACACCACCGTCCAGTCCCCGAAACTAGTCAACTCCTCTAGAGGCCTAATCCCCTTACCAATAACCCCGCGGGGAAGAGAGACACACAGGGCCTCACCCCTACCCAGTACCTTGATGCCGTGTGGCCGCACAGACTCACCAAATGGAGCGTCCCCCACAGCCGCTGTAACCCTGGCAGAATTGTCAAAGACACGCCGCCGAGGAACAGAATGAATAATGTACGTTACCAAGTCAGCGTCGTCCGAGCCATCCGGCACCCCCACGGCCCCCTGGGCCAGGTCCACCGGCACACAGGGCACCCCATCCACCAACAACTTCCTCTGCACCTTGGCCCCATCATTGAGAGGCCCGGGAGGGCCATCAGCGACTTCATCAAGGACCAGACTCCACTTCAGGCCACCAGACGACTGATCGTCCATGGCCGCCAGGCCCGCCACATCCCCCTCACCACCCCCACTACACACACTCATCCCCTAGCACTACCCACCACGGTCCCACTGACTCTAGCCAGGTAAGCCAGCTGGCAAGCCCGATGGCCCACCTGAGCAATAGCCCGTGAAATAGAAAATGAAAAGCACAAGAGACCAGCATGTCTGAACAGTACGGCTGTCTTCATCCAACCGTTCGCCTGCTTGTTTTCCTAGCTTTCCCTAAAATAGAGGAAGCCGATACAAAGGCGTGGCTGGAGTAGGAATACTCGGCCGACCCAATAAGAAGAAGTTGTTTCGTTCCCTCATAGTCTCGCGAGTAAATAGCAACAATAACGTGCTAGGCCTAGTTCAGATTTCCCATTTTGTTACTCACGGATTATTTATTAGAGATCCCATTAAACCGAAAATATCTCGTTGAGGTTTGGTTAAGTTAATTTAACATTTTAATTTGTATTTATTTTTTAACAACTTTGGTATTTACGTTTTGGTTGCGAAACAACGATGGAGCGAGCATATGGATCTTGGGAGCGAGTAGACTTTCTCTCCAATTCGGAGGAAAGCGTTGTGCATTCTTCGAAATAATGAACGATTTTATACATATTTAGCCAGTATTAACTACTTTGGTGACTTTATTTTTTCTTTATAACGAGTTAGTCATTATAAAGGACCACAAAAATGGCAAATAAACCTCAGAAGATGCCCAAAGTGGCCAAGGTGAGTAGGCTACTGGTAATACATTTTTAAGGAGCCTAGGCCAACGTTTGCCTAAAACGTCTGTTCCCAGCTTTTTAAGGCATTAGGCTAAGCCTAGCATTTTTGCTATTTTGGGTTTAATGTTATTTTAATACCACGAATTTTGTTGATATATTTGAAGATAAATATTGAATCTAGGCTATATGCTCTAAAGATCATAAGAAAATTTGGTTCAATGTTATTTTAATACCACAAATTTTGTTGATAGGCCTATATTTGAAGATAAATATTGAATCTATATGCTCTAAAGATCATAAGAAAATGTGTTTTAACCCTCGGCAAAACTTAATAAAAAAGTATGGTAGGCCTAGGCTACTAAAATTTCTTTTTCGTAACAAGGTTGTCAATACGGTACTTCCAGTTATTGATAGCTCTAAAGATCATATGAAAATGTGTTAAACCCTCGTAAAAACCTAATAGCCTATAAAAGTATGGTACTAAAATGTAATTTTCGTAACAAGGTTGTCAATAGGCTACGGTACTTTCCTGTTATCAATGTACAATCAAGCTGAAGATTGCAGAGTAGCCTAAACACCATAGACTTAATCGACTATTTTTGGAAAAACTAAATAAGATGGTCACCAATTTTCCCATGGATTTTTTTTATTTTTCCCTGTTAGCCTAACTAAATAAGTTGGTCACCAATTATTTTGCAATATTTGAAAACAAATATGGAGTTTATATGCTCTAAACATAATATGAAAATGTTTTTTAAGCCTCGGCAAAACCTAATATAAATATATGGTACTAAAATGGAATTTTGTCGTAACATGGTTGTCAATACCTTCCTATAGACGCAGGGTGTCAAACGACGCTGTTTTTTTGAGTGATAACGCAAATGAACTTTTTGTAGCCTAGCCTATAATGATAACAGAAACTCTCCCAATTTTTTGTTTTTTTTTCTTTTTTAAAGAAGCAAAAAAGGTAAATTGACACAATTTTGGTCTCCATATGTTCCATCTTGATTGCTTTTAGATTGCAGGAAATGCTGTTTTAGACACATAAATTCTCCAAAAAAATCCGGGGGGGCATGCCCGGATCCCCCTAGAGCTCGCGCCTTTGCCGCTCCGTCGTGCTATAATGATAACAAAATAATAAACCATAATGATAACACAATTCATATTTTGTGGATTGACACCCTGTATAGACGGCACCGATTCGTACACACGCCATTTTCACCTGTCTCCCGAGGTCTGTCCACCAGATTTTTAGTCAACACTAACTCCACCTGCCCATAGGTTAGGTTAGGTTAGGTTAGGTTAGGAACATAATGACTCGCATTCGTATTTACAGATAAAGGCTACTAAATGGGCGCCGGCCCAACCGCCATGTTGTATCCCACGTAGGCTTACTAGGTACTACGGACACATTGTAGGCGTTAGGTGTGGATTAGGCTTGTATCCAATGTACTAGGTCTATGTTACTGGATATTTATTATTTAAATAAGTGCTATGTTTTCGATAATCTGGTTATATGGCTTTGCAATTAGGGAAATCATGAGCCGATTTCCGACATTTAGGCTAGTTAGTCTTTTTCGATTCTCAAACTACGATCCAAGTTTTGCCAAAAATTGGCTCGGGTTTTCCAAAATTATGCTTTTTGGGGTTTGCAATTTAGGGAAACATGAGCCAAAATTCTAAATTAGGTTACTGTAATTGGTTTACTCTTAAAACTCGCAAAATCCGAGCCAAGTTTTGCCAAAACTTGGCTCGGGTTTTATGGCTTTGCAATTTCGGGAAACCGGAGCCAAATTTCTAAATGAGGTTAGGCCTACTGTAATTTTGTTGTCTACAAACTCTCAAAATCCGAGCCAGCTTTGGCCAAAACTTGGCTCAGGTTTTCGAAATATTAGGTTTTAGGCCTTTGAAATACCTTAAAACCCGAGCCAAGTTTGGCTAAAATACGTTTTAATTGCCGTTTTACGCATTTAACCCCTCATTTTCCCTGTACTTCATAGCCCTCCCCACTATCGGGCGGCGTGTCTTAAGATCGTTGTATAATGGGGAAACTGGTTTCGCCGAGGGTTGTAATTATTTCCAAACACTATTTTTTCTTACTTACAGTTTCTTACAGTTTCTTACAGTAGATCCTCTGGAAAAAGGCAAACTATGCCTGTGTATCCAGCTCAGTACCAGTACTTGCACTGCTGCGGTCGTTCACGGTGTTGGCGGCGGCGGTAGCAGACGCAACATTTTTACTATTCTGTATTTTTGTTTTATAATCAAACTTCAAATCTTGTCTTCCCCATGCTTTATCAAGATTACTGTCAAACTCCCTTATTGATTCGGAATCGACTACATACTGGGGCAGTGCGTTCCACTCATTTACCACTCTATCACAAAATGAGTTCTTTGCCTTCTCAAGCCTATTTCTTTCTTTGTAAATTTTCTTAGTGTCCTCTCGTTCTTGTTCCCTCCCGCATCAAGAAGATACCTTCACACACATCCTCATCGTACTTTCCTGACACTATCTTAAAAGTCTCCATCACAGGGATCTGCCTTGCTTAGGCCAATCGCCTTTCTGCAGACTCCCATTTTCTTATGTTCTTATATCCCCTCTCTTTCTCCTATATGCCAGTGTCGGAAGCCCCAGTGTCTTCAACCTCTGCTCATAGCCCGCGTTCTTCAACGTTGGTACCAGCTTGCTAGCTCTCCTCTGCACTTTCTCCACTGCTTCTATATCCTTTACCATATATGGAGCCCACACCTGGTTCGCATATTCCAGGTGCGGCCTAACCAGCGCTGTATAGAGATTCCTGAAGATTTCTTCGTCAAGTGACACAAATGTCCTCCTTATCAGCCCTACAATTCTATTGGCTTTGTTTATCTTTTCCGCTAAATGTTCTGAGAAATTTAACTTATTGTCTATCACTACTCCTATATCCTTTTCTGCACTCACTTCCTCCATCGCTTCATACATACTGTATCCTACCTTGTCTATCTTGCTGGTCCCAATCCGCATGTACTTGCATTTTTTTGGATGAAAAGGCATTAACCAATGCTCAGACCATCCCTTCATGCCCTCCACATCTCCTTGAAGCAAACCCATATCTTCCTTACTCCTCACTCTTCTATACAGTTTAGTGTCATCCGCATACAGGTATACCTCACTTCCATTAGTTATAACTTCAGGCAAGTCATTGATAAATATAACGAACAGCAGTGGTCCCAACACAGATCCCTGAGGTACCCCACTTGTAATTTCCCTCCACCCCGAGCCTATTCCATTCACCAGTACCCTCTGTCTCCGATCTTTCAGGAAGGCTTCTATCCATTTCACACATTTCTCCCCTATATTATAGCTTCTAACTTTCTCTATTAACCTTTTATGTGGGACCTTATCGAAGGCCTTCATAAAATCGCAATATACCACGTCTATTACATCACCATCTTCTAGAATTTGCATCCAATCATCTACCACCTTAATTAGCTGTAGTACCGTCGACCTCCCCGGCAAGAATCCGAACTGTCTCCCACTGAAAAGTTGGTTTGACTTCATATGATCCATTATTCCTTCTCTAATTACCGTTTCCATTAGTTTACACACAACACTTGTCAAACTGACTGGTCTATAATTCCCTGGGTCATTTCTCTTTCCCTTCTTAAATATAGCTGTTATGTTCGCCTCTCTCCAGTCCATCGGGATTTGTCCTACATTAAACGATACCTCAAATAACATTTTCAATGGCTCTACTAACATCTCCCCTCCTTCCTTTATGATTCTTGGGTGTATCCCATCTGGTCCCGGTGACTTACTTCTGTTCATTTTTTCTATAGCCCTTCTTATTCTAGCATGGGAAAACTCTATTAGTTCTAGTGCCGGTGCCTGTTTGGTGGGAATAGTAGGCACTGCATCCTCCGACTCCACTGTTAGTACCCCCCCAAAGTATTTCCCCAGCACCTCTGCTTTCTCCTTATCAGTCTCCGCTCTACTCCCATCATTCAACCCCCCTACCAGCTCTGGGATCCCTACTCTTCTTGTTAACTTTTCCTGAATGTACTTCCAGAATATTTTTGGATTATCCTTCACATTTCTAGCTATCTCTCTCTCCCTCTCCTTCACCCCCCTCCTTGTTTCCCACCTTATTTTATTGTTTATTTGTCTGCGTTCTAGATCCACTTCCTTAGCCTCTATACTAGTCCCCCTGTTCTTTTTTAACAATTTTAATCTTTCCCACAATCGTTTCTTCTAATCAATATCCAAAGCTTTCTTTTCATTGGCAATTCTGGGTTAGTTCTTTTCCTCAATTTTGTTTTATCCTTATATTCCCTTACTGGTACACTTTTGGATACAGCATTCTCCAGTTTGGCTCTAATTTTCCTCCACATTCCTTCAGCGTCTTCACCGTTCAAGTATTCCCCCCAGTCAATGTCCAAACACCGTCTCAGCAGCTCATAATCTGCTCTATCATACATGTATATTATTCTATTGCTTCTATTATTCCTCTCTGATTTAATGTTACAACTAAAGCTTATACAGGCATGGTCACTACGACCTATAGGGCTATCCACATTAACATGTTCCACTATATCCTCTTCATTGCTAAAAATCAAATCAAGTACACTCCCCTGTGTCCCATCTCTATATCTTGTCATCTCTACAATATGTTGCGTTAAAAAACAATCTCTCACTTTCTCTATAAACTTATTTTCCAGGCTACCCTGTCCCGCTGGAGTAGTACAATTTGCCCAGTTGATCCTTGGCAAATTGAAATCTCCAATAAAAATTTTATATTTGTTCTCTCTATTATCTATCTCCTCCATTGCTTTCAGTAGGTTATCATCCTCTCCCCTGCTATTATTTGGGCTTCTATATATAGAGGCAATTAGAATTGATCCTCTTACACATTTTACTTCAATACACAAATACTCACAATACTGCTGTCTCATATCCACCTCATTAACCTTGAGCTCTTTTCTTACATAAATAAACAGTCCTCTTCCAACCTCTGCTCTAATAGCATTTCTCTCATATAACTCAAAACCCTCCAAACTATATTCCACCAGTTCCCTTTCAATTCTAACATTTTTTGGTCTTACTTCCTGTAGGGCTATGACATCAGGTTTTTCCTCTTCATCCTGCAACCTACATATCAGTTCTCTTTTCTTGTCCTGGGTAAACACATCCACATTACTAACCATAATCCTTAATCCATCTACCATTCCTTCAGCAATTACACCATCCCGCTCCTCCAGTCCGTACCCTACACCCTGTTAGCACTACTGGGTCTGCCTCTTTGTCTCCTGTCTCTCCCTGTGACACCTCCACCCCGTTCTCCTCCTCCGTCACAACTCCCATCACATTCTCTCCCCTCTCTGATCTCCCCCTCCCTTCTACTCTTATAAACCACTTCCTCACTTTTCTGTCCCTCACTCTCCAGTAAAAATTTATCTTATCCTCCTCATCCAACTTCCCATTATTTTCATCAGCCTTTTCTTGTAATTCCTTAATTGTTTTCCTTTGTTCTATACTCAAATCCTTCTTTAGTCTTATGTGTTTCAGTTTATCATTTGTATTTAGCCTCCAACTAAAATTTGTCACAGTCTCCGCCACTACCCTAGTTTTAAACTACCCTTATAGGTCTCATCTCTCCCCTTTTATATCTACCTATCCTATATATTGATGAAAACTAGCCTACTCTTAACTCATTCAAATCCAACTTCACTACTGCTTCATCCATTCCACCATTAAAATCTCCGACTGGCAATCTTGTAAGTGACCCACGAGGTAAAGCTAACCTTCTTGCGGATATTTTCTCCACCAACTCAACCTTAGATGAAATAACTCAAGATGTCCCTGTACTTAATTTTAATTCGCCTGAAATTCCCTCACTTAAGATCCACACCAGAAATGTCAAATTATTTTGCAGAATCTCTCAGTAGATAAGGCTCCTGGTCCAGATGAAATTCCTCCAATAGTACTTAAGAATTGCTCCTTGGTGCTCGCTCCTGTATTGGCAAAAAATTTCCGTCTGTGTACTCATACCTCATGCTTCCCAGTACCCTGGAAAGAAGCAAACATCCATCCAGTTCCTAAAAAAGGTGACTCTTCAGATCCATCAAACTACAGACCAATAGCTATAACTTCCACTCTTGGTAAAGTCTTTGAAATTAAATTAAATAATCACATAATTAAGCATCTTGAGAATAATAAATTAATCAGTGATAGGCAATATGGTTTTAGACGATGTCGATCAACTGCAGACATTCTTTGCCTTCTTACGCATCAAATCAACCAAGCTACAGACCAACATGGTGAAACACATACAATAGCACTGATATATCAAAGGCATTTGATAGAGTCTGGCATCAATCCTTATTGTCGAAGATGTCACACTACGGCCTTGTATCATTAGTTCCACTAATTTCTTCTTAACTTCATAACAGAAAAATATGTGTAATGGTAGATGGCCTTTATTCTCAATTTCACTCAATAAATGCTGGTGTTCCCCAGGGATCAGTTTTGGCCCCAACTCTGTTCCTCATTCATATCAATGATCTCATATCTACCACTCATAATCCAATACATTCCTACGCAGATGAAACACTCCACAGTTCCTTCACATTTACCATTCTTTCACCCAACCCGATCTTACAAATTCAAAAATAAACACTGCAATTTCTCTGATCCAGGACCTTTCTAGAATTGAAGAATGGGGACAAAAGAATCTAGTTTCCTTTAATGCACAGAAAACCAAGTACTGTACATTCAATTTTCTAACCGACAGAATCTCACTGACTCCCATATATTTTTTAATGATGTAAATATTCCCACTTCCCCTAGTATTGACATCCTCGGTGTAACATTAACTACTAACTTGAGCTGGACACATTATGTTAGAAGCATTGCTAAGAATGCCTCTAAAAAACTGGGACTTCTGTACAGAGTTCGAGAATTCTTCACTGACGAGCAGTTGGCCGTAATATATAAAAGTCATGTGCGTTCTCAGATGGATTACTGTTCACCTCTGTGGGGTGGAAGTGGAGTGGTTGCATTGAGGCAGTTGGACAAATTCAAATATAAAGCTATTAGATTAATCAATAACCCTGCAATCACACAGGACCTTCCTACATTATCCATACGAAGAAACGTTGCATCCCTTGCATTATTCTACAGATATTTTCACAGCAATTGTTCCGAGGAACTTGCTTCAATTGTGCCGCCTCTCCACATCTTTCCCCGTACAACTAGGGCAGCTGAGAGCGCCCATGTATTTACACTTTCTCCTCCACAATGCAGAACTTCTGCTTATCAGAATTCATTTATCCCCAGTGCTACTACTCTTTGGAATTCACTTCCCTCGAATTGCTTTCCACAAACTTACAATCTACAAATTTTTACATCCAGTTGTTACAAACATTTTATGAATGGAGGATGCCTTTAGGCACATGGACCTTTTTGTTTTATCTGTGTTTTCTTTCCTCCGTTCATTGTCTCAAAAAAAAAAAAAAAGAAAAAAAAAAAAAAAAAAAAAAAAAATACTAGGTTAGGTTAGGTAAGGTTGTTAGGTTAGGCTAATGTCTTTCAAATCACCATCGGGGGGAGCGAGCGTGTCTGAACATCGATCGATAGGCCTAATGGGGAAAATAGGTTTTCCTGAGATTTCTAATTAATTACAAACACTATATATTGATGCAAATGACCAATTTTGTTTATAAGAAACACTCGGAAAATTCGTGGTATTAAAATAAAAAAAATCCGAAAATTTGGGTCAATTTAAAGATGATGTACAGTAATTAAATTTCTAAAAAATCGTTTCGATTGTTTTATGTAGTTTAGAGTTGTGAAAATAGGCGTAAATGCATATTTACTCATTAAACAACAATCTAAAAACACGTCCCTTCACTCGCGAAAAATAACTATTTGGCCATAACCGTTTGCCGTTGGATACAAAATATGTAAAGGGGGGGGCAAGCCCCCCCTCCCCCCCCCCCCCCCCAAGATTTATTGAAATCGTCATATATTTAAACAGTAGGGGGCAAAAACCAAATTTTCCCCAACGCTGCTTCTTCTTCGCGGCGGATGTAAACAAAGCCACCCGCCTCTTGTGACGTAGGCGATATAGGGGATATTTTGTTTTTTCAGGATCAGTAATACATTTTTACGCGCATTTAGACACATATAGGAATGAAATACATGGTATAAGAAACCTGTAGGCCACGATAAAATCGATGTATGAATTTAATTACATAATCGATAAATCTACAGTTGTACTACCCCTATTTTGTCGCTATTCTGTTGGTACTAATGGGTTAATATAATTAGTAGTAGACTTAGTATGGTTTGATGATGCGCGGAAATGTATATTTGACTTGAAATAGATACATTGAAGTATTACAAACCTTCGCAAACCCATAAACATGGAACGTGAGCAGGGTTTAGACCGTCGCGCACCCATAAACAGGGAACGTGAGGGGGAGTTTTGACCGTCGCGGAAACAGGTTACTTTTCGGTTAGGTTAAGTTAGGTTAGGTTAGGCTAATGTTAAAAATACTAAAATGCGACGGTCCTCGGTATTAACCCTCCAGCCCCGGCTATGTATTATATATATATTCCTCGAAACCCGGGTGTTTTGGCCGAAAAACGTCTAGGCTAGGCTACCGTATATTCGTTAATCAGACTGCTTCCCGCATTCCCGCGCATCCCCAAGCGTAGCTGTGTTATTTACCTGTAGAATGGCATTAAGTAGAGCTCTCTAAGTCAACTGGTTGAGCTGTGATGATGATTTCATTGGAGATAACTTTATGGCCAAAACAGCCACTTTACACCACTTTTCGATACTTAACAACAACATACAGTACAGGCACACACGAACAAGCGACGCTCTCCTTCTTGTGGCCGGAGATGCGGGGCGTCGGTCCAGCCGGCTGTTGTTTACATGCGTCGGACCGACGCCTCGCACACGAAGCTCACAGGCTTTCAACCACTGGGCGTTCAAGAGACCTTCCGGGTACCTGTTATATGCTTTTTTATGGGCGTTCAAGAGCCCTTCCGTGGTGAGAGGGTTAAACAACACTGTATATCAAATAAAAAAATAAAAACAACAACAAATTACCTGAAAAACTCATATCTGGTTAGTGATAATTTGTTATCAAAATAAGTTTTTTTCCAGTTTCCGCGTCTGCTGAACCATCCAAAAACACGCTAAAAGGCGTGTTTTGAAGGGGGGAGGTGGTGGGGGGTAGTATAACTGTAGATTTACCACATCATCTTTATATTGTCCAAAATTTGTTTTAACCCTCGGCAAAATCTAATAAAAAAAGTATGGTACTAAAATTTCTTTTTCGTAACAAGGTTGTCAATACGGTACTTTCAGTCATCGATAGCTCTAAAGATCATATGAAAATGTGTTAAACCCTCGGAAAAACCTAATATAAAAGTATGGTACTAAAATTTAATTTTCGTAACAAGGTTGTCAATACGGTACTTTCCCGTTATCAATGTACAATCAAGCTGAAGATTGCAGAGTAAACACCATAGACTTCATCGACTTTTCTTTCACCTTCGTATAATCGACAGCCATTTTTTTATTTTTTTTATTAAGGGATTAGTACTCAACCTGTGGGGGCAGCAGCCCCCACTCATAATACTAGGTTAGGTTAGGTAATGTTGTTATGAAGTTCAGTGTAGAGAAAAGCAGTATGATAGTAGTAAATGGACCAGAGGCAGTAGAAATGAGGATAGGAGGGGAAAGAATAGAAACAAGGGAGGAAGTGAAGTATTTAGGGGTATGGATAGGGAGGGAAGGGCGACAAAGGACAATGAATGAGAAAATCGTGAAGGTGGAGCAGTGTAGTGGGAAACGTGGAATGTGACAAAAACCAGAGTAAATAAATATAAAATAGTAAGAGAGGTGTGGAAGGACTTTGAAGTGCCGAGAATAATGTAGGGGATGGATGTGAGAGGGAGTACAGGGGGAGAAATAAATAGACTGGAGACGGGACAAAATAAAATAGGAAGAATGGGGTTAGGAGCAAGAAGGTGGACAGCAAATGAAGCAGTGAAAGGGGAGATGGGATGGAGTACGTTTGAGGAAAGAGTGGCGAAGGCAAAGTTGAGGTACAAGAGTAGGTTGGAGGAGATGGAGGATAATAGGTGGCCAAGGAGAGTGAATGAATGGGGGGAGGGGAAGACTAGATGGGCAAAAGAGTGTAAGAAAACTGAAAAAAATAGGAGTGAAACAAAGAAGGGTGGGAGAGGAGTGGAGAGATGTAGGGAGTAATGCAGGACTAGGTCAGGGAAGGAGACTAGAGAAAGAGATAGGAACGAGAGTGAAGGAAGTAGGAAACAGGAATGGAAGAGAAATATGGAGAAGAAAAGTACACTGATAAGATATAGAAGCAAGGGGAGACCGAGAAAAGAGGAGTTCTATGACGGAAGTTGGGGAGCAGAACTACTGTTTAAGGCTAGGGCAGGAGCATTAGAGACAAATAGGAGAACATGGAGGTGGAATGGGGGGGTGAAAGAGTGTCTACAGTGTGAGGTGGGAGGGAGGAGATGGAGGAGACAATAGAACATATAGTGACAGAGTACCAGGGGTATGCAGAGGAGAGAGATGGGTTGGAAAATGAGTTGAAACGGGTGATAGGGGAGAGGGAATGGGAAGAACAGAAAGAGGAGGAGGATGAGGGTGTAAAATTTGTGTTAGGTCTCGGGACAGAAGAGGGGGTAGATGGGGAAATGGGGAAAAGAATGAAGGTAGTGAAAAGATTCCTGGAGCAGGTGTGGCAGAAGAGAAAACGGAATAGAATAGAATAGGGTGAGGGGGGAGAAGGGGACCAGAGCGGGAGAGGAAGAAAAATTAGATTAAATAGTAGAGAGGGGAAAAGTTAAATTAAGGTAAGGAGAGAACAAGATATTGGGGGGGTGGAGGAGGGGGTAAAATAAGGAGAGGAGAGTTCTGCTTAAGCTATATACTGTACTTCACTCCCCAGCACCCCACACACAAGACATCACACAACAAATTCAAGCACTCAACACCCAAACTAACAACAAAATACAAGAACAACAAAAACTAAATTGGAATAACTTCCTACAAACACTTGATCACAAAACAAACCCCAAAAAACTCTACAAAACACTAAACAGCATCACACTTTCCAACAGCAACACAACACAATCACATGCTGCAATCACAACAACAGACTCTACTCCTTCATGTAAACAACAAGCAAACACTCTCATCAATCACTTCTCACATGTCAGCCACCTAAAACCTCACAAAGACGACCGACGTGTCATCCGGCGTAAGAGACAATTCCCCACAGACCCTGACTATACACCCTTCACCAATCACCAGACAAAGCATATCATCAACAATCTAAAGCACTCACCCGCCTGTGGCCTAGACAACATAAGCAACATACACCTCAGACACCTGGGACCACAAGGCATACAAACACTCACTAACATATCAAACTACAGCTATTCACACAACACAATACCAGACATTTGGAAGCATGGTATCATCATCACATTCCCCAAACCCAACAAAGACCCCACGCTACCCTCCTCGCACCGCCCCATCACACTCCTTTGCTCCCCCTCCAAAGTCATGGAACGCCTAGTATTACAATTAATTACACCCGACCTACCCCTAGCTCCAACACAACATGGCTTTAGGCCACTGCACTCCACAAACACTCTTCTCACAGACCTTACACAAAGAGCTTTTGACGGCATCAACTCAGCTAGACCACCACACAGATCACTATTAGCCACACTCGACATTAGTAAAGCCTTCGATGCCATCCCCCGCCACAACCTAACAAACAAAATCTACAACACAAACATGCACAACAACACAAAAAGGTGGCTGGCCAACTTCCTAGCAGGCAGATGTGCACACGTATCTTTTGCCGGTCAGTCATCTAAAATCAGAAACTTTCCAAACGGAGTCCCACAGGGATCCGTCCTATCACCCGCACTCTTCAATCTGTACATGCACGATATAACTACACCCAATACTCCCCAAATAAACTTAGCCTCCTATGCAGATGACATAACACTCACATGCACACACCATGACCCAAGAAGAGCAACAGATCTCCTTCAACCCTATCTCAACACACTACAAGGCTGGTGCACTACAAACAGACTGAATCTAGCCCCAGCCAAATCCACCGCAACCCTGCTCACAAGCTGGACAGGTGAACACGAATACATCCCTCAACTCACCATAAACAACACACCCCTAACACATACACACACACCCAAAATCCTAGGAGTAACATATGATACTCATATGACATTCAAACAGCACACCACAAACATTAAAAAGAAACTGACACCCAGACTTAACGCCCTCAGGTCACTTGCTCACACAAAATTTGGACACAACAAAGAAACTACCACCACAGTATATAAACAATACATAAGATCAGTAATGGAATACGCAAGCCCAGCCTGGGCTTCTAACCTAGCTGAAACACATCATAAGACCTTACAGACTATCCAAAACAAAGCCCTGAAGATCATTACAGGCTGCACAGCTACTGCACCCACAGATCATCTACATCAAGAAACCAAAATCCTCAAAGTCAAAGACCATCTGGACATGAGAGGCACTCAATTCCTGGCAGCAGCCTCCACGAACCAAGACCACCCACTAAACTACATGGCAACACACCCACAGACACCAAGAAATATCAAAACAACACCCAGCACACGGTATCACACACAGTTATTGTCCTCTCTCCCTCCCTGCCCACCCCGAACCAACTTCCAGAAGCACATCCATACTCATATCTCTCGCCAATCCATCCACTCACTCACAGACAACACGCAGCTGCATGCACGACCTCCCGAAATCCATCCTTCCGAATCCTCCCTCCCTCGCGAGGACAGAGTCCACCTGGCCAAGCTGAGATGCGGACACCATCCAGCTCTCCTGAGCTATCAGAAGAGACTGGATGACTCCGTTGTCGACGCCTGCCCGGGATGTAACACAGCACCCCATACCATTAAACACATCATAGAAGACTGCATTTCACACAACCACTTACGCCAACAACACAACCTACACTCAATGAGAGCTCTGTGGGAAAGCCCGATCGTGGCCATGGCCATGGCCTTCCTCAGGGACTCGGGGCTGTTCGGCCAGGCAGCTTAGGGAACAACAACAACAACAACTGTACTTCAATTCTTTTTCTTTAACTATCCTTTCTACGACTACATATTTTCTAAACTAAGTCTTAAATCTAGCTCTAGCTGTTTCTGGAGAAGTCACCGGTGCATAGGTGAGCTGGCTTGAAAAGGGACAGCAACTCCACAAAAAGAAGAAGAAGAAGAAGAAGAAGTTAGGTTAGGCTAATGTCTTTTCAAATCACTATCGGGGAGCGAGTGTGTCTCAACATCGATCGATAGGCCTAATGGGGAAAATAGGTTTTCCCGAGATTTCTAATTAATTACAAACACTATATATTGATGCAAATGACCAATTTTGTTTATAAAAAACACTCGGAAAATTTGTGGTATTAAAATAAAAAAAATCCCTATTTTGTTTGGTAGCCTATTGGTAAATCTTTACATTACCTCCAGTAAACTTTGGATGATGGGCTAACAAGATTAGCCTATTGCATAACCTAGGCCTAATTGCTGATAGCCTAGCCTATGGGGTAAGGGTTCTGTTAGACTGTTAGCAGGCGTACCGTCGGCCCGTCGCGCTTTGTTTATATAGTCGCACGCTCGTGGTTACGTTCGCGTCTAGGCCTAGCCCCATTTGGGTCAATATTTACGAGTCACACCACAGCTGGGATCTCATTTTTAACGGTAGTTTTGGGTTCCTATCATTCTATGCTTCATTGCTATATACTTTTTATCCACCGGATTTTTTTTTTTTTTTTTTTTTTTTTTTAACCCCCCCGGCGCATTTTTATTTTTTTTGGCCCCTGGGCCATGCAAAATATACAACTCGCGGGCTATATCTCCGACTGTTTTCACTTAGTGACGGAAACACCTCAAATACGTCAGCACAGGGGGACGTTTCCAATTACCCCCATGCGCACTTCAGAGGTTAATAGGATTAACCTAACCAAAAAACCTAACTTAACCTAACAGCCCCCAAATACATTTAGGTTAGGTTTTTAGGTTAGGTTAATGCTAAATAAAATAAAAAATAGGCCTAAAAAAAACAAAAAAACAAAAGCAAGAATTTTTTTTTTTCCCGGTGGATAAAAATAATATAGCAATGAAGCATAGAATGATAGGAACTCAAAACTACCCTTAGAAATGAGATTCCAGCTGTGGTGTGACTCGTAAATATTGACCCTAATTTGACTAGGCTACTATTTTTGGGACAAACTGGATTTTAGGCCACGTATGGGATATAATGTTCTAAAGTAAGAGGGGTGGCGGTATAGCAGTGTTTGTCAGGACAGTCAGGAGTACATTAAAAAGCTGTATTAAATCAGGTATTAGACTAGGCCTTAATAACGATAATGAAAGTGTTTGGGTAGAGGTTAACGAAGGTAGTGAGACCATAGTTATTGGAGTTAGGCCTATGTATAGACCGCCAAATATGAGTAGAAATGACGGAACGTCATTATGGGAGGAAATTAAAATGGCATCAAGGTTTAGCAATGTGTGCATTATGGGGGATTTTAATTTTCCGAATATACCGTAGCCTAGATTGGCAGCATCAAATAGGAGACTGATTCTGAGCGAGTTTATAGAGGTAGTACAAGATAGTTTTTTATTTCAATTCATAGATACGCCGACCAGAGTTAATAATATTCTCGATAATAGACTCGGTTTAGTTTTCAGTAGCAATGAACATAGGCCTATGGTAAATAATGTAGAGATAGGGGACCACCTAGGAAATAGTGACCACAATTCTGTGTATTTGAATATACAATGGAAAGGTAATACCAGAGAGAATATAACATTAACCCTTGTCTAGCGGGGTGTTTTGGGCTCATTTGGGCATATTCAGGCCCTCCTGCATGATAAATCAAGCATATGCATGAAGAAAAAAAAATTAGCAAAAAACTAGGCACTAAAAGCTTCAAAATGAGACCAGAACGAGCTACGTAGCACTCGTGGTTCTCTTGCAGTGATGCCACGAACATGGGAGTTTAGCATATATCGGTATATTTTTCCCAGCTATGCTCACTACTGGCTACACTGCCGGCCTCTCGAGAACACAGGGAACATGAGTTAATGGGCGGCGGTAAGCCCTGGGAGTCGGCTGTCTGGCCCGCTGTGCTCCCGGCCATTTGCACTTGATTTTAACCCTTTAAAAGCCTTAATAATGCTCCTAACTTGCTGCAAATTGGTGCACGACTTAAGTCGAGTGCCGCCAATAAGGGGTTAATACCTGACTTCAGAAAAGCCAATTATGGTGGGTTAAGAAGAGCTGAAGAGCCCTAGGCTATTAGCGGACCCTATGGTCAAAAAATTAAGTCGATCCAGGTGTCTCAGGCACCTGTCATCTTAAGTCAGGAAGAGACGTCAACCTTGGTAGATACATACGATAATTTTATCAAGTCAGTATTCAATGCATAAAATAAATATATCCCCAAAAGAAAATTTAGATCAACACAGAACCAACCCAAATGGATGAATAATAGACTATTAGATCTTCTAGGACAACAGAGAGGGATAGGCCTATCCTATATAGAAAAATTAGGAAAGGCGAAATTCACCTACTTGCTTACTATCAGAATCTATCAAGACAGGTAAAAAAGGATATTAGGAAAGAAAAAAGAAATCATGAAATTAAGGTTGCCAATGACTCAAAAAATAATCCTAAAGCTTTTTACCAACTATATAAATCCAAGGTTAGAGATGTAGTTGGTCCCCTTAAAACTTCGATAGGAGAAATGACAGAAAATGATTTAGAAATGTGCAGTACATTAAATAGTCAATTTCTTTCCGTTTTCAGTAATGAAAATTTGGCACAGTTTCCAGAAGTCCGTAAGGTATATAGCGATAGTATAGAAAATAGGTTAAGTACGGTTACTATAAGTAGAAATGATGTGCTTAACCCTCTCACCACGGAAGGGCTCTTGAACGCCCATAAAAAAGCATATAACAGGTACCCGGAAGGGCTCTTGAACGCCCAGTGGTTGAAAGCCTGTGAGCTTCGTGTGCGAGACGTCGGTCCGACGCATGTAAACAACAGCCGGCTGGACCGACGCCTCGCATCTCCGGCCACAAGAAGGAGAGCGTCGCTTGTTCGTGTGTGCCTGTATGTTGTTGTTAAGTATCGAAAAGTAGTGTAAAGTGGCTGTTTTGGCCATAAAGTTATCTCCAATGAAATCATCATCACAACTCAACCAGTTGACTTAGAGAGCTCTACTTAATGCCATTCTACAGGTAAATAACACAGCTACGCTTGGGGATGCGCGGGAATGCGGGAAGCAGTCAGATTAACAAATATACGGTAGCCTAGCCTAGACGTTTTTCGGCCAAAACACCCGGGTTTCGAGGAATATATATATAATACATAGCCGGGGCTGGAGGGTTAAACATAAAAAAAAAATATATATATATTTTTATTTTTGTTTTGCCCTTGGGCCATGCAAAATATCAGTCCTCTACCTCCCCTCCTTCCCCACTTTCCTCCCCTCCTTCAGTTATCACCTATTTTCCCTGTTATTCCCTTATTCTGAGGTATATTTTCGTGCTAACATTAGCGAGTTGCAAGCAGGGCATTGTCATCACTGTTAGCAAGCGAGTGCAAGAGAGAGAGAGAGAGAGAGAGAGAGTATCGATCGACAGTGTCTCAGTGGCCTTGGGGGAAATTGGCGGGAAAGGAGGTTGCCTCACCCATACATTATGTAACTCGCGGCCTGTATCGCCGATTTTGACCATCCAAACGCTGTTTTCACTCGTTTTATTGTTGTAACAGGTTAATACCTTTATAATCAACCTATAATAGGCGCATATGGATAAGTATTAACCCGGGAACTGCCGGGAGACTCTTAAGAGTTCCCTCGGCGGACTGCGGGGAGACTCTTAAGAGTCAGAGATAAAAAAAATCAACTTTTGACATCGACATTTTTTTGTTTATTTTTTTATTTTTTGGCCCCTGGGCCATGCAAAATCTCAGTCCTCTACCTCCCCTCCTTCCCCACTTTCCTCCTCTCCTTCAGTTATCACCTATTTTCCCTGTTATTCCCTTATTCTGAGGTATATTTTCGTGCTAACATTAGAAATCCGGTTACAGGGTGTGGTCATCACTGATAGCAAGCGAATGCAAGAGAGAGAGAGAGAGAGAGTATCGATCGACTGTGTCTCAGTGGCCTTGGGGGAAATTGGCGGGAAAGCAGCTTGCCTCACCCATACATTATACAACTCACGGGCTATATCTCCGATTTTGACCATCCAAACTCTGTTTTCACTCGTTTTACTGTTGTTTCAGGTTAATACCTTTATAATCAACCCATAATAGGCGCATATAGATAAGTATTAATGGTACAATGAATATTTTAGTGACGGAAACACCTCAAATACGTCAGCACAGGGGGACGTTTCCAATTACCCCCATGCGCACTTGTTAGGTTAATGCTATTTATGGTAAAATTAATATTTTAGTGATGGAAACAGCTCAAATACGTCAGCACAGGCAGACGTTTCTAATTACCCACATGCGCAGTTCAGAGGTTAAGGGATTAGTACTCAAACTGTGGGGGCGGCAGCCCCCACCCATAATACTAGGTTAGGTTAGGTAAGGTTGTTAGGTTAGGCTAATGTCTTTTCAAATCACTATCGGGGAGCGAGCGTGATAATATTCAAGGACACTAGTGCGACGTTATGAGAAACAATTTATTAGGGAAAATAGGCACCAATAGATTCGCCATATTTTTTCCATATAGTCCGCATGGAGGATTTTCGTTATCAACAAATTGAAAAATACCCACTTCACAGACAAATACACCAAAAATCTAAGTCAAAGCGGGGGGGTGGGGGCGGCAGCCCCCACCTATAATACTAGGTTAGGTTAGGTAAGGTTGTTAGGTTAGGCTAATGTCCTTTCAAAGGGGTATAGGGTAGTAAACACTAGGATAGCCTATACCCGGTCAGAGGTGAGAAGAAGAAGAGTCCTGCAGTAGTCTCCTTGAATGCTACCGTGAGCGTGTCTCAACATCGATCGATAGGCCTAATGGGGAAAATAGGTTTTCCCGAGATTTCTAATTAATTACAAACACTATAGGCCTATATTGATGCAAATTACCAATTTTGTTTATAAAAAACACTGAAAATTTGTGGTATTAAAATAAAAAATAAATCCTAGCTTTGTCATAGAGTATTAGTCACCACAATATATGTCTTAACCGCTGCATATTTAATTATTTTTCATTAGACTTTGTGAGTTAAATAAGGGTGGAAGGAAAAATGGCGGCCATCTTGGATCAGCTGAGAACTAATATGTTTCACTTTTTTACAGTATTTTTAGTATTTTGTCATATTCTATATCAATGCTAACCCTGCGGGAGTCTGGGGGCGGCAGCCCCCCAGGTTAGGTTAGGTTAGGTTAGGGTAATGACAAAATATGGTTTTATATTAGGGGGCATGTTTTAATATTGCAAAATAATGGGTAAATATGAATTTGCAGAAGGAAAAACACTTAAAATACACTAATCAATGAAGGAACTGATGAGAAAAAGGATTATAATACAAGAAACACATACGTGACCTAAAATCCAATTTGTCCTAGCCTATTTTTGGAATGAGTTGTGTTACCGGGCGTACATCGTGTAAACACGTAGCCTAAGTTGATGTCAAACAGTGGGGGCGGCAGCCCCCACCCATAATACCAGGATAGGTTAGGTAAGGTTGTTAGGTTAGGCGGTCAATATATAAGAGACGCAACAATATAGCCTTGGTAGGCCTAACAAATTTCTAAAGGTATTTTTACTTTTGGGTTCCTATCATCATATGCTTCATAATTGCTATAGGCCTAGCCTATAATTGGCAAGAATGTTAAGAGCGGGCGTACCGCCACCATTGTTTACACTACGTGTAGTGGCGTCGGACCTTTGCCATCATGTTCCCGTCTATTTTGACTGCCTTTGGATACAATAATATGTTGAGGGGGGGCTTTGCTCCCCTCACCCCCCCCCCCCCCCCAACGACATATTGTCATCATCATATATATTGCCAGCAGGGGGCAAATAACCAAAAAAAAAATTGCCGTCAAAATAGATGCGAACTCGAACCACGGCGATCGATAAATGTAAACATGGCGGCGGGGGAGGCATCGCCGCCACGTCGGACGCTTGCAGTCAAGTTCCCATCTATTTTGAATGCTATTAGATACAATAATATGTTGAGGGTGGGCAAAGCCCCCCCATGACATATTGTCATCATCATATACCGGGTATATTGCCAGCAGGGGGCAAATAACAGAAAAAAATTGCCGTCAAAATAGACGCGAAGTTAACGGCGGCAATCGCCCTATGTATACATGACGACCGTACACCCGGTAACTACATCCATCCCCTATAATTTTTATCCTCGGGGAAAACACAAATTTTGGGATTTTTCATTTTTTTCTTGGGATTTTTTTTTTTTTTTCATTAGGCCTAACCTAACCTAATAACCCCCAAATACATTTAGGTTAGGTTAGGTTAGATTTTTTGGTTCTAAAGGTTAATGAAATAAAAGAAGAAAAAAAAAATGAAAATTCCAAGATTTTTTTTTTTTTTTTCCCGGGAATAAAAATTATAGGGATGGATGTAGAGTTCGGGCATACGGTCGTCATGTTTACATAGGGCGATCGCCGCGGTTAACTTCGCGTCTATTTTGACGGCGATTTATTCGGTTATTTGCCCCCTGCTGGCAATATACCGGTATATGATGATGACAATATGTCATGTGGGGGTGAGGGTGGGCAAAGCCCCCCCCCCCTCAACATATAATTGTATCCAAAGGCAGTCAAAATAGACAGGAACATGATTGCAAAGGTCCGACGCCTCCCCCGCCACCGCCGCCGTCATGTTTACATTTGTCGATCGCCGTGGTTAAGTTCGCGTCTATTTTGACGGCGATATTTTCGGTAATTTGCCCCCTGCTGGCAATTTATATGATTATGACAATACGTCATGGGGGGGAGGGGATGAGGGGGGCAAAGACCCCCCTCAATATATTATTGTATCCAAAGGCAGTCAAAATAGACGGGAACATGATGGCAAAGGTCCGACGCCATTACGCGTAGTGTAAACAAGGATGGCGGTACGGCATATGATGATAGGAACCCAAAACTACCATTAAAAATGTGTTACCTAGGCTATATTGTTGCGTCTCTTATATATTTACCGGTTAGGCTAATGTCTTTCTTAGGTTTTTAACCCCTCATTTTCCCTGAATTTCATAGCCCTCCCCACTAGTGGGGGGTTTGTTTTTAGATTGTTGATTTTTTGATAATGGGTAAATACTCATTTCAGCTCCTCTTCAGTATAAAACAACACTATATCTAAAGGAAAAATTAAAAATAAAAACAAAATGGTAAGATCCTGTGTAGCGGGTAGAACTGTTTTTCCGATGCCTAGGCCTATTTACTAAGAAACATTGAACAATATCTTTAACCTAACCAAAACCTAACCTAACCTAGTATATTAGTGGACTATTTATGAGTATAAAATGTAAAAATGTACTGTAACATTACCAAATTATTGAGATATAAATACAGGTCCTCCCGCTACACAGGATTATACCAATAAAACGTACTGAAGTTGCTGTCGGTCCAAAAAGTCAGGTTTACCTTGCCCCCTGCTGGCAATGTATATGATGATGACAATAGGCTATGTCATTATTGTATCCAATGGCATTCAAAATAGACGGGAACATGATTGCAAGCATCCGATGCCAACGCTGTCATGTTTACATATGTCGATCGCCGTGGTTAAGTTCGCGTCTATTTTGACCGTTTTTTTTTTTTTTTTTTTTTTTTTTTTTTTTTTTTTGCCCCCTGCTGGCAATACAGACAATACAGCAATACGGCAATACAGAACATTATTTGGAAGGGGGGGGGTGAGGGGGGGCAAAGCCCCCCCTCAACATAGGCTATTATTGTATCCAAAGGCAGTCAAAATAGACAGGAACATGATGGCAAGCTCCGCCTAGTGAAAACAATGCTGGCGGTACGCCCGAACTCTACATTCTACCCTATAGGGGAAGGATGTAGTATCCGGGCGTACGGTCATCATGTTTACATAGGTCGTGCGCTCGCGGTTATGTTCCAGTCTATTTTGACGGCTATTTTTCCCATTTCCCCCCCCCCCTCAACTTATTATTGTATCCTAAGACAGTCAAAATAGACGGAGACTTGATCGCGAGCATGAGAGTAGTGTAAACAAGGTTGGTGATACGCCCGAATAGCCTACTACATCCTTACCAAATTTAGACATGGAAATGAGTAGGCTACCGGTTATATGCGGGAGATTGTAGGAACCAATCGAACAGGGGTATACCCAGGAGATGCTAGGATATAGGCATTCGATAAGGAGTTACTGGAACTCCTGTGTCATTTGCTTGGCCTCTCTTACTGATTTCCTTTGTGCCTCACTTAGGCTACATTGAGAGTAATCCAGCTCGCTCTCACAAACACCTCCTCCTCCTATCTACTTCACTACACTAAACATGCACAACACACTTTTTCCACAACAAAATTGCTTTTGATGATGAATATAAACCCAGCCTCGGAGTCCCCTGACAACCCCTCTAATTTCTCTAAATGCACTGGCCCTCGGCCTGTCACTCTTACTATCAACTTCTACACATCATAAGACCTTACAGACTATCCAAAACAAAGCCCTGAAGATCATTACAGGCTGCACAGCTACTGCACCCACAGATCATCTACATCAAGAAACCAAAATCCTCAAAGTCAAAGACCATCTGGACATGAGAGGCACTCAATTCCTGGCAGCAGCCTCCACGAACCAAGACCACCCACTAAACTACATGGCAACACACCCACAGACACCAAGAAATATCAAAACAACACCCAGCACACGGTATCACACACAGTTATTGTCCTCTCTCCCTCCCTGCCCACCCCGAACCAACTTCCAGAAGCACATCCATACTCATATCTCTCGCCAATCCATCCACTCACTCACAGACAACACGCAGCTGCATGCACGACCTCCCGAAATCCATCCTTCCGAATCCTCCCTTCCTCGCGAGGACAGAGTCCACCTGGCCAGGCTGAGATGCGGACACCATCCAGCTCTCCTGAGCTATCAGAAGAGACTGGATGACTCCGTTGTCGACGCCTGCCCGGGATGTAACACAGCACCCCATACCATTAAACACATCATAGAAGACTGCATTTCACACAACCACTTACGCCAACAACACAACCTACACTCAATGAGAGCTCTGTGGGAAAGCCCGATCGTGGCCATGGCCTTCCTCAGGGACTCGGGGCTGTTCGGCCAGGCAGCTTAGGGAACAACAACAACAACAACAACAACTATCAACTTCTCCAACATTCGCGGCCTTTCCTCTAATTTTCACTCTGTGGAACACCACCTCTCCTCCTATAAACCTGACCTTTTTTGCCTCACTGAAACTTGGGTGTCTGAAGCAAACTTCCAGCAGCCCCTTTTCTGTATCCTCCTACTTTCTCTATCCTAGTTTCAAAGCCAAAGGCGGATGTTATGCATACGTGCACAACAAACGCTCTCGTGTTCCCGATTTCGACTTCTGAATTCTCAACTTTATGGCTCAAAGTATCCTGTCATTCTCATACTAAATATTTCTGTGCTGTCTATCTTTCTTCTAACTCTACCGACTTTCCCAAATTCTTTGACTAGGCCTATCTAAACTCTTAAGTGGAACACATTCTATCCATTTCTCCTTTCTCAGAAATCTCCATCTTAGGAGATTTCAACATTCACCACCGCCAATGGCTCTCCTCTGCCTACGTCTTTTCTATCCTAAATGACCTAGAGCAGTTGGTTCAGCAACCCACCCGTATCCCAGATCGCTTCGGAGATCGGCCCAACATTTCTGACTTATTTCTAACTTCTAACCCTTCTTCTTATAGGCCTACTTTCGATCTTTTCTCTCCTTTGGGCTCCTCCGACCATAAACTTATCTCTGTCACCTGTCCTTTCTCTCCAGTACGGCCACCCGATCCTTCCAGCCGGTGGCACTTTGGCGCTGCCGACTGGGAGGCTCTCCGGCAGTACTTCTTTGATTTCCCATGGAATTATTTTTGCTTTTGTGGCCGAGGACCCTCGGAGAGTGCTGAACGCATTACCGACGTAATCCTATCGGGCATGGAGGCATACAATCAATTTTCTTTCTCTCGGACTAATGCAAACAAATCTTGGTTTACTCACGCTTGTTCTACTGCTGTCCGCAATAAGGAGGAAGCATTCAAATGGTACCAACGTTTTAAAAATCAAGAATCTCATTCTTCCTATGTTTCTGCCCGGAATCAAGCCAAGTCTGTCCTTCGACTTGCCAAACACTCTTTCATCAATAATATATGCACTGAACTATCCAACTCTAGCTCTTCCCAAGCTTTCTGGCATCTAGCCAAAAACATCTCCAACCATTTTTCTTCCTCGTCTTTCCCTCCCCTTTTCCACTCTGATGGCACAACCATAACTTCTTCCTCTGACAAAGCTGAACTCTTACCTCAGACTTCTGCTAGAAACTCCACCTTGGATGATTCCGGTGCTATTCCTCCCTCTCCACCCCCTCCACCCCCTTCTCTCCTACTTATGCCTAATACCCTAATCTCTTCTAAAGATGTACTTTCTACCCTCTCTGGGATTAATACTAAGAAAGCGTCCGGATAGTGTTCCCCCTGTTGTAGGCCTACTCAAAAACTGTGCTTCCGTGCTGACCCCCTGTCTAGGCAAACTCTTTCGTCTCTGTCTCTCCTCTAACGTCTTTCCTTCTTGCTGGAAGTTTGCTCTCATTCAACCTGTCCCTAAGAAGGATGACTGCTCTCAACCCTCCAACTATCATCTAATTGCTCTCATCTCTTGTATCTCTAAAGTTTTTAAACTACATGTATTCTTACTTCTAAATTTCTTAAGCATTTATCTTCTCATAATCTGCTCTCAGATCGCCAGGTATGGTTTCCTTAATCCTTCCTCCCCGGGCAGCATTTATAGAGGTCGATAGTCCTATCCGGGCGTTGTATGTAAACATAGGCATATTTTTGTTATTTTAACTGCTAGAGAATTCACACAAATTTCAAAAGTTAGCCCTTACCGGTACTTGTATAAGAACATAAGAACATAAGAAAATGGGAGTCTGCAAAAAGCCGATCGGCCCATACAAGGCAGATCCCTGTCACACCCAACCCCAATTACAAGGCCCAATTATAGGCCCAACTCACTAATACCTTAAGTACTGCCCCCACCAAAATGATCAGGGATTAACACAAGATTACAGGGGTCTGCTGAACGCCGATTGGCCCACACCTGGTAGATCCCCCTCACACCCAACCCATCTCGTCCATATGCCTATCTAATTTTATCTTAAACCTCCCTATCGTTCTTGATCCCACTATATCACTTGGTAGCCTATTCCACCCATCTACAACTCTGTTACCAAACCATTATTTGCCTATATCTTTTCTGAAACAAAATTTATCTAATTTGAAACCATTTGTACGAGTTCTTTCGCTATCACTGAGCTTTAGTACATTTTTCATGTCCCCTTTATTAATCCCACTAACCCACTTGAATATATCATATCCCCTCTAACTCTGCGTCTCTCTAACGAATGTACAGTAAGCCTAATTTCTTCAACCTTTCTTCATACGGAAAATTTCTAATATTATGGATTATTTTTGTCATTCTACGTTGTACTCTCTCCAATGAATCTATGTCCATTCTGTAATAAGGACACCAAAATTGAACAGCATAATCCATATGGGGTCTCACTAATGACAAGTAAAGTTTTAAGATAACATCAGCAGTTCTGTTACTCACACTCCTAGATATGAACCCTAGAATCCTGTTTGCCTTGTTACGAACGCTTATACATTGTTTTCTAGGCTTCAAATCATTGCTAACAAACACACCTAGATCTTTCTCACAGTCTGAGTTTTCTAATTCCATATTAGCTAGTTTATATTTAACATTTGTATGCATCTTCCCTATCTTTAATACCTTGCATTTGTATCTGTAGACTGGCGTTGAGTAGAGCTCTTTAGGTCAACTGGTTCAAGTGTGATGATGATTTCCGTGGAGAGAGTTTTTGCTGTTTTTCCGCGGATTTAGCAATATCAGGACACATTGGAAGACTAATTTTCGCTCTAACTGGTAATGGCGGACAAGGTCGGACTTCTTCTTCTTCTTGCTGAGGCTTGGCGGCGCTCCGATCGGCTTTGTTTACAAACGTTTCGAAGGCGGCTTTCAAAGCACACTTAACCCCTTAAACGCGTAAATGCCCTAGGGGCAAGGGTATTTATTTGTGAATTTCTAGCCTTGAATTTTGACATGTAATAAGAAGGGCTATAGAAAAAATGAACAGAAGTAAGACCCCGGGACCGGATGGGATACATCCAAGAATCATAAAGGAAGGAGGTGAGATGTTAGTAGAGCCATTAAAAATGTTATTTGAGGTATCTTTTAATACAGGACAAATCCCAATGGACTGGAGAGAGGCGAACATAACAGCTATTTTTAAGAAGGGAAAGAGAAATGACCCAGGAAATTATAGACCAGTCAGTTTGACAAGTGTTGTGTGTAAACTAATAGAAATGGTAGGCTAATTAGAGAAGGAATAATGGAGCATATGAAATCAAACCAACTTTTCAGTGGGAGACAGTTCGGATTCTTGCCGGGGAGGTCGACAGTACTACAGCTAATTAAGGTGGTAGATGATTGGATGCAAATTCTGGAGGATGGTGATGTTATAGATGTGGTATATTGCGATTTTATGAAGGCCTTCGATAAGGTCCCACATAAAAGGTTAATAGAGAAATTTAGTTGCTATAATATAGGGGGGAAATGTGTGAAATGGATAGAAGCCTTCCTGAAAGATCGGAGACAGAGGGTACTGGTGAATGGAATAGGCTCGGGGTGGAGGGAAATTACAAGTGGGGTACCTCAAGGATCTGTGTTGGGACCACTACTGTTCGTTATATTTATCAACGACTTACCTGAAGTTATAACTAATGGAAGTGAGATATACCTGTATGCGGATGACACTAAGCTGTATAGAAGAGTGAGGAGTAAGGAAGATGTGGGTTTGCTTCAAGGAGATGTGGAGGGCATGAAGGGATGGTCTGAGCATTGGTTAATGCCTTTTCATCCAAAAAAATGCGAGCACATGCGGATTGGGACAAGCAAGATAGACAAGGTAGGATACAGTATGTATGAAGCGATGGAGGAAGTTAATGCAGAAAAGGATATAGGAGTAGTGATAGACAATAAGTTAAATTTCTCAGAACATTTAGCGGAAAAGATAAACAAAGCCAATAGAATTGTAGGGCTGATAAGGAGGACATTTGTGTCACTTGACGAAGAAATCTTCAGGAATCTCTATACAGCGCTGGTTAGGCCGCACCTGGAATATGCGAACCAGGTGTGGGCTCCATATATGGTAAAGGATATAGAAGCAGTGGAGAAAGTGCAGAGGAGAGCTAGCAAGCTAGTACCAATGTTGAAGAACGCGGGCTATGAGCAGAGGTTGAGGACACTGGGGCTTCCGACACTGGCATATAGGAGAAAGAGGGGATATGATAGAGACTTTTAAGCTAGTGTCAGGAACGTATGATGAGGATGTGTGTGAAGGTATCTTCTTGACGCGGGAGGGAACAAGAACGAGAGGACACTAAGAAAATTTACAAAGAAAGAAATAGGCTTGAAAAGGCAAAGAACTCATTTTGTGATAGTGGTAAATGAGTGGGACGCACTGCCCCAGTATGTAGTCGATTCCGAATCAATAAGGAAGTTTGAAAGTAATCTTGGTAAAGCATGGGGAAGACAAGATTTGAAGTTTGATTATAAAGCAAAAATACAGAATAGTAAAAATGTTGCGTCTGCTACCGCCGCCGCCAACACCGTGAACGACCGCAGCAGTGCAAGTACTGGCACTGAGCTGGATACACAGGCCTAGTTTGCCTTTTTCCAGAGGATCTACTGTAAGAAACTAAGATAATTTGTTATATTTACAATATAAAGCATTATTTGTTTTCAATGTGCTTTTATTTTACATATATGATGAATATATGAACCTTGAAGAGCAATAAAATAAATGGGAAAAGCATTTGGGTGGTGAAAATCGTAAATATTCCCCACCCGGTCGTATTCTCAGGCGTGAGCCAACGAGTCACACACCCTCCCCTCTTGCTGTCTCTGACTCAACTGAAGCACTCCCGCGGTGTCTCGGTGTTATATAACGATCTTTTATGCAACCCACTTGTGCTACATTACTGCGGGAGAGAAAAATAACCGATACATGTTGAAAATAGAAGGAAAAATAGGTGATAATTGAGGAGCGGGGGGGGGGGGGTGAGAAACATATGGATAAGTGGTAGGAAGTACTAGAGGGGAATTAACTCGCCTAATGACATACTCCTTTGTTTTAAGAGCCCCTGGGGTGCTTTGGAAGGTTTTTTTTATGGTCTTGCTTCCGTGAGGCCTATCGCGTTCGCTATGATGACCCGGGATGGATGTAGAGTTCGGGCGTACGGTCGTCATTGTTTACATAGGGCGATCGCCGCGCTCACACTTACGTTCCCGTCTATTTCGACGCTATATTTTCTGCTATTTGCCCCCTGTCATTACTACATGAATACTAGGTTAGGTTAGGTTAAAATAGACGGGAACATGATGGGAAAGGTCCGACGCCACTACGCGTAATGTAAACAAAGATGGCGGTACGCCCGGTCACTACATCCTACCCGATGACCCTTCCGTGAGGCCTCGCGCTTGATGGGTTAGGGAAGCTTTCAAGCATACGGATTTTAAAAGGACACCCGGGCTCCGGGCTTTCGCAAGGTGCGTCCTTTTAACCCCTCCTGCCCAGGAAGCATTTTAAAATGACACCGCGGCAGATGGGCATGAGCCCGGGTGTCATTTTAAAATCCGGAAATCTTGAAAGCCTATTAACCCTCCAGCCCCGGCTACGCATTACATAAATATTCCCCGAAACCGGGGGTTTTGGCCGAAAAACGTCTAGGCTAGGCTGCCGTATATTTGTTAATCTGACTGCTTCCCGCATTCCCACGCATCCCCAAGCGTAGCTGTGTTATTTACCTGTAGAATGGCGTTAAGTAGAGCTCTCTAAGTCAACTGGTTGACTTGTGAGTATGATTTCATTGGAGATAACTTTATGGCAAAAACAGCCACTTTACACTACTTTTCGATACTTAACAACAACATACAGGCACACACGAACAAGCGACGCTCTCCTTCTTGTGGCCGGAGATGTGGGGCGTCGGTCTAGCCGGCTGTTGTTTACATGCGTCGGACCGACGCCTCGCACAAGAAGCTCACAGGCTTTCAACCACTTGGGCGTTAAAGAGCCCTTCCGGGTAGCTCGTGTATGCTTTTTTATGGGTGTTCAAGAGCCCTTCCGGGAACAGAGGGTTAAGCGTAGTTTGAAAGCCGTGCGTCGAACCGTATGTAAACAAAGCCGGTCGGAGCGACGCGCACCTTCAAAAACAATAAGGAGAAGTCGGACTTTTGTTGTTATTGTTTAGTAGAACAAGATTAGTATTTGTTATTGTCCGATATTGCTCAATCCGTGGCAAAATGCTCTCCACGGAAATAGTCATCACAACTGAACCAGTTGACCTAGAGAGATATACTCACGATAGTCAACAGATACGAAACAGGGCTACGTTTTGAGATGTGTGGGAATTCTCTAGCAGTTACAATAACAAAGATAGGGCTAGGCCTATTATGACGTTTTTCGGACAGATCGCCCGGATCTAAATGCTGCCCTTTGGAAGGTGAGCCCTGACAAGAAGGGTTAAAATGCTGCCCGGGCAAGAAGGGTTAACCCTCCAGCCCCGGGCCCCTAAGCACCCCCGTATACCTTGGTACCGGGTGTTTCGGCGATTATTGTGCTATTAATTCAGCTGAAACTTAATAAAGACAACATGGATTATTATGAATAAAAAAAACAAAATGTTCGTCTCGCCTTCATCTGTAGAATGGCGTTGAGTAGACGTCTCTAGCCCCAGTGGTTGCAGAATGGCGAGTGTGCGAAGGAGTGGAGGCCTCGCCCCGGCCCCGGCTAGTGCGCACCTAGTCGCTCGTCGCACCAGTCTTTGCGTCCGATAGGCGATTTTAGTTTTTGATGTTGACAATTGGATGTTTGTTGAGATTTTTATAGTTAGTTTGAGGACAATCATATAAAAGTACAGTATGTGTATTAGGGTGTCACTGTCACTGATATTGCTAATTTTCACTCGATACCGTACTTTTTATTACTAATTGGGCTAAGTTATTTCTTACAGTTTCTTACAGTAGATCCTCTGGAAAAAGGCAAACTATGCCTGTGTATCCAGCTCAGTACCAGTACTTGCACTGCTGCGGTCGTTCACGGTGTTGGCGGCGGCGGTAGCAGACGCAACATTTTTACTATTCTGTATTTTTGTTTTATAATCAAACTTCAAATCTTGTCTTCCCCATGCTTTATCACGATTACTTTCAAACTCCCTTATTGATTCGGAATCGACTACATACTGGGGCAGTGTGTTCCACTCATTTACCACTCTATCACAAAATGAGTTCTTTGCCTTCTCAAGCCTATTTCTTTCTTTGTAAATTTTCTTAGAGTGTCCTCTCGTTCTTGTTCCCTCCCGCATCAAGAAGATACCTTCACACACATCCTCATCGTACTTTCCCGACACTATCTTAAAAGTCTCTATCATATCCCCTCTCTTTCTCCTATATGCCAGTGTCGGAAGCCCCAGTGTCCTCAACCTCTGCTCATAGCCCGCGTTCTTCAACGTTGGTACCAGCTTGCTAGCTCTCCTCTGCTCTTTCTCCACTGATTCTATATCCTTTACCATATATGGAGCCCACACCTGGTTCGCATATTCCAGGTGCGGCCTAACCAGCGCTGTATAGAGATTCCTGAATATTTCTTCGTCAAGTGACACAAATGTCCTCCTTATCAGCCCTACAATTCTATTGGCTTTGTTTATCTTTTCCGCTAAATGTTCTGAGAAATTTAACTTATTGTCTATCACTACTCCTATATCCTTTTCTGCACTCACTTCCTCCATCGCTTCATACATACTGTATCCTACCTTGTCTATCTGGCTGGTCCCAATCCGCATGTACTTGCATTTTTTTGGATGAAAAGGCATTAACCAATGCTCAGACCATCCCTTCATGCCCTCCACATCTCCTTGAAGGAAACCCATATCTTCTTTACTCCTCACTCTTTTATACAGTTTAGTGTCATCCGCATACAGGTATACCTCACTTCCATTAGGTATAACTTCAGGCAAGTCGTTGATAAATATAACGAACAGCAGTGGTCCCAACACAGATCCCTGAGGTACCCCACTTGTAATTTCCCTCCACTCCGAGCCTATTCCATTCACCAGTACCCTCTGTCTCCGATCTTTCAGGAAGGCTTCTATCCATTTCACACATTTCTCCCCTATATTATAACTTCTAACTTTCTCTATTAACCTTTTATGTGGGACCTTATCGAAGGCCTTCATAAAATCGCAATATACCACGTCTATTACATCACCATCTTCTAGAATTTGCATCCAATCATCTACCACCCCCTCCAGCCCCGGGGGCTATAGCTTGCGACTGTGCTGCGGTACCGGGTGTTTTGACGATCTTTGGGCTATGTTAACTACTCTGTAAGTCAATGAATATGGCATGTAATGTTGTGAATAAAAAAGAATAATGTTCCACAAACCTTCCTCTGTCGAATGGCGTTGAGTAGAGGTCTCTAGCCCCTCTGGTTGCATAATGGTGAGCGCGGGAAGACGAGTGCTTTTCGGCGGCAAATTCTTCCCGCATTCAGACGCGTCGCCCCGGCCATGGCTACAACACACCTAGCCGCTCGTCGCGCCAAAGTATTTATCTCCCTTAGACGATTTTAGTGTTTGATATTGAGAATGTGATGTTATTTGATATTTTTCTAGTTATTTTGAGGCCAATTATATAAAATATGTTTATTAGGGTATCACTGTCACTGATATTGCTAATTTTCACTCGATACCGTACATTTTATTAGTAATTGAGGTAGGTTATTGTTGTATTAGGCACTGATTATTCGTTATCACAGGTGTTTATTATACTTTGGCCATCAAATATTAGGTCTTGTGTCACTTTCACTTTGACAAATATGCTTTAGAGAGTGTCACTGTCACAGATAATGCTCATTTTCACTCGATACCGTACATTTTATTAGTAATTGAGGTAGGTTATTGTTGTATTAGGCACTGATTATTCGTTATCACAGGTGTTTATTATACTTTGGCCATCAAATATTAGGTCTTGTGTCACTTTCACTTAGTTATATGATTTGTAAACGTTTTATATACAATTTATTGTGTCTTTTTTCACTGATTTATATATTTCTATAGGTTCTAATCATATGAATGTCACTTGGTATATACAGTACATATGTGTCACTTTCACATATTATTATGGTGTAATTGTATTTGTATAAATGTTTTCATAATATATGACTTTTGTATAACAATAAATTGGTTTACTTCCACTTTTTGCCTATATATATACTGTACATATTGTCATTATCTTTGGCACTTTCACTATGATTATTAGAACTCCAGCTTGGAGTGGTAATCAAAGAAGCACTCTAAAGCACAGAGTGCCACCTTGCACTCCACACACTCCATGGTTGACTTTTTACCTGGCCTCGGCCTCACCCTGCTGTTGTAGCAGACATGGCACCGCTTCTGCTGTGTTCTTCCTGATTCATTCTGAGGCAGGGAACCAAGCCTGTGCCTAATCAGTATTGAGCACACTGCAAGCGGTCAATAACGGCGGGCCCAGGATGTGCCACTGCCCTCTGTGGCGTAGCATACTTCTCCAGGAGCTCCGTCAACACCTGCTTTTGGAACCTCCGCAGGCTATTGAACTTCATGGGTGTGTTCACATTCCGAAGCTTGTATATATTGTAGGCATTCAGAACTGACATGTCCACCATATGCAGAAAGAACTTTTTGTACCATCTGCACGAGGTACGCAGGCAGTCAATGAAGCCTATCTGCATGTCGGACTTGTCCACCAGCCTCATGTTGATGTTGTAGTCCAGGACAGCATCGGGCTTGGTCACCCTGGCCTGGGTGCGGCGATCCACCTTGCCAGTCTCCACCATTTCCCCCTTGTGGATGGTGGTCAGGAGGTTGACCTTCCGCTGGTCGTGCCAGTGGATAGCCAGAATGGGCCCCGACTTCTTCTTGAACACATCACCTTTTTTGGTCTTTGGAGGGAAAGGTGGCATGCCCTTCCTTTTCCCTCGTACTGTGCCTACAGTCCCCGTCTTGCGCTCATGCAGGTACTGTGAGAGAGTGGGGGACGTGTAATAATTGTCCGTGTAGAGGACGTGATTCTTGTGAAAGTAGCGGTCCATCATGGCTTGCACCACTGCTCCGCCAAAGCCAATGAGGGGGTCCACAAGCAAGTCCCCTTCCTTCCCGCTGTAGACCAGGAAGTCCAGGACATAGCCAGTTTGGCAGTCGCACAGCACAAAGAATTTTATGCCAAAGCGATGTCTTTTTGAGGGGATGTACTGCCGGAAGCTGAGTTTTCCCCGGAACAGCACAAGAGACTCGTCAATGACGACCTTGCGGAAGGGCTTGAAGTAGGAGGTGAAGCGTTCTCGCATCATCTCGTACAACGTCCTAATCTTCCACAGCTTGTCACCGAGGTGGACGTCGGTGTTGGTGACAAGATGGAGCGCTGCGAGGATATCAAGGTACCGGTCGCGAGACATATATTTCCCGAAGGCAGGGGTGGATATCAGATCATTGGTGATCCAATAGTCAGGCAACCTATGCTTCTTGACATGAGGCATTAGCATTGTGAGTGCCAGGAACACCATGAACTCTTTATGAGTCACTGGGGTCCACTGCCTCATGTGGCCCTTGGTCACCTTTCCCAAAAAGTGGACCTGGAATTGGTGCTGCTTATTTGTCTCTTTGACAACATAGCCTACCACCTCCTCATCAAAGAAGGCCTCAAATAGTTCGTGTGGTGGAGCATTGGGGCCTGCAGGAAAATTGGGGGTAATGCCTGAACCCTCCAGTACCTCATCAAAAGCTGGCACATCAGGGTTGTATCCATCCCCATCAACTACGTCTTGCCACTGAAAAACGTAGAATGGGTCTTGTCTACGCTGACGAGGAGCTCCAGCTGGTGGCCCAGCACGCCCACGGCCAACTCGGGAGGCGCGCGCCCTAGGGCGGCGGGCAGGGCGGCGGGCAGCACGACGGGCAGCACGACGCCGGGCCAAGCGGATGGGTCGAGGGTCGTCGATGTCCATATAGTCATCGTCAGAGTGGTCATCTTGCCCTGACGGTGGACCTATGTAATCATGGCCAGAGTCTTCAGAGAGGTGCCCTTCATCATCAGTGGCCCCCACATAATCTGGCGGGGAACCAGTGATGCGTGGGCGGCGTGCGGGTGGGCGAGGTGGGGAAGGAGTGGCAGGTGAGGCTGTGTCCCCCCGAGGTCCTGGGCTCCTTGGCCTGCGACGAGTGACAGAAAGCAATGTTTCACTGTCACTAGGCCCAGGTATTGGTGATGCGAGCTCAAAGACTTCTTCAGGAAGACATGTTGAAGGCGGGAGAGGTGGGGAGGACCGTGGGGAAAGTTGCGGGGACGTATGGCTGGGGCCGGCAGGGGTGGACGCCGCGGGAGCCTCGAACAAAACTCTCTTACTTTTTTTTTTTTTTTTTGTATATTTCCTACCTTTCCCCTTTTCGGCAGCAGTATGTCTCCTGTCGGGGGACCTAGGAGGCAAATAGGCCGAAAGTGGGGGGTCCTCAACCCTTGGCAATGGTGGGGGTGGTGGGGAAGAATGCGGGGCATCCGGGTCATCTTGGGTGGCGTGGGTAGATAAGGGAGACAATGGCGGACGAGAAGGGTCACCACGCTGACCCTCACTCACAGCCTCATCCTCACCAAGTATTTTTGCTTGTTCCCTAGCTGCCGCGGCCGCCTTCTCAAGTATTTTCTGCTTATACAAGTGTAGCTTGAAAGGCGATTTACCTGGGGAAGGGCTTGGAGTCGTGTCACTTATGCGAAATTTGGTGAGTGACCTTGAACTCTCCCACTCACTCACTCTCTCAAGTTCACTGTCTTTAGGTAAACCAGCTTCCTCAACAACTGGCGGGTGCCCAACCCCGAAAAGGGTTGAAATAGGGGAGCTATCCCCCCGCCAAAGGTGGCTTTCTAGGGCCTTTCCTAGCTGATGCTGAGAGGATTGGGTTCTAGTCATGTGGTGATGGGCTGGTCTAGCAGAGTGAGAACTGAGCAATCTCTGCCATACCCATAGCTTACTCTGACTGTTCCTTTTACTTATATATTTTCTAGATCTCAAGTGACGGCGTCTCTAACGTGGATTGACCTCCCAATCTACCAAGATTGGAAGCCAAAGCGTCACATTTTTTCCCTTGCCCCTCAACTTTCTCTTCATAATTGCTGAGGGGCACAGGGCCCTGGGTGGGGCTTTGGTTTCCCTGGCGTTTCCGCACCCTCCTCAAGCTCCCCGCCATGGAGTGGCTTCGGTCACCCAGGCTTTATTGTGGTCGGCGGGGAGGGTTCTGTGGGGGCGCTCGGTTATGGCCTTGGCCTTGCTCGGGGCCTTGGGGCTGTTCGGCCAGGCAGCTTGGGGAACAACAACAACAACAACAACAACAACAACTGGTACATCACCTTCACACAGCCCGTAGCCTAGTAGGTAGAGCTCTCGTCTCACACACGAGGGGTCGGGGGTTCAATCCCAGACCGGGCGGAGACAAATTGGGCTTGTCTCCTTTCATGTGTTAGCCTCAGTTCACCTAGCTGTAAATAGGTACCTGGAATAAGTGGACGACGTTGTGACGTCCCATCTGGGGTTGGCAAAAATGGTACAAGGCGAGATGGGTATCATATGGTTCACCTAAGCTGATGGCTACCTAAGCCTTCGGGCGAGACGGTACCGTCTATAGTGAGAATGGTACCATACAGATCCACCCTAAGCCTTCGTTTCCAATGTCGCCAATTGGCTAAATACAGACTACACACACATCCACAGCCATTCCAACAGTACATAAAACACTTAACATGCATTTCACGCAATACATTCCCAGTTAAGGAGGCGCGATAATAATGAGCTTAGCTCGCATTGCGTGGATTCCCCTTGACGAACAAGTAACTGAGTAACTCTCATCACTGTCATGTTCTCTCGCAAATCCCAGGAATTGCTCTTCTTTCTCACTCTCATGGCCATAATAACTCGACTTATAATTACTGGAGTCGTCACTGACTATATCATCAACAATATACTTGGCATCAGCACGCTCATATAGTCTCAATGTCGTCTCAATACCTCCGGGAGATAACAAATTTAGGCGATGGCGTCGGGGTAAGGCGCGACGAACTAGCAAGGGCGTCGTAGGATGCACGGTATCGGACACAGCGGAATCACTATTTGGCGTACTGTCCATGATGGCGTCGGGGTAGATACTGTTGCTGTGGCGTCGTTTACGCCTGGTGACGCCACCTACCGTCCCATGATACCAAAAATTTACGCGCGGCATTCGAAAGCACGCACGCAAGCAATGGGCGTTCAAGAGCCCTTCCGGGTTGCGCGGGCCGAGGTTGTTATGGGCGTTCAAGAGCCCTTCCGGGGTGGAGGGGTTAATTAGCTGTAGTACCGTCGACCTCCCCGGCAAGAATCCGAACTGTCTCCCACTGAAAAGTTGGTTTGACTTCATATGATCCATTATTCCTTCTCTAATTACCGTTTCCATTAGTTTACACACAACACTTGTCAAACTGACTGGTCTATAATTCCCTGGGTCATTTCTCTTTCCCTTCTTAAATATAGCTGTTATGTTCGCCTCTCTCCAGTCCATCGGGATTTGTCCTACATTAAACGATACCTCAAATAACATTTTCAATGGCTCTACTAACATCTCCCCTCCTTCCTTTATGATTCTTGGGTGTATCCCATCCGGTCCCGGGGACTTACTTCTGTTCATTTTTTCTATAGCCCTTCTTATTCTAGCATGGGAAAACTCTATTAGTTCTAGTGCCGGTGCCTGTTTGATGGGAATAGTAGGCACTGCATCCTCCGACTCCACTGTTAGTACCCCCCCAAAGTATTTCCCCAGCACCTCTGCTTTCTCCTTATCAGTCTCCGCTCTACTCCCATCATTCAACCCCCCTACCAGCTCTGGGATCCCTACTCTTCTTGTTAACTTTTCCTGAATGTACTTCCAGAATATTTTTGGATTATCCTTCACATTTCTAGCTATCTCTCTCTCCCTCTCCTTCACCCCCCTCCTTGTTTCCCACCTTATTTTATTGTTTATTTGTCTGCGTTCCAGATCCACTTCCTTATCCTCTATACTAGACCCCCTGTTCTTTTTTAACAATGTTAATCTTTCCCACAATCGTTTCTTTCTTCTAGTCAATATCCAAAGCTTTCTTTTCATTGGCAATTCTGGGTTAGTTCTTTTCCTCAATTTTGTTTTATCCTTATATTCCCTTACTGGTACACTTTTGGATACAGCATTCTCCAGTTTGACTCTAATTTTCCTCCACATTCCTTCAGCGTCTTCACCGTTCAAGTATTCCCCCCAGTCAATGTCCAAACACCGTCTCAGCAGCTCATAATCTGCTCTATCATACATGTATATTTTTCTATTGCTTCTATTATCCCTCTCTGATTTAATGTTACAACTAAAGCTTATACAGGCATGGTCACTACGACCTATAGGGCTATCCACATTAACATGTTCCACTATATCTTCTTCATTGCTAAAATCAAATCAAGTACACTCCCCTGCGTCCCATCTCTATATCTTGTCATCTCTACAATATGTTGCGTTAAAAAACAATCTCTCACTTTCTCTATAAACTTATTTTCCAGGCTACCCTGTCCCGCTGGAGTAGTACAATTTGCCCAGTTGATCCTTGGCAAATTGAAATCTCCAATCAAAATTTTATATTTGTTCTCTCTATTATCTATCTCCTCCATTGCTTTCAGTAGGTTATCATCCTCTCCCCTGCTATTATTTGGGCTTCTATATACAGTCTGGCCTGCCAATACGCGAGAATATGGGCGACACGCGAGGGCGCGGAATGAAAATTCGCGTATGAGCAATAGAGTATTATATGGGAATAAATCGATATGGGCGGCACTGACTCCAAGTTGTCTACTTTAGGCCTATTTATCTCCGTCAATTGCCACAAAAGGTACATTATATGTATACATAAACATCCAAATCATAAGAAAATATAACAATAATAATAAACTCACCTTAAAATTAACAGTAAATGTCCAACACGAGTCGGACAGCTGTTGCGCGAGCGTGGACTGAGGGTAGACTGGCGTATCCCACAATGCCCTGTGTGCCTACGTAACTGGCGCGGAATGGTGGGGGGCCTCGCGTATTAGCTGAACTCCCCGGAATTGCCCTTATATCGGGCCCGGATTCGCGTTTTAAAGGTACATTACGCGTTTTGAAAGTTTGGGTATGATTCGACCCCATCCTCGCGTATAAGGTGAATCGCGTATTAAAAGCTCGCGTATTGGCAGGTCAGACTGTATAGAGGTTATTGTAATATTAGGCACTGATTATTCATTATCACAGGTGTTTATTATCAATGTCGGTTGCCTGGGGCAGCTTGGGTAGATAAGGGACACAATGGCCGCCCAGAAAACGATGAATCACCACGCTCACCCTCACTCGACCTTGAGCTCTCCCACTTTACCCACTTCACTCTCTTTTCTATACCTGCTTCCGCGACACCTGTTTCCCCACCTTCAGGATCTGAATCGCTCTCTTGTTCACTGGCAAATCCCTTGAACTCGGGTTCTTCGTCACTAGAATAATATGCACTCGATGCGTAACGAGGCGAATGGCCACTGCTCATCTCGTCAACATCGCTATCACTGTCACTACCAGCAAAATCTAGCTCACGCAAGGTTCTATCTATTCCTCCTGGAGAAAGAATGTCCTTAGCGAGGGGCCGTCGTATAATACGACGAGCCGGGGCGGGCGTCGTAGGAGGCACGGAATCGGACACAGTCGAATAAAAATTTTTGGTAGTATCCATTATGGCGTAGCGGTAGAGACTGATGCTGGGCTGTAGTATGAGCGTGGTGGCGCTGCGTACCGCATGTCAACAAACAAAATATACGCACGCGTTTCGAAAGCACAAATTCAAGCAATGGCGCTCAGCAGGCCATCGGAGTCCCACGGCGCTAGTTCGATTTGGCCTCCTCAGAGCCCAACCGGGTACCGAGGGTTAAGGGTCGCTCTACTGATGATCTTTCATATCTTACTAACTCTTGGTCATCCTCCTTTCGGGACTTCGGTGAGACCTTTTCTATTGCGCTAAACATATCGAAGGCCTTTGATGGAGTCTGGCACAAATCTCTTATTTCTAAATTACCCTCCTTCGGTTTCTATCCCTCCATCTATGCCTTTGTCTCTAATTTTCTTTCTGACCGTTCCATAGCTGCAGTTGTGGACGGCCATCGTTCACTTCCTCATCCTATCGACTCCGGCGTTCCTCAGGGTTCTGTCCTATCTCCAATTCTCTTTCTAATTTTCATAAATGATCTTTTCAACTGTACCTTCAGTCCTATCCATTCATATGCAGACGACTCTACCTTACACTATTCAATTAGTTTTCCAGAACGCCCCAGCAAACAATCCCTCCAAGACAAACTTAATGCAGCCATACAATACTTATCTTCTGATTTAACTACCATTTCCAACTGGGGCAGAGAAAACCTTGTTGCCTTTAATGCTTCCAAAACCCAATTTCTCCATCTATCTACACGTCATGAACTCCCAGTGGACTATCCCTTAAACTTCAACAATACAAAAATCAACCCTTCATCTTCTCTCAGTAATCTCGGTGTCTCTCTCTCTCCGGCTCTCTCTTGGAAGGACCATATTACCAGTCTTGCTAAGGCGGCCTCCCAGACGCAGGGAGTGCTCAACCGCCTCAATGGGTTCTTTACCCCTGCTCAGCTTCATGCTCTGTACAGGGGCACAGTGTGTCCTTATATTGAGTATTGTTCACATGTAAGGGGAGGATCCTCTCACACAGCACTTTTAGACAAAGTAGAGAGGAAAGCCTTTTGTATCATTAACTCCCGTCCACTCACCGACTGCAATCTCTCTCTCTCTTCACCGCAATATTGCATCTCTCTCGCTATTCTATCGCTACTACAATAAGTAGTGTTCCTCAGAGCTCTCTCAGTGTATACCACCTCCTCTACGTCGGGTACCGGTACCGGTTCGTAGTACCCGTCTTGCAACACGATCCCACCCCTACTCTTTGCAACTCTCCAACTCAAGAGTGAAACGATGCTCCCAATCTTTCTTCTATTCTACAGCTGAGCTCTGGAACTCTCCCTGAATCCATCTTTCCCTCATCCTATGACTTAAATTGCTTCAAACTCCATGTGTCCAGGCATTTTGGCTCGACTGTTCCTTGATTTTGGCCCTGTCACTCTTTCAACTCTGGGGAGGCACTCATCACAGGTAGTTTTGCCTTTTGTCTCCCTCATCCACATAGAACAAAAATATATATACAGTACTGTATACTGTACTGTACTGTATACTGTATAATTCTATACCGTCAACCGGGGCAAATTCGGACAATTTTTGCGTATTTCCGTAGCATGTACAGTAGTCTTGTTTTTATCTCAATGTAAGATCTTAAGTATTGTATGTGTAGCTGGTACATTGGGGTATACAATCATAGCATTAACCCCTCAGACCCGGTAGGGCTCTGAGGCACCCATAACAAATACCCCTTGTGCTACCCGGTAGGGCTCTGAGGCTCCGGCAGCTTGAAAGCCTGTAAGCTTGGTGTGCGAGGCGTCCGTCCGACGCATGTAAACAAAAACCGGCTGGACCAACGCCGCGCACCCTCCGACCACAAGAAGGAGTGCGTCGCTTGTTCGTGTGTGCCTGTATGTTATTGTTAAGTAGCGAAAAGTAGTGTAAAGTGGCTGTTTTTGCCAAAGGTTATCTCCAATGAAATCGTCATCACAACTGAACCAGTTTACTTAGAGAGCTCTACTCAACGCCCGTCTACAGATTGGAAACCGCTATGTTTATAGATCGTGGGAAATTTCTAGCAGTTAAAATAAACAAAAATACGGTAGCCTAGGCCTAGACGTTGTTCGGCCAGATCGGCCGGGTAGCCCACACTGTCCTTTGGAGGACCAGCCCGGGCCAGGAGGGTTAACCTTGAAATCCTTTTATAAAACCTTGTAGGTCTTTCATTCAAAGGTGTTAATTTTTTTTTTTTTTTTAATTTTTTTTTAACCCGTACAGCCCCAGCGACGCGTCTGACGCGTCGGCGATGTATGTAACACACAGCCCCAGCGACGCATCTGACGAGTCACCCTAATTGCTCCGACCGTAACCTCAGGTGTAGCCACTCGAGAGGGCTCAGATTTGTATGGGAACTGTGTACGTATCCCACGCAACCGTGCCGATGGTTGAAAACTCTCAAAGTCCACGTGCGCGTGAGCGCGCAATAACCTGGTTTTTTGGGGTAATTGCCTTAAATTTTTTACTCCTGTAAAATACGTTTTCGGGGGCTCTGTAGGACCATTTTTTAGCTTTTTGAGCGGTTTTTCGTGTTTTTTCCTTCATTCCTAACCCATTCGCTATTGTTTCTGGAATAAAACAATTTTTTGAAAACCGGCCGGGTTCTGGTGAACAAACATTACAAAACTAGCCGGGGCTCCACGGGTTAATATAATTATATGCTTCCTGTCTGGGCGAGGTGGCACAAAAAAAAAAAAAAAAAAAAAGTAGGCACTACAGTAAACCCTTGAGATTCGCGAGCTCCCTGCCTTGGAGTGGCTTCGGTCACCCGGGCTTTGTTAGTGGTAAGCAGGGAGGATTTTGTGGGGGCGCTCGTTTATGGCCTTGGCCTTGCTCGAGACCTTGGGGCTGTTCGGCCAGACAGCCTGGGGAACAACAACAACAACAACAACACTGAAGGAACAGACCCAGAGCAGTCCCTCACCCGGATGGCAGTTCCACCACTGCAAAGTACGCTCCACTGAAATCGTCATCACAACTGAACCAGTTGATTAGAGAGCTCTACTTAACGCCATTCTACAGGTACGAAACACATCTATGCTTGGGGATGCGCGGGAATGCGGAAGCAGTCAAAATAACAAAGATACGGTACCCTAGGCGTAGACGTTTTTCGGCCAAAACCCCCGGGTTTTGGGGAATATATATGGAATACATAGCTGGGGCTGAAGGGTTAAAGAAATTAAAATACATTGCATATATTTATTATGAATACCTGTATAATGAAAGTGTCCGAATTTGGACATAATTTAGGGCAATTTCGGACACCTAGCCTGAATTCGGACATGGATTTAAAATACTGTACATTCATAGAACTAACCAGTGATCCCAGTCTAGATTCGGACCTTTCAGGGGTCAATTCGGACATCTTTGAACATTTTAATAGGGTCTTATCACACTCCCTGAAAACGTAAAGACCATAAATACCATATCGTAAGATACGACTCTTTTAGGGCAATTTCGGACATATCTGGATTTATTGACCTATACTCTGGGTAGCAGTATGACCCTAATAATGTAAAAATAAGGATTATTGTGACATAACTCAGAAATATCACGTATAATGACAACTATAGGCCTAAACCCAATTACACTCAATATCCGAATCTGACAGGTTATAGCTAAAGTTAGATTAAATAACATTATTTATTTAATAAATTTTCATCCTGTCTGAATTCACCTCATTTTTACAGAAATTTAAAAAATAAATAATTTATTACCCAATTATTGGAATAATATACAGTACAGTAAAAGATAATGCCAATTAATTATTTTGTACTTTCACACTAATTACAGTGCCAAGATGTACATCTTGGCACCGTAGACTTTCCTGCATCTATCCATCAACATGTCTGCCTAAGAAAGTTTGCCGATGTTACGATTTAAAAAAACAAAATAATTTTCTGTTTTTAATTTGTAATCGGTACATATCACATTATACATTAAAACTATTTAAGCAAGAAAGTTAGATAAGCTTTTCGAACAATCGAGTTATTTATTAATTTACAGTAATTAACTTTTAATTGACATAAAGTCTGAATTCGCCCCAGTTGACGGTACTAACTTTAGTGACTATTTATATATTGGTCAAATGAAGGAAAGATCCCCAGCAGAGTTTCAGATGACCCCTGTCACTACAGCCAGAAAAGCATGACATCATTTGCTGTACATCTATTTTAGTTATCCATAAAAATTTTTATTTTATTTTAGAAAGACATGTTATAGTCAGGAGGCTAAAGATTACCTCCAGCAACTCCTTCCATACCATACTGTAGGCCTATACTAATAGCTACCAGTACCTTTCTGGATTTTGGCATTATGACTTACACTAGACTATACAGTAATCTGATTTCTCTATAAGTATTGGGAAAATATTAAACTTCTATATTTCTGTGTCCTCTCAACACCAAGTATTCGTAATTAGCAACCTATTTTGATACACAATCTTTGTAGTAGTTAAATTATTAATATGGAGTCATACCTGTTTACTGTGAACTAACAAAACAAAAAACAGACTATAATTTGTTAAGCCGAGAAAAGGCCTGTCTTAGCTAAGTTTATAGTATCATTGTTCGAGTAAAAACTGTACTGTATATTATTTTCTCCAGGTGAAGGACAAATCCCCCGCGGAGCTCCAGATCACCGCAGAGCAGCTGCTGAGAGAAGCCAAGGAGAGGGAGTTAGAGATCGTGCCCCCACCCCCACGTCAGAAGATCTCAGACCCTGAGGAACTACAGGAGTACCGGCTCAAGAAGAGACGGGCTTTTGAGGACAGCATCCGCAAAAATAGAGGGAATATATCAAACTGGATCAAGTATGCAAAATGGGAGGAGGAACAGCAGGAAATTCGTCGAGCTCGGTAATTTATCTGCTTGTACATTATTTTTCTAGTTGTACTGTACATATTTTTGTTTTGTTTATTACCATACCTCTGACAATGAAGTTGGAGAAGGTCATGTTTATACTTCCCTTTGTCTGTAAACTAGATATCTAAACAAAATTAGGAACTGATGTTCACAAAATTTGGTGGGCAGATAGGATATGCACCACTGAAAAAATTATTCCATTTAAGAGGTGATTGGTAGAGCGCATACCTCCGTCAGCGTAGGCGGAGGTATGCACTCTCCCGAGTGGGAATTTTGAGGGAGGGAGGGGAAAGGCAAGCCACATTGCGGTCCGAGTTTATCGATAATATTGCGCGATAATTGTGATGTGTCTTGACGAAAATCACACATAACCAAACTTAGTGTCACGGTACTATGTAGTGTAAATCCGAGCTGATTGCTATAATATCTTGGGAGAAATAGGTTTGCTGTTTTGAAAATAGCCGTTACATCCCTGAGTGCCAAGCGTGGGTCAAACCAATGTGTTGAACATAGCCCAGGAGTTAGTCCAGTGAAACGCCTGTAATTAAGTGAAATTAGGGAAAAGTGGTTAGGGCAATGATAAATCTTGTTTTACCCTAAGCTACTATCGAAAATATTACATAAGTTAAAATCAAAGTCAATTTAAGGGTATTGGAAGGTTACACCGCTCCACATCTTCCCCTCAAGACACTTTGACCATAAAACCATAAACACCCTCCTCTTTCTCTCTTCCCCCCCCCCCCACACACACCCTTCCCTTTCCCCAGCATTGTCTATCTATCTATTTCCTGACACCGTGATCCCCGAAGGGGTGGCCACGAACGAACTGCCCCCATGCACCTCTGTCCCCAGTCAGTCGACGCCCCTCCTCCCAACCAGCACCGCCTTCATTTTGTACTATTGTTAATGTCTTGTCATGTTGCAAATTTGATTTTAAATTAATATTTTGACATTTAACATGTAGTTTCTTTATTCATGCAGAGTTTAGTAAAAATTTACCAGAACGTCCCGGACTTCCCAAATTTGACTAATTCCTTGAACGTGACGATAGTGCGTTGTTATGTGTGCGATTAGTTTGCTTGGGAAACAGATTAACTTGCTCATCTAGTAATGTACACCCTATGTGGTGGATTGTGTTCTTTTATTTCATAAATTTAATTTTAGTAAGCGTTGTTTCCACATAGCGATTTTGATAATTTAATTTGACTTTATATTGTCCTTGTCCCAATTTTGGTTTGTTTAGTTTGCAAGTTTTACATTTTAATTCATATACTTCCTCACTCCATCCTTCCACCTCTCCCTCGGTGCACCTCTCCCTCTCTGTCCTTCCACCTTGCTCTCGTACACCCTCTTAGTCAATCTCTCGCTTTCCATACGTTCCATATGGCCGAACCATCTCAAGTTGTTCCTTTTCACACTTTCCAACACATCTACCTCCACAAAGCAATGTAAGTGTCATAAAAGAAAGTCTGAAGAAAAAGTCATACAAGGTTAGAAATTAGTACCAGGGACATTTGCACAAGCTGTATATGATAGAAAAATGGCACAAAATGCTAGATTTGCAAAAGAAACATATCATTGGTGTTACGTAAGCCTGTAACCACCTATGAACGATGCTTATAATACAATAGAGAAAGTCCTCCATTTTTGCAACAACTGTTTCGAGGTCACAATGCGAATCATCCAGACTGGAAAATACGGATGAACAAGATAGACCAATATGCTGTGTTTTTCCATTAGGATATTGGGGTCACCCGCGAGAAAAATTTCCCTCCAACATCCCCGACCACAACCTCAACTCCTCCCATTTCGCCTCATGCACCACAACCAAAAACACCTCCCTTTGAACAAACACCCATAGCACCTCACAATAAGTCACATCAGCCCCCTCCCCAAATCTTACCCCTAACCAAAACCCGTCCACATCGTCACCTATGACACCGGCCCATTTTGCAATTTGTTTTATTTTTTATTTACAAGCAGCCTAGTTGTTGTTGTTGTTGCTGTTCCCCAGGCTGTCTGGCCGAACAGCTCCAAGGTCTCGAGCAAGGCCAAGGCCATAAACGAGCGCCCCCACAAAATCCTCCCCGCCCACCACCAACAATGCCCGGGTGACCGAAGCCACTCCAAGGCAGGGAGCTTGAGGAGGGTGCGGAAACACCCGGGAAACCAAAGCCCCACCCAAGGCCCTGTGCCCCTCAGCAATTATGAAGGGAAAGTTGAGGGGTAAGGGAAAAATGTGACACTTTGGCTCCCAATCTGCCAACTTCTAGGTTGGCAGTAGGGAGGTCAATCCACGGAAAAGACGCCGCCACTTGAGATCTAGAAGATATATAAGTAAAGGGAACAGTCAGAGTAAGCTATGGTTATGGCAGAGATCGCTCAGTTCTCACTTGGATAGACCAGCCCATCACCACATGAGCAGCCTAGTAAGGACCAGTAGGTCTGTTGTTGCTTGCCTTCCTTTGAGTCTCGCTACACACCATCTCGTAACACCATGGCTCACATACACCACACAAATCCTTTCACCAAATCTCTCTGCACACAACACCATCTCACCACACCACGTCACCAAACAACACCCCTATATCCCCCATCCCCTCACAGGCCTCCCCCTACTGTGTCCGTGACTCTGGGACTTACACCTATCCACATGGCCACCATGAGCCCCCTACACTCACATATCTACAAAGGCCAACTATTCCAGTATGAAGATAGGGCCTACTATATGAAAAGAAATAGTTTCTTTGGACCAAGGGGTGAATTAAATGAAGAAGTACAGTACAGTATGTAGATTTGGTCACCCAAAAATCTGCAACAATATACTCAGAAATGGAAAGTGCAGGTTTGGTGGAAATACCACTATCTGCCCCTCTGCTAGGCCTCACTAGAACGTAGGGCCTGCTATGTTATCAAATGTTCAGATATACATATTAGAGCGACTTGCAGGAATGCGGTAAGCAACCCAAATGTTAACCAAAAAACCCAAGATATGCGAGGTCGAGACAGAGGAAGATGATAGACAGAATAAAAATGCTGGATGATAAGATACCGCCTCCTGTCCTGAGGCTGAGGAGTTGGAGTACCGGTAGTAGTCCTCCCAAGCGTGGCTCAGGTATGTGCTCTACGAGCGGCACCAGGTGCATCCCAAAGACTGTTAGGTAATAAGAGTGTGTAGTGACGGGACAGCGGTAGGGTTGTGAGTTGTTGAGTTTGTAAACAAACATGGCAGAGGGAATTTCGGGTATGACGGAGGTGGAAGGAAGGTTACAACGTTTTCGGGGATTTAAGAGCACAGATAAGAAGTTAGAAGAGGTTAGTATTGTTGTGAAGGATTTGGAAAAGTGGATGAGTGATACGGAGAAATGGAAGGGGGATATTGGTGAGAAAGTTAAGGCACTGTGTGTAATGTGTGGTGTGATAGGTGGGGAAGGGAATAGGCCTAGCGAAGGAAGTGAATGCAGGCCTTTTTTGGCAGTTAATGAGAGCCTAGAGATGGTATTGAAAAGGGTAGATGAACTGGGAGCAGAGAATATGGCATTGAAGGAGCAGCTGAAGGAATACGAAGGACGTTTCACGGAAGTAAAGGAGTCGACTGCATGGACGGTGGTAGGTAAACAAAAAGTCAAGGATTTGGAGGATATTATGAAAGAGCAAAAGGAAGAAATGAATATGACCAAAAAAAGTTTTGAGAGTGCAGTTGTAGGGGTCATGAAGAACAAGGAGAGTGTCGTGAGGGAGGCCATGGACAGGGATAGGGGTGTAATCTTGTATGGAGATATAGAGACTCATATGAATGATAATGGAGTGAGAAAAGTGAGGGATATGGAGACAGTGAAGGAGGTCTTGAAAGGTGTGGATGAGGACGAATATGGATGGGAAGGGCAGGTGGAGGAGATCAGTAGGATAGGTAGATATAAAAGGGGAGAGATGAGACCTATAAGGGTACAGTTTAAAACTAGGGTAGTGGCGGAGACTGTGACAAATTTTAGTTGGAGGCTAAATACAAATGATAAACTGAAACACATAAGACTAAAGAAGGATTTGAGTATAGAACAAAGGAAAAAAATTAAGGAATTACAAGAAAAGGCTGATGAAAATAATGGAAAGTTGGATGAGGAGGATAAGAGAAATTTTTACTGGAGAGTGAGGGACGGAAAAGTGAGGAAGTGGTTTATAAGAGTAGAAAGGAGGGGGAGATCAGGGAGGGGAGAGAATGTGATGAGAGTTGTGACGGAGGAGGAGAACGGGGTGGAGGTGTCACAGGGAGAGACAGGAGACAAAGAGGCAGACCCAGTAGTGCTAACAGGGGAGTAGGGTACGGACTGGAGGAGCGGGATGGTGTAATTGCTGAAGGAATGGTAGATGGATTAAGGATTATGTTTAGTAATGTGGATGTGTTTACTCAGGACAAGAAAAGAGAACTGATATGTAGGTTGCAGGATGAAGAGGAAAAACCTGATGTCATAGCCCTACAGGAAGTAAGACCAAAAAATGTTAGAATTGAAAGGGAACTGGTGGAATATAGTTTGGAGGGTTTTGAGTTATATGAGAGAAATGCTATTAGAGCAGAGGTTGGAAGAGGACTGTTTATTTATGTAAGAAAAGAGCTCAAGGTTAATGAGGTGGATATGAGACAGCAGTATTGTGAGTATTTGTGTATTGAAGTAAAATGTGTAAGAGGATCAATTCTAATTGCCTCTATATATAGAAGCCCAAATAATAGCAGGGGAGAGGATGATAACCTACTGAAAGCAATGGAGGAGATAGATAATAGAGAGAACAAATATAAACATTTTATTGGAGATTTCAATTTGCCAAGGATCAACTGGGCAAATTGTACTACTCCAGCGGGACAGGGTAGCCTGGAAAATAAGTTTATAGAGAAAGTGAGAGATTGTTTTTTAACGCAACATATTGTAGAGATGACAAGATATAGAGATGGGACGCAGGGGAGTGTACTTGATTTGATTTTTAGCAATGAAGAGGATATAGTGGAACATGTTAATGTGGATAGCCCTATAGGTCGTAGTGACCATGCCTGTATAAGCTTTAGTTGTAACATTAAATCGGAGAGGGATAATAGAAGCAATAGAAAAATATACATGTATGATAGAGCAGATTATGAGCTGCTGAGACGGTGTTTGGACATTGACTGGGGGGAATATTTGAACTGTGAAGACGCTGAAGGAATGTGGAGGAAAATTAGAGTCAAACTGGAGAATGCTGTATCCAAAAGTGTACCAGTAAGGGAATATAAGGATAAAACAAAATTGAGGAAAAGAACTAACCCAGAATTGCCAATGAAAAGAAGGCTTTGGATATTGATTAGAAGAAAGAAACGATTGTGGGAAAGATTAAAATTGTTAAAAAAGAACAGGGGGTCTAGTATAGAGGCTAAGGAAGTGGATCTGGAACGCAGACAAATAAACAATAAAATAAGGTGGGAAACAAGGAGGGGGGTGAAGGAGAGGGAGAGAGAGATAGCTAGAAATGTGAAGGATAATCCAAAAATATTCTGGAAGTACATTCAGGAAAAGTTAACAAGAAGAGTAGGGATCCCAGAGCTGGTAGGGGGGTTGAATGATGGGAGTAGAGCGGAGACTGATAAGGAGAAAGCAGAGGTGCTGGGGAAATACTTTGGGGGGGTACTAACAGTGGAGTCGGAGGATGCAGTGCCTACTATTCCCATCAAACAGGCACCGGCACTAGAACTAGTAGAGTTTTCCCATGCTAGAATAAGAAGGGCTATAGAAAAAATGAACAGAAGTAAGTCACCGGGACCGGATGGCATACACCCAAGAATCATAAAGGAAGGAGGGGAGATGTTAGTAGAGCCATTGAAAATGTTATTTGAGGTATCGTTTAATACAGGACAAATCCCGATGGACTGGAGAGAGGCGAACATAACAGCTATATTTAAGAAGGGAAAGAGAAATGACCCAGGGAATTATAGACCAGTCAGTTTGACAAGTGTTGTGTGTAAACTAATGGAAACGGTAATTAGAGAAGGAATAATGGATCATATGAAGTCAAACCAACTTTTCAGTGGGAGACAGTTCGGATTCTTGCCGGGGAGGTCGACGGTACTACAGCTAATTAAGGTGGTAGATGATTGGATGAAAATTCTAGAAGATGGTGATGTAATAGACGTGGTATATTGCGATTTTATGAAGGCCTTCGATAAGGTCCCACATAAAAGGTTAATAGAGAAAGTTAGAAGCTATAATATAGGGGAGAAATGTGTGAAATGGATAGAAGCCTTCCTGAAAGATCGGAGACAGAGGGTATTGGTGAATGGAATAGGCTCGGGGTGGAGGGAAATTACAAGTGGGGTACCTCAGGGATCTGTGTTGGGACCACTGCTGTTCGTTATATTTATCAACGACTTGCCTGAAGTTATAACTAATGGAAGTGAGGTATACCTGTATGCGGATGACACTAAACTGTATAGAAGTGTGAGGAGTAAGGAAGATATGGGTTTGCTTCAAGGAGATGTGGAGGGCATGAAGGGATGGTCTGAGCATTGGTTAATGCCTTTTCATCCAAAAAATGCAAGTACATGCGGATTGGGACCAGCAAGATAGACAAGGTAGGATACAGTATGTATGAAGCGATGGAGGAAGTGAGTGCAGAAAAGGATATAGGAGTAGTGATAGACAATAAGTTAAATTTCTCAGAACATTTAGCGGAAAAGATAAACAAAGCCAATAGAATTGTAGGGCTGATAAGGAGGACATTTGTGTCACTTGACGAAGAAATCTTCAGTAATCTATATACAGCGCTGGTTAGGCCGCACCTGGAATATGCAAACCAGGTGTGGGCTCCATATATGGTAAAGGATATAGAAGCAGTGGAGAAAGTGCAGAGGAGAGCTAGCAAGCTGGTACCAACGTTGAAGAATGCGGGCTATGAGCAGAGGTTGAGGACACTGGGGCTTCCGACACTGGCATATAGGAGAAAGAGAGGGGATATGATAGAGACTTTTAAGATAGTGTCAGGAAAGTACGATGAGGATGTGTGTGAAGGTATCTTCTTGATGCGGGAGGGAACAAGAACGAGAGGACACTCTAAGAAAATTTACAAAGAAAGAAATAGGCTTGAGAAGGCAAAGAACTCATTTTGTGATAGAGTGGTAAATGAGTGGAACGCACTGCCCCAGTATGTAGTCGATTCCGAATCAATAAGGGAGTTTGAAAGTAATCTTGATAAAGCATGGGGAAGACAAGATTTGAAGTTTGATTATAAAACAAAAATACAGAATAGTAAAAATGTTGCGTCTGCTACCGCCGCCGCCAACACCGTGAACGACCGCAGCAGTGCAAGTACTGGTACTGAGCTGGATACACAGGCATAGTTTGCCTTTTTCCAGAGGATCTACTGTAAGAAACTGTAAGAAACTGTAAGAAGGTACACAAAAAGCTGGGCAAATAGCCTCTCCCCACTCTTGTTTGCAAATATCCAAGGAGTGGCCCATCTAGGCCTGGGTTGACGCTAACAGGGCAATAATGTTTCCGCTTGAGCAATCCTATTTATGATGGAGCAGGGTTAACGACATGATGGGTGTGGAGACTGATAAAGTGAAAGGAGGAGTGGGTGTTCTAGTGGCTGAAGAGCTGGCGGAAAGTGTGCTTCAGATTACTAGAGTTAGTGAAAGGCTGATTGTTTTGAAGTTGAAAGTTGGTGAAAGAATTCTGAATGTGATATCTGCATATGCCCCACAGGCTGGTTTACAGAAAGAGATAAAAGAGGACTTCTGGAATGACACCGTCAGTGTCAATTCAGGCCTCTCGGAGAACGAAATAACAATCGTGGGGGGGGACCTCAATGGTCACGTGGGAGCATCTGCGCTACGGTCACGGTGGCCGAGCGCGCTTAGTACTCTGTATTGGGAGCGCTAGCTCTGGTGTCGGGGGTTCGATCCCACTCGCCGGCAGGGGAAGTTCTCTCAAAAACTTTCCCTGGCCGTGAAGGCAAGATCTGGGCGGATCGTCTCGGGGGACCCACAAAGTCTCCTGCCCACATCCTACTCCCTTGGGAGTATGTAGGCGCTCTCGTTAGCTGCCAGGATCAGTCTGTTAATCCATTAGGATAAAATCTAGGTTAAGTCTGTGTATTTTCAGCCCCATTGGCTGCCGGCTTGAAATAAACCGATTATTATTATTATTATTATTATTACGAGGGGGTACATGGAGGAAATGGTTACGGAAGGAGAAATCTAGAAGGCGAATATATATTGGAGTCCTGCGTTGCACTCAACATGGTTGTGTGTAACACAAAGTTCAAGAAAAGACAGAGCCACCTGATCACATATAACTCTGGGGTCTCCAGTAGCCAGATAGATTACTTCTTGGTTAACAGGAAAGACTGGAAACTAGTTCGAGATGTAAAGGTCATCCCGAGCGAAGAATGTATCCCCCAGCATAAGCTACTTGTGTGCGACATGAGCTTATACAGAGATCCTAAGCACAAGAAGGTTTACATACCCAAAAGGAAAGTGTGGCTGCTGCAGGACAAGGAAGTTAGGGATAGGTTTCATAGTGAACTGGAGGAAATGAATAGAAATAAGGAAGCTAGGCCTAACGATGTAAATAGCCAATGGAACTTTCTTAAGCATAGCCTTATCGCTGCCACTGACAAAGTCTGTGGGAAAACAAAGGGTCACCCCAGGAATAAGACCTCTTGGTGGTGGAACGATGAGGTAGAACATGCTGTGAAAGAGAAAAGGAGATGCTTCATAGCATGGAAGAAAGGAGGCAGCAGGGAGGAATACCAGGCAGCTAAACGAACTGCCAAAAAGAGTTATTTACAATGCTAAAAATCGCATTAAGGACCTGGTCCTCGAACAAGTGTGTAACACTGACAATCCCAATGGGATCTTCAACCTAGCTAGGCGAGTTAAAAATTACAGTAGGGATATTATAGGTGAACAGTGTGTTAGAAATGATAATGGGAAGATTGTGTATGCAGAAAATGAAATCAGAGAAGCATGGAAGGTACACTATGAACGATTGCTAAATGTAGAGTTTGAATGGGATAAGGAACAGCTTAGTATCAAAAAAACAATATCTGGGCCCCTCCTTTGATAGCATCAGCTGTAGTGAGCGACGCAATCAATAAAATGAAGGACGGTTAAGCTCCAGGTTGCTCCGACATTGTCGCTGAGATGATAAAAGCCTCAGGGGAGATTGGTGTAAACTTAGTCACTGAGTTGATAAACACCATTATTAAAGATGAGAAAATCCCAGAGGATTGGCTCAAAAGTGTAATAGTAAATATATACAAAGGAAAAGGGATAGATAGATAGAGGAAATTATAGGGGCCTGAAAATGCTTGACCAAATCATGAAGGTCTGTGAGAGAGTCCTTGAGGGTTTGATCAGGCAAAGCATCTCTATTGATGATATGCAGTTTGGTTTTATGCCAGGACGGGGTACAACCGATGATATCTTCATAGTCGGGCAGATACAGGAAGGATACTTACTAAAAGGCAGGGATCTTTACTTTGTGTTTGTAGACCTGGAGAAGGCCTTTGATAGGGTGCCTAGAGATGTTGTGCAGTGGGCTATGAGGAAATTTGGTGTGGAAGAGTGGCTGGTGCATGTGATAATGAAGATGTATGAGGATTCGCGAAGTGCGGTGAGGGTGAAGGGTGTATTTACCTAATTGTAGTTTACAGGAGTTGAGCTAAGCTCGTGTTGTCCCGTCTCTCTATCTACTTTTTATCCAATTTTTTCTTGAAAATATGGATGTTCCTTGCCCCTACCACCTCCTCCTCCAGCCCATTCCATTTGTCAATACATCTACTGGGGAAGCTAAACTTCCTGATATCGTTCTTGCAGGTAGGTCTTTTTACTTTGTAGCTGTGGCCTTTAGTTATTCCTGTATCCATAATTAATATATCCTCCCTATCCAGCCTCTCCAGCCCCCGGGTGCATTTGTACATCATTATCATGTCTCCCCTCTCTTTTAGACTTGGTAGATTTAATTTGTCTAGCCTCCCTTCATATGGCAGTTCTCTGAGACTTGGAACCAATCTAGTAACTGCTCTCTGGATTCTTTCTAACTTGTGAATATGCTTCTTTAGATGCGGGGACCACACCACTGCTGCATACTCCAATCTTGGTCTAATCATACTCTTCATAATTATCGCTACCATGGTCTCATCCAAGTAGTTCAGAGCAACTTTCATATTCCCGGCCATTGCATACATTCCGCTAAAGAGCTTGTTAATATGTTTCTCTGGCGACAAGTTATCTTGTATAATCAACCCTAAATCCTTTTCTTTTTCGGCCTTGCTAATTATATTATCTCCCATCCTGTACTCCCAATTTGGTCTATTCACACTTCTTCCCATGTACTGAGTGATGAGTTCGCAGTCCGTGTTGGAGTCCATCAGGGTTCAGTGTTAAGCCCCCTCCTCTTTATTATGGTCTTGGAGGCGCTGTCTAGAGTTTTTAGAGGCGGACTCCCGTTGGAACTGTTTTATGCAGACGATTTAGTCCTAATAGCTGACAGTATGCAGGATCTATCTATCTATCTATTGCTTTACTTTATTGCCTTACTCCCCTTACGAGGGTGGCCATACACAGAATGCCCCCAAGCTGACCTATTCCCTGTGAGAGGGACAACCCGAGCCAGTTTAGTGAAGGACTTACAGGATTGACCACTCAATTTAGGATCCGTCCGACTCCGAGGCCCTCTGTGTATCTTGTTAGCACTATTTTTCTACAGTGGTGTTCGGCTAATCCATCCACTAACCTGCCTTACCCTTAGGTAAGCAGTACGGATTTGTATCAGGTTTACTCCCCTAGACATCCCCACGATGCTTAGCTCGTCGTCGACGTGTGGGGGCCTCCGCGTTGGCTGGTGGAGGGCTCGGAGTTTGTTGTTGCGCTCCACGCGCCAACTCCAACTAATTTTGCTAGGCACTTTCTTCCTTCACCTATTTTCGTTTTTCTCCTTTTCTTCTCCACCAGTTCTGGTTCTTCCCTCGAGGATAAATACTCGCTAAACTTTGAGCGCTTCTGCACCTGATAGGAGCCCGTGAACTCCACGCTAGTAACCTCCGGGTTGTTAGAGGCTATATTACGGGAGACCGTAGTGACAGTGCGGGAGATCGTAAGGTCGCCCAGGAGGAACCGCCGTCCTCTGGTCGCCAAGGAAGAACCGCCGGTCCTTTCTCGGTACGTGCGAACGCGACTATTGGCGTTTATGGTTGAATTGACTGGTGCTTTGGTGGTTAGGTGGTTCCTTTTCACCCTTTTGATGGGGAGTCAACATAACCCCTACCCAGCTTCGCATCTGGGCAGTGCTATGGTATTCCGGTTGGTGGTGCTATCGCAGTTGGTCACTAACTCATACATATGCACTTTGAGTGTAGGGTTAATATGTGCAGTGATATCGCGAGTAAAGCCAACTACCTATATGGGCCCACTCACCATATACTCGATGGCATGGTTACTGTTGGTCATGGGGGTCTGGCCCTGCCCTCTTGTCCATGTTGCTAAATTGGGCCGTTTTCTCTTCTTCATATGGTGACATCTTACTGTAATACAACTAGTGTTCTCATGGCTGACACTTCTCTCCTCAGTCCTCATGTGGCTGGCAGTCTCCCACATGAGGACCTGGCTAATGGCTGCACCTCTGGCACATCGACTGATTTGGTTGACGACCATAGCGCTCACCCTGGACTTCCCTCGGACTCTCTCCCTGCTGACGGGCCTTCCATATCTACCTCAGATCTGGTAGATAAGGGGGATCTCCCTTCTCTTGCCACACCGTTCCTTCCGAAGTCCCTGTCTGCGGATATACTTACATTTGAACCGTATGCACCTCTCATTACTGGGGCTAATAAGTCACTAGCATCACCAACCCCTGCTGACATTCCCATTGCTTCTTCTGAGATTATACCAGCTCCTAGTCCCTCTACCGTAATCACCCTGCCATCTTCCTCTCGCACACCCAAGTCTCGCCATCGTCCTAAATATTCTAAACCTTCGGCCAGTACCCTCCAGGACATGTTTGCTCCGGCACGTTGGCCGCGGTTTTTCACTGTGGCCCGTGAGCCTCTCGATGACGTCAAACTGTACACAAATCTTGAAGACTGGGTGGGGGACGTGAGTGTCCACACAGCGTCGGACACCTCGCGATTGGTGGAGGTGACGAGTGAGGCCCAGTCACTTGCAATGCAATCACTCCTCAGTGCTCCGAGTGATGGCGTCACCGGACAGGCCGACTCTAAACTAAATCAATGCTCAGGTACTATTTCTATTCCACTGGACATCCAGTTCCAGGAACAAGATTTTACTACGTCCGCACCTAGAATTTGCTCCATGTTACAAAGGGTTGATCCTACAGTGGTTAATGTTGACGCTTATATCATCCCTTCGCGCAATAATATACACGATCGCCCTCCTCTCCGCATCATTAAGGTATACTTCGATAGACACGAACTACCTCCAACTATCAATTTTGCTGGTCGGTTACTACAGGTACGACCTTACGCCAGACGCCCTAGACAATGCATGAATTACTGGAGATTCGGCCATCCCTCGAGATTTTGTAGGTCCTCCGTGGCGTGCCGTCGCTGTGGGTCTGCACATTGCGAGGACGGTTGTACCCACTCTGCCTCGGACTTGAGGTGCGCTAACTGCGGTAAAGATCATGCTGCAAATGACAAATCTTGCTCTCATCATGCATTCCAGTTAGAACTCTTACATCTTCAATCCACCAAGGGACTATCGTACCGTGTTGCGGTTCGTCATCTTCGCGATCAGGGATTGGCCCCACGGCGTAGGTATGCTGCGGTGGTGCGCTCTCCCGTCTCGGCACCACGTCCTCAGCCGAACCGACCTTCTCCCTCTGCTACCTCCGGTACTCCTACAGTGTCACCACCTGCTCCTGCCCCTGACGTTCCTACTTCCAATCAGTTTGACACTCTTCTGGATGACATGGATACGTCGCAAACCGCTAATCACTCCCGTACTACTGGTTCCTCTTCTCCTCGCCTAACCCAACGTTCCCATTCTCCCAGTGCAGTGCGCTCCGCCGTCCGCCCTGCTCATACCTCCTCTAATAAACCTCCGATCACTGGAAAACGCCGACTCTCTGACAAGACTAAGTTACTCACTTCTTGTCGCCCTCCCTCCACCTCTAAGTTAACGTCTAGTAAGAAATTGATTAACCCTCCAGCCCCGGCTACGCATTACATAAATATTCCCCGAAACCCGGGTGTTTTGGCCGAAAAACGTCTAGGCTAGGCTACCGTATCTTTGTTATTCTGACTGCTTCCGCATTCCCGCGCATCCCCAAGCGTAGCTGTGTTATTTACCTGTAGAATGGCGTTAAGTAGAGCTCTCTAAGTCAACTGGTTCAGTTGTGATGATGATTTCATTGGAGATAACTTTATGGCAACAACAGCCACTTTATACTACTTTTCGATACTTAACCCCTTCGGCACCGCGCGGCCATCCCGCTCAGTAGGCCTACATACCGCTCCCTCCCACACCGCCCCTATCCCTCCCACGCACATTATCCACCCACTAAACCTTGCCAAATACCCATTAATTTGTATAGTAGAGTAGTTAGGTACAACAGGATAGCAGTATTATAAGTATTAGAAGTAGTAGTAGTATCAGTAGTCGAAGTTATCAAATGTTCCCTACTAAATACACGTAAATAATAATAATGATGATAATAATAATAAATGGCATAATAATGCATATGAAGACCAAGATGGCGAATGCACGGAGACACAAAACACTATAATCCTGGGTGGGGCCTAGGGAGACTGGGCCCTGGGGAAAATCTGCCTCTCATTAGTCGAGAGATACCGTGACGTCACGGTCCTCGGTGACGTCACAGGGCTCTGGTTGGCTGCTGGGGAAAGGGGCGGAGCTTCCTGTATCCCCAGTGTGACATACAGTACCGTAGATAGAGCCCCAGGCAGCAAAACCGACTGGCAGCATTTCTTTTAATTTATCACGTACGTGTGTACGGGACGGTATATTTTACTGAAGCGCTTATTACGTACATGTGTACGTGACGGTGCCGAGGAGGTTAACAACAACATACAGGCACACACGAACAAGCGACGCTCTCCTTCTTGTGGCCGGAGATGCGGGGCGTCGGTCCAGCCGGCTGTTGTTTACATGCGTCGGACCGACGCCTCGCACACCAAGCTCACAGGCTTTCAACCACTGGGCGTTAAAGAGCCCTTCCGGGCAGCTGTGGTATGCTTTTTTATGGGCGTTCAAGAGCCCTTCCGGGAACAGAGGGTTAAAGAAAAAGCTTCACTTTTCCAACTTGTCGGTCCACCTCCGGTTGCTCTGACGGAACAGTTGGATGTGATGGAGGCTACGGTTGCGGAATTTGATTCTCACGGTCCTGCCGCTTCTGTCTGGGCGCTTCCGCATCGTGACACCGAGTGTGGGTGTCACGCGTGTGGCAAGGCTTTCCTCTTAGGACTCAAAAACTCGCCCATTGCAGAGCTAACTGCGCACCTCCCCTCCTTCCTCCGCCGTAAACCCCCCCCTCCCCCCGACCATCCGGTTGACTGTGTATGTGTTGAGCACATGGCTAGGCTTCAACCTGAGGAGTTGATGGCGCACTTCAAGGACAAATTTGATCTAATGACATTTGATCTCGTCCAATATGAACTCTCGGGGTCTCATTGTATTGTTCATCACGCTCAGAGTAATACGACCCACCAAAAACGTGATCGTGACCCTAGCTTATCCCCCACGTCTGACCGGAAACCTTCCAAATCTTCCCACGTTGCAGTCCCCTCCCCTCCTTCTACTCCCTCCCCTACCTTGGAGATTTGCTAATTGAAATTTGCTAATGAAATTTTGGAATAATGAAATAATGAAATAATGGAAATTTGCTAATGTTAGATTAAAATCCTCACAAAATGACGAAGAACGGGTGAAATTTGTAGAGCTACGACGCAAAGCCAAAAAGTTAATTAAGCAAAGTAAAAAGACCTTAGAGTTACATATTGCGAATCAAAGTAAAACAAACCCGAAAGAATTCTATAGTTATATCAGAAAGAAAAAAGTAGTTACTTCAACTGTTGGACCGTTAGTCGATGAAAATGGAGAATACACCAAAGACGAAGTACAAATGAGTAATGCCCTCAATACCTTCTTTGCATCAGTTTTTACAACAGAAGACCTCAGTCTTACAGGGTGGATGGGACTCGTTAGCCTTGGTCGGCAACCTATCTAGGGGAGCCAACCTTATAAAAATCCGGGTGGATGGGACTCGTCAGCCTTGGTCGGCAACCTGTCTAGGGGATGATAACCTGATACAAATCTGTACTGCTTACCGAAGGGTAAGGCAGGTTAGTGGATGGACTAGCCGAACACCACTGTAGAAAAATAGTGCTAACAAGATACACAGAGGGCCTCGGAGTCGGACGGATCCTAAATTGAGTGGTCAATCCTGGAAGTCCTTCAGTAAACTGGCTCGGGTTGTCCGTCTTACAGGGAATAAGTCCTCTTGGGGGCATTCTGTGTATGGCCACCCTCATTAAGGGGAGTAAGGCATCTGGCAATAGATAGATAGATAGACCTCAGTGATATCCCTACACCATCGCCGATTCAGATTGAAAATTCAGGTGTTCTAAGCAATATCACCGTTACAGAGAGAGAAGTATTGAATTGTTTAGATAAACTCAAGGTAAATAAAACGCCTGGACCTGATACAATCTCACCTAGAGTTCTAAAGGAAGCTAAGGATGAGCTCTCCAAACCACTGACATTACTATTCAATAAATCCTTGCAGTCTGGAACTATGCCTGATCAGTGGAAGCTAGGCAACGTAACACCGATATTCAAAAAAGGCAGCAAATCCCTACCCAGTAACTATCGTCCAATTAGCTTAACCTCAGTTGTATGTAAAATGCTAGAAACGGTCATACGAGACAGACTCGTAAATCACTTAGAGGAAAATAACAGTAAACCCTCGCCATCTCGGACCTCTAGAAGTCGGAAACCCGTACTAGTCGGACAGGCTACGGCCTCTCGGACATGCACTTCCGTATTTCGGACATTTCCGTCATCGTTCCGACAGTCTCTGACGTTGTCGGACTTTATATAAGTATTCGGAAAATGTCCGATATTATATTTTTCAATTCCATTGCATTAGAAATGATTCAAAGATTACACGAAGTCCAAATAAGACATAGTTATGTAAATGTATAAGGGAGTTACGTAGATGCATTAGAGAGATAGATAGATACTGTAGATAGAAAGAGAGAGTTACAGAGGGGGAGTGAGCGATAAACACGAACTATTATGAGACGGACTTAATTGGTTCTGAAAAGACAAAGGAGACTTTTATATTGACTCTTTTTCATGATATTATTTGTGTGCTAGAAGGATAATATTGTTTTCAATTCCAGTGCATTAGAAATTATTCAAAGATTACAGAAAGTCCAAATAAGACATAGTTATGTTAATGTATAAGGGAGTTAGTTAGATGCATTAGAGAGATAAATAGATGCAGAGAGAGTGGCTAGGAGCGAGTGAGCGATAAAATACTAACATATACGAGACGGACTTATGTTTCTGAAAGACAAAGGAGACATTTTTATTTACTCTCTTTTTCATTTTATTATTTGTGTGTTAGAAGGTTAGTATTGTTTTCAATTCCATCGTATTAGAATTGATTAATAGATTAAAAAAAATACCAAATAAGACATAGTTATATATATGTATAAGGGAGATAGATGCATTAACCCTTGGTTCTCGGAAGAGCTCTTGAACGCCCATAAAAAAGCATACCAGAGCTGCCCGGAAGGGCTCTTTAACGCCCAGTGGTTGAAAGCCTGTGAGCTTGGTGTGCGAGGCGTCGGTCCGACGCATGTAAACAACAGTCGGCTGGACCGACGCCCCGCATCTCCGGCCACAAGAAGGAGAGCGTCGCTTGTTCGTGTGTGCCTGTATGTTGTTGTTAAGTATCGAAAAGTAGTGTAAAGTGGCTGTTTTTTGCCATAAAGTTATCTCCAATGAAATCATCATCACAACTGAACCAGTTGACTTAGAGAGCTCTACTTAACGCCATTCTACAGGTAAGAAACACATCTACGCTTGGGGATGCGCGGGAATGCGGAAGCAGTCAGAATAACAAAGATACGGTAGCCTAGGCTAGACGTTTTTCGGCCAAAACTCCCGGTTTTCGGGGAATATATATATAATACATAGCCGGGGCTGGAGGGTTAAATAGATATATGAAAAAAAAAAAAAAAAAAATCTCAATTTCTCTGGTGATGCGGACTTTCCTCTTCTAATTCGGAATTTTCCCTCTCTTAAGTCGGACATAAGTCGGACTTCGGACATCTCGGATTTTCGGTCATCTCGGACTGGGTCTCCCCCCAATTAGTCCGAGATAGCGAGGGGTTACTGTACTTAAAGATACTCAACACGGCTTTCGTAAAAAACGTTCCTGTTTAACCCTCCTGGCCCGGGCAGGCTCTCAAAATGACAGTGTGGGCTACCCGGGCGATCTGGCCGAAAAACGTCTAGGCCTAGGCTACCATATTTTTGTTTAGTTTAACTGCTAGAAATTTCCCACGCATCTATAAATGTAGTGCGGTTTCCAATCTGTAGACTGGCGTTGAGTAGAGCTCTCTATGTCAACTGGTTCAGTTGTGATGACGATTTCAGTGGAGAGCACTTGCAGGCGATGTTAGCAATATGACGATCTTTTCACTACTGAAACAACGACATACAGACATACAATAACAAACGAGTCTTCTCTTTCTTGTTTTCGGAGGTGCGGTGACGTAACGATCGGCTTTGTTTACATGCGTCGGACGCACGGCGTTCAGACCAAGCTGAATAGGCTTTCAAGCTTACAGATTTTAAAATGACACCCGGGCACCTGCCCTTAATTCGTGGTGTCATTTTAAAATGACAACCGGGCCAGGAGGGTTAACAAACCTCTTAGACTTCTTCCACGATATCCTCAACCTCTACGATGAGAGTAAAGCTGTAGATATTATATACCTTGATTTTCAAAAGGCCTTTGACAAAGTTCCCCACAAACGTTTACTGCTAAAACTAAAAGTGCATGGAATACCAGACGGTGTGTTGAAATGGATAGAAAATTGGCTCAGCAACAGAAAGCAAAGAGTAGTCATAAACGGTAAGGCATCTAAATGGACCAATGTAAGTAGCGGGGTACCCCAGGGATCGGTACTAGGACCAATTCTCTTTCTAATTTACATCAACGACATAGATGAGGGTCTCACCTTACAATCTCAAAATTTGCTGACGATACAAAAATTGCAAATAGCGTACTCTCAAAAGAACAAGTTGACAATATGCAACACAATCTAGATAAATTGTCATGTTGGGCCCAAATTTGGCAAATGAGTTTCAATGCGGATAAATGTAAAGTACTACATATCGGATACCTAAATGAGAAAGCAAACTATTCGATGAATGGCACTCAGCTTAAGAATGTAAACAGAGAAACCGATCTGGGAGTAACAATATTGAGTAACCTAAAACATGAGAGGCACTCAATTCCTGGCAGCAGCCTCCACGAACCAAGACCACCCACTAAACTACATGGCAACACACCCACAGACACCAAGAAATATCAAAACAACACCCAGCACACGGTATCACACACAATTATTGTCCTCTCTCCCTCCCTGCCCACCCCGAACCAACTTCCAGAAGCACATCCATACTCATATCTCTCACCGATCCATCCAATCACTCACAGACAACACACAGCTGCATGCACGACCTCCCGAAATCCATCCTTCCGAATCCTCCCTTCCTCGCGAGGACAGAGTCCACCTGGCCAGGCTGAGATGCGGACACCATCCAGCTCTCCTGAGCTATCAGAAGAGACTGGATGACTCCGTTGTCGACGCCTGCCCGGGATGTAACAGCACCCCATACCATTAAACACATCATAGAAGACTGCATTTCACACAACCACTTACGCCAACAACACATCTACACTCAATGAGAGCTCTGTGGGAAAGCCCGATCGTGGTCATGGCCTTTCTCAGGGACTCGGGGCTGTTCGGCCAGGCAGCTTAGGGAACAACAACAACAACAACAACCTAAAACCGAGTCAACAATGTTCAGAAGTTAAGAAGGCAAACAAAATAATTGGCTTTAGGGTCATTTGAGCATAAATCCAAAGAAGTTATCCTAACCCTTTACAATTCCTTAGTCCGCCCTCTTCTGGAATACTGCGTTCAATCCTGGTGCCCTTATTACCAAAAAGATATAAACAAGCTAGAACGAGTTCAACGTAGAGTTACCAAAATGATACCTAGCCTAAAGAACAAACCATACGAAGAGCGTCTTAGAGAATTAAATCTATTTCCTTTAACCCAGCGCAGATTAAGAGGTGACTTAATTCAAGTGTTCAAAATCATCAAAGGCATCGACAATATGAACTGTAGTAAGTACTTCACTATCGACCAATCTAATTACACGCGGGGAAATGGTTGCAAAATTATTGGTAAATCTTTTAACTCACACGAATCTAAGAATGTCTTCTTCAATCGAGTTGTCAACTTGTGGAATGGGCTTCCCCGAAACGTTATAGACTGCATCACCGTTGATTCATTTAAACTCCGCCTAGACAAATATCTCGCATCAAACCCGCGATTGACTGCGTTTGTAAATGAATAACTTTATTTTATCCCCCCTCAGTTACTAACCCATATGTCCTCTACTAACTTCCTAAACCTGCCACGGACATTAGTTCCAGGGCAGTAATTCCCTTTCCAATGTTCCCTTACCCACTCTAAACCACTGTTTGGACACTTGATCCTCAGTGTTTTGGAGGACAAGTAACCTAGAAGGGTCACTAGATCTGTTGTTGCTTGATTTCCTTTGTACTCCTTTGTACCTTGCCCCCTCACGCCACGCTGACCGATTCGACGATGGAGTCCTCTGATCCTGCCAATGGTGTCAATGTGATGGGCTCCCCTACTGACTCGCCATGCACCGCCTTTGCTTCTCAACAGTGCTCCTTCACTCTCCCTGCCGGCAAATGTGGATGCTCAGCATGTTTCACGAACTATATGGCTGCTCACATGCAGTCCTCGGATCCTGTCACCATTACTCAACAGGTTACTCAATTTCTTTCCACTCGCACGCCTCCTGATGATGTAACGGGTTATGGCCCCGAGTGTTTGTGCATTGCTCATCTTCGCGGCCGCATAGCGGACCCTGACACGCTCCTCTCCAAACTTCGTTTGCAATTCTCTGTTCTTCAATCTAATTTCCCTTCCACCGTTACCAGTTCCGCCTCAGCTCTCAATCCTTCTGCCCACCATAGGACCCCTCCTCCTACTCCACCCTCCCTTTCCCCTTCCCCTGTCAGATGCGCACAACCGCCCTCTGTTGTACCAAAAGATAAACGTTACCTTGCCTCTGTGAGGAGGTCTCAAAATCACGATAACCTGACAGTACTCACCCCCGATAATGCTCAATAACATTATCCAGTGGAATCTAAATGGCTATCGGGCTCGCTCTCGCTTGGGCGAGCTGCAAAGACTCCTCCGACTCCGGCGGCATTGCCTAAAACCCATTCCATAATAAATGTTCCTAGGCCTAGGGGATCCGGGTGGTGGAGTGGCAGTTGTCTACTCCACATCTCTGGTGAATATCTTGCAAATAAGCCATAACCCAGCCCCTCTTTATTATGAACTGTTGGAAGTGGAAATAAAACTCCATCAACAAATTCTAAGAATGGCAGTTGTCTATAGGCCTGGCCATCGTGGCACAGATAGGGGTTTTATGGAAGAGTTTGGGCAGTTTCTTGAGGAATTTTCTGCTAAAACCAGAAGACTTTTGATATGTGGAGATTTTAATTACTGGGTTGACAGCCCTCATCTGAAGCCATTCTCTCCTGAGTTCCTTGAGTTGACTGATCAGAACAATTTTGTAAACCATGTGTCCCACCCAACTCATATCTTAGGACACACCCTTGACTTGGTTTTCTCTCCTGTGGGTTGTGGTGGTGTTCTGGATGTTGATGTTGAGAATGCTGACCCTAATACCTCTGATCATGCTTTGATTACTTTCAGCTTTGATTTCCCTAAGCCACTCACACATGAAAAAGTAATCAGATTTAGAAATTATAAAAATACAGACCAAAATTTGGCTAGCAGTGAATTAAAACAGTACTTGGGAAGTATTGATACTTCCAACCTTACTTCAGATGAGCTGGTGGAGGTACATGGAAATGCACTTAAATTAGTGTTCGATCATCACTGTCCAGAAGTAGAGAAGAAAATCATAGTACGAGATGATTCACCCTGGTATAGCACTCAAGTTAAATTTCTTAGAAGAGCGCGTAGAAGAGCTGAACGTGAATGGCGGAAAAATAAAACAGACTCTACATGGTTGCAATATCTGTCAGCCAGAAGAGCCGTGGTCCACACAATCAAAGATGAAAAGAAAGTGTATTATCAGGGAAAAGTTGACTCATGTGGTAACGACCAGAGGAGGTTGGCTTCAATTGTAAACAGTTTACTTGGAAAAACAAGAGTCAGCTTAAGACCTTCTGTACCCGATGCCGAGTTGGCTGCCAACTTTGTGGCATTTTTTGCTGGCAAGATAACTCGCATAAGACAGGAACTGGATGATGCTTCTGTTGGTGAAGAACTTTCAGTTGTACTCCAACCCCGACACATTCCTAATAATGTCTTCTCATCCTTTCACTCAGTAGAGGTGGACATGATCTCGTCCTACATAAGAAACCTCAATAAAAAATGTTGCCCGTTGGATCCCATAAATGTTTCCAAGCTACCAAGAGTCTATGATCACACAGTTGAGTTTATTTCCAAAATAATTAATAAGTGCTTCTCTGAAGGTAGCTTCCCACATTCTGAAAAGCATGCACTACTCCGACCTACTCTAAAGAAACCTGGACTTGATGTTGAGAACATGTTGAACTATCGTCCTGTCTCCAACCTGTCCTTCATATCAAAGATATTAGAGCGTGCAATACTTGACCAATTACAACCACTACTTCAGCAGAATGAAACTATCCCAATTTTTCAGTCTGCTTACCGACAGCATCATTCAACTGAAACAGCATTGATTAGAGTACATAATGATCTAGTTGAGAACATTTGCAATGGTGTGGCCTCACTGCTTGATCTCTCTGCGGCCTTTGACACAGTGGATCACGAGTTGTTATTGAGTGATCTTTATGATTGTGGTGTGTGTGACTCCGCTCTCTTGCTTCTTGGCTCGTACTTGTCAGGTAGATCCCAGAGTGTGATGGTAAATAAAATGGTCTCGGACTCGACACCCCTGCAGTGTGGTGTTCCGCAGGGATCAGTTTTAGGTTCTATCCTATTTATAATTTATATCAGCAGTTTGTCTCTTTTGCTTCGTGCACATAATGTCACCTTTCACTTTTATGCAGATGACACCCAGATTTATGTGAGAATCACAAATATAGTTGATATACGGAGTAAGATGGAATTGTTGATGTCTGATATCAAGAAGTGGATGAGAGCGAGAAAACTTAAACTAAATGATGGTAAAACTGATATTCTCATCATCCGAGGAAATAGAAGAGCTGGTGATATAGTAGGTGCCCTCTCCATCAATGTGGGTGGATATCAGCTGCGACCGGCCAACTCTGTTCGAAATCTGGGTGTATATGTGAACTCCCGATTAGATTTCAAAGAGCATGTAAACCAGATAGTTAAAAGTTGTTACTTGCACATCAGAAATCTCTATTTGGTGAAGCCGTTTATAACCAGACTTTGCCTCCTGACGTTGGTTCACTCATTGGTCTTCTCTCGTGTTGATTATTGCAATGCCCTGTTGGTGGGTCTTCCAAATTATATTTTTATGAAAGTTCAGTCTGTTCTTAACAGGGCCGCAAGACTCATTTTTGGTGTTCTACCTAGAACTCCTACTACATCTCTTCACATAGAACTGCACTGGCTGCCAGTAAGAGCAAGAATAGAATTTAAGTTGTGTTTGGTGACTTTTAAGGTTCTCAAATTTGGTGAGCCTAGGTACCTTGCGGAGCTGCTCAGGCACCCACCGGCACACCATGGTGTAGTTGTGCGTCATGACAATGACCCTTTTCGTCTCGATGAACCAAGGGCTTTCCAGCAGTCTTCTTTCTTTGAGAGGTCATTCTCCTACATGGCTCCGAGGTTGTATAACAGGTTGCCGCTGTCCATGAGACAACTGAGTTCTGTTGAATGCTTCAAGAGACAACTTAAGACTTTTCTCTTTGAGATAAGCTATGATCTTGAGAGAGGTGTCATGACAGATGGCTATAGATTTTTTTTTTTTTTTTTTTTTTTTAAGAGACAATGAACGGAGGAAGGAAAAACACAGATAAAACAAAAAGGTCCATGTGCCTAAAGGCATCCTCCATTCATAAAATGTTTGTAACAACTGGATTTAAACATTTGTAGATTGTAAGTTTGTGGAAAGCAATTCGAGGGAAGTGAATTCCAAAGAGTAGTAGCTCTGGGGATAAATGAATTCTGATAAGCAGAAGTTCTGCATTGTGGAGGAGAAAGTGTAAATTCATGGCGCTCTCAGCTGCCCTAGTTCTACGGGGAAAGATGTGGAGAGGCGGCACAATTGAAGCAAGTTCCTCGGAACAATTGCTGTGAAAATATCTGTAGAATAATGCAAGGGATGCAACGTTTCTTCGTATGGATAATGTAGGAAGGTCCTGTGTGATTGCAGGGTTATTGATTAATCTAATAGCTTTATTTTGAATTTTGTCCAACTGCCTCAATGCAACCACTCCACTTCCACCCCACAGAGGTGAACAGTAATCCATCTGAGAACGCACATGACTTTTATATATCACGGCCAACTGCTCGTCAGTGAAGAATTCTCGAACTCTGTACAGGAGTCCCAGTTTTTTAGAGGCATTCTTAGCAATGCTTCTAACATAATGTGTCCAGCTCGAGTTAGTAGTTAATGTTACACCGAGAATGTCAAGAAGTGTGATGTGTGTCTGATGTTAGGCTGTTTTGCCACTGCTATTGATTGTTAAATGTGTGTTGTATATATAAGCCTTCTTTTGATGCATTGATTTTGTTCTTTTTTCTTTCTCTTTCCGAGCGCTAGTGAATTCTTCGGAAAAATTGGCGCTTATGAGAAATAAGTAACATGCTTATTATTATTTTATTATTATTACTCTCTGATGTGTGTCTGTTTACAGCACATTGGTAATTACATCTCTCCACCTAAAGATTACCAAGTGGCAGCAGTTTCCCCGACCGCTGCTTCACATCTTCGTACTGCTATACTTGTCCATCATACTATTCCTTACACTGTACTACCTTTATCGTTCACCCCCTTCCAGTCAGTTGCGATTACTGTATCTTTGCCTACTCTTCCTTGTCTAACCATCTGTTCTTCGTACAATCAACCGTCATGCGGATATTCCACTTCTTCTTTACAATTTCTAATGGACCAATTAACTCCCCCGTTCCTGATTCTTGGGGACTTTAACCCCTCCAACCCGGAAGAGCTCTTGAACGCCCATAACAACCTCGACCCGCGCAACCCGGAAGGGCTCTTGAACGCCCATTGCTTGCGTGCGTGCTTTCGAATGCCGCGCGTACATTTTTGGTATCATGGGACGGTAGGTGGCGCCACCCGGCGTAAACGACGCCACAACAACAGTATCTACCCCGACGCCATCATGGACAGTACGCCAAATAGTGATTCCGCTGTGTCCGATACCGTGCTTCCTACGACGCCCTTGCTAGTTCGTCGCGCCTTACCCCGACGCCATCGCCTAAATGTGTTATCTCCCGGAGGTATTGAGACGACATTGAGACTATATGAGCGTGCTGATGCCAAGTATAGTGTTGATGATATAGTCAGTGACGACTCCAGTAACTATAAGTCGAGTGATTATGGCCATGAGAGTGAGAAAGAAGAGCAATTCCTGGGATTTGCGAGAGAACATGACAGTGATGAGAGTGATGAAGGTGATGTACCAGTTGTTGAGGAAGCTGGTTTACCTAAAGACAGTGAACTTGAGAGAGTGAGTGAGTGGGAGAGTTCAAGGTCACTCACCAAATTTCGCATAAGTGACACGACTCCAAGCCCTTCCCCAGGTAAATCGCCTTTCAAGCTACACTTGTATAAGCAGAAAATACTTGAGAAGGCGGCCGCGGCAGCTAGGGAACAAGCAAAAATACTTGGTGAGGATGAGGCTGTGAGTGAGGGTCAGCGTGGTGACCCTTCTCGTCCGCCATTGTCTCCCTTATCTACCCACGCCACCCAAGATGACCCGGATGCCCCGCATTCTTCCCCACCACCCCCACCATTGCCAAGGGTTGAGGACCCCCCACTTTCGGTCTATTTGCCTCCTAGGTCCCCCGACAGGAGACATACTGCTGCCGAAAAGGGGAAAGGTAGGAAATATACCAAAAAAATTAAGAAAAGTAAGAGAGTTTTGTTCGGGGCTCCCGCGGCGTCCACCCCTGCCGGCCCCAGCCATACGTCCCCGCAACTTTCCCCACGGTCCTCCCCACCTCTCCCGCCTTCAACATGTCTTCCTGAAGAAGTCTTTGAGCTCGCATCACCAATACCTGGGCCTAGTGACAGTGAAACATTGCTTTCTGTCACTCGTCGCAGGCCAAGGAGCCCAGGACCTCGGGGGGACACAGCCTCACCTGCCACTCCTTCCCCACCTCGCCCACCCGCACGCCGCCCACGCATCACTGGTTCCCCGCCAGATTATGTGGGGGCCACTGATGATGAAGGGCACCTCTCTGAAGACTCTGGCCATGATTACATAGGTCCACCGTCAGGGCAAGATGACCACTCTGACGATGACTATATGGACATCGACGACCCTCGACCCATCCGCTTGGCCCGGCGTCGTGCTGCCCGCCGCCCTGGCCGACGCCCTTGCCGCCCTAGGGCGCGCGCCTCCCGAGTTGGCCGTGGGCGTGCTGGGCCACCAGCTGGAGCTCCTCGTCAGCGTAGACAAGACCCATTCTACGTTTTTCAGTGGCAAGACGTAGTTGATGGGGATGGATACAACCCTGATGTGCCAGCTTTTGATGAGGTACTGGAGGGTTCAGGCATTACCCCCAATTTTCCTGCAGGCCCCAATGCTCCACCACACGAACTATTTGAGGCCTTCTTTGATGAGGAGGTGGTAGGCTATGTTGTCAAAGAGACAAATAAGCAGCACCAATTCCAGGTCCACTTTTTGGGCAAGGTGACCAAGGGCCACATGAGGCAGTGGACCCCAGTGACTCATAAAGAGTTCATGGTGTTCCTGGCACTCACCATGCTAATGCCTCATGTCAAGAAGCATAGGTTGCCTGACTATTGGATCACCAATGATCTGATATCCACCCCTGCCTTCGGGAAATATATGTCTCGCGACCGGTACCTTGATATCCTCGCAGCGCTCCATCTTGTCACCAACACCGACGTCCACCTCGGTGACAAGCTGTGGAAGATTAGGACGTTGTACGAGATGATGCGAGAACGCTTCACCTCCTACTTCAAGCCCTTCCGCAAGGTCGTCATTGACGAGTCTCTTGTGCTGTTCCGGGGAAAACTCAGCTTCCGGCAGTACATCCCCTCAAAAAGACATCGCTTTGGCATAAAATTCTTTGTGCTGTGCGACTGCCAAACTGGCTATGTCCTGGACTTCCTGGTCTACAGCGGGAAGGAAGGGGACTTGCTTGTGGACCCCCTCATTGGCTTTGGCGGAGCAGTGGTGCAAGCCATGATGGACCGCTACTTTCACAAGAATCACGTCCTCTACACGGACAATTATTACACGTCCCCCACTCTCTCACAGTACCTGCATGAGCGCAAGACGGGGACTGTAGGCACAGTACGAGGGAAAAGGAAGGGCATGCCACCTTTCCCTCCAAAGACCAAAAAAGGTGATGTGTTGAAGAAGAAGTCGGGGCCCATTGTGGCTATCCACTGGCACGACCAGCGGAAGGTCAACCTCCTGACCACCATCCACAAGGGGGAAATGGTGGAGACTGGCAAGGTGGATCGCCGCACCCAGTCCAGGGTGACCAAGCCCGATGCTGTCCTGGACTACATCAACATGAGGCTGGTGGACAAGTCCGACATGCAGATAGGCTTCATTGACTGCCTGCGTACCTCGTGCAGATGGTACAAAAAGTTTTTTCTGCATATGGTGGACATGTCAGTTCTGAATGCCTACAATATATACAAGCTTCGGAATGTGAACACACCCATGAAGTTCAATAGCCTGCGGAGGTTCCAAAAGCAGGTGTTGACGGAGCTCCTGGAGAAGTATGCTACGCCACAGAGGGCAGTGGCACATCCTGGGCCCGCCGTTATTGACCGCTTGCAGTGTGCTCAATACTTGATTAGGCACAGGCTTGGTTCCCTGCCTCAGAATGAATCAGGAAGAACACAGCAGAAACGGTGCCATGTCTGCTACAACAGCAGGGTGAGGCCGAGGCCAGGTAAAAAGTCAACCATGGAGTGTGTGGAGTGCAAGGTGGCACTCTGTGCTTTAGAGTGCTTCTTTGATTACCACTCCAAGCTGGAGTTCTAATAATCATAGTGAAAGTGCCAAAGATAATGACAATATGTACAGTATATATATAGGCAAAAAGTGGAAGTAAACCAATTTATTGTTATACAAAAGTCATGTATTATGAAAACATTTATACAAATACAATTACACCATAATATGTGAAAGTGACACATATGTATATACCAAGTGACATTCATATGATTAGAACCTATAGAAATATATAAATCAGTGAAAAAAGACACAATAAATTGTATATAAAACGTTTACAAATCATATAACTAAGTGAAAGTGACACAAGACCGAATATTTGATGGCCAAAGTATAATAAACACCTGTGATAACGAATAATCAGTGCCTAATACAACAATAACCTACCTCAATTACTAATAAAATGTACGGTATCGAGTGAAAATGAGCATTATCAGTGACAGTGACACTCTCTAAAGCATATTTGTCAAAGTGAAAGTGACACAAGACCTAATATTTGATGGCCAAAGTATAATAAACACCTGTGATAACGAATAATCAGTGCCTAATACAACAATAACCTACCTCAATTACTAATAAAATGTACGGTATCGAGTGAAAATGAGCATTATCAGTGACAGTGACACTCTCTAAAGCATATTTGTCGAAGTGAAAGTGACACAAGACCTAATATTGGTGGCCAAAGTATAATAAACACCTGTGATAACGAATAATCAGTGCCTAATACAACAATAAGCTACCTCAATTACTAATCAAATGTACGGTATCGAGTGAAAATTAGCAATATCAGTGACAGTGATACCCTAATAAACATATTTTATATAATTGGCCTCAAAATAACTAGAAAATATCAAATAAACATCACATTCTCAATATCAAACACTAAAATCGTCTAAGGGAGATAAATACTTTGGCGCGACGAGCGGCTAGGTGCGTCGTAGCCATGGCCGGGGCGACGCGTCCGAACGCGGGAAGAATTTGCCGCCGAAAAGCACTCGTCTTCCCGCGCTCACCATTATGCAACCAGAGGGGCTAGAGACCTCTACTCAACGCCATTCGACAGAGGAAGGTTTGTGGAACATTATTCTTTTTTATTCACAACATTACATGCCATATTCATTGACTTACAGAGTAGTTAACATAGGCCAAAGATCATCAAAACACCCGGTACCGCAGCACAGTCGCAAGCTATAGCCCCCGGGGCTGGAGGGTTAATGCACATTCCCCGATCTGGGGTTGCCCTTCCACTGATACTCCTGGCCGCCATATTGAGTCTATTATTAGTCAGACTTCTTTATGTTGCCTAAATCTCGGAGTCCCCACTTACCGATCTCATATACATGATACGTACTCTGCCATTGATATCTCGCTTGCCTCTGCATCCGTGGCCTCTCACTTTGCGCAGTGGCAGTATCGTAACCAATGAGGTTTAGTTTTCCGAGTGACGTATCTGCTACTGCTGAAGGCCCAAAACACGGTTAGAGTTTTCAATTTCATCTTTGCCTAGTACTTGCGACACCTCGGTTGGGTTACCTTCTTAGGAAGGTAATCAAGTCGTACCCCACCTGCTCGTGGTGACCTCGCAAACACCCATTTCTATTTATTTTTTCCATTTGTTCTTTTTTCAAGATAAGGTGACACAAACGGGGGCGGTGCTACCTGGGTTTATCCCAGGTAGTGTTTAATTTTACTGTAATTTTATTAAGTGTTTTGTATATTTTTAACTGTAGGCTACATAAATATAAACAATGGCCGGCCAAGGTAAACGGAGGCAGAGTTTATTGGGAGATGAAGAGAGCTATGAATTTGAGGGATTTCTGGCAGAGGGTAATGAAGTGGAGGATCAATTGACTGTGGTGAAGAGACAGATGATGGGTCTGTTAAGATGGAAGGGAGTTATGGAGAATTGGAGGAGAGATATAGGTGTGAATGTGGAGTCACTGACAGAAATATGTGGAGCCAGTTCAGTGGCAACTGCAGATGGGCCATTAATTGCTAACCTAGATGCTGTGATAAGGAAAGTAGATGAGCTGGAGGCAGAGAACATGGCATTCAAGGAGCAGCTAAAGGAGTATGAGGGCCATTTAAGTGAGAAAGTAAAGGGAGTAATAAGTGAGGAGAAAAATGAGTGGACAAGGGTGGGGAATGCTAAGGTGGATGCATTGGAAGAAATCATGAAGGAGCAGGTGGAAGAGAGAGAAAAAGAGAAAGGAGAGTTTGAGAAGAATGTAGTGCAGGTTTTGAAGAGCAAGGAAAAGGTACAAAGTACAAAGGAAATAAAGCAACAACAGATCTAGTGACCCTTCTAGGCTGCTTGTCCTCCAAAACACTGAGGATCAAGTGTCCAAACAGTGGTTTAGAGTGGGTAAGGGAACATTGGAAAGGGAACTACTGCCCTGCCACTAACGTGGCAGGACTAGGAAGTTAGTAGGGGACATATGGGTTAGTAACTGAGGGGAGGATAAAATAAAGTTATTCATTTACAAACGCAGTCAGTCGCGGGTTTGATGCGAGATATTTGTCTAGGCGGAATTTAAATGAATCAACGGTGATGCAGTCTATAACGTCTCGGGGAAGCCCATTCCACAAGTTGACAACTCGATTGAAGAAGAAATTCTTAGATTTGTGTGAGTTAAAAGATTTACCAATAATTTTGCAACCGTTTCCCCGCGTGTAATTAGATTGGTCGATAGTGAAGTACTTACTACAGTTCATATTGTCGATGCCTTTGATGATTTTGAACACTTGAATTAAGTCACCTCTTAATCTGCGCTGGGTTAAAGGAAATAGATTTAATTCTCTAAGACGCTCTTCGTATGGTTTGTTCTTTAGGCTAGGTATCATTTTGGTAACTCTACGTTGAACTCGTTCTAGCTTGTTTATGTCTTTTTGGTAATAAGGGCACCAGCATTGAACGCAGTATTCCAGAAGAGGGCGGACTAAGGAATTGTAAAGGGTTAGGATTACGTCTTTGGATTTATGCTCAAATGATCTGCCTATAAAGCCAATTATTTTGTTTGCCTTCTTAACAACTTCTGAACATTGTTGACTCGGTTTTAGGTTACTCGATATTGTTACTCCCAGATCGGTTTCTCTGTTTACATTCTTAAGCTGAGTGCCATTCATCGAATAGTTTGCTTTCTCATTTAGGTATCCGATTATCCGAAGGTAGTGAGGGAAACAGTAGATAGAGGTAAAAGCATAATAATTTTTGGAGACATTGAAGAACATTTAGCAGATATGAGGGAGAGAAGGGGAAGGGATGAGGACAAAGTAAAGAAAATATTGGAGTGTCTAGACGAAGGCTGTGATTGGGGGAGAGAACTGGACGAAGTAAGACGGCAAGGAAGATATAAAAAGGATGAGATGAGACCGATAAAAGCAGAGTTTAAATCTAGGTCAGTGGTTGTTGTTGTTGGAGGCTAAATAGTTGTACTGGAATGAAACATATTAGGGTGAAAAAGGACTTAAGCATAGAGGAAAGGGAAAAGTTGAGAGAAGTTCAAGCAAGGGCTGACGATGAAAATCGAAAATTGTCAGATGAGGAGAAAAGGATTTTTTTTTGGAGAGTAAAGGAAGGGAAATTAAAGAAGTGGTACACTCAGAGTCAGAAAGAACGGAAAATACGAGGAGAAATGACCAAGGAGACAGTGAGTCAGGTAGTGGATCAAATCGGGGACAAGGAGATAGTGAGGGAGGAGCAGGAGATAGAGACAGTGAGTCAGGTAGTGGATCAAACCGAAGACAGAGAGATGGTGAGGGAGGAGCAGGGGATGGAGACGGTGAGTCAGGTAGTGGATCAGCCCGGGGACGGAGAGATGGTGAGGGAGGGGCGGGAGATTGGGGGGGGGGGGGGGGGAGGAGAATAGAACTAGCAGGGAATGTGGAGGTAGGTCAGGGAGGGGATGGAAGAGGAGGTGAACCTGATGGGAGGCAGGGAGGGAAGAGAAACAAGGAGGACGATTCCAATATACTGTGCTACTACACTAATATAGATGGAATAAACAGTAAAAAGGTAGAATTGGATGATATATTAAGAAAGGATCAACCACAGATAGTCTGTTTGACGGAGACAAAGCTGAACCAGGACTTTGACAGCAATATAGTGTTTAGTGAAGGATATAATATATGGAGATATGATAGAAAGGGAAAAAGGGGAGGTGGAGTGGCAGTATTAGTTAAGAACCCTATGACAGCAAAGCAAGTGGAGTTAAATAATGACAAGGCAGAAATAATGGCAGTTGAACTCAATGATATAGAAGGAAAAAAGCTAGACATAGCAGTAGCTTACATGCCACCAAAGACCAGAGCATGGAGGGAGTTGGAGTTTGAGGAGATGGTCGAGGATATGATTCAGTCGTTGAGAAGATTGCTTTTAAGGAAGAATCGATTGATCTTGGTAGGAGATTTCAACTGTAGTGAGGTTGATTGGGAATCGGGAGATGCAGGGCCAAATCAGAGATCTTGGGGAAGTCGGCTAGTGGAGTTGGTTACGGAAAATGTACTTGCACAACATGTGAAGGAAAATACAAGAATGAGGGGTAATAACGAACCTTCTAAACTCGATCTGATTTTTACAAAGGATCCTCACGAAATTAGTGATATAAACTATCTATGTCCTGTAGGTAAAAGTGATCACCTATTACTAAAATGGAAGTTGACCTCGAGTAATGCCAATAGATTAGACAATAGCTACATAAATGACAGATTAAATTATAGTAAAGCTGATTATGTATCCTTGAAAAGATATTTAGAGGGAGTAGATTGGGATCTTATTTTGAAGGAACAGGACGTACAAGGTAAATATAGTAGATTCCTCGAAATTTATAGAGTAGGAACCAATCTGTTTGTCCCAAGATATAAAACTGGAAATTTTACTAAGCAGAAAGATTGGTTTAATTTGAAATGCAAAAGAGCTTGGGTAGGCGTGATGCAGCTTGGGCTAGATTAAGAAGAAGGAACACTGAGAGTAATCGGAATAAATATAAACAGGAGAGGAATAGATATGTTAACATAATTAGGCAAGTTAAAATGAACTATGAGAAGAACATAGTAAATAAATGTGAAAGTTATCCTAGATTATTTTATAAATATATAAACAGTAAGTTGAAGGTAAAGAAACAAATTACTAAATTAAGAGTTGATGCTAGGACGTATGAAAATGTATCGGACATGTGCGAGGTAATGAATAACAAATTGGGGTCAGGTTTTACTAGAGAGGAAGGTTTTGACGAACCACAGGCGGGAGTACTGGAGAGTGGTCTTAGTAAGATTGAAATAACTAGAGATGAGCTGTTATCTGCGATGAGAGGACTTGAAGTAAGGAAAGCTATGGGACCGGATGAAGTGTCTGCCTGGGTTTTAAAGGAGTGTGCAGAGCAATTAGTGGAGCCAGTGAGGGACATAATTCAAGCTTCCTTAGATAAAGGACAGGTTCCTGTTGAATGGAAAAGAGCTAATATAATTCCGATATACAAGAATAGAAACCCTGAGGACCCTCTAAACTATAGACCAGTTTCACTTACTAGTATTGTATGCAAGATTTGTGAAAAGCTAATTAGGAAGAGATGGATGAAAATGTTGGAGAGAAAGAAGATAATAACTCCAAAGCAATTTGGATTCAGAGAAGGGACATCTTGTGTTACCAGTTTGCTATGTTATTACAGTAGGGTGATAGATGTACTCCAAGAAAGAGGCGGATGGGTGGACTGCGTCTACTTAGACCTTTCCAAAGCATTCGATAAGGTACCACATAAGAGATTGTTATCTAAGCTTGAGACGCTAGGATGTGTCAGGGGGAGTTTGCTGAAATGGATGGAGAGCTATTTAACAGATAGGGAAATGAGGACCAACATTAGAGGAACTCACTCATCGTGGCGGAAAGTTGAGAGTGGTGTGCCGCAGGGATCTGTGTTGGCACCTCTCATGTTCCTTATGTACGTGAATGACCTGCCGATAGGCATAAACTCCTACATGTCAATGTTTGCAGATGACGTAAAAATTATGAGACAAATAACAAATAAAAGTAGTTGTGAGGAGCTGCAAGGGGATTTAGATAAAATACGAATGGAGCACCAAGTGGAAAATGAAATTTAATATAAGTAAATGCCATGTGTTAAATATGGGAAGAAGTGTGAATAGACCAAATTGGGAGTACAGGATGGGAGATAATATAATTAGCAAGGCCGAAAAAGAAAAGGATTTAGGGTTGATTATACAAGATAATTTGTCGCCAGAGAAACATATTAACAAGCTCTTTAGCGGAATGTATGCAATGGCCGGGAATATGAAAGTTGCTCTGAACTACTTGGATGAGACCATGGTAGCGAAAATTATGAAGAGTATGATTAGACCAAGATTGGAGTATGCAGCAGTGGTGTGGTCCCCGCATCTAAAGAAGCATATTCACAAGTTAGAAAGAATCCAGAGAGCAGTTACTAGATTGGTTCCAAGTCTCAGAGAGCTGCCATATGAAGGGAGGCTAGACAAATTAAATCTACCGAGTCTAAAAGAGAGGAGAGAGAGGGGAGACATGATAATGATGTACAAATGCACCCGGGGGCTGGAGAGGCTGGATAGGGAGGATATATTAATTATGGATACAGGAATAACTAGAGGCCACAGCTACAAAGTAAAAAGACCTACCTGCAAGAACGATATCAGGAAGTTTAGCTTCCCCTATAGATGTATTGACAAATGGAATGGGCTGGAGGAGGAGGTGGTAGGGGCAAGGAATATCCATATTTTCAAGAAAAAATTGGATAAAAAGTAGACTGAGAGATGGGACAACACGAGCTTAGCTCAACTCCTGTAAACTACAATTAGGTAAATACTATGAGTGGTCGTTAGTGGATGATCGCTTCTCCAGTTACCACCATCCGATTCTCCTCACCTGCATTGACCAATCCACTAGCTCACAACTTCCTCATTATAACTTATCTAAAGCTGACTGGGTGTCTTTCAAATGCGAATCTGCCAGGATCAATGTTTTTTCTCCGCTCTCGTCTCCTTCTACAAACTACCTTTATTTTCTCGACTTTTTGCATTCCGTTGCTGTGGCTCACATCCCACTCACCTCTTCTTTTGTGCATGCCCGTCAGGTTCCTTGGTGGTCCCATGCGCTGGCCCTCTTAATAAAGTTTAAACACCGCTTGGAGAGGCTTCTTAACCCTCTCACCACGGAAGGGCTCTTGAACGCCCATAAAAAAGCATATAACAGGAACCCGGAAGGCCTCTTGAACGCCCAGTGGTTGAAAGCCTGTGAGCTTCGTGTGCGAGGCGTCGGTCCGACGCATGTAAACAACAGCTGGACCGACGCCCCGTATCTCCGGCCACAAGAAGGAGAGCGTCGCTTTTTCGTGTGTGCCTGTATGTTGTTGTTAAGTATCGAAAAGTGGTGTAAAGTGGCTGTTTTGGCCATAAAGTTATCTCCAATGAAATCATCATCACAGCTCAACCAGTTGACTTAGAGAGCTCTACTTAATGCCATTCTACAGGTAAATAACACAGCTACGCTTGGGGATGCGCGGGAATGCGGGAAGCAGTCTGATTAATGAATATACAGTAGCCTAGCCTAGACGTTTTTCGGCCAAAACACCCGGGTTTCGAGGAATATATATATAATACATAGCCGGGGCTGGAGGGTTAAAGTGCTGTCAACTCGCTTCAGGTCATTGCGGGTCACTCTCTCGGGTGCTCCCACGACGTCCCAGTCTCTTAATATTATTAACGCCGCCTTAGTCAAGACTTCGCTCAAAACGTTCTATAATAGGGTCTGCGCTTTTACCAAACGAGCCATCCTCCACAGCAAACTGCTATCCTGGAGGTCATACATCTCTGGTTTCACTTCCCGCACACCAATTTCCACCCTCTGGTCAAAATTTCTCACTATTAGTGGCAGGCGTTCCCGGCCCTCCATTTCGCCTTTGCAGGAGCCAACCATTGGGGAACTCAAACTGGATCTGACCGATATTGCTAAAATACACGCCGATCACTTTGCCCTCGTCAGCTCCAATCACTCGCTGTCACCATCTTTCGCCCGCCACAAGAAACTTACCGAGTCGCGCCCCCTCAATTTTTCTGGCGGGGATTCGCATCCTTACAATGCCCCTTTTACTCTGCCTGAATTCGAATTTGCCTTAGGCAACTGTTCGGACTCCACACCTGGTCCGGATGGAATATCGTATGCTGTGCTTCGTCATCTTCATCAGAGAGCTATATTGTTTCTTCTCCAGTTGTATAATCAATTTTGGACTGATGATTTTCTTCCACAAGATTGGCGACATGCATACACTGTCCCTGTTCCTAAACCGGGAAAAGATCATAGTATCCCCACCAACTATTGTCCTATTGTCCTTACTTCCTGCCTTTGCAAAATAATGAAAAAGATGGTGAACCCTAGGATATTACATTTTGCGACCAAGAACGGCCTATTGTCTCCCTTCCAGAATGGTTCTAGACCTGCACATTCTACACTTCATTCCCTTACGCGACTGGAACACCAAATCCGTCGGGGCTTCTCGCGGCGTCAGCCTACTGTGGCGGTGTTCTTTGATATTGCCAAAGCATTTGACACGACGTGGAGGTACAAAGGAGTACAAAGGAAATCAAGCAACAACAGATCTAGTGATCCTTCTAGGTTGCTTGTCCTCCAAAACACTGTGGATCAAGTGTCCAAACAGTGGTTTAGAGTGGGTAAGGGAACATTGGAAAGGGAATTACTGTCCTGGAACTAATGTCCGTGGCAGGATTTGGAAGTTAGTAGAGGACAGATGGGTTAGTAACTGAGGGGGGGATAAAATAAAGTTATTCATTTACAAACGCAGTCAGTCGCGGGTTTGATGCGAGATATTTGTCTAGGCGGAGTTTAAATGAATCAACGGTGATGCAGTCTATAACGTTTCGGGGAAGCCCATTCCACAAGTTGAAAACTCGATTGAAGAAGAAATTCTTAGATTCGTGCGAGTTAAAAGATTTACCAATAATTTTGCAACCGTTTCCCCGCGTGTAATTAGATTGGTCGATAGTGAAGTACTTACTACAGTTCATATTGTCGATGCCTTTGATGATCTTGAACACTTGAATTAAGTCACCTCTTAATCTGCGCTGGGTTAAAGGAAATAGATTTAATTCTCTAAGACGCTCTTCGTATGGTTTGTTCTTTAGGCTAGGTATCATTTTGGTAACTCTACGTTGAACTCGTTCTAGCTTGTTTATATCTTTTTGGTAATAAGGGCACCAGGATTGAACGCAGTATTCCAGAAGAGGGCGGACTAAGGAATTGTAAAGGGTTAGGATAACTTCTTTGGATTTATGCTCAAATGACCTGCCTATAAAGCCAATTATTTTATTTGCCTTCTTAACAACTTCTGAACATTGTTGACTCGGTTTTAGGTTACTCGATATTGTTACTCCCAGATCGGTTTCTCTGTTTACATTCTTAAGCTGAGTGCCATTCATCGAATAGTTTGCTTTCTCATTTAGGTATCCGATATGTAGTACTTTACATTTATCCGCATTGAAACTCATTTGCCAAATTTGGGCCCAACATGACAATTTATCTAGATTGTGTTGCATATCGTCAACTTGTTCTTTTGAGAGTACGCTATTTGCAATTTTTGTATCGTCAGCAAATTTTGAGATTGTACAGGTGAGACCCTCATCTATGTCGTTGATGTAAATTAGAAAGAGAATTGGTCCTAGTACCGATCCCTGGGGTACCCCGCTACTTACATTGGTCCATTTAGATGCCTTACCGTTTATGACTACTCTTTGCTTTCTGTTGCTGAGTAATTTTCTATCCATTTCAACACACCGTCTTGTATTCCATGCGCTTTTTGTTTTAGCAGTAAACGTTTGTGGGGAACTTTGTCAAAGGCCTTTTGAAAATCAAGGTATATAATATCTACAGCTTTACTCTCATCGTAGAGGTTGAGGATATCGTGGAAGAAGTCTAAGAGGTTTGTTAAACAGGAACGTTTTTTACGAAAGCCGTGTGGAGTATCTTTAAGTACGTTATTTTCCTCTAAGTGATTTACGAGTCTGTCTCGTATGACCGTTTCTAGCATTTTACATACAACTGAGGTTAAGCTAATTGGACGATAGTTACTGGGTAGGGATTTGCTGCCTTTTTTGAATATCGGTGTTACGTTGGCTAGCTTCCACTGATCAGGCATAGTTCCAGACTGCAAGGATTTATTGAATAGTAATGTCAGTGGTTTGGAGAGCTCATCCTTAGCTTCCTTTAGAACTCTAGGCGAGATTGTATCAGGTCCAGGCGTTTAATTTACCTTGAGTTTATCTAAACAATTCAATACTTCTCTCTCTGTAACGGTGATATTGCTTAGAACATCTGAATTATCAATCTGAATCGGCGATAGTGTAGGGTATAGGATATTGGCGATATTACATGCCGCTGGTATGCGTGGCCCTTTGCCGAAATTCTTAATTAATATCTTATCGAATCGTACTTTCCAAGTCAAAATCAATGGTATGCTCTCCTCTATCAGGCCGCTTTCCATCGGCCTGTCTCAAGGATGTTCCCTCAGCAGCATCTTATTCATAATGGCGCTTGATGGTGTCACAGGTTGTCTCCCATCTGGGGTATCCCATAGTCTGTATGTTGACGACTTTGCAATCTATTACACCTCCGCTAGTCTGGCTCACATACAACGTCGTCTGGGAATTGCGCTTGACAATATTTATCGCTGGGCTGCTTCCACCGGGTTCCATTTCTCCACTGAGAAAACTAAGGCCATGATTTTTCATCACGATGCTCGTGTTCTTCGTGGTCAGTCTTTAACCTTACGTATAGGGACTAAAAACATACCCTCATTTCCTCCGGTCAAATTCCTTGGGTTAATATTTGACACTCATCTCAACTGGAAAGCCCATATAAAGGACTTGAAAGCACGATGCCTAGGGCATTTCAATGTAATTAAGGCGGTTGCGCGTGTTCACATGGGGGCCAACCAGACAACATTACTAAAACTTTACAACGCTATAATTTTATCGGTCCTTGATTATGGTTGTCCTATCTATGGGACCGCGTCCCCTACTCTTCTCGCCACGCTTAACCCTGTCCATCATTTGGGTGTTTGTATAAGTTCGGGGGTGTTCCGTTCCTCCCGCATATGTAACCTTCTCGCTGAGGCTGGCGCGTTGCCCCTTCATCTACACCGTCGACTGGTCATGATGCGTTATGCTACCCGTCTTATGTCTGACCCTATTCTTACCGACCTCTTTCATGAACCCTGTGACCCTGCTTTTTCCACCCATGCTACTTTCCCCGATATGTCCTACCAACTGTTTGAGTCTTATAATGTTCCATTACCCTCACCGCCACAGGCCCGGAATGATTTCACGCCGTGGTGCATTCGGCGCTCTACTGTGTGTCTCCTCCTTGCTGACGCGCCTCCGACGATACCCCCCTATGCTCGACACACAGTGGCCCTCGGCCACCTAATGGGACATACTCCAGCCACGTTTATTTACACGGATGGATCCAAAGATGACTCCTCTGTGGGATATGCTGTGGTATCGGAGTATGGCATTCAACAGCGTGCCCTTCATCAATGCTCATCCATCTTCACTGCTGAGCTTCAGGCCATACAGTGTGCCCTCGATATGGTATTTACCTTCCCCGATAATGTCCCTCACATAGTCATTTGTAGTGACTCTCTGAGTGCTCTTCAAGCCGTACAAACATTTGCACCCAAAGAAGCTCTCGTTTGCGACGTCATCCGCACACTCCATGACTTACTGACGTTGGGCCGTAAAATTACCCTGTGTTGGGTACCGGCACATATCGCGATCCAGGGGAATGAGAGAGCTGATTCCTTATCAAAGCGCGCATGTAGGGGCACTCCCTCCATTGTTATCCTGCGACCAACTGATCTATTCCCTGTTCTCCGTGAGCGTGTTTGGGCGGACTGGCAGAGGGAATGGACAAACATTGATACTACCAACCACCTCCGCAGTATACTAGCCGGTGTCCACCCTTGGCCATCCTCCATTGATCCGTGTCGGGCGAATCAGGTCATCCTGACGCGCCTACGTATTGGGCACACTCGTTACACGCATGGCCATTTAATGACAACGCCTCCGACTCCGCCCCCATTTTGTGTTCCTTGTCAAACGCCATTCACCGTCCGTCATATCCTTTGTGAGTGCCCTCGGTATGATTCTCAGCGCCGGCTTTCCTTGCGCACCGCATCCCTCTGCGTCCTTGCTCCTTCACCATCTTTTGACTTTTCCCCCATACGACGTTTCTTGATTGCAATACACCTCTTTGACGAACTTTAATCATATTTGTTTTCATCCATTTCTGATACTATATTTCACCTATCGTGTCTGTACTTTAGTTACCTGTATCTAATTTGCCTCCTGATGTACCAGTCTCACTATTGTCATTAGTAATATCTGTTCTGCAGATTAACCAGCCTTATGAGGGCTGCAGCCCAGTAGGCTGTTGAAAAATAGCTCATTCTCTCTCTCTCTACTCCCCTAGACAGGTTGCCAACCAAGGCTGACGAGTCCCATCCACCCGGATTTGTATAAGGTTGTCTTCCCTAGATGAGTTGCCTACCAAGGCTAACGAGTCTCATCCACCTGATTGCTGATGCAGGATGCTGAGGCCAAATTCAGAGAGTGGAGAGAGGGCATGGCGAGCAAGGGTTTAAGAGTCAATATTAACAAAACCAAGGTTATGCATTGTAGATTGAGACGAGGCAATGTGGAAAAGGGCGGTGCATACCCATGTGCAGTGTGTGGAAAGGGAGTGGGCGTTAACTCAATTCAATGTAGCATCTGTCGATGTTGGGTACACCATGGGAGTAAGCGCTGTAGTAGAATAAAGGGACCCCTGCCGAAGGATAAGTCAGAAATAGAGAAATTTGAGTGCGTAGTGTGCAAAGGCGAGCTTGTGTTAAGTGATGATCCTGTGGCTGTGAATTTTGGAAATGAGTCTTTGGAGCTGGTGAACAAGTTTTGTTACCTAGGAGATACCATCTCTGTCGGTGGTGGGGCCGAGGCTGCCACTGTTGCTAGAATTAGGTGTGGCTGGGGGAAGTTCAGAGAATTTATGCCAATCCTGACCATGAAAAGAATGCCTCTCCCCCTGAAGGGAAAGGTGTATGCCTCATGTGTTAGAAGTGCAATGACGTATGCCTCAGAAACATGGGCCGTTAAAGTAGAGGATGTCAACAGAATGGAGCGTAATGAGATGAGAATGGTGAGATGGATGTGTGGGGCCAGGCTACAGGATAGAATAACAAACGTTGAGCTGAGGAGACGTTTAGGTATAAAGAGTATTAGCGAGGTGATGCGTACAAGTAGACTGGGATGGTATGGACATGTGGAGAGAATGGATGAACAAAATTGGGTGAAAAAATGCAGGTCTGTGATTGTGGAGGGAGCTGCACCAAGGGGTGGACCGAGGAAGACCTGGGATCGGATCGCGCCGATCTCAAATCCAAGAACTTGACAAGTGAAGCAGCCCTTAACAGGGTTGCCTGGAATGCCGCCATTAGGACAAGAGACTGAAACTGCACTTACAGTATGTGTGGAACACTCAGTCTTAAAATTTTATGTATGTATGTATGTATGATGTTGAGTGCGAAAAAAAAAAAATAGTTGGCGATATTCACAAAGGTTTTTAGGTCCTGTCACATGTGTGCATTTTCTATCAATTAATTTTGATCAATACATTTTAGTCAATAATATCCATCAATATATTGGCCAAGCTGTCACATGATCAGGATCCTTGCTCAAGACAGACGGACTCGGTAGGTTGTATACCATCTGGCTATTATAAGCTTATAATAACGTTTTCGCCTTTAATTTTCATCTCAAATATTAAATTGTTGAAGACAAAGTTATTAAGCAATCAAATACAGTGGCTCCTTGCGGGAAGCGCCGGGTGTAATATTGAGAATTGGGGATTGAGTCCCAGTGGCTGCAATATTTATATTTTTATTATTTATTGTATTTTTTTAATGTCATTATATGAAATGCAATAACATAATTGGTAGATATTGTAGTAATTTAATATAAATAATCCTCTGGGGGTATAGGTTCAGAATATGCCTCACGTGCCTCTTGCGTGTCGTACAAGGCGACTAATGAGGTTGGGTCGGTTGGGCCTGCAACCCTCAGACCCTTGACAGACCTATTGTTGACGAACACCGACCGGACAAGGACTGCTTAAGGATTGCGACATCAAATGTAAGAGGCATGAAGGATGACACAAAAAAGAGAGAGGTTCTGGAAGTGTTAGCGAATGCCAGGCTGGATGTATGTGGAATGACTGTGACCAAATGGAAGGGTACATGTGTGAAAGAATGGGAATGTGGCATAGGTGTGTGTGCTGGAGTGCATGAGAATGAGAGAGCGAAAGAAGGTGCGTGTTTGTTTGTAACAAGTGGAATGAGTAACAAGTAAGTAACAAGTGGACTGTGGCTCTGTGGGTGCAAGGATTGTGTAGGTGAGAATGAAAGTAGGAATACTGACGTAGGTGGTTGTGTGTTTGTATGCTCCTACAGAGGATAAACTTGAAAGAGAGAAAGAGGGGTTCTGGGTGAAAGTTGAGGCGTGCCTGGATAAGTTTAGTAAGAGTGAAAGAATATTAATTGGGGATATAAATGGGAAGGTGGGTTATAATAAAATAGATGGGAGGGTGGGGTATACCGTCAGGGGTAGATATAAATGGCAGTGCACTTGTGGACGTATGTGTGGGGAGGAGGTTGTTGATAGCCAAAGCCTTCCAACACAGAATGATACACAGGTACACACAGTGTAGTGGAGGAGGGAGAGCGAGACAGTGGAACGAAAGGCACTGATTGATTATATATGTGTGGATGAACGAATTAAGAATTTTTTGCTAGATGCTGGGGGGGGGGGGTTGTCTGATCAGTATGCAGTAGTAGCTACAATTAGGAAACAGAAGAAGTGGGTGAAGAGAGCTAGAGTAGGGTGGGAGGGAGGTGGAGGGTGGAAAGTCAGGGAAGAGTTCAAGAGAACAACAGAAAGATGATTAGGTAGGTTTGACTTGGAGGGTATGTAAGAAATGGAAGAGGTGAGCAAAGTGTTTGAAGAAGAGATATATGCAGCATGTGAGGAGGTATGTGGAGTTAAAAGAGGGAGGGGAGTGAAGGGAATAGCATGGTGGACTGAAGAGGTGAAACTAGCAGTTGAAGATAAGAAAGCATATTGAGAGTGGTTAGGTAGTAGAGGGAATGAAGATTTGGAGAGACAGAAAAGGGAAAGGTACCGGTACCGTACTTGGAGAAAAAGAGAGTAGTGAAGGAAAGTAAGAGAAGAGTAGATGAGGAGTTTGGAAGGACTTTAAGTGAACAGTGGAGGGAGTGTAAGAAACTGTTCTGGAGAGAGGTCAAGAAAGTTAGGGAGGGTAGCACGGGAAGTATTAACCCCTTGACGCCCAGGCCGCGCTTCCCTCAGCTGCTCCCCCAGCCCACCCTCCTACCCTGTCTCTTGCCCGTCCCGTGCGCGCTCGTTTGGTACTTATTATGTTATCAGTAAAGTGGTATTTTTTTGCCTTTCTATCTGAATGTAAGTAATATAACATATATAAGTGTTACATGAACATATAAATACATGTACATCGATAACATACGTAATAACACCAGCGGTAATGTAATGCATGTATAAACTTACTGTAAATAAAATATACCGATCAGAGAGTACTTATTATGTTATCAGTAAAGTGTTATTCTGTTGCCTTTCTATCTGAATGTAAGTAATATAACATATATAAGGGTTACATGAACATAATAAATACATATATATCGATAACATACATAATAACACCAGCGGTAATGTAATGAATGTATAAACTTACTGTAAATAAAATATATTGATCAGAGAGTACTTATTATGTTATCAGTAAAGTGTTATGTTGTTGCCTTTGTATTATTACGTATGTTATTTGATATCATATCATATAAAACACACCCCATAATTTACATACCGTAACTCGAGCGGGATGGGGCTTGAGGAAGTGATGGGGTTGATTTTTTTGTGTCCTTGCTCTGCGTGACACACCACTGGGACCTGGCTGGGGTTCCTCAGCCAGTTCAGTGTGCCACACCTTGAAGTGGTCCATGGAGCAGAGACCTGGCTCCCCAGGGCAGTAGTAAACTGTGTCCTTCCTTTTTTTTTCTTTCTTGGTGCAGACTCGACATCTCTTCTGCTTTCCAGACTTCTCATAGCGAACCCAGGCATGGCAGAGGTCCTCTTCTCTGTGTGCTTCCATTGGCCTTTTTCTCTTCATGAGCTCCTCCTGTCTCAGCAGAGCCTCAGCACCACGACTGTTTTCTCGTAACCACTGCTTGGTGACTTGCATGATATATTGTAGAAGTTCCCCTTTGAACTGAGTCTTGTTTCTGTACAAAAGGAATGAGTTTAGGAGAACACGGAAAATGAAGTGAATTCCCAGCTTCTTGAACCAAGCAAGACTTTTTTTCTGAAATGCATATGGTTCTAGCAGCTGATCAGCCATATCCACACTTCCCATTCGGCTGTTGTATTTCTCAATGTGCAATGGTTTATTGTAAAGAACAGTTTTATCACCAAAGTAGGTCTTGCACTTCTCCACCATGCCAGCACAGGACTTTGTGGTAAGCACAGTCACTTCCTTCTTGTCCTGATATTTCACAATGATTGTATTGTCTTGTCTGGCAAACACTGACTGGTGTCTTTCTAATTTTTCTGCCATCATTTTCTTTGGGGGGCCTCTACCACTTCGAACTACACCAGTCATCACTGTGTTACGTGTGAGCAAATAATTACTTAGCCTGAGATTGGTGTACCAATTGTCTGTAACTACATACCTCCCTGTATCTAATAAATCTTTCATTAGATGAACCACAATGTCCTCTGATACTGTGAGTCTGGCTGCAGTTGGATTGTCCACCTTATAGTTTCCCTTGCCATAATACTGTATATTTCATAATTCCATGAATACCCATCCCACTTTTCACCAGAGGGACAGTGGTGATGGGCTGGTCTATCAGAGTGAGAACTGAGCGATCTCTGCCATACCCATAGCTTACTCTGGCTGTTCTATCTATCTATCTATTGCCTGACGCCGTGATCCCCGAAGGGGTGGCCACGAACGAACCGCCCCCATGCACCTCTGTCCCCAGTCAGTCGACGCCCCTCCCCCCAACCAGCACCGCCTTCGTTCATGTACTTCCTCACTCCATCCTTCCACCTCTCATTCGGTCTACCTCTCCCTCTCTGTCCCTCCACCTCGCTCTCGTACACCCTCTTAGTCATTCTCAAGCTTTCCATACGTTCCATATGGCCGAACCATCTCAAGTTGTTCCTTTTCACACTTTCCAGCACATCTACCTCCACACCACACCTCCTCCTTACTTCCTCATTAGTCTGTCTATCCCTCCATGTATCTCCGCACGCACTCCTTAAGTAATTCATTTCCACTGCTCTCACTCTTGGTCTGAGTCTCTCAACCAACGTCCATGCTTCGCTTCCGTAAGTCAGTGTCGGGATTACCACACTGTCATGCAAGGACTTCTTCATTTCCATACTGACCACCCTATTTCTTGTTACTGCTTTTAGCGTTCCTACAACCCTCTTCCCCTGTTGTACCCTCTCCCGCACTTCTTCATCCATAGTCCCATCTTTACTCAACACACTGCCCAGATACTTAAAAGAGTTGATGATCTCCATAGCCTGACCGTTCAGCTTCACCTCACACTCTGTGACTCCACCCCATTCGAAGACCATAACCTTGTTCTTCCCCGCATTTACCTTCAAATTCCGTTTTTCGCACACTGTTCCAAACTCATTTACCAGACCCTGCAACTCCCATTCATTATCACTCATCAGAACTGTATCATCCGCAAACAGCAGTATAGGTAGCTTCCACTCAATTCCCTCCCTTTTCAGCGATACACCAACATCCACTGCTCTTGATAGTATTTCTTTCATAACTCCATCCATATATACAGTAAACAACCACGGGGACATCACACACCCCTGTTTCAAACCAACATTCAGGTCAAAGAACTCGCTCTGCTCACTCTCCACACGTACTGCCGCCTTTGCACCCTTATACATGCTCTTCACTGCTTTCAGCAACTTGCCCTCTACTCCGTATATTCTAAGTACTTTCCACAAACCTTCTCTATCCACTCTGTCATAGGCCTTCTCCAAGTCCATAAAGGCAACATACACCTTTTGTTTCTTCTCCAGATACTTCTCCACAACACAATTCAGGGTAAAAATCTGATCTACACATCCTCTTCCCTTCCTAAAACCTCCCTGCTCGTCGCCTATCCATTTCTCCGTTCTCACTCTCTCAATCACTACCCTACTGTATACCTTCCCTACTACGCTTAGAAGACATATTCCTCGGTGGTTACCACACACTCCTCTTTCCCCTTTGCCCTTATATAGGGGGACTATTATGCCAGTCTTCCAGTCATCGGGTGCACTCCCCTTCTCCCATGCTAGTTTGCACATTTTCCATACCCATTCTATCACTATCTCACCACCATACCTCAACATTTCCCCACACACTCCATCTGTTCCTGGTGCTTTACCCAACTTCACTCTTTTCATGGCTTCCCACACCCACCTCCTCCTCCACTACTTCTCTTCTTCTCCCTCCCATACCATATCCAGCTATGTTTGCTGGCTCTTCATTCCTTACATTTAGCAACTCACTGAAGTACTCCCTCCATCTTTCGACTCTCTCTTGCTTCTCGGCTAGCATTCTCCCATTCTTATCTTTCACACCCTTACTGTTTCCCTTGCTACCTTCCCTAACTTTCTTGACTTCTTTCCAGAACAGTTTCTTACTCTCCCTCCATTTTACACTCAGATTCCTTCCAAATTCCTCATCTACTCTTCTCCTACTTTCCTTCACTACTCTCTTCACCACCCTCTTACTCTCCACGTACCTCGCTCGTTTCTGTCTCTCGGAATCTTCATTCCCTCTACTACCCAACCACTCTCTATATGCTTTCTTCTTTTCTTCCACAGCTATTCTTACCTCTTCTGTCCACCACACTCTGTGACTCCACCCCTTTCGAAGACCATAACCTTGCTCTTCCCCGCATTTACCTTCAAATTCCGTTTTTCGCACACTGTTCCAAACTCATTTACCAGACCCTGCAACTCCCAGTCATTATCAGTCATCAGAACTGTATCATCCGCAAACAGCAGTATAGGTAGCTTCCACTCAATTCCCTCCCTTTTCAGCGATACACCAACATCCACTGCTGATAGTATTTCTTTCATAACTCCATCCACATATACAGTAAACAACCACGGGGACATCACACACCCCTGTTTCAAACCAACATTCAGGTCAAAGAACTCGCTCTGCTCACTCTCCACACGTACTGCCGCCTTTGCACCCTCATACATGCTCTTCACTGCTTTCAGCAACTTGCCCTCTACTCCGTATATTCTAAGTACTTTCCACAAACCTTCTCTATCTACTCTGTCATAGGCCTTCTCCAAGTCCATAAAGGCAACATACACCTTTTGTTTCTTCTCCAGATACTTCTCCACAACACAATTCAGGGTAAAAATCAGATCTACACATCCTCTTCCCTTCCTAAAACCTCCCTGCTCGTCGCCTATCCATTTCTCCGTTCTCACTCTCACGCTCAATCACTACCCTACTGTATACCTTCCCTACTACGCTTAGAAGACATATTCCTCGGTGGTTATCACACACTCCTCTTTTCCCTTTGCCCTTATATAGGGGGACTATTATGCCAGTCTTCCAGTCATCGGGTGCACTCCCCTTCTCCCATGCTAGTTTGCACATTTTCCATACCCATTCTATCACTATCTCACCACCATACCTCAACATTTCCCCACACACTCTATCTTTCACTTTTCACCTTTCACTCCCCTCCCTCTTCTCCTCACTCCACACACCTCCTCACATGCTGCACAGATCTCATCCTTAAACACCTTGCTCATCTCCTCCACTTCCTCCATAACTTCCAGGTCGAACCCACCTAGTCGTCTTTCCACTGCTCTCCTGTACTCCTCCCTGACTTCCTCCTCCTGCAACCTCTCCACCCTCCTCACCATTCCACCCTCCTCTCGCCTCCCTCCAGCTCTCCTCACCCACTTCTTTTGTATCCTAACCTTAGCTACCACTACATAATGATCAGACAGACCCCCTCCAATACCCCTATACACCCTAGCATCCATCACAGATTTCTTCATTTGTTCATCCACACATACATAATCAATCAATGACTATCGTTCCACCACTGCCTTATCCTTCATCGTCAACATCCGTTTCCATGTGTACCTGTGGATCATTCTGTGTCAGAAGAAGGTGTTGGCTATCCACAGCCTCCTCCCCACACATACGTCCACAAGTGCACTACCATTCCCATTCACCTCTGATGGTACCCCCCACCCTCCCACCACTCCCTCAACTTTCCTATCACCCACCTTACCATTCATATCCCCAATCAGAAATATTCTTTCGTTCTTGTCAAACTTCTCCAGGCACGCCTCCACATTCATCCAGAACTCCTCTTTCTTTCTTTCAAGTATATCCTCTGTCGGGGCATACACGCATACAATCACCCACGTTTGTATTCCAACTTTCATTCTCACCCACACAATCCTTGAACCCACAGACCCATACTCTCTTACACATTCCTTCCATTTGCTACTTACAAACAAACATGCACCTTCTCTCGCTGTTCCTTCACTCACTCCAGCACACACACCCATTCCACACTCCCACTCTCTCACATCTGAACCTTTCCATTTGGTCTCTGTCATTCCACATACAGTACATCCAGCCTGGCATTCACTAACACTTCCAGAACCTCTCTCTCTTTTGTGCCATCATTCATGCCACTAACATTCCACGTAGCCATTCTCAGAATGTCCGAAGGCATGTCCTTAGTCGGTCGTGGTTCGTCAACGTTGGTTCCGTCCGCATCCGAGGCTGTTCGTTCGTTTTTCTTTGCTTAGATATTTTTTCTGGGTGAGGGTCGCAAGCCCACCGACCCAACCTCTTTGGCTGTTCCTTTTACTTATATATCTTCTAGATCTCAAGTGACGGCATCTCTTCCGTGGATTGACCTCCCAATCTACCAAGATTGGAAGCCAAAGTGTCACATTTTTCCTTTGCCCCTCAGTTTTCTCTTCATAATTGCTGAGGTGGGGCTTTGGTTTCCCGGGCATTTCCGCACCCTCCTCAGCTCCCCGCCATGGAGTGGCTTCGGTCACCCAGGTTTATTGTGATCAGCAGGGAGGGTTTTGTGGGGGCACTTGGTTATGGCCTTGGCCTTGCTCGGGGCCTTGGGGCTGTTCGGGCAGGCAGCTTGGGGAACAACAACAACAACAACAATAACACAAACACTTTTATGCCAAATCTTGCTCATTTGGTCTTGATGAACTGTCTAAAACCAAGTCTTCCTTTCCACAAAATCAGGGCTTCATCTATGGCAATATCCTGGCCTGGCCTCATATTTGACTGGCATCTCTCCCTCAGTAAGTCCAGAAATGGCTCAATCCTGGTGCCTTGCACATTTTTCTTCACAGTTGAGGCAGAAGAAAACCTCAGGAACTTCAAAATACTCATGAACCTATTTCGGCTCATTACATCAGCACAGAATATTTGTGGTCCTCCAAAACACACACTATGTGACCAATACATGTGCATGTCAGGGTACTGTAACACACCCATCACCATCAATAAGGCTGTGAAAATGTTCATCAGAGGTAACAGGTCTCCATACTAGTCCATGAACTTATTTTTTTACCAGGGTTCATACGCTTGTACTGTACACCTCTACTCTCTCATTCACCCACAAACATATTTTGTCCATCACTACATCGTCCATGAATTTACTAAAACAAGCCCCAGGGCTGTCCAAAGTAGTAGGCTGCATATCATGGGGCCCATGCGCAGCACTGTCATAGTATGCGGGTAGAGCATCTGGCTGGGCGTCAGCAAATATGTCTACCAGGTGATGGGCTGGTCTATCAGAGTGAGAACTGAGCGATCTCTGCCATACCCATAGCTTACTCTGACTGTTCCTTTTACTTATATATTTTCTAGATCTCAAGTGACGGCGTCTCTTCCGTGGATTGACCTCCCAATCTACCAAGATTGGAAGCCAAAGTGTCACATTTTTCCTTTGCCCCTCAACTTTCTCTTCATAATTGCTGAGGGGCACAGGGCCCTGGGTGGGGCTTTGGTTTCCCGGGAGTTTCCGCACTCTCCTCAGCTCCCTACCATGGAGTGGCTTCGGTCACCCAGGCTTTATTGTGGTCGGCAGGGAGGATTCTGTGGGGGCGTTTTTTTTTTTTTTTTTTTTTTTTTTTTTTTAAATTCCAACTACTCCCTCTCGGGCATAGGCTGATAGCCTTTACACTACACCGCTGAACACGGTGAGGCCCGTGAGGTCTTGCTCCAGTCTAGGGAGTGAGACATGCGAAGCTTCACGGCTCGAAGGAACTCTATTTCTGAAGCTGCTCCGCCTCTGTGCTTCACAGTCTCATCCCCCAGGCTCGGACCCTCACTCTCAGAATGCCACTTATTGAGCAATTAACTCACTAGGCATTGTCCCCCTGTAGCATATTTTTAAATATGGGAATATTCATACAATACTATTTAATCCGGGAACAATGAGGGTATTTATTTGGCATTTCGGAGTGCTGTGGTAATGCACTGATACTAGGTACAGCACAAATTCCATCCCAATAATATCTTCCCATTGACATATTGGGATTCGAACCCGGGTCCATTGGATTACCAGTCCAGTGGCAAGACCACTCCGCCACACCTCCCCTATGGCCTTGGCCTTGCTCGGGGCCTTGGGGCTGTTCGGCCAGGCAGCTTGGGGAACAACAACACCAACCAGGAATTTCCACCCTCCCTCTTCAATAGGATCATCTTCCCTCAGTAATTCACTATCACTCATCACCGATAAGTCACTGTCACTATCATCATCCTCACTGGACATCCCAGGCACATATGTCACATCTGAATCATCACCACTAATGTCCGACATGGCTGTGTATTGCTGACAAAAAAGCACAGAAAAAAATGTAACACTCGTATCCAAGATGGCTAGGCACACAGAGATAAGAGCAGTAATCATTCACCTTCGAAAGCCAGAACAACACTGGAGTCCTTGGTGTAGGGCAGGGTCCAATAAATTTGTGGAAAAGCAGTGACGTACTGGCTGACGTCACTGGCCTGAGCTGTGATTGGTTGGTGGGTGGAGCTTATTATGACTCCCAGGGTGGTATACCAGGCTCAGGAAATGCATCTAGGCCCATAAATCAGGCCCAGATAGGAGCACGCATTATCGGACGTAAGCGCGTACGTCCTGGGCCACGGTACTGGGCACTACGGGGACGTAAATGTCTACGTCCTGGGCGTCAAGGGGTTAAGGGTGTGATAGATAAGAATGGGCGAGTGCTAGCTGAGAAGCAAGGGAGAGTTGAGAGATAGAGAGAGTACTTCAAAGAATTGTTGAATGTAAGGAATGAAACACCAGCAAACATAGTAGGATGGGGTATGGGAGGGAGAAGTAGTGGAGGAGGAGGTGGGGATCAGGAGGTCAGAAGTGTGTGAAGCCTTGAAAATAGTGAAGATGGGGAAAGCATCAGGAATAGCTGGAGTGTGTGGGGAAATGCTGAGGTATGGTGGTGAGATAGTGGTTGAATGGGTATAGAAAATGTGTAAACTAGCATGGGAGAAGGGAAGTGCGCCTGATAACTGGAAGACAGGCATAATAGTCCCCCTGTATAAGGGGAAAGAGGAGTGTGTGGTAATCACCGGGGGATATGTCTTTTAAGCGTAGTAGGTAAGATGTTGTTGTTGTTGTTCCCCAAGCTGCCTGGCCGAACAGCCCCAAGGCCCCGAGCAATTCCAAGGCCATAACTGAGTGCCCCCACAGAACCCTCCCTGCCGACCACAATAAAGCCTGGGTGACCGAAGCCACTCCATGGCGGGGAGCTGAGGAGGGTGCGGAAACGCCCGGGAAACCAAAGCCCCACCCAGGGCCCTGCCCCTCAGCAATTATGAAGAGAAAGTTGAGGGGCAAGGGAAAAATGTGATGCTTTGGCTTCCAATCTTGGTAGATTGGGAGGTCAATCCACGGAAAAGACGCCGTCACTTGAGATCTAGAAAATATATAAGTTAAAGGAACAGTCAGAGTAAGCTATGGGTATGGCAGAGATTGCTCAGTTCTCACTGATAGACCAGCCCATCACCACATGACTAGAACCCAATCCTCTCCGCATCAGCTAGGAAAGGCCCTAGAAAGCCGCCTTTGGCGGGGGGATAGCTCCCCTATTTCAACCCCTTTCGGGGTCGGGCACCCGCCCGATGTACAGTAGGGTAGTGATCTAGAGAGTGAAAGTGAGAACGGAGAAATGGGTAGGTGATGAGCAGGGTTGGTTTAGGAAGGGAAGAAGATGTGTAGATAAAATTTATGCCCTGTAATGTGTTATGGAGAAATATCTGAAGAAGCGACAAAAGTTGTATGCTGCCTTTATGGACATGGAGAAGACCTACAACAGAGCTGATAGAGAAGGTCTATGGAAAGTATTGAGAATGTACGGAATAGCTGGCAAGTTGCTGAAAGCGGTGAAGAGCATTTACTGTATAAGGGTACAAAGACAGCAGTACGTGTGGAGAATGAACAGAGCGAGTTCTTTGATATGAATGTTGGGTTGAAACAGGGGTGTGTGATGTCCCTGTGGTTGTTTACTGTATATATGGACAGAGTCATGAAAGAAATACAAGGAAGAGCAGTGGATGTGGGTGTATCGATGACAAGGGAGGGAAACGAGTGGAAGCTACCTGTACTGCTGTTTGCTGATGATACAGTTCTGATGAGCGATTATGAATGGGAGTGGCAGGGTCTGGTAAATGAGTTTGGAACAGTGTGCGAAAAACGGAATCTGAAGGTAAATGCGGGGAAGAGCAAGGTTATGGTCTTCGAAAGGGGTGAAGCTACATAGTGTGAGGTGAAGTTGAACGGTCAGGCTATGGAGGTTTTCAGCACATTTATGTATCTGGGCAGTGTGCTGAGCAAAGGTAGGAGTATGGATGAAGAAGTGCGGGAGAGGGTACAACAGGGGAAGAGGGTTGTAGGAACGCTGAAAGCAGTAACAAGAAATAGGGTGGTCAGCATGGAAGTGAAGAAGTCCTTGCATGACAGTGTGGTAATCCTGACACTGACTTACGGAAGCGAAGCATGGACGTTGGTGGAGAAACTCAGACCAAGAGTGAGAGGGGTGGAAATGAGTTACTTGAGAAGTGCTTGCGGAGTTACATGGAGGGATAGACAGATGAATGAGGAAGTAAGAAGGAAGTGTGGTGTGGAGGTAGATGTGCTGGAAAGTATGAAAAGGAACACCTTGAGATGGTTCGGCCATATGGAACATATGGGAAGCGAGAGAATGACTAAGAGAGTGTACGAGAGCGAGGTGGAAGGACAGAGGGGGAGAAGTAGACTGAAAGACAAGTGGAAGGATGGAGTGAAGAAGTATATGGAGGGGCGTCGACTGACTGGGGACAGAGGTGCATGGGGGCGTTCCATTCCTGGCCACTTCTTCGGGGATCACGGCGTCAGGCAATAGATAGATAGATAAATAGATCTTATAAATGAGATTGTGAAGTATTAATAACATGCAGGGAGAAAGGTAAAGCTGAATTATGATCTAATATCGAGGTGAGATTTAGGCCTAGTCCTGCTACTTGCTGCTGCGATACCACTCTCCTCCGCAGCAAAGAGAACAGAAATGTGGAGTCAGATTTTTACATTAATACAGTAATTATTATTTTGCAAGAGATGCCCTAATATTTCATTGTCTTTAATATAATCCCTAATATGATTATTATTGTTATTCTTCCATCACAAAGCAAATACTGTACTGTATATGGAATATTTTTCATATCCATTAACTATTTAGCTCCGTAAATTAAACCTGCATATCAACGAACAGGAATTTGATATTTCATAATGTTTTGTCCTTCATCATATTATTAGTTTACTACTAACCTTTTTTCTTGAATGTGTTAGGTCATAGATATATTTGTGGATACTGACTACATATTTGTACTTTGTCTTAAACAATATATTCAATTGCACACAAAAATAAGACAAACAAATACCTCTGATTGGATGATAATTATCATTGGAGTCTGTGACAACACTTCCTATCGTCGACTATACACAAATTCAAGGGAAAGGAGGATTCACAAGAGTGGTACACTCATAGAGGATTAGAATTGCTAGAAATACAAAGAGAATATGTGAGTCAGATACAAGGGGAGATAGAAGGGCAGGAAGACCCCCATTGAGATGGAGAGACTGTGTAAGACAAGCTTTGGATGATAGAGGAATGACTATAGATCAGGCAAAGGAAGTGGTAATAAACAGGAATGAATGGAGAATGCTTGTGAATAGATGAATGTAAACGCGGTCGTTTGGGAGAGAGGGTCATGCGCCAGTTGGACTAGATAGTAGTCCATCAGGCGCCTAGCCTGGGGAGCCGGTGGTAATGAAGGGTGCGCCTGGAAACATGGTGGGTGGGCTTGTGGTGGTAAAGCTTCGCTGCTGGTCTGCGTGTGGAAATCGGCGCCTCTCCGGGGAATCTGGGACCTACGAATCTTTTACTGGGGACCCCAAATGGGCCTGGGTCTCTGGGTATTTCTCCTGGGCAACCTAGATGTGTGTAAGATTTTGTGTTTTGTTTTACTGATATGTTGTGATGTCCCTGTTCGGGCTCTGTCTCGAGTCGGCCACCCCCATAAATTTAAAAAAAAAAAAAAAAAAACAAAAAAAAAAAAAATGGGGAAGGTGCCAGAGTATATACATACATAGGCAGGTCATTTGAGCATAAATCCAAAGAAGTTATCTTAACCCTTTACAATTCCTTAGTCCGCCCTCTTCTGGAATACTGCGTTCAATCCTGGTGCCTTATTACCAAAAAGATATAAACAAGCTAGAACGAGTTCAACGTAGAGTTACCAAAATGAAACCTAGCCTAAAGAACAAACCATACGACGAGCGTCTTAGAGAATTAAATCTATTTCCTTTAACCCAGCGCAGATTAACCCCTTATAGGCGGCGCTCGACTTAAGTCGTGCACCAATTTGCAGCAAGTTAGCAGCATTATTAAGGCTTTTAAAGGGTTAAAATCGAGTGCAAATGGCCGGGAGTGCAGCGGACAGCCGAATCCCAGGGCTTACCGCCGCCCATTAACTCATGTTCCCTGTGTTCTCGAGAGGCCGGCAGTGTAGCCAGTAGTGAGCATAGCTGGGAAAAATATACCGCTATACGCTAAACTCCCATGTTCGTGGCACCACTGCAAGAGAACCACGAGTGCTACGTAGCTCGTTCTGGTTTCAATTTGAAGCTTTTAGCGCCTAGTTTTTTGCTGAATAAATTTCTTTTCATGCAGATACTTGATTGATCATTCAGGAGGGCCTGAATATGCCCAAATGAGCCCAAAACACCCCGCTAGACAAGGGTTAAGAGGTGACTTAATTCAAGTGTTCAAAATCATGAAAGGCATCGACAATATGAACTGTAGTAAGTACAGTACTTCACTATCGACCAATCTAATTACACGCGGGGAAACGGTTGCAAAATTATTGGTAAATCTTTTAACTCACATGAATCTAAGAATTTCTTCAATCGAGTTGTCAACTTTTGGAATGGGCTTCCCCGAGACGTTATAGACTGCAGCATCGTTGATTCATTTAAACTTCGCCTAGACAAATATCTCGCATCAAATCTGCGACTGACTGCGTTTGTAAATAAATAACTTTATTTTATCCTCCCCTCAGTTACTAACCCATCTGTCCCCTACTAACTTCCTAATCCTGCCACGGACATTAGTTCCCTTTCCAATGTTCCCTTAGCCACACTAAACCACTGTTTGGACACTTGATCCTCAGTGTTTTGGAGGACAAGCAGCCTAGAAGGGTCACTAGAACTGTTGTTGCTTGATTTCCTTTGTACTCCTTTGTACATACATACATACATACAGTACATAGAAATAGACCAGTACGAGTGATGTCACCCCCATTGGAAGTTTTGTTAGAGGAATGGTTGGTTTATATGATTAATATCGTAAAGAAGTTGCATAAGGGCTCACAGTCAATTTTCATTTAAATTGAATGAAGAATTCAGTGATTGAGAGAGGGCATCTGGAATAACTCCTGAGGCTGCTTCTATTTGTCTTGGTAAAGAAGTCATTCCATGGTAGTGTGGTTATCCCGACATTGACACATGGAAGTGAAGCATGGACGTTGTTGGAGATCCATATATCAAGAGTGAGAGGGGTGGAAATGAGTTACTTGAGAAGTGCATGGGAAGTCACGTGAAGCGATAGACAGACAAATGAGGAATTACGTGAGTGTTCTGGGATGGATGAGCTAGAGAGTGTACGAGGAACAACTTGATGCTCCTCGGTGCTACGGGTACTAGCAGAGTGGCGAAATCGACATTAGGTAGAAGGTAGTTTGGTCATGTGGAGCATATTGCATGTGAGAGAATGACTAAGAAAGTGTATGAGAGTGAGGTGGAAGGGCAAAGAGGGTCTAGGCAGACCAAGAGTGAAGTAGAGAGGCATATGAGTGGTGCTGGGGTGAGAGGAGGAGTGCCGGCTGGTAGATGACAGAGGTGCATGTACTCATGTAGGCAATTAAGTTGTGGCTATCTCAGGGATCAAAGCATCTGGCAATCCCGTTAGGACCATATGCTTTCATTAGTTTATTCAAGTGCATTGGAGTTTGTATTTGATGATTAATTTTAAGAACAGGGTGTTACTTAACCCTTTCGCTGCGGGTGACGTTCTGGAACGTCCTGGCAAGTTACAGCAATTTCCAGGCTTTAAAAGCCTGTAAAAACCGTAAAAATCGAGTGTCAGTGGGCGGGAGTGTGAGGGGCCCACCTCCGACCCTCATAGCACCGAGCGGCTCACTGAGGTTGACTGTGTCTCGCGCGGGTCTCTCTCTGTGTCTCCCAACAGTGTAGCCAAGCGAGCGAGTGTTACATAATAGCTGGTTTCCCACATTTCACTGGCACCACTGCGGGTGAACCAGACCACGTACGGGGCCCGTTCTGGTGTCATTTTGAAGCTTTTCTCTCCTAGTTTTTGGCAGAATACACTTAATTTAATGCAGATGCTTGATTTATCATTCAGGAGTGCCTGAATATGCCCTAAATAGTCCAAACATGGCCGTAGCCAAAGGGTTAATAGATAGATCCATTGTAGACAATGTTTAGAATGTTCAGGGAAGTTCTGCCATGGGGCTCTTTTACACAGACGTTCTGTTACTAATGACTTTTTTAAATTCTCTACCATACGATCAATAATTGATTGTAATTAGAAATGCAATAAAGCATAGCTATATAGAAAATACAGTACTAGCGTTAGGAGTTAAATATGGTAATTTTTGTATCTAATAAAGCCATACATTTTGTGTCGACAGTTCAGTGTACGAACGAGCTCTGGATGTGGACCACCGTAACATCACATTATGGCTCAAATATGCCGAAATGGAGATGCGGAGCAGACAGGTACGGTACCGGTACAGTACATTAACATAGTTTTAAGTCTTTAGTTGTATTCTTACAGTTTCTTACAGTTTCTTACAGTAGATCCTCTGGAAAAAGGCAAACTATGCCTGTGTATCCAGCTCAGTACCAGTACTTGCACTGCTGCGGTCGTTCACGGTGTTGGCGGCGGCGGTAGCAGACGCAACATTTTTACTATTCTGTATTTTTGTTTTATAATCAAACTTCAAATCTTGTCTTCCCCATACTTTATCAAGATTACTTTCAAACTCCCTTATTGATTCGGAATCGACTACATACTGGGGCAGTGCGTTCCACTCATTTACCACTCTATCACAAAATGAGTTCTTTGCCTTCTCAAGCCTATTTCTTTCTTTGTAAATTTTCTTAGAGTGTCCTCTCGTTCTTGTTCCCTCCCGCATCAAGAAGATACCTTCACACACATCCTCATCGTACTTTCCTGACACTATCTTAAAAGTCTCTATCATATCCCCTCTCTTTCTCCTATATGCCAGTGTCGGAAGCCCCAGTGTCCTCAACCTCTGCTCATAGCCCGCGTTCTTCAACGTTGGTACCAGCTTGCTAGCTCTCCTCTGCACTTTCTCCACTGCTTCTATATCCTTTACCATATATGGAGCCCACACCTGGTTCGCATATTCCAGGTGCGGCCTAACCAGCGATGTATAGAGATTCCTGAATATTTCTTCGTCAAGTGACACAAATGTCCTCCTTATCAGCCCTACAATTCTATTGGCTTTGTTTATCTTTTCCGCTAAATGTTCTGAGAAATTTAACTTATTGTCTATCACTACTCCTATATCCTTTTCTGCATTCACTTCCTCCATCGCTTCATACATACTGTATCCTACCTTGTCTATCTTGCTGGTCCCAATCCGCATGTACTTGCATTTTTTTGGATGAAAAGGCATTAACCAATGCTCAGACCATCCCTTCATGCCCTCCACATCTCCTTGAAGCAAACCCATATCTTCCTTACTCCTCACTCTTCTATACAGCTTAGTGTCATCCGCATACAGGTATACCTCACTTCCATTAGTTATAACTTCAGGCAAGTCGTTGATAAATATAACGAACAGCAGTGGTCCCAACACAGATCCCTGAGGTACCCCACTTGTAATTTCCCTCCACCCCGAACCTATTCCATTCACCAGTACCCTCTGTCTCCGATCTTTCAGGAAGGCTTCTATCCATTTCACACATTTCTCGCCTATATTATAGCTTCTAACTTTCTCTATTAACCTTTTATGTGGGACCTTATCGAAGGCCTTCATAAAATCGCAATATACCACGTTTATTACATCACCATCTTCTAGAATTTGCATCCAATCATCTACCACCTTAATTAGCTGTAGTACCGTCGACCTCCCCGGCAAGAATCCGAACTGTCTCCCACTGAAAAGTTGGTTTGACTTCATATGATCCATTATTCCTTCTCTAATTACCGTTTCCATTAGTTTACACACAACACTTGTCAAACTGACTGGTCTATAATTCCCTGGGTCATTTCTCTTTCCCTTCTTAAATATAGCTGTTATGTTCGCCTCTCTCCAGTCCATCGGGATTTGTCCTGTATTAAACGATACCTCAAATAACATTTTCAATGGCTCTACTAACATCTCCCCTCCTTCCTTTATGACTCTTGGGTGTATCCCATCCAGTCCCGGTGACTTACTTCTGTTCATTTTTTCTATAGCCCTTCTTATTCTAGCATGGGAAAACACTATTAGTTCTAGTGTCGGTGCCTGTTTGATGGGAATAGTAGGCACTGCATCCTCCGACTCCACTGTTAGTACCCCTCCAAAGTATTTCCCCAGCACCTCTGTTTTCTCCTTATCAGTCTCCGCTCTACTCCCATCATTCAACCCCCCTACCAGCTCTGGGATCCCTACTCTTCTTGTTAACTTTTCCTGAATGTACTTCCAGAATATTTTTGGATTATCCTTCACATTTCTAGCTATCTCTCTCTCCCTCTCCTTCACCCCTCCTTGTTTCCCACCTTATTTTATTGTTTATTTGTCTGCGTTCCAGATCCACTTCCTTAGCCTCTATACTAGACCCCCTGTTCTTTTTTAACAATTTTAATCTTTCCCACAAATGTTTCTTTCTTCTAATCAATATCCAAAGCTTTCTCTTCATTGGCAATTCTGGGTTAGTTCTTTTCCTCAATTTTGTTTTATCCTTATATTCCCTTACTGGTACACTTTTGGATACAGCATTCTCCAGTTTGACTCTAATTTTCCTCCACATTCCTTCAGCGTCTTCACCGTTCAAGTATTCCCCCCAGTCAATGTCCAAACACCGTTTCAGCAGCTCATAATCTGCTCTATCATACATGTATATTTTTCTATTGCTTCTATTATCCCTCTCTGATTTAATGTTACAACTAAAGCTTATACAGGCATGGTCACTACGACCTATAGGGCTATCCACATTAACATGTTCCACTATATCCTCTTCATTGCCAAAAATCAAATCAAGTACACTCCCCTGTGTCCCATCTCTATATCTTGTCATCTCTACAATATGTTGCGTTAAAAAACAATCTCTCACTTTCTCTATAAACTTATTTTCCAGGCTACCCTGTCCCGCTGGAGTAGTACAATTTGCCCAGTTGATCCTTGGCAAATTGAAATCTCCAATCAAAATTTTATATTTGTTCTCTCTATTATCTATCTCCTCCATTGCTTTCAGTAGGTTATCATCCTCTCCCCTGCTATTATTTAGGCTTCTATATATAGAGGCAATTAGAATTGATCCTCTTACACATTTTACTTCAATACACAAATACTCACAATACTGCTGTCTCATATCCACCTCATTAACCTTGAGCTCTTTTCTTACATAAATAATCAGTCCTCTTCCAACCTCTGCTCTAATAGCATTTCTCTCATATAACTCAAAACCCTCCAAACTATATCCCACCAGTTCCCTTTCAATTCTAGCATTTTTTGGTCTTACTTCCTGTAGGGCTATGACATCAGGTTTTGTATGTTGTTCTCCATTAAATTACTCCATATTGAATTGATAAAGATAATTGATATCCATTGCAAATACTATATATCGGATCATATTGTAATGAAAATCGCAATTATAGAATGAAATATAGCCTAGGACACAACTGTTTTTTTTTTTTTTTTTTTTAACTTAATACAAAGGGACTTATTGTCAAAGGGTTTAGCTAAGGCGTGTATATTTTCCAGGTGAACCATGCCCGCAATGTGTGGGACCGAGCGGTGACCATCCTTCCACGGGCCAACCAGTTCTGGTACAAGTTCACCTACATGGAGGAGATGCTCAAGAATGTTGCTGGAGCTCGACAGGTAAAGTGATGTTTTTTGTGTTGTCGTTTGTATTTTACCCGCACTTTTTTCCTGTGTGTGTGTTTACGTTTTATGTGTACAGTTTAATTTATTTATTTTGGGAGCACCATGTTTTTTTAACAAGTCATCTGTCAAGGTAAGCTGATTGTCTCCATGCATGCAAATTCCATATATACCCAATCTAAAATGTATCTTTTGAGATAATAATTTAAAACCATTGTCACATGAGGATTTTTTCAAGCAATAGTTTCAATCAATTTTGGTCTGGCATCTTCACAGGGGGATATGTCCAGTAAGAGAGTGAGAATGAAAACAGAGCGATGGGTAGGTGAGGAGCAGGGTGGGTTTAGGAAGGGAAGAGACTAGACTAGATCTTCTTGAGATATGTTGTAGACAATTTTCAGGAGAAGGGAAAGGAGTTATATGCTGCCTTCATGGACTTGGAGAAAGCCTATTAATATTACAGAGTAAATAGAAAAGATTTGTGGAATATATTGAGAATATTCAGAGTAGTTGGTAAGTTGCTGACTTACAGATGCATGGAGAACATTCATTCATGGCCACCCCCTCGAGGATTTGGGCGTCTGGCAATTGATAGATAGCTAGATCTTTGAATTTATTATAATGTAAAACTTGCAAAATAAACAAACCAAAACTGGGACGATACAAGATAAACGCAAAGGAACTAATCAAAATCGCTATGTGGAAATAACGCTTAATAAAATAAAATTTGAAATAAAAGAACACAATCCACCACATAGGGTGTACATGCGCAAGTTAATCTGGTTCCCAAGCAAACTAATTGCACATATAACAATGCACTATTGTCTTGTTCAAGGAATTAGTCAGTTTGGGAAGTTTTATAAGAAATTATCTTCCTAAAGTAATCTATCATTTGTCTAGATTCTTATTATAATAAAAATAACTAAAAAAAATACAATTAAATATTGCCAGAAAACCTCTTTTATAATAAAAGTTTAATAATAAACATATTAAAGGGCAAGGGGGATTCATTAGATAGGGGAAATTATAGAGGCCTGAAAATGCCTGACCATATCATGAAAGTCTGTAGAGAGTCTTTGAAGGTATGATCAGGGAAAGCAATTCTATCGACGATATGAAGCTCGGTTTTATGTCAGGACATGGTACAATCGATGCTATCTTCATAGTCAGGCAGCTGCAGGAAATATATTTACTTAAAAATAGGAATCTGTACCTTGTACAGAAATAAAATAAAGGTATTCATTTACAAACGCAGTCAGTCGCGGGTTTGATGCAAGATATTTGTCTAGGCGAAGTTTAAATGAATCAACGGTGCTGCAGTCTATAACGTCTCGGGGAAGCCCATTCCACAAGTTGACAACTCGATTCTTGGATTCTTGGATTCGTGCGAGTTAAAAGATTTACCGATAATTTTGCAACCGTTTCCCCGCGTGTAATTAGATTGGTCGATAGTGAAGTACTTACTACAGTTCATATTGTCGATGCCTTTCATGATTTTGAACACCTCTTAATCTGCGCTGGGTTAAAGGAAATAGATTTAATTCTCTAAGACGCTCCTCGTATGGTTTGTTCTTTAGGCTAGGTATCATTTTGGTAACTCAACGTTGAACTCGTTCTAGCTTGTCTATATCTTTTTGATAATAAGGGCACCAGGATTGAACGCAGTATTCCAGAAGAGGGCAGACTAAGGAATTGTAAAGGGTTAGGATAACTTCTTTGGATTTATGCTCAAATAACCTGCCTATAAAGCCAATTATTTTGTTTGCTTCTTAACAACTTCTGAACATTGTTGACTCGGTTTTAGGTTACTCGATATTGTTACTGTACTCCCAGATCGGTTTCTCTGTTTACATTCTTAAGCTGAGTGCCATTCATCGAATAGTTTGCTTTCTCATTTTGGTATCCGATATGTAGTACTTTACATTTATCCGCATTGAAACTCATTTGCCAAATTTGGGCCCAACGTGACAACTATGTGATTGAGGGAGGCAAAAGGCAGAACTGCCTATAGCGAGTGCCTCCCCCATAGTTGAAAGAGTGACAGGGCCAAAATCAAGGGACGTTCAAGCCAAAATGCCTGGACACACGGAGTTTGAAGCAATTTAAGTCATAGGAAGAGGGAAAGACTGATTCTGGGAGAGAGTTCCAGAGCTCAGCTGTTGAGTAGAAGAAAGTTTGAGAGTAACGTTTCACTCTTGGGTTGGAGAGTTGCACAGAGTAGGGGTGGGATTGAGTTGCAAGACGGGTACCACGTGCCCTACGTAAAGGAGGTGGTATACACTGGGAAAGCTCTGAGGAACACTGATTATTATAGTAGCGATAGAATAGCGAGAGAGATGCAACATTGCGGCAGAGAGAGAGAGATTGCAGAGAGTTGGTGAGTGGACGGGAGTTAATGATACGAAAGGCCTTCCTTTCAACTTTGTCTAGGAGAGCGGTATGAGAGGAACCTCCCCACACATGTGAATAATACTCAATACAAGGACGCACTATGCCCCTGTACAGAGCAAGAAGCTGTGCAGGGGAAAAGAACCCCCTAACGCGGTTGAGCACACCCAGCTTCTGGGAGGCTGCCTTAGGAAGACTGGTAATATGGTCCTTCCAAATGAGAGCAGAAGAAAAAGAGACACCAAGAATATTGAGAGAAGATGAAGGGTTGATTTTTGTATTGTTGAAGAATAAGGGATAGTCCGCTGGGAGATCCTGACGGGTAGATAGATGGAGAAATTGGGTTTTGGAAGCATTAAAGGTAACAAGATTTTCTCTGCTCCTATTGGAGATAGTATTTAGATCAGAATTTAAGAGTTCTATGGCTTCATTACGTTTGTCGTTGAGGGATTGCTGACTGGGGCGTTCTGAAAAACTAATGGAGTAGTATAAGGTTGAGTCGTCTGCGTATGAATGGATGGGAATTAATGTACAGTTGAGGAGATAATTTATAAAAATTAGAAAGAGAATAGGAGATAGGACAGAGCCCTTAGGAACACCGGAGTTTATAGGGTGACGAAGTGAACGATGGCCGTCCACAACCACGGCTATGGAACGGCCGGAAAGGAAATTAGAGACAAAGGCACAGATGGAGGGATAGAAACCGAAGGAGGGTAGTTTAGAAATTAAAGATTTGTGCCAAACTCTGGGAATAGCTAGAGTTGGATAGTTCAGTGCATTTATTATTGATGAAAGTGTGTTTGGCAAGTCGAAGAACAGATTTGGCTTGATTCTGGACAGAAACATAGGAAGAATGAGAGTCTTGAGTTTTAAGGCGTCGGTACCGGTTTTTTTTTTTTTTTTTTTTTTTTTTTTTTTTTTTTTTAAAGAGACAATGAACGGAGGAAGGAAAAACACAGATAAAACAAAAAGGTCCATGTGCCTAAAGGCATCCTGCATTCATAAAATGTTTGTAACAACTGGATTTAAACATTTGTAGATTGTAAGTTTGTGGAAAGCAATTCGAGGGAAGTGAATTCCAAAGAGTAGTAGCTCTGGGGATAAATGAATTCTGATATGCAGAAGTTCTGCATTGTGGAGGAGAAAGTGTAAATTTATGGGCGCTCTCAGCTGCCCTAGTTCTACGGGGAAAGATGTGGAGAGGCGGCACAATTGAAGCAAGTTCCTCGGAACAATTACTGTGAAAATATCTGTAGAATAATGCAAGGGATGCAACGTTTCTTCGTATGGATAATGTAGGAAGGTCCTGTGTGATTGCAGGGTTATTGATTAATCTAATAGCTTTATTTTGAATTTTGTCCAACTGCCTCAATGCAACCACTCCACTTCCACCCCACAGAGGTGAACAGTAATCCATCTGAGAACGCACATGACTTTTATATATTACGGCCAACTGCTCGTCAGTGAAGAATTCTCGAACTCTGTACAGGAGTCCCAGTTTTTTAGAGGCATTCTTAGCAATGCTTCTAACATAATGTGTCCAGCTCAAGTTAGTAGTTAATGTTACACCGAGAATGTCAATACTAGGGGAAGTGGGAATATTTACATCATTAAAAAATATAAGGGAGTCAGTGAGATTCTGTCGGTTAGAAAATTGAATGTACTTGGTTTTCTGTGCATTAAAGGAAACTAGATTCTTTTGTCCCCATTCATCAATTCTAGAAAGGTCCTGGTTCAGAGAAATTGCAGTGTTTATTTTTGAATTTGTAAGATCGGGTTGGGTGAAAGAATTGGTAAATGTGAAGGAACTGTGGAGTGTTGAGTCATCTGCGTAGGAATGTATTGGATTATGAGTGGTAGATATGAGATCATTGATATGAATGAGGAACAAAATTGGGGCCAAAACTGATCCCTGGGGAACACCAGCATTTATTGAGTGAAATTGAGAATAAAGACCATCTACCATTACACGTATTTTTCTGTTATGAAGATAAGAAGAAATTAGTGGAACTAATGATGCAAGGCCGTAGTGTGACATCTTCGACAATAAGGATTGATGCCAGACTCTATCAAATGCCTTTGATATATCCAGTGCTATTGTATGTGTTTCACCACGTTGGTCTGTAGCTTGGTTGATTTGATGCGTAAGAAGGCAAAGCATGTCTGCAGTTGATCGACATCGTCTAAAACCATATTGCCTATCACTGATTAATTTATTATTCTCAAGATGCTTAATTATGTGATTATTTAATATAATTTCAAAGACTTTACCAAGAGTGGAAGTTATAGCTATTGGTCTGTAGTTTGATGGATCTGAAGAGGCACCTTTTTTAGGAACTGGATGGATGTTTGCTTCTTTCCAGGGTACTGGGAAACATGAGGTATGAGTACACAGACGGAAAAATTTTGCCAATACAGGAGCGAGCACCAAGGAGCAATTCTTAAGTACTATTGGAGGAATTTCATCTGGACCAGGAGCCTTATCTACTGAGAGATTCTGCAAAATAGTTTTGACATGTCTGGTGTGGATCTTAAGTGAGGGAATTTCAGGCGAATTAAAATTAAGTACAGGGACATCTTGATTTATTTCATCTAAGGTTGAGTTGGTGGAGAAAATATCCGCAAGAAGGTTAGCTTTACCTCGTGGGTCACTTACAAGATTGCCAGTCGGAGATTTTAATGGTGGAATGGATGAAGCAGTAGTGAAGTTGGATTTAAATGAGTTAAGAGTAGACCAAAATATTTTGTTATCATTTGGATTATTTAGAAGTTTATTTGCCTGCTTGTGGAGAAAGTTTGATTTAGTTAGGTTTAATACAGTTTTGGCATGATTTCTGATGTTTCTAAAGTAATTAAAGGCTTCATGTGTTTTTGATCTTGTGTATGCATTGTAGGCTATTGCTTTTTGTTCAGTTACTCTAGCACAATTATGGTCAAACCATTTAGGTGAATTAGATCTTTTACTGTACTTTTGATGAGGAATAAAAGTTTCCATTCCAATTTTTACAAAATCTTGTATGTGGCTCAAGGTGGAGTGTGCATCACTAGAAAAGAAAGAGGTCCAGGGAATATCAATAAAGAAACCTTGAAGACCCTCCCAGTCTGCCCTATTAATGCCATTTAGTCACCAAAACAGGTTCAGAGTGGGAAGGTGTGGTAGGTGATAGACAGGTGGCCTGTATCAGACAGTGATCAGAAGATCCAAGCGGGGACCTCACTGTAACATCATAATTTTCTGAATTGGTTGTTAAAAATAAGTCCAGTAGGTGGGAATTATGATTAGGATTATCTGGTACACGGGTGGGTTGGTTGACTAGTTGAGTGAGATTAAATGAGTCTGCAAATAGCTCACATTCAAGACCAGCATCATCAGTCCTGGCTGAATGAGTGAGCCATTTAACATTATGGACATTAAAATCACCCAACACAGTGATTTCAGAAGAAGCATTTAAGTTGAGGACACTGAGTTGTGAGGACAGAGAATCAAAAAGACTTTGCTCTGGAGGAGTATTTGGGGAACGGTAGATGCAACATATGTATTTAAATTTACCAGCAGAAATTAATTTGTATATAGAATAATCAAAATAGGGACAATTGAAACTAGTAACCTCCTCCAGGGCAATTTCAGATTTTGCGAAGCAACATACACCTCCCTTAGGTCTGAAATTTTGGAGCAGTTGATAACCTGGAAAATTAAATCTAGACGTGTCAGATGTGGATGTTACTTGAGTCTCTGTCAAAAAAAGGAGAGTAGGCGATTCTGCTTGAAGAAATTGGTGTACAGAATTGATGTTAGAGTGAAGTCCCCTTATATTACTAAAAAAAAAGCTGCACCGACGAGCAGCTTTGGGACGTTGCAATGCTCTTGAATGGTTCCTCCTTATTGCGGACAGCAGTAGAACAGGCGTGAGTAAACCAAGATTTTTTAGCGTTAGTCTGAGAGAAAGAGAATGGAATGTATGCTTCCATGCCTGATAGGATTACCTCGGTAATGCGTTCAGCACTCTACGAGGGTCCCCGGCCACGGAAGCAGAAATAATTCCATGGGAAATCAAAGAAGTACTGCCAGAGAGCCTCCCAGTCGGTAGCACCAAAGTGCCACAAGCGCCGCCGGCTAGGAGGATCGGGTGGCCGTACTGGAGAGATAGGACAGGTGACAGAGATAAGTTTATGGTCGGAGGAGCCCAAAGGAGAGAAAAGATCGACAGTATAAGAAGAACGGTTAGAAGTTAGAAACAAGTCAAGAATGTTGGGCCGATCTCCGATGCGATCCGGGATACGGGTGGGTTGCTGAACTAACTGCTCTAGGTCATTTAGGATAGAAAAGACGTAGGCTTGTTCGCCAGATGGGTCAGTTGTGTGAGAGGAGAGCCATTGGCGGTGGTGAACGTTGAAATCTCTTAAGATGGAGATTTCTGAGAAAGGAGAAATGGATAGAATGTGTTCCACTGTAGAGTTTAGATAGTCAAAGAATTTGGGAAAGTTGGTAGAGTTAGGGGAAAGATAGACAGCACAGAAATATTTAGTAAGAGATTGTGTTGCATATCATCAACTTGTTCTTTTGAGAGTACGCTATTTGCAATTTTTGTATCGTCAGCAAATTTTGAGATTATACAGGTGAGACCCTCATCTATGTCGTTGATGTAAATTAGAAAGAGAATTGGTCCTAGTACCGATCCTTGGGGTACCCCGCTACTTACATTGGTCCATTTAGATGCCTTACCGTTTATGAAAACTCTTTGCTTTCTGTCGCTGAGCCAATTTTCTATCCATTTCAACACACCGTCTTGTATTTCACACACTTTTAGTTTTAGCAGTTTGTGGGGAACTTTGTCAAAGGCCTTTTGAAAATCAAGGTATATAATATCTACAGATTTGCTCTCATCGTAGAGGCTGAGGATATCGTGGAAGAAGTCTAAGAGGTTTGTTAAACGGGAACGTTTTTTACGAAAGCCGTGTTGAGTATCTTTAAGTATGTTATTTTCCTCTAAGTGATTTACGAGTGTCTTTTATGAGTGTTTCTAGCATTTTACATACAACTGAAGTTAAGCTAATTGGACGATAGTTACTGGGTAGGGATTTGCTGCCTTTTTTGAATATCGGTGTTACGTTGGCTAGCTTCCACTGATCAGGCATAGTTCCAGACTGCAAGGATTTATTGAATAGCAATGTCAGTGGTTTGGAGAGCTCATCCTTAGCTTCCTTTAGAACTCTAGGTGAGATTGTATCAGGTCCAGGCATTTTATTTACCTTGAGTTTATCTAAACAATTCAATACTTCTCTCTCTGTAACGGTGATATTGCTTAGAACATCTGAATTATCAATCTGAATCGGCGATAGTGTAGGGATATCACTGAGGTCTTCTGTTGTAAAAACTGATGCAAAGAAGGTATTGAGGGCATTACTCATTTGTACTTCGTCTTTGGTGTATTCTCCATTTTCATCGACTAACGGTCCAACAGTTGAAGTAACTACTTTTTTCTTTCTGATATAACTATAGAATTCTTTCGGGTTTGTTTTACTTTGATTCGCAACATGTAACTCCAGGGTCTTTTTACTTTGCTTAATTAACTTTTTGGCTTTGGCGTCGTAGCTCTACAAATTTCACCCATTCTTCGTCATTTTGTGGGGATTTTAATCTATCATTAGCAAACTTTTTAGCAAGCAGTCAGTTTGAAATATCTTTATTCCACCGTTTGGGCTTATTATTATGGCCTGTACGCCGTATTTTTAATGGTATGCAGTCTTGCACTGCTTTTAGGTAAGTGGTTTCGAACACTTCCCAAGATGTATTTATGTCGTTATTGTTAATTAGAAAGCTCCAGTCAGTTTCTTTAACCCTCTGGATCCGGGGGCCTTCATATGAGGTGATCGTCGTGTCCGGAGGTATTCCTGAAAAATGGCAATCTTCATAATTCGATATCTACTGATTGAGACCACCTAGAGCAGTCAACTAAATTGCATAGTGTAGAACCAACCTTCGTCTGTAGACTGGTGTTGAGTTGACATCGCTACGACAAGTGGTTGCCGAGATATGATGATGGGAATGGAGGTAATTTCCCGCGTATTTTCGCCTGTGTCCGAACGCTTCGCCGAGGCCCTGGCTAGCACGCACTAAGTCCTCGTTGCTTCGGTGGCTTTGGTACCGGTAGACGATATTATGTTTGTATGGTGATAATGTCATAGTTATTGTGTCATTTATTTATTTTACAACCATTATTGAGTTATGTGAAACTTTTTATAACATATTTTTGGCACTTTCACTGTTATTGGATATTATTGTGTCACTTTCACTCTTATTACTCTTCTTGTTATGAATTATTGTCACTCACTGTTATTATAGAGTTATTATTACTTGTTATACATTTGTGTGTCACTTTTACTTACTAGGCTAGGCGAGCGTACAGTACCGCATCTTCACTAACCACTTCTTCATCGTCAAAGTCACTCCCAAGTTCACTCAGTTCAATATATTCACGAGCACCGCATTCACCATCGTCATTATCGTCCTTATCGGTACTAATAAAGCCCAGAAACTCTAATCCATCCGCCACTTCACCCTCATCTTCACTAACCACTTGTTCTTCGTCAAAGTCACTCGCAAGTTCACTCTGTTCACTTAGTTCACTATATTCACTTAGTTCTTCCAGAGTGTGTGCAACACCATCGGGACTAAGCACTGTTTTCTTGGTCGTTTTAGCCTTGCTTTTGTTAGGCGTACGGTATGCGGTAGCGGGCGGCGATTCGGACACAGCGATTTTTTTTGGATTAGCTCCATCCATGTTGGATGTGTGACGAGAACTGATGCTGCATGTTAGTTTGTGCTTGGTGGCGCTGCGGTAGCCCACGCATAAAAAAAAATCCGCTCGCGCGATTTAAACCCTTTGATTTTGCCTCATATGAGACCTCCCGGACTCCTAACCAAAATACGTTTTGCCTCATATGAGGCTTCCCGGATTCCAAGGGTTTTAAACATTGCTCTAAGTTTAGGAAAGTTTGCTTTATTGAAATTAGGGACTTTCTCGATGCTGCTATTTGGTTTGTTGCTAGTAAACTTTAAATTGAAAGTTATCGTACGATGGTCGCTGTTACTGAATTCATCACCGACATTCAAATTCTCTATCAATTCTTCTTTTGTTGAAAGTACAAGGTCAAGGACATTATTTCCACGGGTTGGAGATCTAACAAATTGATATAGCGAACTCTCTTGCAAGTTTGTATACAGGTCTTGCCCAGAGTGTGAAGTAATACTATCTCCCCACTTGGTCACAGGTAAATTAAGTCGCCAAAAATTACGGTATCTTGAGAGTTACTTCTATCTATCTATCTATTGCCTGACGCCGCGATCCCCGAAGGGGTGGCCACGAACGAACCGCCCCCATGCACCTCTGTCCCCAGTCAGTCGACGCCCCTCCCCCCAACCAGCACCGCCTTCGTTCATGTAGTTCCTCACTCCATCCTTCCACCTCATATTCGGTCTACCTCTCCCCCTCTGTCCCTCCACCTCGCTCTCGTACACCCTCTTAGTCATTCTCTCACTTTCCATATGTTCCATATGGCCGAACCATCTCAAGTTGTTCCTTTTCACACTTTCCAGCACATCTACCTCCACACCACACCTCCTTCTTACTTCCTCATTAGTCTGTCTATCCCTCCATGTAACTCCGCACGCACTCCTTAAGTAATTCATTTCCACTGCTCTCACTCTTGGTCTGAGTCTCTCAACCAACGTCCATGCTTCGCTTCCGTAAGTCAGTGTCGGGATTACCACACTGTCATGCAAGGACTTCTTCACTTCCATACTGACCACCCTATTTCTTGTTACTGCTTTTAGCGTTCCTACAACCCTCTTCCCCTGTTGTACCCTCTCCCGCACCTCTTCATCCATAGTCCCATCTTTACTCAACACACTGCCCAGATACTTAAAAGAGTTGACGATCTCCATAGCCTGACCGTTCAGCTTCACCTCACACTCTGTGACTTCACCCCTTTCGAAGACCATAACCTTGCTCTTCCCCGTATTTACCTTCAAATTCCGTTTTTTCGCACACTGTTCCAAATTCATTTACCAGACCCTGCAACTCCCATTCATTATCACTCATCAGAACTGTATCATCCGCAAACAGCAGTATAGGTAGCTTCCACTCAATTCCCTCCCTTTTCAGCGATACACCAACATCCACTGCTCTTGATAGTATTTCTTTCATAACTCCATCCATATATACAGTAAACAACCACGGGGACATCACACACCCCTGTTTCAAACCAACATTCAGGTCAAAGAACTCGCTCTGCTCACTCTCCACACGTACTGCCGCCTTTGCACCCTCATACATGCTCTTCACTGCTTTCAGCAACTTGCCCTCTACTCCGTATATTCTAAGTACTTTCCACAAACCTTCTCTATCCACTCTGTCATAGGCCTTCTCCAAGTCCATAAAGGCAACATACACCTTTTGTTTCTTCTCCAGATACTTCTCCACAACACAATTCAGGGTAAAAATCTGATCTACAACATCCTCTTCCCTTCCTAAAACCTCCCTGCTCGTCGCCTATCCATTTCTCCGTTCTCACTCTCACTCTCTCAATCACTACCCTACTGTATACCTTCCCTACTACGCTTAGAAGACATATTCCTCGGTGGTTACCACACACTCCTCTTTCCCCTTTGCCCTTATATAGGGGGACTATTATGCCAGTCTTCCAGTCATCGGGTGCACTGCCCTTCTCCCATGCTAGTTTGCACATTTTCCATACCCATTCTATCACTATCTCACCACCATACCTCAACATTTCCCCACACACTCCATCTGTTCCTGGTGCTTTCCCCAACTTCACTCTTTTCATGGCTTCCCACACTTCTGACCTCCTGATCCCCACCTCCTCCTCCACTACTTCTCTTCTTCTCCCTCCCATACCATATCCAGCTATGTTTGCTGGCTCTTCATTCCTTTCATTTAGCAACTCACTGAAGTACTCCCTCCATCTTTCGACTCTCTCTTGCTTCTCGGCTAGCATTCTCCCATTCTTATCTTTCACACCCTTACTGTTTCCCTTGCTACCTTCCCTAACTTTCTTGACTTCTTTCCAGAACAGTTTCTTACTCTCCCTCCATTTTACACTCAGATTCCTTCCAAATTCCTCATCTACTCTTCTCTTACTTTCCTTCACTACTCTCTTCACCACCCTCTTACTCTCCACGTACCTCGCTCGTTTCTGTCTCTCGGAATCTTCATTCCCTCTACTACCCAACCACTCTCTATATGCTTTCTTCTTTTCTTCCACAGCTATTCTTACCTCTTCTGTCCACCATGCTGTACCTTTCACTCCCCTCCCTCTTATCCTCACTCCACACACCTCCTCACATGCTGCACAGATCTCATCCTTAAACACCTTGCTCATCTCCTCCACTTCCTCCATAACTTCCAGGTCGAACCCACCTAGTCGTCTTTCCACTGCTCTCCTGTACTCCTCCCTGACTTCCTCCTCCTGCAACCTCTCCACCCTCCTCACCATTCCACCCTCCTCTCGCCTCCCTCCCGCTCTCCTCACCCACTTCTTTTGTATCCTAACCTTAGCTACCACTACATAATGATCAGACAGACCCCCTCCAATACCCCTATACACCCTAGCATCCATCACAGATTTCTTCATTCGTTCATCCACACATACATAATCAATCAATGACTTTCGTTCCACCACTGTCTTATCTTTCATCGTCAACATCCGTTTCCACGTGTACCTGTGGATCATTCTGTGTCGGAAGAAGGTGTTGGCTATCCACAGCCTCCTCCCCACACATACGTCCACAAGTGCACTACCATTCCCATTCACCTCTGATGGTACCCCCCACCCTCCCACCACTCCCTCAACTTTCCTATCACCCACCTTACCATTCATATCCCCAATCAGAAATATTCTTTCGTTCTTGTCAAACTTCTCCAGGCATGCCTCCACATTCATCCAGAACTCCTCTTTCTTTCTTTCAAGTATATCCTCTGTCGGGGCATACACGCATACAATCACCCACGTTTGTATTCCTACTTTCATTCTCACCCACACAATCCTTGAACCCACAGACCCATACTCTCTTACACATTCCTTCCATTTGCTACTTACAAACAAACATGCACCTTCTCTCGCTGTTCCTTCACTCACTCCAGCACACACACCCATTCCACACTCCCACTCTCTCACATCTGAACCTTTCCATTTGGTCTCTGTCATTCCACATACATCCAGCCTGGCATTCACTAACACTTCCAGAACCTCTCTCTCTTTTGTGCCATCATTCATGCCACTAACATTCCACGTAGCCATTCTCAGAATGTCCAAAGGCATGTCCTTAGTCGGTCGTGGTTCGTCAACGTTGGTTCCGTCCGCATCCGAGGCTGTTCGTTCGTTTTTCCTTGCTTAGATATTTTTTCCGGGTGGGGGTCGCAAGCCCACCGACCCAACCTCTTTAGTCGCCTCTTACGACACGCAGAAGGCACGTGGGGCATATTCTATTCCCTAACCCCCAGGGGTTACTTGAGAGTTACTTAAGTCTGCAATTTGCTCATAAATTTGTCGGTCGGTTTGCACTGATTGAGCTGGATGTCTGTATATCAGTGCAAGTATTATTTTTGTACCTTTATTATTCTTTATTAGCACAAAGGATGTGTCGACGTTCACAATTTGAGGTTTTGACAAGAGGGTCGGGTTAAGACTTTCTTTGATAAAAAATAAAACTCCACCTCCATTTCTATTAATTCGTCTTTTCTCAAACATTACATAACCTGGAAGTGAATACAGGTACTCTGCTAAAAAGTCTTCTGTATTGAGCCAAGATTCTGTTATGCCAATAACATCGTAATTTTCCGTAAACACTAGTTCCTCTAATCTGAAAATTTATTGCGTATGCTACTAGTGTTTGCATAGAAAACATTCAAAGTTTTGGATTTGCAATTCATGGAACGCTCTTTATTCAAATTATTGGTTCTGCTCGGATCTACATTTATGTACCTGTCTGCCCTCAGTCCTCGATCCTCGTCCCTGGTTGTCCTCGGTCCTCGGTGTCCTCGATCATTGTCTCTAGTGGTCCTCCGTTCTCGCTGTCCTCGATCGTCGCCCCTGGTCGTCCACGGTCCTCGATCCTTGTCCCTTGTGGTCCTCGGGCCTCGAACCTCGTCCCTGGTGGTCCTTGATTGGCTCTGTTTTTTCTCCGAAAATCCTATACTGCGTCGTGAAGCAGGCGGCCAAATCTTGCTGCTCCCACCTGGTTCAGATGGACTCCATCCGCTACAAACAGATGATCTTCACGGTAGAAGTCATTCCAGGTATTGATGAATCCAACGTTTTCTTCCCTGCAGAGGTTAGCCAGATGACGATTTACGCTAGTGGCTATATTGAAGAATCGGCTCTCCACACCGATCCTGGGGACGATCCCTGATATGATGACTCTGCCTGATTTTTCCTTATACAATACTGTACTTCTGAATCAGCTTCCGGTACTTCAGCATGAGGTCCTCCGATCGGGTCCGCTGCACGTCATTAGATCCGACATGAATGACTTACATTGTGCGCGAGGGGGCTAACTTTGAAACTCGTTAACTGCAGCTGCAACGTCGTCCACACCGGCACCCGGGATACAAAAGCGCTTCCTGGTCCTGGGTGCCCTGGCGCAGAACTCCATAAGTTGTCCACGAACCATGGAATCTCCTACGAGCCGAATTTCTTCTATTTCTTCTTCGTCGTCTAAGTCCGCAAGAATCTGGTAACGGTTCTGGTACATGGTTTCGGTGATGATCCTCCTTGTGATGGGGCAAACGTTATTTCTCACGACACGGAAGTTGTCCTGAGATGGAGCAGAGTCATTATTTTCCTGATGTGGTGCATGTACTGAAGCAGGTACTGTACTGCTATATCAGGCGTTGGGCTGTTGGAAGATGCCGCAGTGGTAGTAATTGCTTCATTTGATGATACTCCTACATTGAGCGTCGCAAATTCTTGGAGTGTTTCCAGCTTCTTGGTTAGGGCGTTAATCTTGACGTTAGCTTCATCCAGTTTAGCTGCCAAATCTTCTCGGAGCTGGCAGAATCGGCAGACATGAACATCGGGGCAGGCAAACATGGTAGGGCCAAACCTACCGGAACAGTTCGTGCTGGCGCGAGACATGGTGACAATAACAAACTTCAAATCACTTCACTCTAAGTCACTTCTAATCACTTGTCTCACTTCAGAACACTTTATTCACTTCACACACTTCAGATAACTTTATTCACTGTAAATCACTTCACTCACTTTAAATCACTTCACGTGGTGTATACCCATGCGTAGTATGCAGAAAACGAGTGGGCGTGAACTTAATACAGTGTAGCGTCTGCTGCTGCTGGGTACACCACAGGAAGAAGCACTGCATTAGAATAAAGGGACTCTACCAAATAAGAAGTCTGAAATTGAGAAATGTTTATGCTTAGTTTGCAAACGTGAGCTTGTGTTCAATGACCGGCTCAAGAGAGTTAATTTTGGCAATGAGGCACCGGAGATAATGGATAAGTTTTTCTGCTTCGGCGATACAGTACCATCTCTGCCGGCAGTGCCAGTGGTGGGGCTGAGGTCACCACTATTGCCAGAAAGTTCATGGAAAGTTCAGAGAACTGTTGCCACTAATACCATTTGAAGGGAAAATTGTACACTTCATGCGTTAGAAGCACAATGACATATGCTTCAGAAGCGTGGCCTGTCAAAGCGGATGATATCAACCGAATGGAATGTAACAAAATGAGAATGGTGAGATGGATGTGTGGTGCCAAACTGCAAGATAGGATATCTAGTGAAGAGCTGAGGAGACGGTTAGGTATCAAGAGTCTCAGTGATGAGGTGCGTACTAGCAGGTTTTGTACATGTGGAGAGGATGGATGAACTAAGTTGGGTGAAAGTATGCAAGTCTGTGAACATGGAGGGAGCACCAAGGGACAGACCAAAACAAAAAATGTGGGATCAGACCTTACAGTCTGTTTTTTAATATAAAAAACCTGACAAGTGAGGCAGCTCTGAACAGCGTTGCCTGGAACGCCGCCACTAGGACGTGAGACCATAACCACACTTCGTGGCGAGCACTTAGTTTGTTAAATTTACGTATGCATGTATGCATAATTTTGCCTTAACCCTTGTCCAGCGGGGTGTTTTGGGCTCATTTGGGCATATTCAGGCCCTCCTGCATGATAAATCAAGCATCTGAATGAAAAAAAAAAATATTTAGCAAAAAAACTAGGCACTAAAAGCTTCAAAATGAGACCAGAACGAGCTACGTAGCACTCGTGGTTCTCTTGCAGTGATGCCACGAACATGGGAGTTTAGCATATATCGGTATATTTTTCCCAGCTATGCTCACTACTGGCTACACTGCCGGCCTCTCGAGAACACAGGGAACATGAGTTAATGGGCGGCGGTAAGCCCTGGGAGTCGGCTGTCTGGCCCGCTGTGCTCCCGGCCATTTGCACTCGATTTTAACCCTTTAAAAGCCTTAATAATGCTCCTAACTTGCTGCAAATTGGTGCACGACTTAAGTCGAGCGCCGCCAATAAGGGGTTAAGTGCTGTCTTTTATAGATTTTACCCTTATGGTATATTAGCACCTTTGTTTTGTTTTTGCTTTAAAGTATGTGGCTATACAGACTTACTATTTTTTTTTACGGGGCTGTTCGACCAGGCAGCCTAGGGAACGACTACTACTTTATTATTTTTGTTATCCTAAGTTTTGTGTTTTTATTTTCAATTTATCTATTTATGTACTCTGGCACATACCCCCCCCCCCCCCCCCCCCCCCCCCCCCCCCCCTTTTTTTTTTTTTTTTTTTTTTTTTTTTTTTTTTTGGGTGGCCGTCTCGAGACAGCCCGAACAGGGATAACACAACATACCAAAACACAAATCCATACTCATCTAGGTCACCCAGGGACTCGTTAGCCTTGGTCGGTAACCCATCTAGGGGAGACAACCTTGTAAAAATCCATGTGGATGGGACTCGTCACTCTTGGTCGGCAATCTGTCTAGGGGAGTAAACCTTGTACAAATCTGCACTGCTTACCTAAGGGTGAAGTAGGTTAGTGGATGCACTAGCCACACACCACTGTAGAAAAATAGTGCTAAAAAGATACTGTACATAAACGGCCTCGGAGTCGGACGGACCCTAAATTGAGTGGTCAATCCTGTAAGTCCTTTAATAAACTGGCATAGGTTGTCTCTCTTACATGGGAGCATTCTGTGTATGGCCACCCTCATTAACCCTTCCGCCTCGGCAGTCTTCTTACGCTCCATACCCGCGGAATTGGCGTGTGTTGGGTGTTATGACCATACAGTATTTTCTTAATAGATAAGCAATGGTAATAGGTAGAAAGATAAGCTTAATTTGAAAATGAAGTACATGCTGTTATCTTGATCCTGGTGTGAACCGGACATCGCTATGTCGTCGGGTTGTTGTTTTACGAGGTCGTGAATATTACGCGTGTGGGATTATAAGAGGCTTACCGAGGTCCACGGTGGAAGTTCGGTGTGGCGTATAAGAGGACAACCGAAGTGCGGGGGTTAAGAGGAGTAAGGCGTCCGGCAATAGATAGATAGATAGAAAAAAAAAAAAAAAAATCAAATCCACACACATCTAGGTCCCCCAGGAGAAAAACCCGGAGACCCAGGCCCATTTGGGGTCCCCAGCATAAAATTCCCAGGTCTCCGATCTCCCGTAGAGGCTCCGGTTTCATGCATCCCCTTCATATATACTGGCTCCCCAGGCCAGGCGCCTGACGGACTATTATCTAGTCCAACTGGCTCCTGACCCCCTCTCCCAAATGACCGCGTTTACACTCATCTATTCGCTAGCATTCTCCATTCATTCCTATATATTACCACTTTTCTTGCCTGATCCAGTCATTCCTTTATCTTCCAACGCTTGTCCTACACAGTTTCTCCATCTCAATGGAGATCTTCCTACCCCTCTACCTCCACTTGTATCTGACTCACATATTCTCTTTGTGAGCCTTTCATCTTCCATTTGCTCAACATGTCCATACCAGCTCAGCACCCTTCTGTCCACTCTGGCCGACAAATGTTCCTGCTGCCCCACTCTCCTACGTATCTCTTCATTCCTCAATCTCTCTTTACGAGTCACTCCACAGTCCACACATACTGTACTCCACAAGCAGCTCATCTCCATCACATCCAGCTTTCTTCTCTCCTTTTTCTTCAGAGCCCATGTCTCAGCCCCATACATCACTGTTGGTACAACTCTCCCTTGATAAATTGAACTTTTAACTTTCATTCAGAGATTTCTCGCCTTCCACATACAGTACTTCCTATTGCTCCGAAAAATTTCCTTCCTTCACAACTATCTATCTATCTATTGCCGGACGCCGTGATCTTCGAAGGGGTGGCCACGAACAAAACGCCCCTATGCACCTCTGTCTCCAGTCAGTCAACGTCCCTCCTCCCATCCATCACTGCTTTCACTTCTTAACTCCATCCTTCTACCTCTCCCTCTCTGTCCTTCCTCCTCACTCTCGTACACTCTCTTAGTCATTCTCTCACTTCCCATACGTTTCACATAGCCGAACTATCTCAAGGTGTTCCTTTTCACACTTTCCAGCACTTCTACCTCCACTGTCCACACCACACCTCTCTCGTACTTCCTCATTCGTCTGTCCATCCCTCCATGTAACTCCGCACACACTTCTCAAGTAACTAATTTCCACCCCTCTCACTTTTCGTTTGAGTCTCTCCACAAACGTCCATGCTTTGCTCCCGTAGTCAATGTCGGGATTACCACACTATCATACAAGGACTTCTTTACTTCCATGCTGACCACCCTATTTCTTGTTACTGCTTTCAGCATTCCTACAACCCTCTTCCCCTGTTGAACTCTCTCCCGCACTTCTTCATCCATACTCCCATCTTTACTCAACGCACTGCCCAAATACTTAAATGAGCTGACATTCTCCATAGCCTGACTGTTCAACCTTACCTCACACTCTATGGCTGCACCCCTTCCAAAGACCATTTTACCTTGCTCTTCCCCGCATTTACCTTCAGATTCCGTTTTTCACACGCTGTTCCAAACATATTTGCCAGACCCTGCAACTCCCATTCACTATCTACTTCCACTCATTTCCTTCCCCTATCAGCGGTTCACCAACATCCACTGCTCTTCCTTGTATTTACACTTTCTCCTCCACAATGCAGAACTTCTGTTTATCAAAATTCATTTATCCCCAGAACTACTACTCTTTGGAATTCACTTCCCTCGAGTTGCTTTCCATAAACTTACAATCTACAACAGTTTAAATCCAGTTGTTACAAAAATTTTATGAATGGAGGATGCCTTTAGGCACATGGACCTTTTTTGTTTTAGCTGTGTTTTTCCTTCCTCCGTTCATTGTCTCCTTTAACCCCTCCAACCCGGAAGGGCTCTTGAACGCCCATAACAACCTCGGCCCGCGCAACCCGGAAGGGCTCTTGAACGCCCATTGCTTGCGTGAGTGCTTTCGAATGCCGCGCGTACATTTTCGGTATCGTGGGACGGTAGGTGGCGCCACCAGGCGTAAACTACGCCACAGCAACAGTATCTACCCCGACGCCACCATGGACAGTACGCCAAATAGTGATTCCGCTGTGTCCGATACCGTGCTTCCTACGACGCCCTTGCTAGTTCGTCGCGCCTTACCCCGACGCCATCGCCTAAATGTGTTATCTCCCGGAGGTATTGAGACGACATTGAGACTTTATGAGCGAGCTGATGCCAAGCATAATGTTGATGATGAAGTCAGTGACGACTCCAGTAATTATAAGTCGAGTGATTATGGCCATGAGAGTGACAAAGAAGAGCAATTCCTGGGATTTGCGAGAGAACATGACAGTGATGAGAGTGATGAAGGTGATGTACCAGTTGTTCAGGAAGCTGGTTTACCTAAAGACAGTGAACTTGAGAGAGTGAGTGAGTGGGAGAGTTCAAGGTCACTCACCAAATTTCGCATAAGTGACACGACGCCAAGCCCTTCCCCAGGTAAATCGCCTTTCAAGCTACATTTGTATAAGCAGAAAATACTTGAGAAGGCGGCCGCGGCAGCTAGGGAACAAGCAAAACTACTTGGTGAGGATGAGGCTGTGAGTGAGGGTCAGCATGGTGACCCTTCTCGTCCGCCATTGTCTCCCTTATCTACCCACGCCACCCAAGATGACCCGGATGCCCCGCATTCTTCCCCACCACCCCCACCATTGCCAAGGGTTGAGGACCCCCCACTTTCGGCCTATTTTCCTCCTAGGTCCCCCGACAGGAGACATACTGCTGCCGAAAAGGGGAAAGGTAGGAAATATACCAAAAACATTAAGAAAAGTAAGAGAGTTTTGTTCGAGGCTCCCGCGGCGTCCACCCCGGCCGGCCCCAGCCATACGTCCCCGCAACTTTCCCCACGGTCCTCCCCACCTCTCCTGCCTTCAACATGTCTTCCTGAAGAAGTCTTTGAGCTCGCATCACCAATACCTGGGCATAGTGACAGTGAAACATTGTTTTCTGTCACTCGTCGCAGGCCAAGGAGCCCAGGACCTCGGGGGGACACAGCCTCACCTGCCACTCCTTCCCCACCTCGCCCACCCGCACGCCGCCCACGCATCACTGGTTCCCCGCCAGATTATGTGGGGGCCACTGATGATGAAGGGCACCTCTCTGAAGACTCTGGCCATGATTACATAGGTCCACCGTCAGGGCAAGATGACCACTCTGACGATGACTATATGGACATCGACGACCCTCGACCCATCCGCTTGGCCCGGCGTCGTGCTGCCCGTCGTGCTGCCCGCCTCCCTGGCCGCCGCCCTCGCCGCCCTAGGGCGCGCGCCTCCCGAGTTGGCCGTGGGCGTGCTGGGCCACCAGCTGGAGCTCCTCGTCAGCGTAGACAAGACCCATTCTACGTTTTTCAGTGGCAAGACGTAGTTGATGAGGATGGATACAACCCTGATGTGCCAGCTTTTGATGAGGTACTGGAGGGTTCAGGCATTACCCCCAATTTTCCTGCAGGCCCCAATGCTCCACCACACAAACTATTTGAGGCCTTCTTTGATGAGGAGGTGGTAGGCTATGTTGTCAAAGAGACAAATAAGCAGCACCAATTCCAGGTCCACTTTTTGGGAAAGGTGACCAAGGGCCACATGAGGCAGTGGACCCCAGTGACTCATAAAGAGTTCATGGTGTTCCTGGCACTCACCATGCTAATGCCTCATGTCAAGAAGCATAGGTTGCCTGACTATTGGATCACCAATGATCTGATATCCACCCCTGCCTTCGGGAAATATATGTCTCGCGACCGGTACCTTGATATCCTCGCAGCGCTCCATCTTGTCACCAACCTTGACGTCCACCTCCCAGACAAGCTGTGGAAGATTAGGACGTTGTACGAGATGATGCGAGAACGCTTCACCTCCTACTTCAAGCCCTTCCGCAAGGTCGTCATTGACGAGTCTCTTGTGCTGTTCCGGGGAAAACTCAGCTTCCGGCAGTACATCCCCTCAAAAAGACATCGCTTTGGCATAAAATTCTTTGTGCTGTGCGACTGCCAAACTGGCTATGTCCTGGACTTCCTGGTCTACAGCGGGAAGGAAGGGGACTTGCTTGTGGACCCCCTCATTGGCTTTGGCGGAGCAGTGGTGCAAGCCATGATGGACCGCTACTTTCACAAGAATCACGTCCTCTACACGGACAATTATTACACGTCCCCCACTCTCTCACAGTACCTGCATGAGCGCAAGACGGGGACTGTAGGCACAGTACGAGGGAAAAGGAAGGGCATGCCACCTTTCCCTCCAAAGACCAAAAAAGGTGATGTGTTCAAGAAGAAGTCGGGGCCCATTCTGGCTATCCACTGGCACGACCAGCGGAAGGTCAACCTCCTGACCACCATCCACAAGGGGGAAATGGTGGAGACTGGCAAGGTGGATCGCCGCACCCAGGCCAGGGTGACCAAGCCCGATGCTGTCCTGGACTACAACATCAACATGAGGCTGGTGGACAAGTCCGACATGCAGATAGGCTTCATTGACTGCCTGCGTACCTCGTGCAGATGGTACAAAAAGTTCTTTCTGCATATGGTGGACATGTCAGTTCTGAATGCCTACAACATATACAAGCTTCGGAATGTGAACACACCCATGAAGTTCAATAGCCTGCGGAGGTTCCAAAAGCAGGTGTTGACGGAGCTCCTGGAGAAGTATGCTACGCCACAGAGGGCAGTGGCACATCCTGGGCCCGCCGTTATTGACCGCTTGCAGTGTGCTCAATACTTGATTAGGCACAGGCTTGGTTCCCTGCCTCAGAATGAATCAGGAAGAACACAGCAGAAGCGGTGCCATGTCTGCTACAACAGCAGGGTGAGGCCGAGGTCAGGTAAAAAGTCAACCATGGAGTGTGTGGAGTGCAAGGTGGCACTCTGTGCTTAGAGTGCTTCTTTGATTACCACTCCAAGCTGGAGTTCTAATAATCATACTGAAATTGCCAAATAAAATGACAATATGTACACTATAATTATATATAGGCAAAAAGTGGAAGAAAACCAATTTATTGTAATACAAAAGTCATGTATTATGAGAAAATTGATACAAATACAATTACACCATAATAATATGTGAAAGTGACACATATGTATATACCAAGTGACATTCATATGATTAGAACCTATAGAAATATATAAATCAGTGAAAAAAGACACAATAAATTGTATATAAAACGTTTACAAATCATATAACTAAGTGAAAGTGACACAACCTAATATTTGATGGCCAAAGTATAATAAATACCTGTGATAACGAATAATCAGTGCCTAATACAACAATAACCTACCTCAATTACTAATAAAATGTACGGTATCGAGTGAAAATGAGCATTATCAGTGACAGTGACACTCTCTAAAGCATATTTGTCAAAGTGAAAGTGACACAAGACCTAATATTTTATGGCCAAAGTATAATAAACACCTGTGATAACGAATAATCAGTGCCTAATACAACAATAACCTACCTCAATTACTAATAAAATGTACGGTATCGAGTGAAAATGAGCATTATCAGTGACAGTGACACTCTCTAAAGCATATTTGTCAAAGTGAAAGTGACACAAGACCTAATATTTGATGGCCAAAGTATAATAAACACCTGTGATAACGAATAATCAGTGCCTAATACAACAATAACCTACCTCAATTACTAATAAAATGTACGGTATCGAGTGAAAATGAGCATTATCAGTGACAGTGACACTCTCTAAAGCATATTTGTCAAAGTGAAAGTGACACAAGACCTAATATTTGATGGCCAAAGTATAATAAACACCTGTGATAACGAATAATCAGTGCCTAATACAACAATAACCTACCTCAATTACTAATAAAATGTACGGTATCGAGTGAAAATGAGCATTATCAGTGACAGTGACACTCTCTAAAGCATATTTGTCAAAGTGAAAGTCACACAAGACCTAATATATGATGGCCAAAGTATAATAAACACCTGTGATAACGAATAATCAGTGCCTAATACAACAATAAGCTACCTCAATTACTAATAAAATGTACGGTATCGAGTGAAAATTAGCAATATCAGTGACAGTGATACCCTAATAAACATATTTTATATAATTGGCCTCAAAATAACTAGAAAATATCAAATAAACATCACATTCTCAATATCAAACACTAAAATCGTCTAAGGGAGATAAATACTTTGGCGCGACGAGCGGCTAGGTGCGTCGTAGCCATGGCCGGGGCGACGCGTCCGAACGCGGGAAGAATTTGCCGCCGAAAAGCACTCGTCTTCCCGCGCTCACCATTATGCAACCAGAGGGGCTAGAGACCTCTACTCAACGCCATTCGACAGAGGAAGGTTTGTGGAACATTATTCTTTTTTATTCACAACATTACATGCCATATTCATTGACTTACAGAGTAGTTAACATAGGCCAAAGATCGTCAAAACACCCGGTACCGGAGCACAGTCGCAAGCTATAGCCCCCGGGGCTGGAGGGTTAAAAAAAAAAAAAAAAAAAAAAAATATATATATATATCATGACTCCATCCATATATATATTAAACAACCATGGGTACATCACACACCCTTGCTTTAACCCAACATTCAGGTCAAAGAACTCGCTCTGCTCACTCTCCACACGTACTGCCGCCTTTGCACCCTCATACATGCTCTTCACTGCTTTCAGCAACTTGCCATCCACTCCGTATATTCTCAGTACTTTCCACATACCTTCTCTATCAAATCTGTCGTAGGCCTTCTCCGAGTCCATAAAGACAGCATATAGCTTTTGTTGTTCTCCAGATATTTCTCCACAACACATTTCAGGGCAAAAATCTGATTTACACATCCTCTTCCCTTCCTAAACCCGCCCTGACGTCACCTACCCATTTCTCCGTTCTCGATCTCACCCTCTCAATCTCTACTCTACTGTACACCTTCCCTACTACGCTTAGCAGACATATCCCTCGGTGGTTACCACACACTCCTCTTTCCCCTTTACCCTTATACAGTACTGGGGGACTATTATGCCTGTTTTCCAGTCATCAGGTGCACTTTCCTTCTCCCATGCTAGTTTACACATTTTCCATACCCATTTGATCACTACCTTTCCACCATACCTCAGCATTTCCCCACACACTACATCTCCAGCAAAAGATTCCCAAATCCCTGATATCCCGGAGAGGTTCCGGTCACATCAGGCAGACACGCAACTGAACTACACCACAATGCTCGCCCACATTATTTCCAGGGTCTCTGGGCCAGGCGCTTGACGGACTATTATCTAGTCCAACTGGCACCTAACCCCCACTCCCTACAATCGCATTGTCACTCATCTATTCACAATCATTCTCCACTCATTCCTATTTATCACCACTTCTCTTGCCTGTTCTTCAGTCATCTCTCTATCCTCCAACGCTTTTTTCACACCATCTCTCCATCTCCTCTGAGGTCTTCCTCTCAATCTATTTCCCCTTGTTTCTGAATCATATATTCTCATTGTAATCCTCTTTATTTCCCATTTGTTTTCTAAATTACAGTACTGTCCTACTTCAAAGGGAGTCTCGACAGACTCTGGCGATTATTACAAAGAAATTTGTTTGCAGTAATACACACAAGAATGTATAGAAGTACTGTTTCCAAGTTAACATGTAAATATTCTCTCTCTCTTTCCCTCGTGTTTATATTATTATTTATATATTTTGCAGGTGTTTGAGCGGTGGATGGAGTGGGAACCAGATGAGCAAGCCTGGCTGACATACATAAAGTTTGAGCTGCGATACAAGGAGTTGGACCGATCCCGTGGGGTGTATGAGTGCTTCGTGTTTGTCCACCCGGAACCCAAGAACTGGATCAAATATGCCCGGTTCGAGGAGAGCCACAGTTACATCCAGTCGGCCCGGAGAGTGTATGAGCGAGCCATCCAGTTCTTCGGTGATGACCACTTCGACGAGAGCCTATACATTGCTTTTGCCAAATTCGAAGAGGGGCAAAAGGAACACGACAGGTCCAGAGTGGTCTATCGATACGCCCTGGACCACATGCCTAAAGAAAAATGCTTGGTGCTGTACAATGAATACACTCGACATGAAAAGAAGTATGGTGACAAATCCTCGATAGACGACGTGATTACCAGCAAGCGCAAGTTCCAGTATGAGGAGGCAGTGGTGGGCAATCCACATGACTACGACACCTGGTTTGACTACACCCGCATGTTGGAGGCTGACGGTAATGTGGACCTCATCCGGGAGACCTATGAGCGAGCTATAGCCTGCATCCCACCTATCAAAGTGAGTACCGGTATGAAATGCAGAAAGTTTAAATATAATTACAGAGGAGTCGCATGGATAGAGTTTTTAGTGTTAGCGAATTTGCGGATAGTGACAGGACAGAAACAATCTCATAGCAAGTCTTGCTGCATGGATAGCAAAGCAGCCTAGCTGGGTTAGCGAGCGGGCTACCCCATTGATGTTTTTTAAGTGCCAGGGTGCCTCTCTTGGCAATTTATTGCTTAATGCAATTGGTTACCGTAAAATGTGGTAACTTCGGACATTTTTCGATGTTTTTTAACAATTTCTCCCGAGTGTATTATAGAGATTTATATAGATTTACATTATAGAGATTTAACTAGGTCAAGTGATGTATGGTGATAGTGCGCCGTAATCCAGGAAGCCTCCTAAAATTATCCCCCATAAGAAGAGAGCTATCCTTATCCTAAATGATGTCCGAAGTTTGCTTGAAAAGTTGATAACTTCGGACATGTATGGATAACTTCGGACATACGGTGTTTCTTATGGAAAATGGTTGCCAAGAAAGCTGAGATAACTCCGGACAAACGGAGGAGAACTTCGGACGTACAGTACGTTCGTGGCCTTATTTCATTCATTTTTCAGCTCCTACTATTTTATATGAATATTTTATTATTGCTGCTTATTCCTGTCCGATGTTATGTGGAAAATGCACAGTCAATACTTTTAGGCCTGTATAATCAGTATAGGAGGGGGATATATACGATGTTTAACATATATTCTGTTTGGATCTGTTCTCATTAGGCATTGAGCTCACTCCTAGAAAATATTGAGCAGGAAAAATAACCAATGCTGTCAAATCAATAACTCGAAAATTAACTAGGCCTAGTGAAAATATATAGGTATGTATAATATATCACTGCATATACACTTATGAATTTGAGCATTTTTATAGGTATAACGTATTTGTTGGTGTTTCTTTCGGCAGATAAAAAAAAATTTGGACAAGATATATGCCTCTCCTAATTTATATATATTATATATCCAAAATTATCCGAAATACATAAATCGGTTAGCATAGTATCATATTTTTATGGGTTTTTGGACTCAGAGAATGATTATTTGATCTTTTACCACCATGTTAATGATGTACAAGTATTATGAATGATTTTCATAGGGCAAATAATAACAAACGATTGTTTTGTTCCATGTCCGAAGTTACCATGTTTTTTTTTGTAAACACAATCGGTTAAATGATAGTGTTCTAGCTAGAGCGTTATACAAGTGTAACAAATTTCCTTTGGTGGATGTTGTCTGGTAATGTTACTACAAAATTATATCAGTCACAACATCATTCATACAAACAAATTTCTTCAGGGTGATAGAAGTTTGGCAGGGTAGCGAAAAATTTACATATTTTCGTCACATATATAATATTTTTGTCGTGTACATATACTGTAGGGTGAGTTGGGGATGGAGCGTACACTTTTTTTTCAAAAAATCAGGAAAAAAAAGATTGAGTGAAAACTGAAAAACTTAAGTATACATCAGAAAATATAACCTTTTTACTACATTGTGTGTAAGGCACAATTCTGGCAACATAAAATAATTAAGTGAAAAATAGGCCTAAAAAAAAAATATCTCAAATCGTACGGACCATCCATAGGTGAGGACGGTCCATACAGAGATATCTATCAAAATGTAAAAAATATATCTAAAAACATAAAAGCAAGCCAAGTTTAATTATGGCAGCATAATTATTTCATTAAATGGACCCTAATGATGATTTCAAATTAATTTTGATTAACAATATACCTTTGCAAGATAATATAATCAATTAAAAGATGAACATAAAAAATATGCAATTTAATTTAGACTTTGAAGTGCCTGGAAACATTTTTTTAGAATCAATATTTGCAATCAAATTAATAGTTTCATTATCTTACACAATGTATATAGTCATGGAAGTGCTCCTGTAACCCTTCCAGGAGAGAAATTCTTTTAATAATCATTAATTAATTTATCAAGATTTTAATGCAATATCAGGAATCTTTTTATTTGATTTAACTTACAATTGCTTGGAATAGTTTTGTGGCTGCATCTTGCTTGCCATTTTTCGTAAACGAGTACACTGAATTTCAACCTCACGAAACATTCAGTATATTTGTTTACATTTAAAGGGCGTCATATGGATACTCCGTATATAGTATCCACAGTGTAAACAAACAATTTATACATAGGCTATGGTATAGTTAGGCATACTTATGATTGGGTAAGTACCCATACCATAAGTAAACATTGTTTGTTTACACTGTGGATACTATGTACGGAGTATCCATATGCTGCCATTTAAATGTAAACAAATATTCTGAATGTTTCGTGTGGTTGAAATTCAGTTTTACCATTTCGGTACATCACAACTGAACATATTTCGATACTCAATACCTTGCCACCACACTCCTGGCATATTCATGAACACAAGAGACTGGTAATTAAAGGCCTAATATTATATCGAACATAAGAAAAACAAAAAAAGTCATCTATAAAATCAACCAAGCGTCGTCCATAGAAAATTTGTTCGTGCCTCTGAGCTAACCCATTTTCTTTTGTTACTATTAGAGGGTAACTATTCTAAACCTATAAATATGGCAAAGGGAGCATTTGTACGTTCCGTCCACTACTACGGTTCCTCCCTAACTCACCCTACTCATGTCAGTTCCCTAGGACTTTTACATGCTCTTCCTTTGCCATTTCTCTAAACGGACCCCACAAAAAAAACAATAAAAAGCATTTCCATTATATAATGACAATGTCTAAATACTTATTATCGCCGATGTCCGAAGTTATGACCCAAGTCCGAAATTACCCCACTTTACGGTACCTCAACTTCTATACAGTATTCAGCACTCCAAACATACATACATACATACATAACATTTTAAGACTGAGTGTTCCACACATACGTGCAGTTTCAGTCTCTTGTCCTAATGGCGGCGTTCCAGGCAACCCTGTTAAGGGCTGCTTCACTTGTCAAGTTCTTGGATTTGAGATCGGCGCGTATAGTCCGATCCCAGGTCTTCCTCGGTCCACCCCTTGGTGCAGCTACCTCCACAATCACAGACCTGCATTTTTTCACCTAATTTTGTTCATCCATTCTCTCCACATGTCCATACCATCCCAGTCTACTTGTACGCATCGCCTCGCTAATACTCTTTATACCTAAACGTCTCCTCAGTTCAACATCTGTTGTTGTTGTTGTTGTTGTTGTTGTTGTTGTTGTTCCCTAAGCTGCCTGGCCAAACAGCCCCGAGTCCTTAACCCGGCAAGTGCGGCAAGACTGATATAAGTTTTACTGGTGGGCTGCGGGAAGCCTTATATAATCCAAGGCCTAAATTTTTTTTTTTTAAATCAGCCCAGTATCATTTTTTTTTTTTTTTTTTTTTTTTTTTTTTTTTTTTTTTTTTTATAATTGCCCCTTGGCCATGTCAAATATCACTCCTCCACATCCCCTCCTTCCACCCTTCCCCCCCCTCCCCCCCTTTAATTATCACCTTTTCTCCCTGTTATTCCCTTATTCTGAGGTATATATTCGTGCTACGGTAACATAGCGAGTTGCTAGCAGGGTGTGGTCATATGTGTTACCAAGCGTGGGAAAGAGCGAGAGAGAGACTCCCACGCAACAGTGTCTCTCCAGCCGTCTTCACGGCTGGCTGGCTGGCAGGCTACCTCAGCCATATGTTATGTAACTCCCGGCCTCTATCGCCAATATTGACCATCCAAACGCTGTTTCCACTTGTTTTATTGCTGTAACAGGTTACTACCTTTATAATCAACGTAAAATAGGCGCATATGGATAAGTATTAATGATATTTAGGGTATGATGACGATTTGAGTGAAGAAAACAGCCTAAATACCTCCGCACAGGGAGGGGTGGCCACTACCCCCCCTGCGCACTTAAGAGGTTAAGGAAGGCCATGGCCATGGTCGGGCTTTCCCACAGAGCTCTCAAAGAGTGTAAATTGTGTTGTTGGCATAAGTGGTTGTGTGAAATGCAGTCTTCTATGATGTGTTTAATGGTATGGGGTGCTGTGTTACAACCCGGGCAGGTGTCGGCGACAGAGTCATCCATTTGTTATTCTATCCTGTAGCCTGGCCCCACACATCCATCTCACCATTCTCATCTCATTACGCTCCATTCTGTTGACATCCTCTACTTTAACGGCCCATGTTTCTGAGGCATACGTCATTGCACTTCTAACACATAAGGCATACACCTTTCCCTTCAGGGGGAGAGGCATTCTTTTCATGGTCAAATTGGCAGCAGTTCTCTGAACTTCCCCCCAGCCACATCTAATTCTAGCGACAGTGGCACCTCGGCCCCACCACCGACAGAGATGGTGTCTCCTAGGTAACAAAACTTGTCCATCAGCTCCAATGACTCATTTTCAAAATTCACAGCCACAGGATCATCATTTAACACAAGCTCGCCCTTGCACACTACGCACTCAAATTTCTCGATTTCTTACTTATCCTTCAGCAGGGGTCCTTTTATTCTACTACAGCGCTTACTCCCATGGTGCACCCAACATCGACAGATGTTACACCGAATCGAGTTAGCGCCCACACCCTTACCACACACTGCACATAGGTATGCACTGCTCTTTTCCACTCTGCCTGGTCTCAGTCTACAATGCATAACCTTGGTTTTATTAATATTGACTCTTAAACCCTTGCTTGCCATGCCCTCTCTCCATCTTCTGAATTTGGCCTCAGCATCTTGCACATTGTCAGCTATTAGGACTAAATCGTCTACATAAAACAGTTTCCACAGGAGTCCGGATCTAAAATCTCTAGACAGTGCCTCCAGGACCATAATAAAGAGGAGGGGGCTTAACACTGAACCCTGATGAACTCCAACACGGACTGTGAACTCCTCACTCAGTACAAATTTCACTCTCACCGCCGTTTGCGAATCCTCATACATCTTCATTTTCACATACACCAGCCACTCTTCCACACCAAGTTTCCTCATAGCCTACTGCACAACATCTCTAGGCACCCTGTCAAAGGCCTTCTCCAGGTCTACAAACACAAAGTAAAGATCACAGACGAAGACCAAAAAAGGGAGAGATGGAAGGAGTATTTTGAAGGACTAATGATTGGAAATAGAAACAGAGCAGTTGTCAATGATAGAGGTCTGTTTGATGTGCCACATGATAGACATGTAGAAAGGGGGAAATATCTAGAGTAGAAATAGTGAATGCAGTAAAAAGTAAAAAAATTGAAAAGCTGCTGGTGTAGATGAAATACAGTGTAAAATGATAAAGGAATGGAGGTGACGTATAAATGGATTGGCTGTGGATGTTCAAAAGCTTGGACAAATGGAGCGGTGCCAGTGGACTAGAAGAGGGGAATGATAGTCCCGTTGTATAAAGGTAAAGGTGAACAAAATAAATGTAAGTGTTACAGAGGTATTAGTCTGCTGAGTGTGGCTGGTAAGGTATATGCACCAATTTAAATCTGTATTGAACTTAAACAAGATAATATATAATATCCCAAAAGCTTTGGAGATTGGCTTTAAAGGTTTAAAAATGCACATGGGTGTATGCTTATTACTGCTTACGACTACCTACATTGTATGGTAATTGCTGTGTATTTTACATATGAAAAGAGATATGGTTAATCATTATTGAACCTCTATAGAGAAATTTGAGTGCGTAGTGTGCAAAGGCGAGCTTGTGTTAAGTGATGATCCTGTGGCTGTGAATTTGGAAATGAGTCATTGGAGCTGGTGGACAAGTTCTGTTACCTAGTAGATACCATCTCTGCCGGTGGTGGGGCCGAGGCTGTCACTGTCGCTAGAATTAGATGTGGCTGGGGGAAGTTCAGAGAACTGCTGCCAATCCTGACCATGAAAAGAAAGCCTCTCCCCTTGAAGGGAAAGGTGTATGCCTCATGTTAATTAAAATGTAAAACTTGCAAACTAAACAAACCAAAATTGGGACAAGGACAATATAAAGTCAAATTAAATTATCAAAATCGCTATGTGGAAACAACGTTTACTAAAATGAAAATTATTAAATAAAAGAACACAATCCACCACATAGGGTGTACATTACTACATGAGCAAGTTAATCTGTTTCCCAAGCAAACTAATCGCACATATAACAACGCACTATCGTCACGTTAAAGGAAGTACCTACCCTACAAAAACTATTTGGGGGGTAACCCACCCTACCCCTCCTTGCTTCCCAACCTTCCCCCCCCCCCCACTCCCCCCCCCCCACCCCCCCCACCCCTCCCCAACCTAACCTAACCTAACCTAACTTACCTAACTTACCTAACCTACCTAACCTTTCTATCCCTCCATCTGTGCCTTTGTCTCTAATTTCCTTTCTGGCCGTTCCATAGCCGCGGTTGTGGACGGCCATTGTTCACTTCCTCACCCTATAAACTCCGGTGTTCCTCAGGGCTCTGTCCTATCTCCTATTCTCTTTCTAATTTTTATAAATGATCTCCTTAACTGTACCTTAATTCCCATCCATTCATACGCAGACGACTCAACCTTGCACTACTCCATTAGTTTTTCAGAATGCACCAGCCAGCAATCCCTCAACGACAAACGTAATGAAGCCATAGAACTCTTAAATTCTGATCTAAATACTATTTCCAATTGGGGCAGAGAAAACCTTGTTAACTTTAATGCTTCCAAAACCCAATTTCTCCATCTATCTACCCGTCAGGATCTCCCAGTGGACTATCCCTTATTCTTCAACAATACAAAAATCAACCCTTCATCTTCTCTCAATATTCTTGGTGTCTCTTTTTCTTCTGCTCTCATTTGGAAGGACCATATTACCAGTCTTGCTAAGGCAGCCTCCCAGAAGCTGGGTGTGCTCAACCGCCTTAGGGGGTTCTTTTCCCCTGCACAGCTTCTTGCTCTGTACAGGGGCATAGTGCGCCCTTGTATTGAGTATTGTTCACATGTGTGGGGAGGTTCCTCTCACACCGCTCTCCTAGACAAAGTTGAAAGGAAGGCCTTTCGTATCATTAACTCCCGTCCACTCACCAACTCTCTGCAATCTCTCTCTCTCCGCCGCAATGTTGCATCTCTCTCGCTATTCTATCGCTACTATAATAATCAGTGTTCCTCAGAGCTATCCCAGTGCATACCACCTCCTTTACGTAGGGCACGTGGTACCCGTCTTGCAACTCAATCCCACCCCTACTCTGTGCAACTCTCCAACCCAAGAGTGAAACGTTACTCTCAAACTTTCTTCTACTCAACATCTGAGCTCTGGAACTCTCTCCCAGAATCAGTCTTTCCCTCTTCCTATGACTTAAATTGCTTCAAACTCCGTGTGTCCAGGCATTTTGGCTCGAACGTCCCTTGATTTTGGCCCTGTCACTCTTTCAACTATGGGGGAGGCACTCGCTATAGGCAGTTATGCCTTTTGCCTCCCTCAATCACATAGAAAAAAAAAAAAAAAAAAAAACCTAACCTAACCTACCTAACCTAACCTAACCTAACTTACCTAACCTAACCTAACCTAACCTAACCTAACCTAACTTAACCTAACCTAACTTACCTAACCTAACCTACCTAACCTAACCTAACCTACCTAACCTAACCTAACCTAACCTAACTTACCTAACCTACCTAACCTAACCTAACCTACCTAACCTAACCTAACCTTAGAAGTGTAATGACATATACCTCAGAAACATGGGCCGTTAAAGTAGAGGACAGAATGGAACGTAATGAGATGAGAATGGTGAGATGGATGTGTGGGGCCAGGCTGCAGGATAGAATAATAAATGATGAGCTGAGGAGACGTTTAGGTACAGGTATACAGTAAAGAGTATTAGCGAGGTGATGCTTACAAGTAGACTGGGATGGTATGGACATGTGGGGAGAATGGATGAACAAAATTGGATGAAAAAATGCAGGTCTGTGATTGTTGAGGGAGCTGTACCAAAGGGTGGACCGAGGAATAGCTGAGATCGGACTATACGTGCCGATCTCAAATAAAAAAACTTGACAAGTGTAGCAGCTCTTAACCCTTGGGATCCGGGAGGCCTCATATGAGGCAAAACGTATTTTGGTTAGGAGTCCGGGAGGCCTCATATGAGGTAAAAATCGCCGCTAAAATCATCATAACTCGGCAACCATGCGTCGTAGCGATGTCATCTCAACGGCAGTCTACAGACAACAAGGTGTTCTACAATTTTCAAAAAACCTGACTGCTCTAGGTGGTCTCAATCAGTAGCAACTGAATTATGAAGCTTGACTGTACGAAAATGACCCCGGACACAGCGAACCGCCTCATATGAGGGCCCCCGGATCCGGAGGGTTAACAGGGTTACCTGGAACGCCGCCATTAGGACAAGAGACTGAAACTGCATATACTGTATGTGTGGAGCACTCGGTCTTAAAATGTTATTTATGTATGTATGTATTAAAGTTTAACCCATATTTTCTCCCTTCCCCAGGAAAAGCGTCACTGGCGTCGATATATTTACTTATGGATATATTATGCTGTGTTTGAGGAGCTGACCACTAAGGACATAGAGAGAGCACGGCAAGTCTACCAAATGTGTATCCGGCTTATTCCCCACAAGATATTCACGTTTGCGGAGATCTGGCTACTCTACGGGAAGTTTGAAATTCGACAGAAGGACCTCACTGCTGCTAGGAAATGTCTTGTAAGTTGGAAGGTTATCTTTAATTACAGACACTTCTCAATTTTTATTGTTTAATATACGCCACAGGCCGTAGCGCGGTTGGTAGAGCACCTGCAAATCGTGAGGTTGATGGTTCGAGTCTCGGCCCAGCCAGTGTGCTATTTGGCAGACGCCAGTGTTGTTGGTGAGGTGAACGGCGCGGTCTAGCAATCTGTGGCAACTGTTCACTGAAGACCCTGATCGATCATCAGTGCACCCACCCTAGCCCAGCTCTTGAGCAGGGAGTGCATGGTGGTAAAAATCGCGTCATCATGATAGTCAGTCAGTCAGTAGCCAGCCCTTATTCCCACAAAGGGTAGGGAGGATCAGCAAGAAACACAAGAAAGGAAAGAGAGGTGACAGGAGAAGAGCATATATAACAGTTTGCCCACAAAAAGCAAGCACACAAGCATTCAGAAGCACCAATCACCTATCAGCCCCAAAATCAATGGCTTCACCTCAGATGTTATTCTTCCGGACAAGGTCTCTTCACATCAACATCTTGGATAAAAACCTTTCAGGTTTGACATTTAAAAGGGTACAAAGATCTTCATATACTCTCTCTAACAAACTTCCTCCATTCATTCCTATCATTTTCTAATTATTTTGCTTCAACCATTCCCTTTTCACACTTTGTCACACATTCTGACACCATATCATACCATCTTCTTCTCGGCTTTCCACGCCTTCTTCCTTCCACTTCACTGACATAGATCCTTTTAACTTTTGTTTTCAGTCATTCTTGTCATGTGACCATACCATCTGAGAACACTCTTCAACCTTCTGCTCTACCAACTTCTTAACTCCACATGCTTCCCTTATGTTCACACTTCTTACTTTGTCTATTCTTTTAACTCCATTTCAACTGCTCTTATTTGTAACTTTTCATTACTATACCATACCAGAGTTTCACATCCATACATCTCAGTGGTCTGGTTAATCTGCTCTACATAACTACACTCGACCCTCTCAAATCCGGACTTCACCAATCCGGACTTTCAACAATCCGGACACAATCCGGAGTCCGGTCCGATCGTCCGGTAGTGCGTACCGTAACGCATACTTGTCCGAATACTTAAAATTTTGTCCGGTAGGTGGCTCTCGCGACGGGTGACGCCACCCGTTCCCGCCTAGTCATTCAAGCTTGTTTACAACCCGCCGTGCGACTACCTGGTTATTAAGGTGTTATTATCGACTTTCATTGCCAGCCACCATGCCCCCCAAGCCTCAAAAGACTGTCAAGCGGGTAAAGGTTACTCTGAGTGTAGAACAAAAGCTAGAACTGATAAGGAAGCTTGAGCATGGTCGTACAGTGCTCCAGGTTTGTGAGGAGTATGGGTGCAAGAAGCAAACCGTCTCCGATATACGTAAGACCAAGGACAAGTTAAAGAACTATGCTGCTAAATTTTGTGTCGAAGGCAATAAATCTAAAACTAGCAAAGCAAGACCAAGGAAAAATATGACCACAGCTGATCATTCCCAGCTAGATGCAGCTGTACTGAAGTGGTTTCTTCAGGAGAGGTCTAGTGGCGTGAATGTACGGGGTGTGGAGATTATGACCGCTGCAGTGAAGCTGGCTGAAAATTTAGGCCTAGCTAACTTTAAGGGTGGTTGGTTATGGCGGTTTAGGAATCGACATGGATTGTTTAATGTTAAAACTCATGGGGAAAGTGGGAGTGCAGACAGTTCTGGGATAGAAGCTTTCCGTGCTCGTTTCCATAAGCTTGTGGAGGAAGAGAACCTAACCCTCTCTCAAGTATATAACGCCGATGAGACTGGATTTTACTGGCGTTCTATGCCCCAAAATATCCAGGTAACAAAGCATGAGGGGAAAACAAAAGGAAAGAAACTATCCAAGGAACGATTATCAGCCCTGTGTGGGGGAAATACCAGTGGCACGCACCGTCTCAAGCTGGCGATTGTGGGAAAAAGCAAGAGGTCACATGCAATGAGGAACCTAGACATCGAAACAGAACTGCCAGCCAAGTATTACCACAGCAAGAAAGCCTGGTTCAACTGCGCTATTTTTACTGCATGGTTTTTCAAATACTTCGTGCCAGCTGTCATGAGATATCAAGTGGAAGTTTTGGGCATCCCCAGAGACGAAGTGAAGGCAGTTCTATTGTTGGATAATGCCCCAGCCCACCCCAGCGCTGATATATTGGTCTCACCTGACGGGCGAATTAAAGTTGTGTACCTCCCGCCTAACACACTCCTGTTGAATGGAAAAGAGCTAATATCATTCCGATATACAAGAATGGAAACCCTGAGGACCCTCTAAACTATAGACCAGTTTCACTTACTAGTATTGTATGCAAGATTTGTGAAAAGCTAATTAGGAAGAGATGGATGAAAATGTTGGAGAGAAAGAAGATAATAACCCCAAAGCAATTTGGATTCAGAGAAGGGACATCTTGTGTTACCAGTTTGCTATGTTATTACAGTAGGGTGATAGATGTACTCCAAGAAAGAGGCGGATGGATGGACTGCGTCTACTTAGACCTTTCCAAAGCATTCGATAAGGTACCACATAAGAGATTGTTATCTAAGCTTGAGACGCTAGGATGTGTCAGGGGGAGTTTGCTGAAATGGATGGAGAGCTATTTAACAGATAGGGAAATGAGGACCAACATTAGAGGAACTTACTCATCGTGGCGGAAAGTTGAGAGTGGTGTGCCGCAGGGATCTGTGTTGGCACCTCTCATGTTCCTTATGTACGTGAATGACCTGCCGATAGGCATAAACTCCTACATGTCAATGTTTGCAGATGACGTAAAAATTATGAGACAAATAACAAATAAAAGTAGTTGTGAGGAGCTGCAAGGGGATTTAGATAAAATATACGAATGGAGCACCAAGTGGAAAATGAAATTTAATATAAGTAAATGCCATGTGTTAAATATGGGAAGAAGTGTGAATAGACCAAATTGGGAGTACAGGATGGGAGATAATATAATTAGCAAGGCCGAAAAAGAAAAGGATTTAGGGTTGATTATACAAGATAATTTGTCGCCAGAGAAACATATTAACAAGCTCTTTAGCGGAATGTATGCAATGGCCGGGAATATGAAAGTTGCTCTGAACTACTTGGATGAGACCATGGTAGCGAAAATTATGAAGAGTATGATTAGACCAAGATTGGAGTATGCAGCAGTGGTGTGGTCCCCGCATCTAAAGAAGCATATTCACAAGTTAGAAAGAATCCAGAGAGCAGTTACTAGATTGGTTCCAAGTCTCAGAGAGCTGCCATATGAAGGGAGGCTAGACAAATTAAATCTACCGAGTCTAAAAGAGAGGAGAGAGAGGGGAGACATGATAATGATGTACAAATGCACCCGGGGGCTGGAGAGACTGGATAGGGAGGATATATTAATTATGGATACAGGAATAACTAGAGGCCACAGCTACAAAGTAAAAAGACCTACCTGCAAGAACGATATCAGGAAGTTTAGCTTCCCCTATAGATGTATTGACAAATGGAATGGGCTGGAGGAGGAGGTGGTAGGGGCAAGGAATATCCATATTTTCAAGAAAAAATTGGATAAAAAGTAGACTGAGAGACGGGACAACACGAGCTTAGCTCAACTCCTGTAAACTACAATTAGGTAAATACAATTAGGTAAATAAATACCACAGCACTTATCCAGCCCATGGACCAGGGCATTATTAGCGCCCTCAAGAGGAAATATACCAGGAAGTACCTCAATGAAGTCCTGGTGGTGCTGGAGGACGAGTCCGACTCAGTACAGGACACTCGTGGGGCACGCACACTGGCTAACATCAAAGCCTATAACATCCGCTCTGCTATTTGCAATCTTTGCTCTGCTTGGAATAGCCTACAAATTTCCACCTTAGCCAACTGTTGGAAACCATTCCTTCATGCCGATGATGATCCCAACGACTTCGAGGGGTTTGGTAATGATGCGGCTGCTGATTTCCACAACCTATTGAGGAATGCTGGGGAAAAGGATGTCACTGTGGAAGATGTTCAAGATTGGCTGGACGAGGCAGAGATAGTACCAGGGCATGAAATTTACACTCATGAACAGATCGCAGAACAGATCCAGAGCCAAGAAGCAGAAGAAGAGAGCAGTGACGAGGAAGAGGAACCAGTAAACCGACACAAACTATCGTCACTGAGGGCCAGTGTGGACGACCTGATTGCCTTCACTGAATACACTCCTGAGGTAGCGTCACACTACACCCAGCTACGTTTACTCAGGGAGGCAATCATACTGAAGCAGCACCAAGTGGGTAGGCAGACGAAAATCCACTCTTTCTTTCGCCGGCCAGCCACAGCCACCCTAGCCACCACCCAGGAGCCTCAGCCGGGTCCCAGTAGTGCCACCACCCAGGAGCCTCAGCCAGGTCCCAGTAGTGCCACCACCCAGGAGCCTCCGCCGGGTCCCAGTAGTGCCCCCGACCATCGCCGGCCAGCCACCACCCAGGAGCCTCAGCCGGGTCCCAGTAGTGGATGTGGATGTGAGGTGGATGATCCGATGGTCGTGGATTCGACCTCGGATTCTGATTAACCCCCTTCAATCAACCCCTGTACATAGTGTAAATAGAAGATTTAGGATAAGGTGAGTACTGTACAGTACTGTATATTACGTAACTTTTATTTACTGCTAGGCTATTAATATTAATAATGTGTACTTACACTAGTTGTACTTACACTAGTTGTATTTGCGGGAGTGAGCATGCTCGTTAATTCCCGCCTCCTAAGATATGTTTGTCATACCGTGCTTTGAAACTATGCACTGATGGTGCAGACACTACTTCGGCTGGCAATTTGTTCCACCCACTAATCGAGTTGGTAGGAAATCTTTTACTTTTCAGATCAGATTTACTATTTAGCACTTTTAGTTTGTAGCTGTGACCTCTTGTCCTCTCACCTCCATCCCTCTCTATGAAGTTTTCTTGGTCAATTTTGTCAATACCTCTAACACATTTATATATCTGAATTTGCTGTCCTCGTTTCCTTCTCTGTTCCAGTGTAGGTAGATTCAATCTCTCGAGCCTCTCTTGGTACTCCAAATTTTCCAAACCTGGGATCATCCTCGTAGCTGCTCTCTGTACCCTCTCAATTTTGTGGATATGTTTCTTCAAGTGAGGGGACCACACTACAGATGCATATTCCATCCTGGGTCTTATTATTGCCGTTATTATTTGTTTCATGGTGTTTTCATTAAGATAATTGAAAGACATCCTGATATTTGCCAATAGTGCTAGTGATTCTCTCACTATCTTATTTATGTGGCTTTCTGGAGACATGTTATCCCTAAATTCTATCCCCAAGTCTTTCTGCTTTGGGAATCACTTCGTTTCCTAGTTTATAATCTTTTCTAGGTCTGTACTTGCTTTTACCCATTTCTAGAGTCTTACATTTCCCTGCATTGAACTCCATATTCCATTTGATGCTCCATTCATGGATCTTTTGCAAATCTGCTTGGAGCTCAAGGCAATCCTCCTGGGTTCTGATCGTTTTAAGCAGCTTCGCATCGTCCGCAAACATACTCATGTAGCTTGTTAGTCCCTCAGGTAAGTCATTTACAAATATTAGAAACATGATTGGGGCTAGAACAGATCCTTGTGGTACCCCACTCGTAATTTGAGTCCAGTTTGACGATTTCCCCCTTACTGTTGTTCTCATCTGTCTTCCGCTAAGGTAGCTCTCCATCCATTTCAGCAGTTTGTCTCCTACTTTTCCCTCATGTTTTAATTTCCACAGCAATCTCTTGTGTGGAACTTTGTCAAATGCCTTTTTAAAGTCTAGGTAGGCACAGTCTACCCATCCTTCCCTCTTGTCCACTGTGTCTATTACTCTAGAGTAAAAACTCAACAAAAGTTGCTTACACATGATCTGCCACCTCTGAATCCAAATTGTCGGTCAGTAATTAATCTTTTGGATTCCAGGTAGTTCACCCATTTGTCCCTTATTAATCCTTCCAGAATCTTCATGAGGATGCTCAATAGTGATACAGGTCTATAGTTCAGTGGTTTATATCTGCTTCCTTCCTTAAATATAGGAATAATGTTTGCTCTTTTCCATTCTGTAGGTACTATCCCTGTGTCCAATGATTTGGTCATTATGTCATATAACGGTATACTCAGTTCCATAGCATTTTCTTTAATAATCCAGCCTGATACTCCGTCCGGTCCAGCGGCTTTGTTTGGATCCACCTTACTCATTTTGTCTATGAGCTCTGGTCTGTTAAATGTTACTTCCGGCATTTCCTCTGTACCTATCTCATTGGTTTCTGGTGCAATGAATTCTCCTTCTTTTGTAAATACTGATGCAAAATTTCTATTTAGTTCTTCCGCAATCTCTGTATCCTCTTCTATGATTCTGTTTCCACTTTTAATCTTAACGATCGTGGCTTTTATCTTCCTTTTGCCGTTTACAAACTTGAATTTTTTTTTTGGATTCTTTTCATAGTTCTCCACTATTCCTTTCTCATGGTTTGCCTCTGACCTCCTCCTCATTTCTGTGTATTTGTTTCTCTCCTCTTTATACTTTTGCCTGTTATCTTCCGAATCCCAGTTTCTCATCTTTTTCCAGGCTTTGTTTTTTGCTTCCTGTGCTTGCCTACATTCGCGGTTAAACCATACTTTGCGATTACTTTTTTTCCTTTTATTAATGTACTTGTGTGCGTATGTGTATGCGTGTGTGGCCCCTCCGTACACTATTTTCTGAATCCGGACTTTTCCTGAATTCGGACAAGGCCCAGTCTCTTTTAGTCCGAATTTGCGAGGGTCGACTGTAACTAACATCCATACATCAATGTCAGCACCAACACACCTTCATGCAATCCTCTCACTGCTTCCATACTCAAGTTTCTGCTCCTAAACAAGGTTTCATTGCTCCAGCTACCTTCCTTCCATGTGTTACGGTACTCTATTTTCTACTTCTCTTGCACATTTTCCCCTTTTCTCAATCATGGCTCCCAGATATATAAATTCTTCTACTAGTTCAAGCTGTTCTCCATTAATCCTCACGTTACACACAGTGTCTCCTCTTTCTACTACCATTACTTTCCTTTTTATTAACATTTACTTTCAGACCTTGTCTTTCACAAGCTTCCACAAATATTTCCACTATCTGGCACAGGTCATTCTCACCCTCGGCACATAACACTGCATCATCTGCATACAACACATTAGTGACAGTAATTTTGTTCCCACCACTCACCATCTCTACTCCCTCTCATCCCCCCAAACATCCCCTACAGTACCAAATGAATACAGACCACACTTACAACACATCACAAACACCCCACACACACCCCACACATCATCCTGGGTGGTGACTTCAACGCCAAGACGTCGGCCTGGTTTGTCGACAACCCCGACACAGACAGAGGGCTGGTACTACAAACCAAACCGATAACCTCATCATCCTTAACGACATCCATCAACATACCCATATTCCTCACCAAGCCCTCTATAACCCATCATCTCCAGACATCACCTTTTGCTCCCCAGAACTCGCCCCCACAACATCCTGGAGGGTGGTCAGAACCTTAGGCTCTGACCACCTCCCGATCATTATCACCACCAAAACCAGACTCACCCCAGCTAGCCACAAACACACATACACCAATTATAAAGAGCTAACTGGGAAGCATTCACAAATGAGACAGAACAACACTTCACAACTCTAAACAGTACACCCATCACTAACATCAACAATGCTGTACACATACTCAATAAAACTATCCAAAACGCTGACAAGAAACACATTCCAAGAGGTAACAGAAAAGAACACAACCCCAACTTCACACCAGAAATTCAAAACCTCATCAGACAACGCGACATACTGAAACACTCCCCCAGCACCCCACACACAAGACATCACACAACAAATTCAAGCACTCAACACCCAAACTAACAACAAAATACAAGAACAACAAAAAAACTAAATTGGAATAACTTCCTACAAACACTTGATCACAAAACAAACTCTAAAAAACTATACAAAACACTAAACAGCATCACACTTTCCAACAGCAACACAACACAATCACATGCTGCAATCACAACAACAGACTCTACTCCTTCATGTAAACAACAAGCAAACACTCTCATCAATCACTTTTCACATGTCAGCCACCTAAAACCTCACAAAGACGACCGACGTGTCATCCGACGTAAGAGACAATTCCCCACAGACCCTGACTATACACCCTTCACCAATCACCAGACAAAGCATATCATCACAATCTCAAGCACTCACACCGCTGTGGCCTAGACAACATAAGCAACATACACCTCAGACACCTGGGACCACAAGGCATACAAGCACTCACTAACATATCAAACTACAGCTATTCACACAACACAATACCAGACATTTGGAAGCATGGTATCATCATCACTTTCCCCAAACCCAACAAAGACCCCACGCTACCCTCCTCGCACCGCCCCATCACACTCCTTTGGTCCCCCTCCAAAGTCATGGAACGCCTAGTATTACAACTAATTACACCTGACCTACCCCTAGCTCCAACACAACATGGCTTTAGGCCACTGCACTCCACAAACACTCTTCTCACAGACCTTACACAAAGAGCTTTCGACGGCATCAATTCAGCTAGAACCACCACACAGATCACTATTAGCCACACTCGACATTAGTAAAGCCTTCGATTGCCATCCCCCGCCACAACCTAACAAACAAAATCTACAAACACAAACATGCACAACACACAAAACGGTGGCTGGCCAACTTCCTAGCAGGCAGATGTGCACACGTATCTTTTGCCGGTCAGTCATCTAAAATCAGAAACTTTCCAAACGGAGTCCCACAAGGATCCGTCCTATCGCCCGCACTCTTCAATCTGTACATGCACGATATAACTACACCCAATACGCCCCAAATAAACTTAGCCTCCTATGCAGATGACATAACACTCACATGCACACACCATGACCCAAAAAGAGCAACAGATCTCCTTCAACCCTATCTCAACACACTACATGGCTGTGCACTACAAACCAGACTTAATCTAGCCCCAGCCAAATCCACCGCAACCCTGCTCACAAGTTGGACAGGAGAAACACGAATACATCCCTCAACTCACCATAAACAACACACCCCTAACACATACACACACACCCAAAATCCTAGGAGTAACATATGATACTCATATGACATTCAAACAGCACACCACAACATTAAAAAGAAACTGACACCCAGACTTAACGCCCTCAGGTCACTTGCTCACACAAAATTTGGACACAACAAAGAAACTACCACCACAGTATATAAACAATACATAAGATCAGTGATGGAATACGCAAGCCCAGCCTGGGCTTCTAACCTAGCTGAAACACATCATAAGACCTACAGACTATTCAAACAAAGCCCTGAAGATCATTACAGGCTGCACAGCTACTGCACCCACAGATCACCTACATCAAGAAAACCAAAAATCCTCAAAGTCAAAGACCATCTGGACATGAGAGGCACTCAATTCCTGGCAGCAGCCTCCACGAAACCAAGACCACCCACTAAACTACATGGCAACACACCCACAGACACCAAGAAATATCAAAACAACACCCAGCACACGGTATCACACACAATTATTGTCCTCTCTCCCTCCCTGCCCACCCCGAACCAACATCCAGAAGCACATCCATACTCATATCTCTCACCGATCCATCCACTCACTCACAGACAACACAAAGCTGCATGCACGACCTCCCGAAATCCATCCTTCCGAATCCTCCCTTCCTCGCGAGGACAGAGTCCACCTGGCCAGGCTGAGATGCGGACACCATCCAGCTCTCCTGAGCTATCAGAAGAGACTGGATGACTCCGTTGTCGACGCCTGCCCGGGATGTAACACAGCACCCCATACCATTAAACACATCATAGAAGACTGCATTTCACACAACCACTTACGCCAACAACACAATCTACACTCAATGAGAGCTCTGTGGGAAAGCCCGATCGTGGCCATGGCCTTTCTCAGGGACTCGGGGCTGTTCGGCCAGGCAGCTTAGGGAACAACAACAACAACAACAACTCCCTCTCTTGTTCTGTCCTTTACTTATCTCATTATCCTATCCATTTAGATATTAAATAACCAGGGCGATATCACACATCCCTGTCTCACTCCGACCTGCACACTAAGCCACTCACTTAATGCGTTTGATATATTACATACTGTATACTTGTCTAAATGGTGAGATGGATGTGTGGGGCCAGGCTACAGGATAGAATAACAAATGTTGAGCTGAGGAAACGTTTAGGTATAAAGAGTATTAGCGAGGTGATGCGTACAAGTAGACTGGGATGGTATGGATATGTGGAGAGAATGGATGAACAAAATTGGGTGAAAAAATGCAGGTCTGTGATTGTGGAGGGAGCTGCACCAAGGGGTGGACCGAGGAAGACCTGGGATCGGACTATACGCGCCGATCTCAAATCCAAGAACTTGACAATTGAAGCAGCCCTTAACAGGGTTGCCTGGAACGCCGCCATTAGGACAAGAGACTGAAACTGCACTTATGTGTGGAACACTCAGTCTTAAAATGTTTTGTATGTATGTATATACATACAGTTTATAGGGCATAGGTCATGCAATATCCCTTTCCATATTATCACTGTATAAAGCATGTTAGACAATGATTAATAGTGCACAGTTGTCTTGGTTTACCATCAATTTTTATCTAAAATAGTAAACAAAGCCATGTAAGATATTTTAAGCTTAGAAAGTTGATGGCAGCCCCTGTCGCCTCTCTCTTGTGTTAGTGAAAAGGTATTAGACTGCGAAATTTGATTATGTTTTGATATTGCCTTGATCTAGCTTACCCTGATATATTTAATTTGTGATGAACATTTGTCAGTCAGAGTGGACAGAAGGGTGCTGAGCTGGTATGGTCATGTTGAACAAATGGGAGATGAAAGACTTACAAAGAGAATATATGAGTCATACAAGGGGAGATAGAAGGGCAGGAAGACCCCCATTGAGATGGAGAGACTGTGTAAGACAAGCTTTGGATGATAGAGGAATGACTATGGATCAGGCAAAGGAAGTGGTTGATGTTGTTGTTGTTGTTCCCCAAGCTGCCTGGCCGAACAGCCCCAAGGCCCCAAGCAAGGCCAAGGCCATAACCGAGTGCCCCCACAGAACCCTCCCTGCCGACCACAATAAAGCCTGGGTGACCGAAGCCACTCCATGGCGGGGAGCTGAGGAGGGTGCGGAAACACCCGGTAAACCAAAGACCCACCCAGGGCCCTGTACCCCTCAGCAATTATGAAGAGAAAGTTGAGGGGCAAAGGAAAAATGTGACGCTTTGGCTTCCAATCTTGGTAGATTGGGAGGTCAATCCACGGAAGAGACGCCGTCACTTGAGATCTAGAAAATATATAAGTAAAAGGAACAGTCAGACTAAGCTATGGGTATGGCAGAGATCGCTCAGTTCTCACTCTGATAGACCAGCCCATCACCACATGACTAGAACCCAATCCTCTCAGCATCAGCTAGGAAAGGCCAGAGGTGGGCAGGTGTGCGCCATTTGGCGCTCTGCGCTCTGCGATCCGGTGCGCATTACCAATATAGAGGAGCGCGGAGCGGCAAAATTCAGAAATCGGAGTGCAGGCGGGGAGCGCAGCTAGAAATTCGCACTCCTTTCTGGCGCTCCGGAGGCGATTTTTCCTGTCAACAACAGGTACAAGAACGTCATTATCGTGTACAGTCATCGTACCGTTCGTACGGTGTTACTCACGGTGTTAGTGAACTGTAATACAGTGATACTATGATAGTGACAGACTGACAGTGTTACAGTTGTTAACTTGTTATTATTATTTTTTTGGCTTTTGCTAACGCAAAGTAAACCTTACGGGCAAGTTACGGCTTACGAAGGGGCCTAAGGGTAAGTCTGGCAGTGGTATAGCCCGAGCCTGTCTGACTGTCTGATAGTCAAAAGACACTATAGACTTCAGAGACTTTTATCATTTTATGGTATCGATACTATCGGAATGTTACTTGAATGTATGGGTGGGAGGGTGGTTTGGGGGATGGTGGGGGGAAGGTAGAAGCGTAATTGACTCGTGTTACAAATATGAAGCCGATTGGTGAGGTAGTTTCGCCACCACAGATTTTATTTGTTTTCCTTTTCTTCGTACGGATACGCTGGAAGTGGGTTGTGGGAGGCAGTTGGGGGTGTGGTGGAGGGAAGGCATAAGGGTAAGACACTTGTCACACAAATATGGAACCGATTGGTGCAATCGTTTCGCCGCCACAGATTTTCTTTTTTTTTCCTTGTGAGGCGACCGATAGTCAGCGAGTGGATGGGAGGAGGGGTTTGGGGTAGTGGTGGTGCCGTGGTGGGTATGCAGAAGGGTAAGGTACATGTGGTAAAAAACTAAAAATATGAAAGCCATAGGTGCAGTTGTTTCGATGCTACAATTTTTTTTCGGCGAGTCAGTATATAATTATATACGGACCTGGCACTGGGCGTGACAACTGACATCTGACAAGACCCTAGTCCCGGCCGTATATTATATATATAATTATTATAAATTATATACCGTCGGACCTGGCAGTTTCGGACCTAGTTTCTCAGTTTGGACAGTTTCTGTAATTCTTTATGTCATATCATAGATATCAATGGACAGTCACAATGTCACAAACTCACAATGATATCAATCTTATCATATCATTGACATTTGCAATGATATCAATCATATCATATTGACATTTGATTCATTGATATGACATAAAGAATAACAGAAACTGAGAAAGTTAGAAACTTAAACAGTTAAACTTCAGAAATACACCATGACTTGAGGGGTTTTTGAATGTTTTGAATTCTTGGAATTTAGTGAAGTGAAAGACAAAGGACAAAGTGAAGGACAAAGGTAAATAATTAAATAACTTCTAGAAGCTGTTTTTTTTTTTTTTTTTTTATATACCTATTTTTGGGAGCACGGAGCGCAGGAGCGCGGAGTGGGAAGCGCATCGGGTCTGCTGACAAAAGGAGCGCGTGAGCGCTGCCGCATTACCTTATGTCTGATGAGCGCGGAGCGCTGCCGCATTACCGGTCCCACCGGAGCGCGCCCACCTCTGGGAAAGGCCCTAGAAAGCCGCCTTTGGCGGGGGGATAGCTCCCCTATTTCAACCCCTTTCGGGGTTGGGCACCCGCCCAAGGAAGTGGTAATAAACAGGAGTGAATGGATAATGCTTGTGAATAGTTGAGTGAACACGTGGTCATTTGGGGGAAGGGGTCGGGCGCAAGTTGGACTAGATAATAGTCCATCAAGAGAACAAAACAGAGATAATTATCATTCATGGAAATAGAAGGGGAAATGATGCTGAAAATGTAGTGACTCTGGATATGGGAGGTTCTCAACTTCGCCCAGTAAGCTCAGTGCGAAACCTTGGAGTATACTTTAACTCTAAATTGAACTATGAGAATCACATCAATCAGGTCATCAAAATTTGTAATCTCCAAATCAGAAACTTGTATTCAGTTAGACGGTTTCTTAACAAGCGCTGTCTTCTAACATTGGTTCACTCAATTGTCCTATCACGTGTGGAGTATTGTAATGCCTTATTGGTTGGCCTTCCTAATTACTTACTACAAAAGTTCAGTCCATACTAAATAGAACAGCGAGGCTCATATTTGATCTGCCTCCAAGAACCCCCACTTCTTCATATTTGATAGAGCTGCACTGGTTGCCAGTTAAAGCTAGGATAGAGTTTAAGTTGTGTCTTTTGACTTTTAACCCTCTCCGACATATGACGCAATTTTGAGCCTATTAGGGATACTTTAAAGCCTTTGTTACTATCAGGGGTATTTAGAAACCTTTTGTTTAGTTACTTCAACCTCTGCAGTTGTCTTTGAGTTAGCTGTGGGCAGAAAACTAATTTTGGAGAGGTAATTATAAGAGTGAGAGAACTATTTCTTATTGCTAATCTGGCAACCTCTGCGTCATATGAGTCTAAGGGGTTAAGGCACTTATGTTTGGTGAACCTAAGTATCTTGCTGACCTCTTGAGACGCCCTTTAGCGATCCTGAGAAGCGGTGATGATGTGCTGCGTCTTGATGAACCGGTAGCTATCCAGCAGTCCTCTTTCTCTGATCGGTCCTTTTCTTTCGTGGCTCCTAGGTTATATAATGAATTGCCTTTATCAATTAGACAGCTGAACTCCATAGATTCTTTCAAAAAACAGTTGAAAACCTTTCTCTTCTGTAGGAGTTATGATCTTGCAAGTGGCACAGTGACAGGTCGTTACAGACTCTTAACTGCTGCCATGTTAAATAATTGTTGTTGCTTGAACTACAGGTGAACTGCACCACACTTCTCTTGATTGTGGTGCACTGAGTTGTTGTTGTTGTTGTTGTTGTTGTTGTTGTTGTTGTTTTTCCCCAAGCTGCCTGGCCGAACAGCCCCAAGGCCCGAGCATGGCCAAGGCCACAACCGAGCGCGCCCACAGAACCCTCCCTGCCGACCACAATAAAGCCTGGGTGACCGAAGCCACTCCATGGCGGGGAGCTGAGGAGGGCGCGGAAACGCCCGGGAAACCAAAGCCCCACCCAGGGCCCTGTGCCCCTCAGCAATTATGAAGAGAAAGTTGAGGGGCAAAGGAAAGATGTGACGCTTTGGCTTCCAATCTTGGTAGATTAGGAGGTCAATCCACGCAAGAGACGCCGTCACTTGAGATCTAGAAAATATATAAGTAAAAGGAACAGTCAGAGTAAGCTATGGGTATGGCAGAGATCGCTCAGTTCTCACTCTGATAGACCAGCCCATCACCATGGTGCACTGAGTTTCTCGCAAGCGCCAGTTCTTCCAGAGGAATTCACTAGCGCTCGTAACTCAGTGGTGCACTGAGTTACGAGCGCTAGTGAATTCCTCTGGAAGAACTGGCGCTTGCGAGAAATAAAAGACCAGATTATTATTATTATTATTATTATTATTATTATTATTATTATTATTATTATTATTAGGCGCCTGGCCCGGGGAGACTATTAATATGAAGGGTGCGCCTGGAAGTGTGGTGGGCGGGCTTGTGGCTTTGGCTCCGCTACATGTCTGCTTGCTGAGATTGGAGCCTCTCCGGGTGGTCGGGGAGTGCTGGAGCGACCTTGGTGACCCTGGTCTTTGGGTATTCTCCTGTTTGACCTAGATGTGTGTGAATTTTGTGTTTTGTCGGTGTTTGTTCGCTGTTTTGTGTTTTCCTGTTCTTGCTCTGTCTTGAGTCGGCCACCCCCAATAAAAAAATAAAAAAATAAAAAAATAAAATAGAGGAAAATAACAAAAAATTGTGTGGAAAAGTGGGGATTGGGCCTGAGCATATACAGTAGATAGATAGATTGATGAAGTAATGTGAAGGTAGTATTTGATATTCCCAATTTAACTAATTCGGTGACGATATTGCATTGTTCTATGTGCGATTAGTTTGCTTGGGAAACATATTAACTTGATCATGTAGTGATGTACATCCTATGTGGTGGATTGTATTCTTTTATTTCCAATTTTTATTTTGCTAAAGCGTTATTTCCACAGCGATTTTGATTAGTTCTTTTGCCATTATATTATCTCGTCCCTGTTTTAGTTTGTTTATTTTGCACGTTTTACATATTGATTTATATCACATGAGTGTAAAATTTGTCTTTCCTTGAGTATCTATCAATGCAAGTACAGTACAGTATTCATAGTTTGGTCTTGTTAATCATAAATAAATATGTATTGGCAGCTCTATCCATATGGCAACACTAGTCGTACCGACTAGTGTTTACTCTAACGGTACACTGGTACTTTAGTACAGTACAACATCGTACATCCAATGTCTCAAAATATTCTATCTTGATTTTCAGTTTCACAGTTCATTATTCGATAGCTTGTTATTATTTCTACATTTCATTATTAAGCTTGTTATGCGACGTTATAATTTAACGCGCTTTATAGTGCTGTAGTTCCTTTATCCACCTTAGGAAAATATGGGAACTGTAGTTATTCAACTGGTACACAACTCACTTCAATATTATAAATTACACAAGTAACACAACAATCATAATCAATGGACACAGAATACACAATTGAGGTTCACACATTTATTTCTTAGTAGCTAGGGTGCAATCATAGACTAATTATTAAATGGATCGAGTCTCATATATAGTGATAAGCTTTGCGATCAAATCATACATAAATAATGGAATGCATATAAATAATCCTGATCAATATAACTTCAGGTATACACAAAATAAGATCATAAATTAGTACAGTACCTGTACATATGAATAAATACAATATTACTATATTAATCACACCATAAGTAGACAGAGAGGTTAGTCTCAAAACAATAAATAATATCCTGTTGGTAAACTGGCAACCGCGAGGTATCTTGCCGAGAGAGGTAAATAAAGGTTACTGCGGAGGCATACACACAGTGATGAGTTTTTTATAGAAATTAGGATATTAAGTGAAAGTTGAATAACTTTTACATTAATTCAACGTATACAAAAGATAAATCTCAAATAACTCAGTCACAATAATGAATATATACTCAGTACTGTAATAAGGTAAATAAATACAATAGTCAGTATGCGTGACTGAGATTCTCGTCGGATGAGAAGTTAATGCGACGTGAATGATAGGAGTTTATAATTAACTCAAACAGTGCTTTAACATGAGTTTTAAATTATGAAGCGTAATATTTATATTAGTCAAACTAGGAGACCGAATCGTAAACACACTCTGTGAACAACTTATACAGTATATGCAATCACGTACCTAGCTAATAATACTACATATACAAGATCTGAATAAGTGTTCACTGGAATTTACGTATAAGGTGCATGTATATATTCCCGAATGAATATATATATGATTCTTATCCAGAATATAGGAACCTATCTGCCAAGAATTATATATATATTAATTCAACATATAGGGGTGTGTTCTGTTCTCTAGAATCGAGGGATGACAGCTAGGAGAAGAAGAGAATCGACAATCTCTAATATTACGTTGTGGTGAACCCTAACACATCTTGTTTACCCTTGCCAATAATCTATATAACACTTAATAAAACAAGAGTCACTTAAAGATTTCAGGTAGAGAAATAGGAGCCTGGGAGAGGATCTGGCGACACATGGTGGCTGCGTTAGTTGTCCAATCCTGTTGACACCAGGGGACTTCTTCTTCACACGCTCGTACAGTGCACCCCCAGTAAATGCGTCTATATGGGCTGCAAAATGCGCCGCATTTACGGAATCCGCATATTGTGGAGTTAATAATCAATGGGAATAAATGCTTGTGGTCAGACAGCCCCTCCGAACTAACCCCTTTTTAGCCTACCATACACCCGATAACCCAACCAATAACCATTTCTGAAAGAAAGATACACTTTACATTAGAAATATCAAATAAAACAACAAATATAACACAATTTAGATAATAATAATAATAATAATAATAATAATAATAATAAGAAGCATGTTACTTATTTCTCATAAGCGCCAATTTTTCCGAAGAATTCACTAGCGCTCGGAAAGAGAAAGAAAAAAGAACAAAATCAATGCATCAAAAGAAGGCTTATATACAACACACATTTAACAATCACTAGCAGTGGCAAAATAGCCTAAACTCTATAGCCATCTGTCATGACACCTCTCTCAAGATCATAGCTTCTCTCAAAGAGAAAAGTCTTAAGTTGTCTCTTGAAGCATTCAACAGAACTCAGTTGTCTCATGGACAGCGGCAACCTGTTATACAACCTCGGAGCCATGTAGGAGAATGACCTCTCAAAGAAAGAAGACTGCTGGAAAGCCCTTGGTTCATCAAGACGAAAAGGGTCATTGTCATGACGCACAACTACACCATGGTGTGCCGGTGGGCGCCTGAGCAGCTCCGCAAGGTACCTAGGCTCACCAAATTTGAGAACCTTAAAAGTCACCAAACACAACTTAAATTCTATTCTTGCTCTTACTGGCAGCCAGTGCAGTTCTATGTGAAGAGATGTAGTAGGAGGTCTAGGTGGAACACCAAAAATGAGTCTTGCGGCCCTGTTAACCCGGTGAGACCCAGCGTCGGCAGTGTTTGATCACCAACTCCCAGCGACGCATCACGTGCGTCCGACATATAAAAAACACTTACGTGGCTTGTAAGGTAGGAAATGGCGGGAGAATAGGAGGGGGAGGTACCGTAGTGTGTGTGGGAGCCGGGCCAGTAGGTGTGAGCGGGCCGAGACAGCCGCGCGGCTGGTGGTGGTGGGCTTAGTGGGGATAGTTTACACCCTTAGTTCACCGCCACTTTGAACCTTCATTACTCCGGTCATATGGGAGCTAGAGGCTTGAGATTTATGTGAGACACTCCTTAGGATGTATACCGTACAATGCCATAGTGAGTTTTTACCCTAGTCCCCCGGGGGGGGGGGTCATGGGGGGGAGACAAATTTTTGAAACCCCCCCCCCCCCCCCCCCCGCCCCCCAAATGACCGAAATGATTTTTTTTTTTATTTTTGTCTTCATTTCTCACCATTCTCTTCCATTTTGGCTCAACAAATTTTTTTGAGGCCCCCCCCCCCAAAAAAAAATGTCCGAGGTGATTTTTTTTTTTTTTTTTTTTTTTTTCATTTCTCATCCTTGTCTTCCATTTTAGCAAAAAAAAAAAAAAGTGAAAATGGCTTGGGACTGGGGTGAACAAAATATTATAACTAGCCGGGGCTCAACGGGTTAAGAACAGACTGAACTTTCTTTAAAATATAATTTGGAAGACCCACCAACAGGGCATTGCAATAATCAACACGAGAGAAGACCAATGAGTGAACCAACGTCAGGAGGCAACGTCTGGTTATAAACGGCTTCACCAAATAGAGATTTCTGATGTGCAAGTAACAACTTTTAACTATCTGGTTTACATGCTCTTTGAAATCTAATCGGGAGTTCACATATACACCCAGATTTCGAACAGAGTTGGCCGGTCGCAGCTGAGATCCACCCACATTGATGGAGAGGGCACCTACTATATCATCAGCTCTTCTATTTCCTCGGATGATGAGAATATCAGTTTTACCATCATTTAGTTTAAGTTTTCTCGCTCTCATCCACTTCTTGATATCAGACATCAACAATTCCATCTTACTCCGTATATCAACTATATTTGTGATTCTCACATAAATCTGGGTGTCATCTGCATAATAGTGAAAGGTGACATTATGTGCACGAAGCAGAAGAGACAAACTGCTAATATAAATTATAAATAGGATAGGACCTAAAACTGATCCCTGCGGAACACCATACTGCAGGGGTGTCGAGTCCGAGACCACTTGATTTACCATCACACTCTGGGATCTACCTGACAAGTACGACCCAAGAAGCAAGAGAGCGGAGTCACGCACACCACAATCATAAAGATCACTCAATAACAACTCGTGATCCACTGTGTCAAAGGCCGCAGAGAGATCAAGCAAGACCAATAGTGAGGCCACACCATTGCAAATGTTCTCGACTAGATCATTATGTACTCTAATCAATGCTGTTTCAGTTGAATGATGCTGTCGGTAAGCAGACTGAAAAATTGGGATAGTTTCATTCTGCTGAAGTAGTGGTTGTAATTGGTCAAGTATTGCACACTCTAATATCTTTGATATGAAGGACAGGTTGGAGACACGACGATAGTTCAACATGTTCTCAACATCAAGTCCAGGTTTCTTTAGAGTAGGTCGGAGTAGTGCATGCTTTTCAGAATGTGGGAAGCTACCTTCAGAGAAGCACTTATTAATTATTTTGGAAATAAACTCAACTGTGTGATCATAGACTCTTGGTAGCTTGGAAACATTTATGGGATCCAACGGGCAAAATGTTTTATTGAGGTTTCTTATGTAGGACGAGATCATGTCCACCTCTACTGAGTGAAAGGATGAGAGGACATTATTAGGAATGTGTCGGGGTTGGAGTACAACTGAAAGTTCTTCACCAACAGAAGCATCATCCAGTTCCTGTCTTATGCGAGTTATCTTACCAGCAAAAAATGCCATAAAGTTGGCAGCCAACTCGGCATCGGGTACAGAAGGTCTTAAGCTGACTCTTGTTTTTCCAAGTAAACTGTTTACAATTGAAGCCAACCTCTTCTGGTCGTTACCACATGAGTCAACTTTTCCCTGATAATACACTTTCTTTTCATCTTTGATTGTGTGGACCACAGCTCTTCTGGCTGACAGATATTGCAACCATGTAGAGTCTGTTTTATTTTTCCGCCATTCACGTTCAGCTCTTCTACGCGCTCTTCTAAGAAATTTAACTCGAGTGCTATACCAGGGTGAATCATCTCGTACTATGATTTTCTTCTCTACTTCTGGACAGTGATGATCGAACACTAATTTAAGTGCATTTCCATGTACCTCCACCAGTTCATCTGAAGTAAGGTTGGAAGTATCAATACTTCCCAAGTACTGTTTTACTTCACTGCTAGCCAAATTTTGGTCTGCATTTTTATAATTTCTAAATCTGATTACTTTTTCATGTGTGAGTGGCTTAGGGAAATCAAAGCTGAAAGTAATCAAAGCATGATCAGAGGTATTAGGGTCAGCATTCTCAACATCAACATCCAGAACACCACCACAACCCACAGGAGAGAAAACCAAGTCAAGGGTGTGTCCTAAGATATGAGTTGGGTGGGACACATGGTTTACAAAATTGTTCTGATCAGTCAACTCAAGGAACTCAGGAGAGAATGGCTTCAGATGAGGGCTGTCAACCCAGTAATTAAAATCTCCACATATCAAAAGTCTTCCGGTTTTAGCAGAAAATTCCTCGAGAAACTGCCCAAACTCTTCCATAAAACCCCTATCTGTGCCACGATGGCCAGGCCTATAGACAACTGCCATTCTTAGAATTTGTTGATGGAGTTTTATTTCCACTTCCAACAGTTCATAATAAAGAGGGGCTGGGTTATGGCTTATTTGCAAGATATTCACCAGAGATGTGGAGTAGACAACTGCCACTCCACCACCCGGATGATCTCCCCTAGGCCTAGGAACATTTATTATGGAATGGGTTTTAGGCAATGCCGCCTGGATAATATTCAGATCTGACTCGAACAACCAGGTCTCAGTGAGACATAATACATCAAGGTTACGTTCATCCAAGATCTCGCAAATATGATCCTTTTTGTTACGCAAGGAACGAACATTCAACAGACCCAGTTTCAACCGGCTCCCATGTGCATTTTTCAGTTTTTTGAACCTACAAAATTGGTGTTTTCAATAACTTTATTTCTCTGAGCTGTCATTAGAGGACAATTTTTACTTGAGGCGAAATTATTTGGCGGCTCCGTAACTGATGTGGAGCTCATACAATTTATACATTTGGGGGAAGTCTTGTTGGTGCAGTCTTTTGAGTTATGAGTACCGGCACAGAAGTTGCATTTTGGATCCTCATTTTTCCGATAACACCTGTCACTGGTATGGCCAAAGCCCTGGCAATGGTAACATTGTGTTACCCAGAAGCGATCGTATGCACGACATCTCACAAGTCCAACATACACAGAATTGCCATCATCCACAATGGAAGAGCGTATTTCAGGTGACATTTTTACTACCGCAGTCCTTGTGTGTGCATCACTCTTTTGCTTGGTGAATAGCAAATTCATAGCTAAGCCATCGTCGACCAGGGACTTTATTCTTGGGTTCTTGTTGAGGATGCTGGGAATGATCTCATTATCCTCAGCGTCATTAGCAATGCCTACCAGAGTCATTTTTGGCATCATCTTCTTTGGTTCGGAGACACTGAAGGCACTGTCCACCCCCAAACACTGATTGATGGCCCTTCCTGCATCTTCTTTGGCTTTCTTGGATGGAAGTCGTACCACCAGTACACCTGAATCAGTTCTAGTTAACTTGTTAACCGGAACCGAAGCCAAAGCAGTCTCGATTGCCTTTGTATCTGGTGGGCTTACTGGCTCGGAGGATCGGTCTTTTGGCTTCACTACCAGGTCCTGATGGTCCCAGACAGTTTTTTCTTTCCACCATCTACCACCTCAGTGGTGCGTTTGGTCGGCTCCTTTTTGGTCTCTTCAAATGTTTGCTGAACTATCTTGGCAAACAAGGGAATGTCGGGGGCAGCAACTTTTGTCTCAAGGATATCCATTCTGTTACCAATACTCTCTATCTCCACGGCCACCGCAGCAAGGGCACCCTTCACTTCGTTTACAATGGCAGTCTTCACTTTACCAACTAGGGCAGCCGTCAGGTCATCCAAGGTCTGCTGACTAATTGCTGCATCCTTTGCAGCCAGGGGGGTGGTATCGCAAACAGTGCAATGCCATTTAAATCCAGGTTTCTTCTTTGCAAGTACTCTGAGGTCCTCATCATCAACATTTATACAGTTAACATGAAACTAGGTACCACACGAGTAGCAGCCCAGCGATTTGGCCTTGCCCACAACCTTCCCACAACTACAACTCTGCTTGCTTGCTGCCATTTCAGTGGAAGTAACCAATAATTAAAAACAAAAACACCTGTATTTTGTATCTGATTAAAAATAAGAGAAAACCCTAGTTTTAAAAAAACTTGAAAATAACTACCTGGGACAGACCCCAGATAGAGGAATGCTGGGCGTGATGGAAGGGAGGGAAGATATCGGCCGCATTTTCGGTAGGCGACACTCGGTAATATGGCAGGAAGTACGTATTTCCCCTTGAATCAAAACGGCCAAACCGCATATACAGAATTTCGAGCCGCATTTACAGAGTCCTTAAAATATATTGTTTCTGATTAGCCACCGCATATAGGGAATCCACATTTACTGAAGGCGCATTTAGTGGGGGAGCACTGTACTAGATGATACACTCTCTCGCTCTCTCACACTGCCTTCTTCGGGATCACTAAGCACTATATTTATTTACTGCGTCGTAGATGGTTTATTTATAAGTTTTAAGGGGATGATTGGCAATGCCTCTACGGAAGTATTACTCCTAATAAAGTATTATCAATTAAGCAGTAAGCACGTTCGCCCTAGAAGGGAGAGGTACCCGAAAGTAATCTCGATTTTGCCTACTGTACCTAACTCTTGGCACGAGTAGATCATATTCCGTTTACATCTAGTAGGGTTACAGGTTTGGCTTTTCGGAATATGAAAGGCATGAGTTATTAGGTTTTTGATTTATCATAATGTTATTATGGGTTCTAAAATTATGTGGAGGATACCTTTGTGATGGTGTGGATATTCTCTGTCCGTGAATATTGGTTTGATGTTTGGAGATGCCTTGTTGGTTTGATGATAAATGGATTTCTGCTTTGGCTGTAGATAGGTCATTTGTGCGTGATACGGAGAGGACTTGTGAGGAAGGGGAATAGGAGAATTCTACTTGTTTGTTCCCTTAGCTGATATGGTTGTGCTTTTGATGGTCAGGTTGGAAATTAGGAAATTGAGGGGGTTGGTGACGCATTTCCATAAACATCTCGCTGTACTGTAGTCTAAATCTGGCTCAGGTAGGGAAATGTCGCGATGAATGGGGAGCGGCTCGTTTTGCCCAGGTATGTAGAAATCGTGATGACTGGGGAGCGGCGCGTTTTGGTCCGCGTTAGTACCGTGGTACTGTTTACCTTTAGCCTGGAGTTGGGGAGAATTGTTTCTGCGTGCTCTGCATTTTATGGAAGTAATGCGGCATTGCATGTTCTGATTCTCTCCCTTAGATGGGAGCAGGTACTTGATGGGTTTTGGCTTATGTTGAACCCGTTACTTCAAAGCTTATGCTGCTCTTACAACTTCTCGAACCCCTCTTTTAATTATCTGTCAAGCTCCAAGTGTGTGATATGTGCCTAAGCAGAGTTCCTGTCAGCAAGAAAGTACATAAATTGCCAAAAAGAAAAGTATGGTTGTTGGAAAAAGAGGAGTACAGAGACAGATTCCACAACAAAATGATGGAAATTGAAAGGAGAATGGGTGCTAGGCCAGATGATGTTGATAGCAAATGGAACTTTATAGAACGCAGCCTCCTCGATACCACAGACAAAGTCTGTGGCAAAACAAAGGGGCCACCCAGATATAAGTTCTCCTGGTGGTGGAACAACGATGTTGAAGCTGCAGTCAGAGAGAAGAAGAGATGTTTCAAAGTATGGAAGAAAGGTGGCAGCAAGGAAGAATACCTGTCCACCAAACATAATGCTAGAAGAGAGGAAAATTGGTGTGGAAGAGTGGCTGGTGCGTGTCATAATGAAGATGTATGAGGATTCGCGAACTGCAGTGAGGGTGAAAGGTGTACTGAGTGAGAAGTTCACAGTCCGTGTTGAAGTTCATCAGGGTTCAGAGTTAAGCCCCCTTCTCTTTATTATGGTCCTGGAGGCACTGTCTAAGAGATTTTAGATCCGGACTCCCGTGGGAACTGCTTTATGCTTACGAGAAATAAAAGACCAGATTATTATTATTATTATTATTATTATTATTATTATTATGCAAACGATTTAGTTCTAATAGCTGACAATGTGCAATGTGACTGGAGCAGTGGACCACTGGTTCCTATCTTCACAAAATTCCTGTGCTTGGTATGCTTCCAGCCAGGGCCCCACTGGGGTAAATAAAATAGCAAAATAGTGGTGGAACTGCCATTCGGGTGAGGGACTGCTCTGGGTCTGCTCCTTCAGTGTTCATGGTCATAATCCACTTAGTGGAAATGGCACTGTGGAGCGGGTCAGTCGGGGCATGTCTGGGAGCCTGGAGGCAGTTTCTGCCATGGCCATCCCTTTTGGGGTGCTTCCCCTGGAAGTGGGGCATCAGATTTGATGATGATGTGCAAGATGCTGAGGCCAAATTCAGAAGATAGAGAGAGGGCATGGCGAGCAAGGGTTTAAGAGTCAATATTAACCCCTTATTATCGGCGCACGACATATGTCAAGTGAAATAAATTTGGACTATGTGGCGGTGCACGACATCTGTCGAGCGCCATTTTCAGCACGTAATGTTGCTGAGAGAGAGAGAGCTGAGCGGTGGGACGAGCGTAGTAACCTTATGACCGCTCCCCACGACCACCGTGGACATACTGAACTGTATTCTACTTTCCTCCCCCCTTTCTCACTCGCTACACAGGGAATTATGTAAGGAAATTACCTTCCAGGGTTTTTGCACTCGTGTTGCACGAGAACCAGTGGTCGTACAAGGATGGTTCGGGTGTCATTGGAAAGCTCTGTTTACGTCCTTTCAGGGATAGATACTTGTTTTACGCTCTGGGTCTTATTTAGGCATGAAAATGAGCACGTAAACAACCCTATTTAGAGTAAAAAAAAAAAACGCTGTGCGGTACGGTCAAATAGACCGCCTAGGCCGCCAATAAGGTGTTAATAAAACCAAGGTTATGCATTGTAGATTGAGACGAGGCAATATGAAAAAGAGTGGTGCATACCCATGTGCAGTGTGTGGAAAGGGTGTGGGCGCTAACTTGATTCAGTGTAGCGTCTGTCGATGTTGGGTGCACCATTGGAGTAAGCGATGTAGTAGAATAAAAAAGAACCCCTGCCGAATGATGAGTCAGAAATTGAGATATTTGAGTGTGTAGTGTGCAAGGGCGAGCTTTTGTTGAATGATGATCCTGTGACTGTGAATTTTGGAAATTAGTAATTCGAGCTGGTGGAGAAGTTTTGTTACCTAGGAGACACCATCTCTGCCGGTGGTGTGGCCGAGGCTGCCACTGTCGCTAGAGTTAGATGTGGTTGGGGGAAGTTCAGAGAACTGCTGCCAATTCTGAGTTTCTGACCATGAAAAGAATACCTCTCCCCATGAAGGGAAAGGTGTATGCCTCATGTTAGAAGTGCAATGACGTATGCCTCAGAAACATAGGCCGTTAAAGTAGAGGATGTCAACAGAATGGAACGTAATGAGATGAGAATGGTGAGATAGATGTGTGGGGCCAAGCTGCATGATAGAATAACAAATGATGAGCTGAGGAGACGCTTAGGTATAAAGAGTATTAGCGAGGAGATGCATACAAGTTGTTGTTGTTGTTTTTGTTGTTCCCTAAGCTGCCTGGCCGAACAGCCCCGAGTCCCTGAGGAAGGCCATGGCCACGATCGGGCTTTCCCACAGAGCTCTCATTGAGTGTAGATTGTGTTGTTGGCATAAGTGGTTGTGTGAAATGCAGTCTTCTATGATGTGTTTAATGGTATGGGGTGCTGTGTTACATCCCGGGCAGGCGTCGACAACGGAGTCATCCAGTCTCTTCTGATAGCTCAGGAGAGCTGGATGGTGTCCGCATCTCAGCCTGGCCAGGTGGACTCTGTCCTCGCGAGGAAGAGAGGATTCGGAAGGATGGATTTCGGGAGGTCGTGCTTGCAGCTGCGTGTTGTCTGTGAGTGAGTGGATGGATCGGCGAGAGATACGAGTATGGATGTGCTTCTGGAAGTTGGTTCGGGGTGGGCAGGGAGGGAGAGAGGACAGTAATTGTGTGTGATATCGTGTGCTGGGTGTTGTTTTGATATTTCTTGGTGTCTGTGGGTGTGTTGCCATGTAGTTTAGTGGGTGGTCTTGGTTCGTGGAGGCTGCTGCCAGGAATTGAGTGCCTCTCATGTCCAGATGGTCTTTGACTTTGAGGATTTTGGTTTCTTGATGTAGGTGATCTGTGGGTGCAGTAGCTGTGCAGCCTGTAATGATCTTCAGGGCTTTGTTTTGAATAGTCTGTAAGGTCTTATGATGTGTTTCAGCTAGGTTAGAAGCCCAGGCTGGGCTTGCGTATTTCATCACTGATCTTATGTATTGTTTATATACTGTGGTGGTAGTTTCTTTGTTGTGTCCAAATTTTGTGTGAGCAAGTGACCTGAGGGCGTTAAGTCTGGATGTCAGTTTCTTTTTAATGTTTGTGGTGTGCTGTTTGAATGTCATATGAGTATCATGTGTTACTCTTAGGATTTTGGGTGTGTGTGTATGTGTTAGGGGTGTGTTGTTTATGGTGAGTTGAGGGATGTATTCGTGTTCTCCTGTCCAGCTTGTGAGCAGGGTTGCGGTGGATTTGGCTGGGGCTAGATTAAGTCTGTTTGTAGTGCACCAGCCATGTAGTGTGTTGAGATAGGGTTGAAGGAGATCTGTTGCTGTTTTTGGGTCATGGTGTGTGCATGTGAGTGTTATGCATACAAGTAGACTGGGATGGTATGGGCATGTGGAGAGAATGGATGAACAAAATTGGGTGAAAAGATGCAGGTCTGTGATTGTGGAGGGAGCTGCACCAAGGGGTGGACCGAGGAAGACCTGGGATCGGACTATACGTGCCTATCTCTAATCCAAAAACTTGACAGTGAAGCAGCCCTTAACAGGGTTGCCTGGAACGCTGCCATTATGACAAGAGACTGAAACTGCACGTATGTGTGAAGCACTCAATCTTAAAATTTTATGTATGTATGTATGTAATCATCTTGTTATTCAAAAATGTAACTTTGAGTATGGAATTACAAGATCTATTTATCTGACATTTGGAAGGCAGTTCCACGTTCTGTAGGAGTATGCCTTGGATTATCGGATGGCCACACTCCATGTTGCATGATCCCCTGTAGTATCCTTTTCAAGTCCCCTTAACCCTTCCTGCCCGGGTGTCCTGTTAAAAGGACACCACAAAAGAAGGGCAGGAGCCCGGGTGTCCTGTTACTAGGCAGTAAGCTTGAAAGCCTATTCAGCTTGGTCTGAACGCCGTGCGTCCGACGCATGTAAACAAAGCCGATCGTTGCGTCACCGCACCTCCGAAAACAAGAAGGAGACGTCGGATCAATGTTATTGTTGTGACGTAAGACGAAATTAGTGTCTGAAAAGCTCCGATATTGTCAATATCACGGCAAAGTTCGCTCCACTGAAATCGTCATCACAACTGAACCAGTTGACTTAGAGAGCTCTACTCAACGCCCGTCTACAGATTGGAAACCGCACTATGTTTATAGATGCGTGGGAAATTTCTAGCAGTTAAAATAAACAAAAATACGGTAGCCTAGGCCTAGACGTTTTTCGGCCAGATCGGCCGGGTAGCCCACACTGTCCTTTGGAGGACCAGCCCGGGCCAGGAGGGTTAACCTTGAAATCCTTTTATAAAACCTTGTAGGTCTTTCATTCAAAGGTGTTAATTTTTTTTTTTTATTTTTTTTTTTTTTAACCCGTACAGCCCCAGTGACGCGTCTGACGCGTCGGCGATGTATGTAACGCACAGCCCCAGCGACGCGTCTGACGAGTCACCCTAATTGCTCCGACCGTAACCTCAGGTGTAGCCACTCGAGAGGGCTCAGATTTGTATGGGAACTGTGTACGTATCCCACGCAACCGTGCCGATGGTTGAAAACTCTCAAAGTCCACGTGCGCGTGAGCGCGCAATAACCTGTTTTTTGGGGGTAATTGCCTTAATTTTTTTACTCATGTAAAATACGTTTTCGGGGGCTCTGTAGGACCATTCTTTAAGCTTTTTGAGCGTTTTTTCGTGGTTTTTCCTTCATTCCTAACCCATTCGCTATTGTTTCTGGAATAAAACAATTTTTTGAAAACCGGCCGGGTTCTGGTGAACAAACATTACAAAACTAGCCGGGGCTCCACGGGTTAATATAATTATATGCTTCCTGTCTGGGCGAGGTGGCACAAAAAAAAAAAAAAAAAAAAAAAATAGGCACTACAGTAAACCCTTGAGATTCGCGAGAGTTAGGGGGCATGGACCCCGCAAATTAGCAAAATCTGTGAATGTTTTTAAATATTTTTGCAGGGACCCCTCCCGCCCAGATAATAAATTGGAAATCGAATGTGGTGCTTTATAAGGTAATCATCATCATCATCAAATCTGATGCCCCGCTTCCAGAGGAAGCGCCCCACAAGGGATGGCCATGGCAGAAACTACCTCCAGGCTCCCAGACATGCCCCGACTGACCCATTCCACAGTGCCATTTCCACTAAGTGGATTATGACCATGAACACTGAAGGTGATGTGGTGGTCTATCCGAGTGAGAACTGAGCGATCTCTGCCATACCCATAGCTTACTCGGACTGTTCCTTTTACTTATATATCTTCTAGATCTCAAGTGGCGGCATCTTTTCCGTGGATTGACCTCCCTACTGCCAACCTAGAAGTTGGCAGATTCGGAGCCAAAGCGTCACATTTTTCCCTTACCCCTCAACTTTCCCTTCATAATTGCTGAGGGGCACAGGGCCTTGGGTGGGGCTTTGGTTTCCCGGGCGTTTCCGCACCCTCCTTAGCTCCCTGCCTTGGAGTGGCTTCGGTCACCCGGGCTTTGTTAGTGGTAAGCAGGGAGGATTTTGTGGGGGCGCTCGTTTATGGCCTTGGCCTTGCTCGAGACCTTGGGGCTGTTCGGCCAGACAGCCTGGGGAACAACAACAACAACAACAACACTGAAGGAACAGACCCAGAGCAGTCCCTCACCCGGATGGCAGTTCCACCACTGTTTTGCTATTTTATTTACCCCAGTGGGGCCCTGGCTGGAAGCATACCAAGCACAGGAGTTTTCTGAAGATAGGAACCATTGGTCCACTGCTCCAGAAGCTGATTGCACCACCAAAGTGGCGGGCGGTGGGGTCGCCGCATCCCGACGCCAGAGAAAGGCCAACTTGTGCCAGTGGGCTGTGAGAGTAAGACAATAGGGAAACATGGGGCACACCATTATGGCCCCACTGCCTTCACCACTCTCAAGAAAAAAGTTAGAAATAAGAATGATGATCAAGGTACAGTCAGACACGGCTATGGGAAGTAGAGGACACCAACCCTCACTCTGATAGATCCAGCCCACCACCATATATAAGTACTGTACATAGGGTAATGTACTATGTATGTATGTATGTATATACTCAGGCACATACCCCATAGCTGGGGCAAGACAGAGCCCTAACAGGGATAACACAACAGAACATTACAAACAAAATATATATTCACACACATCTAAGTCCCCCAGGAGAAGACCTGGAGACCAAGGATCACTAAAGGCCTCCAGCAGTTCCCCGGCCCCAGACCTCCCGGAGAGGATCTAGTCTCAGTAGGCAGACATGCAGCGGAGCACACCACAGTGCCCATCCACATCACATTCAGGCATGACCCTTCATATACACCGGCTTCCCGGGCCAGGCGGCTGACGGACTATTATATAGTCCAACTGGCGCCTGACCCCCTCTCCCAACAACCGCGTTATCACTCATCTTTTCACAAGTATTCTCCATTCACTCCTATTTATTTCCACTTCTCTTGCCTGTTTTATAGTCATCTCTCTATCTTCCAACGTTTGTACTACACAATTTCTCCATCTCAACGGAGGTACCTGTACATTATTATATTATTTTTTATTAATATAGTTTTATCTTGTTTACAGGGTCAAGCGATAGGAATGTGTCCAAAGCACAAACTCTTCCGTGGATACATTGATTTAGAGATCAAGCTGAGAGAATTTGACCGCTGCCGCAAGCTGTATGAGAAGTGGGCCGAGTTTGACCCGGAGAACTGCAAGATGTGGATCCAGTTTGCCACCCTGGAAGCCATGTTAAACGACAACGATCGAGCCCGCGGAATATATGAACTTGCCATTACCCAGCCACGATTGGATATGCCTGAATATTTGTGGAAGTCCTACATAGATTTTGAGGTAGGTTTTATTAGGGCCCAGTCACACAAGCACTTTTAGCGGTGGATGTACAGTACTAAAGTCATAGAATCACAGTAAAAATATTGCTTAAATTATGTCCGCAATATCCATTTATTTTGGGTATACATAATTATGTATACGGCTGTACCTATTTCAAATATTGTAGTTCATAATGTTATCATTTGAATATTTGATACAAGAATATATAGCTCAAATCCCTCCAAAAATATGGTGAGATGTAACATACTTCAGACTCTGATACAATCACCACTACAGCTGGTGCCACACAAGCAAATTTATCATCTAATTGTATCAAGAGTCTGGTATACACCTCAAGTTATCCTGTTGTTGTTGTTGTTCCCTAAGCTGCCTGGCTGAACGGCCCCGAGTCCCTAAGGAAGGCCATGGCCACGGTCGGGCTTTCCCACAGAGCTCTCAAGGAGTGTAGATTGGGTTGTTGGCGCAAGTGATTGTGTGAAATGCATTCTTCTATGATGTGTTTATTGGTATGGGGTGCTGTGTTACATCCTGGGCAGGTGTCGACGACAGAGTTAATAATAATAATAATAATAATAATAATTATCCAGTCTCTTCTGATAGCTCAGAAGAGCTGGATGGTGCCCGCATCTCAACCTGGCCAGGTGGGCTCTGTCCTCGCGAGGAAGGGAGGATTCAGAAGGATGCATTTCGGGAGGTCGTGCCTGCAACTGTGTGTTGTCTATGAGTGATTCGATGGAGCGGCGAGAGATATGAGTATGGATGTGTTTCTGGAAGCTGGTTTGGGATGGGCAGGGAGGGAGAGAAGACAGTATTTGTGTGTGATACCGTGTGCTGGGTGTTGTTTTGATATTTCTTGGTGTCTGTACTTACACTTACACTAGTTGTACTTACACTAGTTGTATTTGCGGGAGTGAGCATGCTCGTTAATTCCCGCCTCCTAAGATATGTTTGTCATACCGTGCTTTGAAACTATGCACTGATGGTGCAGACACTACTTCGGCTGGCAATTTGTTCCACCCACTAATCGAGTTGGTAGGAAATCTTTTACTTTTCAGATCAGATTTACTATTTAGCACTTTTAGTTTGTAGCTGTGACCTCTTGTCCTCTCACCTCCATCCCTCTCTATGAAGTTTTCTTGGTCGATTTTGTCAATACCTCTAACACATTTATATATCTGAATTTGCTGTCCTCGTTTCCTTCTCTGTTCCAGTGTAGGTAGATTCAATCTCTCGAGCCTCTCTTGGTACTCCAAATTTTCCAAACCTGGGATCATCCTCGTAGCTGCTTGTGGGTGTGTTGCCATGTAGTACAGTGGGCCCCACAAGGGTGCGGTTACCTTAGTCCGAGACATGCGCACACCCTTGTAAAACGTACCCTTGGAGCTTAAGAACCTATGGGAAATTCACTATGTAGTCCGGGGACTCTTCAAACTTACCCTTTTTTTGCCCAATAACCCCTGAAAAACATGAACTAAGGAAAGAATACCTGTACAGTATAGAAATATACATGTCTAGTAACTGTTTTTTCTGTTCTAAATCAAGAACTTTCACTTTTGTTTTGGTGGGTAACACGATCGCCCTGGGCGGTGGGTTAGGGGCAGCAGGTGGCTGGGGTGGTGGAGGGGCTGGAGGGTCCATTGTTCACAAAGAATGCGGAAGAGAATTGCAAGGCTGCGTCTGGGTACGCTTACACACGAGTCACTGAGTCATCCCGCGCTCTCTGACGTCACAAACATGGCCGCCCGACAAATGCGCATCCAGTTCCGCACGCTTTGCTTTTTTCGCACCCTTGGATTATAAGCACCGCACGGACATCTGCCGCACGGTTGGAGAATCGCACCCTTTTATTGCGCACCCTTGCGGGGCCGACTGTATAGTGGGTGGTGTTGGTTTGTGGAGGCTGCAGCCAGGAATGGAGTGCCTCTCATATCCAGATGGTCTTTGACTTTGAGGACTTTGGTTTCTTAATGTAGGTAATCTGTAGGTGTAGTGGCTGTGCAGCCTGTGATGGTTTTTAGGGCTTTATTTTGAATAGTCTGTAAGGTCTTGTGATGTGTTTCGGCTAGGTTAGAAGCCCAGGTAGGGCTTGCATATTCCATCACTGATCTTATGTACTGTTTGTAAACTGTGGTGGTGGTTTCTTTGTTGTCCAAATTTTGTGTGGGCAAGTGACCTGAGGACATTAAGTCTGGGTGTCAGTTTATTTTTCATGTTTATGGTATGCTGTTTGAATGTCATTAGAGTATCATATGTTATTCCTAGGATTTTGGGTGAGTGTGTGTGTGTTAGGGGTGTGTTGTTTATGGTGAGTTGCGGGGTGTATTTGTGTTCTGCTGTCCAGCTTGCGAGGAGGGTTACAGTGGATTTGGCAGGTGCTAAATTGAGTCTGTAGTGCACCAGTCATGTAATGTGTTGAGATAGGGTTGAAGGAAAAGTGTTGCTGTGTCTGGGTTTTGGTGTGTGCATGTGAGTGTTATGTCATCTGCATAGGAGGATATGTTTATTTGGGGTGTGTGGGGTGTAGTTATATCATGCATGTACAGATTGAAGAGTGCGGGCGACAGGACGGATCCTTGCGGGACTCTTTTTGGGAAAGTCCTGATGCTAGATGACTGACCGGCAAAAGATACATGTGCACATCTACCTGCTAGGAAGTTGGCCAGCCACCTTTTTGTGTTGTTGTGCATGTTTGTGTCGTAGATTTTGTTTGTTAGGTTGTGGCGAGGGATGGCATCGAAGGCTTTACTAATGTCGAGTGTGGTGGTCTGGCTGAGTTGATGCCGTCAAAAGCTCTTTGTGTAAGGTCTGTAAGAAGAGTGTTTGTGGAGTGCAGTGGCCTGAAGCCATGTTGTGTTGGAGCTAGGGGTAGAGCGTGTGTGGTCAGATGTAGTATAAGGCGTTCCATGACTTTGGAGGGGGTGCAAAGGAGTGTGATAAGGCGGTGTGAGGAGGGTAGCGTGGGGTCTTTGTTGGGTTTGGGGAATGTAATGATGACACCATGCTTCCAGATGTCTGGTATTGTGTTATGTGAATAACTGTCGTTTGATATGTTAGTGAGGGCTTGTATGCCTTGTGGTCCTAGGTGTCTGAGGTGTATGTTGCTCGTGTTGTCTAGGCCACAGGCGGGTGAGTGCTTGAGATTGTTCATGATATGCTTTGTCTGGTTGTTGGTGAAGGGTGCATAGTCAGGGTCTGTGGGGAACTGTTTTTAACGTTGGATGACAAGTTGGTCATCTTTTAGGTGGTTTTAGGTGGCTGACATGAGAGAAGTTTGCTTGTTGTTTATATGAAGGAGTAGAGTCTGTTGTTGTTGTTGTTGCTGTTCCCTAAGCTGCCTGGCCGAACAGCCCCGAGTCCCTGAGGAAGGCCATGGCCATGATCGGGCTTTCCCACAGAGCTCTCATTGAGTGTAGATTGTGTTGTTGGCGTAGTGGTTGTGTGAAATGCAGTCTTCTATGATGTGTTTAATGGTATGGGGTGCTGTGTTACATCCCGGGCAGGCGTCGACAACGGAGTCATCCAGTCTCTTCTGATAGCTCAGGAGAGCTGGATGGTGTCCGCATCTCAGCCTGGCGGTGGACTCTGTCCTCGCGAGGAAGGGAGGATTCGGAAGGATGGATTTCGGGAGGTCGTGCATGCAGCTGCGTGTTGTCTGTGAGTGAGTGGATGGATCGGCGAGAGATATGAGTATGGCTGTGCTTCTGAAAGTTGGTTCGGGGTGGGCAGGGAGGGAGAGAGGACAATAATTGTGTGTGATACCGTGTGCTGGGTGTTGTTTTGATATTTCTTGGTGTCTGTGGGTGTGTTGCCATGTAGTTTAGTGGGTGGTCTTGGTTCGTGGAGGCTGCTGCCAGGAATTGAGTGCCTCTCATGTCCAGATGGTCTTTGACTTTGAGGATTTTGGTTTCTTGATGTAGGTGATCTGTGGGTGCAGTAGCTGTGCAGCCTGTAATGATCTTCAGGGCTTTGTTTTGAATAGTCTGTAAGGTCTTATGATGTGTTTCAGCTAGGTTAGAAGCCCAGGCTGGGCTTGCGTATTCCATCACTGATCTTATGTATTGTTTATATACTGTGGTGGTAGTTTCTTTGTTGTGTCCAAATTTTGTGTGAGCAAGTGACCTGAGGGCGTTAAGTCTGGGTGTCAGTTTCTTTTTAATGTTTGTGGTGTGCTGTTTGAATGTCATATGAGTATCATATGTTACTCCTAGGATTTTGGGTGTGTGTGTATGTGTTAGGGGTGTGTTGTTTATGGTGAGTTGAGGGATGTATTCGTGTTCTCCTGTCCAGCTTGTGAGCAGGGTTGCGGTGGATTTGGCTGGGGCTAGATTAAGTCTGTTTGTAGTGCACCAGCCATGTAGTGTGTTGAGATAGGGTTGAAGGAGATCTGTTGCTCTTTTTGGGTCATGGTGTGTGCATGTGAGTGTTATGTCATCTGCATATGAAGCTAAGTTTATTTGGGGCGTATTGGGTGTAGTTATATCGTGCATGTACAGATTGAAGAGTGCGGGCGATAGGACGGATCCTTGTGGGACTCCGTTTGGAAAGTTTCTGATTTTAGATGACTGACCGGCAAAAGATACGTGTGCACATCTGCCTGCTAGGAAGTTGGCCAGCCACCTTTTTGTGTTGTGCATGTTTGTGTTGTAGATTTTGTTTGTTAGGTTGTGGCGGGGGATGGCATCGAAGGCTTTACTAATGTCGAGTGTGGCTAATAGTGATCTGTGTGGTGGTCTAGCTGAGTTGATGCCGTCAAAAGCTCTTTGTGTAAGGTCTGTGAGAAGAGTGTTTGTGGAGTGCAGTGGCCTAGAGCCATGTTGTGTTGGAGCTAGGGGTAGGTCGGGTGTAATTAGTTGTAATACTAGGCGTTCCATGTCTTTGGAGGGGGAGCAAAGGAGTGTGATGGGGCGGTGCGAGGAGGGTAGCGTGGGGTCTTTGTTGGTTTTGGGGAATGTGGTGATGATACCATGCTTCCAAATGTCTGGTATTGTGTTGTGTGAATAGCTGTAGTTTGATATGTTAGTGAGTGCTTGTATGCCTTGTGGTCCCAGGTGTCTGAGGTGTATGTTGCTTATGTTGTCTAGGCCACAGGTGGGTGAGTGCTTGAGATTGTTGATGATATGCTTTGTCTGGTGATTGGTGAAGGGTGTATAGTCAGGGTCTGTGGGGAATTGTCTCTTACGTCGGATGACACGTCGGTCGTCTTTGTGAGGTTTTAGGTGGCTGACATGTGAGAAGTGATTGATGAGAGTGTTTGCTTGTTGTTTACATGAAGGAGTAGAGTCTGTTGTTGTGATTGCAGCATGTGATTGTGTTGTGTTGCTGTTGGAAAGTGTGATGCTGTTTAGTGTTTTGTAGAATTTTTGGGGGTTTGTTTTGTGATCAAGTGTTTGTAGGAAGTTATTCCAATTTAGTTTTTGTTGTTCTTGTATTTTGTTGTTAGTTTGGGTGTTGAGTGCTTGAATTTGTTGTGTGATGTCTTGTGTGTGGGGTGCTGGGGAGTGTTTCAGTATGTCGCGTTGTCTGATGAGGTTTTGAATTTCTGGTGTGAAGTTGGGGTTGTGTCTTTTTCTGTTACCTCTTGGAATGTATTTCTTGTCAGCGTTTTGGATAGTTTTATTGAGTATGTGTACAGCATTGTTGATGTTAGTGATGGGTGTACTGTTTAGAGTTGTGAAGTGTTGTTCTGTCTCATTTGTGAATGCTTCCCAGTTAGCTCTTTTATAATTGGTGTATGTGTGTATTTATTAGTGGCCCCTCCATCATTGACGAACATGCCTATTACATAAGGCACCCTCTTCAAACACTCATCCGCCGTAGTTTGAATCTACCGCGCAGAGCATACAAAATTTGAGGAGCCTTCATCATGAGCGCACGCGACCTCACTCATGGCTTCAGTCATTATGAATTGGGTTCTCACTACGAAAAAACTTTGTAAAAAATAAAAACAAAAACAAAATAAGAATAACTATTCAATAAGCTTTCCATCATATCGTGGATGTACTTGTGTGGATCTTTGACCAGACGCTGATTCAGGCGTCATTCTTCCTTCTCTGCTCTGCGCTCAGCCTGCCCGGACGTGTCTCCCCACGCTCCGCTGGTTCCGCATTTGTTGCGTCCCTAGTGAGTTTTTTCTCATTTGTTTACTCTGGGATGTATCGAGTAAGGTTAGGATATGCGTAGCAGGAGTGTCCTGGGCTAGTTGCCCGCAGTGCAATGTATTTTGGGTCGTGTGTTTGGGGCATTTATTTCGGGTGTACCCTCGTGGTCCTGTTGTGGACTTGTGAACTTTTTCACAGTTAGCTAGCTTTGTGATGCAGGCGGCTTTCATTACGCGTTATTATTGCTTCCTTTTATCTTTCTGATGAGGTAGCTGATTGTTGCTGACGTTCCCAGCGTATTTTTCTTCACTTAGTGAAGTTTTTTCTGGGTCCCGAGTCAGTTCTTCCATTTGCCGGAAGTGTTTGCTACAGTGGTGTGTTGGCGGTGGTTCCTGTTGTGATATAATTCAGTGCTTTTTGTTTATATTCCGACATGTTTACTTTTATCCCGACATGTTTACTTTTATCCGTCTGCCTATGCCTAGCCAGCCTCTCGTAGCTTTGCCACATGTACAAGTGTTATTGATTTATTTTATAAATATGTACTACTGTATCATGTGTGTCCTGGTTTAGTTGTGTATTGGCTAATTCCACGGACTATTTATGTGTCCTGGGATAGTTGTGTATTGGCTATTTCCACGGACTATTTTGTGGGCCCGGCGTTAGTTGTGCTTTGGCTAACTCCTCGGTCCTGTGTTGCGTTCAGATGGTATCTGGACGGGGTGGGTTGCTTTTCCGGCGGGTTTTTCTCGGTTACACCATGAAAAACCCGGCTGGTTGCCGTGTTTTGGCCACGTGTGGTTTTAAAACAGGCTTGTTTCCCCGGCGAGTGGTTGTCTGTGGCTCTCCAGGACTGCGTCTCTGTGGTGGAGCCTGAGTCAGGCTCCCTATAAATCCCGGCGGGATGGCTGTACCCATCTAACAGTGTTCATGCGGACACGTGTTGTATGTAGTTTTTCCCGGTTTTGCAAAGCCAATAAAAAACTAAGCTGTTGTAGTTTGTTTTTCCTCCCCGGCGATCTTTTACAAAGAAGTGGGGATAGGAACAATTGGGGTTAACTTTATAAACATAAAATCACACCCGGCGGGTGCACCCTGGAAGGGTGGGATGAACGAATTGGCAAAATTCAGTTTAGTTGACCAGACAATTGAGGGATGATTTGTGTATCGCCGCCTTCAACAACATACGGCGATTTAGGGCACAATTGGGGTTAACGTTTCTTAATCTTAAATTCACACCCGGCGCTCCTTGGAAGGGTGGGAATAACGAATTTACAATTCAGTTTAGTTAACCAGACAATTGAGGGATACGTTTTGTATCGCCGCCTTCAACATACGGCGATATAAAAGACACTTCGGGAGAAGTCAGATCTCGTATATTTGTCAGGCTTCCCAGTTTTTGATCTGCGAGATAATTCGGGGGCCGGCGTCTTTGTAGTTTTTTATTCTCCAAAATTGAATCTTGAAACAAACACCATCGGAAAGACTAAATCAGTTATAAACGCCATGCTGGTCTTTATATTATGTCAGGGTATTCATAAATCTTTTGGACAAGTTAAGATATTCTGAAATCTTTTACTTAGGAACCCCACCGCGTAGCGAGCTGTAGTCGTGGAGTATTACGTCTCGTTACCCGGCGGGTTATTTAACACTTGTGTGCGAACATGTTGGGTTAACCTTATGAGCATTAATTCCTGGATTTTTTGTTTTTTTCCAGAGCTGGGTCCCGGCGGGTCTATACAGAACCTGGAGTAAGTTTCCCACCAGTTTCTGTCATGGCTACCTTTGCCCCTGTCTTTGCTTTGTGCATTACGCCCACCTGTTCAGGTATCCCTATTTTTGCACACACCCTTTGCATTAAATGTGTTAAATGTCTCGACCGCTCAAGGGGTCTGTGGGTTATGAGAAACTGTACCTTTTGCTCTCAATTAAGCCATAAAGTGCTTCAGGACAATGATAAGACCGCGGCGGTCGCTTTACGGGAGGTCAGGCAGCAGATGACCACTTATACTACTACCGTGGCTCACAAGTCACTTCAATGCGATAACGTACCTCTTTGGGATAAGTTACTAATTGAGCACCCCCCCATTAAACGTCCCTCTAGAGTAACTGTACGAAAGTCGGCAGAGACTGGACAGGGTCTTACACTTTCTCCAGCCCCAGGCACATCTAAGAGACAACGAGAACCTACGCCCCAGGTGGCAGCATCACGGGCGCGATCCAGGTCCCCTATTAGACAGCAGCCGCCTAGTCTCTCGTCTTCCCCGGCTAGTAAGAAGAGCAAGACTGAGGGGTCCACCAGTGGTCATAGCGAGAAATATTCAAAGTCCAAAGGCGGTTCTAGGTCGCACCGTAGCCACAAATCTTCTCGAAGAGACTCACATGATCGAAAGGCCTCCCGGCGTTCACCGGAGTCTGGTGCCTCTCGTCATACCTCTACCCCCGACAAAGCTAGTATTCAATCTGATGAGGCTAGTGTAGTGTCAGCAACCAAAGATAGTTTGCCAATTAGTATTCTAACCTTAGAATTGGAGAGTTCGGTGGACAGTGATCGTCCTATAGCAGAGTCAACAGACTCCCAAGGGAGTGCAGGCCAAGGCCTAGGTGTATGGCGGTTTGCTCAAGATACACAAACAGTGGCTGATGTCCACCGGGACGCGGCGATCCCATCATCCATTCCCGACTTGTCTTGGCAACACGACGGGACTCCGGCTTCGGCGGAATCCTCTCACGGGGAGCCAGATGACAAAGACGAGGTATCAATAATGTCGGACATGGAAGTGCAAGAGTCGGGTTCAGTTTTAGACGACGCACAGGATCGGAATGATTCACCTCTGAGTTCGTCATCAACTAAATATGTCACAGCAGAAGAAATAGATGATTTACTGGTTAATGCTCTAACTAAATTTTTGGCCAACAGCCGGAGACTCCTACAGTAGACCTGGGAGCTCCCATGACAAGTTCCAATGTTCGGCCTCTGATGACTTCTATTGCTTTGACTCAGATTCCTCACCCTCCCTCTATATCACCATCTGTGGTCACTAGGCCTGCTTCGGCGGCACTCACCACTTCTAGTGTAAGGGTTATAACGGATGTGAATCCGCCCCCGTTAGATAAAGCACCAATAAAGAAGGTAGCAATGCCCCTATTATACGGTCCCGACGAGTCATGGGTACAATTGATCCCCACTAAACCAGAGGTCACTCAGCCCACCTTGTCAGGGGAACTTCCAGTGCCACGAGAGTGGGTAATCCAAGGCAATAAATCTAAAAAATTAAGAGCCTTGGATTCTTTGGGTAATGTACTAGATGTTAATGTTAAGGCCATTCCTAACTATTATCACCAGGACTATTTTGTATATACTGCTACACCTGCCCTGCCCCCTGCCTCAGCTTCAAAACTATTTTCTGACTGGTCGAAGCATGATGGGTTTAATGACATAAAAGCACTGTCAGCTCTCACTCCAGAACTAGATTTGCAAACTGTCACAGACACAGTCGCTAATCCAGTGTTGAAGGTGGGGCAGTTGGGCCCGGGGCCTTGGGTGGAATGGGCTCAGAACTTTGCGACCACCTTCACCTCAAAATCTTCCCACCAAATTCCTCACGATAGTCATTCTTGGTTCTCTATGCCAGTGTGTTCTGCCGGCGGAGTCCCTTCGGCTTTGTTTGCTTTCTTAGCTGCCCCCAAAATCAATCTATGTGAACTCAAGGACCCTTTCACTACTCCTTCCCCAACTCACCTAGACCGGGAATTTAGGCTACGAGGGAAAGCGTATAGACTTTTCTCCCAGTACATTGTGACGCACCAGGTGGCGAAATCGATGCTCCGATCCACTCAGGCAATCGCAGACGCGGATGCCAGAAGATCGGTTGAACTATCTCGGCGATTGCTCCTTCAGACGTCGATTCAGTCGTTGGGTGATATCCGCACAGCCTTGCTTGAGGCGGTCCGGGCGAGACAAGATCTCAGGATGTCCTTGGTACGGAAACTTCCTGATCGAATTGCGAATCAGGTGGTCATGTCACCAGTGCTCACTCCCTCTTTAATGTCCCCTGAGGTGTGGAGAACGGTTTTTAATATGGCTCAGGCCTTTAAACATAGTCCCGCCCCTTCTAAGAAACCTGCCTTTAACTTTCCCAAACCCAAGCCAGTCGCAAAAGCACAGCCGGGGGGATCTAAGCCCTTTCATCTACCTAAGTCCGCCTCCCCCCAAGGTCAGTACAGGTATAGACAAGGTAAGTTTACAGGTCAGAAAGGACGAGGCTATAACAAACCAGGTCAGGGCCCGTCTTCTGCCAACGCCGGCCAGCCGGCTAAGCGTCCACCACCACCATCTCCACCACCATAAAAAAGCTAAGTCTCTCTCACTCCCGGGGCCGGTTTTAAGGCGGGTGGATCCGAGGGTAGTACAACCGGCGAACCCTTGTCTGCTAACTGGGTCGTTCCGAACGTGTCACCAAGCATGGCCGTTAAATACTTGGGCAAGGATGGTGGCACACAAAGGCATCACTTGGCAGTGGCTCCGGCGATCTCGTTTACGTCAGCCGACTACGGCGAATCTAGTTTCATTAGAGGTGGAGTCACTGGTCAAGGAAATGATAGCCAAGAATGTCATCATCCCGGTCCCTCAAAATTACCCAGTCTTCACATCCAAGCTATTTTTGGTACCCAAAAGGGACAGTGTTCAGATGAGACCTGTCGTAGACCTGTCGTATCTGAACCTTCACATTCACAACGAGTCATTCAGGATGTTAACTGTACACCAAATCAGGCTAACACTTCCGCCGGGAGGATGGATGTGTTCCCTAGACCTGACAGACGCTTATTGGCACGTCTCGGTAAACAAAAGATTTCAAAGATTTCTGGCCTTACGGATCAGGAATCAAACTTATGTTTTTCAGAGGATGCCATTCGGATTGAACCTGGCACCTCGCTTATTCATAAAATTAGTCCGGCAAGCCCTGATGCCATTGTTAAAACAAGGGATCAGGATTTTGTGGTACCTAGACGACTGGCTAGTGGTGGCAGAGACGGAGCAAGTATGCATAAATCATGTCAACATAACATTAAAACATGTCAAAACTCTAGGGTTCAAGGTAAATCTGGTAAATTCAAACCTTGTTCCCTCACGAGTAGTTCAGTGGATAGGGCTGGTTTGGGACACAGCTGCTCTCACTCTGAGTCAGAGTGTGGACAACCGAAACAGATTTTGCAGGAAACTGTTCCTGTTCCTTCACAGTCTGACTACGACACGGAGAATCTGGGAGTCTCTGGTCGGCTCTCTCAACTGGATTCAACTAACTGTAATGTTGGGCCGGTTGAAAGTAAAGCGTTTAATATTGGAGGGCAAAAAATATTTTCCACTATTGCCGGCGGAAAAATTATGGCCCATACCAAAATTAATCCACAACTTACTAGAGGTCTGGGCGAAGAGGGAAATGTTGCACTCAGTAATGTCATGGACCTCTCCTCCGCCGACGGTATGGGTAGACACGGATGCGTCAGGAACGATACGTTGGGGTTTTCAGTCAAACCAAGGGCACCAGGGTCAAGGGCTTTGGTCCCATTTAGAAATCTCCCACATCAATGTCAAAGAATTACTAGTCCCCTTATATTTCCTTCAGGCTCACGGCTCTACTTTACGGGGCAAGTCGGTGGCCTTCAGAATGGACAATCTGAATGCGGTTCACTGTATTCAGAAACAAGGGTCAACGAGATCTCGGAAGTTGCTAAACGTGTCGGAAGAGATTTTTATTCTAGCCAACAGGCTGGACATTCATCTTCACGCATCTTATCTCCCAGGCGTAGCAAACGTCTGGGCAGACGCTCTGTCTCGGAGACAGAGCACAACAGTAGAATGGGCGCTCAAGCAACCCATTTTCAACCAAATGATTGCAGAGCTTTACCATCCACAAGTGGATCTGTTCGCGTCCGAGGAGACTCACAAACTCCCACTGTACCTCACCCGCCGGACGATAACGCCGGCAGGGGGGCCAGACGCCCTAGTGACAGACTGGAACAGGTGGAGTTCCATCTATCTGTTTCCGCCGCCAGACGCGTCTCTAATGTGCCATGTAGTAAACAAACTACGAGATTATCGGGGCTTAGTCTCGATAATCGCGCCCCTGAGGCCGGCGCAGTTGTGGTACCAGCAATTGAAAACGTGGTGCCCACACCCGGTGTCGCTCCCGGTCGGGTTTTTTCCACTTAGACACGATTGGCAACCTAGCGACCTCGCTGACTTTTGCATTATGGACATTCAGGAGGCCAAATGGCTAGCACCGTATGGTAGAGACGTGACCAATAAATTCATGAATCAATATACTCAGTCTACAAAACGACAGTATCAATCACATTGGCAAGCCTTTACGTCTTGGATCCTTAGGACAGAACAAACTGTGCCCTCAGTGGCTTTAGTTTTTAATTATTTAAATTATCTGTTCGAGCAGAAACATTTATCTGTGGTAACGTTAAAAAATCACTTAACAGCGATCAGGATACCATTTTGGGACCTTACCGGTCTCACCATACCAGTCGCGGAGGAAACAGGTTTTATGAGGGCATGTTTTAAACTCCGTCCACCTCCCCGTCAGCTCATGCCTACTTGGTCTCTGGACAAAGCATTGTCGTTACTTCATTCCCGTCTGTACCAAAATACTGCAGATTTTACATTACTATTAAAAAAGGCAGTATTTCTTTTGGCTTTGGCCACCGGGAACAGAGTGTCTGAGCTGGCGGCGATGAGCAACACACCTAATTGCCTCAGGTTTGGTAGGCTTAATGAGTGTATTCAAATTGGACCTTCCCCGGGGTTCATAGCCAAGAATGAGCACAGTGAACACGTGTTTTCAGAGTTCACAGTGCCGGCGTTGAAAAGGGGAAAGGTGCACCATAATTTATGTCCAGTGCAGGCTCTAACCAAATATTTGAGGGTAGCTCCTCTAAAACCCCAGGGTGCTTTATGGGTAGCAAGTACGGGTAAGCGCTTGCTGAAACGTAGATTGGCTTCTCTTTTGGTCGAGGTCATTAAAGAGAGTAATCCCGGCGTTGTGGGTAGGGCCCACGATTTAAACCTTCCTTGCCATGTATAGCTTTAAGGCAGAGGGTCTAGGTGGCCCTTAAGTCACTTTTTGTTTAATTTCAAGGAAAATGGGGGGGGGGGGTGCAGTCAGTGTAATATAGGACACCCTAGACCCCGCCGGAGTATAAGAGCTGTGATACTAGTTATGGGTATTGTGATATGAAAATTTCTCTGTAATATTCAGTGCAGGAAATTGTGCTAGTACAATGGTAGTACAAACAACAGTGTTGTTAGAATAGTTTTAGCTGTAAAAGCAATTTAATTTTAAGCATTGGATATATTTTGCAAGATATATCCACTAGTATTATGGGGTTATATGTGCACATGTAAACTTATAAGTTTTTATTTTTCACCACTTATGTTGAGTGGGGTGCCTTGTTAACTTACAGATCTGTTCACAGAATCTCAAGAGTTAACCCTTTTTATCAAGCAGGCTTCTTTGAAGCACGCTCCTGCTTGAACCCCCTTTTGTATATATGTGCTGCGCCAATAAATATATACTTTTTTCGAAGTAAGAATACTATGTGGTTGTTTGATTATCTGCTTTTGTTAGAGTTATGATATGATTACGAATGTCCCCCTCCAGTCTTAGATATCAGGCATGTTCGTCAATGATGGAGGGGCCACTAATAAATTATAGGTTTGACTCCTGCAAGGAGATAAAGAAAACCTAATATATAGTAGTGGCCCCGTAATCATTGACGACTGGGGCCCTCCCGACCATCCCCTTCCCATTCGTTGATGTATTGAGGATTTTGGTTTACTTGATATGTCAGTGAAGGAAGAATGATGCCTGAATCAGCGTCTGGTCAAAGATCCACACAAGTACATCCACGATATGATGGAAAGCTTATTGAATAGTTATTCTTATTTTCTTTTTCTTTTTATTTTTTACGAAGTTTTTTCGTAGTGAGAACCCAATTCATAATGACTGAAGCCATGAGTGAGGTCGCGTGCGCTCATGATGAAGGCTCCTCAAATTTGTTATGCTCTGCGCGGTAGATTCAAACTACGGCGGATGAGTGTTTGAAGAGGGTGCCTTATGTAATAGGCATGTTCGTCAATGATTACGGGGCCACTACTAAATATTAGGTTTTCTTTATCTCCTTGCAGGAGTCAAACCTATATTGTGGCTAGCTGGGGTGAGTCTGGTTTTGGTGGTGATAATGATCGGGAGGTGGTCCGAGCCTAAGGTTCTGACCACCCTCCAGGATGTTGTGGGGGCGAGTTCTGGGGAGCAAAAGGTGATGTCTGGAGATGATGGGTTATAGAGGGCTTGGTGAGGAATATGGGTATGTTGATGGATGTCGTTAAGGATGATGAGGTTATCTGTTTGGTTTGTAGTACCAGCCCTCTGTCTGTGTCGGGGTTGTCGACAAACCAGGCCGACGTCTTGGCGTTGAAGTCACCATCCAGGATGAGGTGTGGGGTGTTTGTGATGTGTTCTAAGTGTGGTCTGTATTCATTTGGTATTGTAGGGGATGTTTGGGGAGGGATGTATGTGTTTATGATGGTTATGTTGGAGGTGTTGCCAGTGCGTATTTTAATTGATTGTATTTCTGTTGTGTTATCATTTGGGGGGAGGAGGGATTTGGTTTGTACACTGGTTACTATGTATGATATTTCTTTGTGTACCAGGGTGATGAGTCCACCGCCCCCGCTGACAGCCTGGTCTTGTCTGATGGTGGTGAAATTATGAAATGTGGGTGTTTTTTGTGTTGTGCAGAGTTTTGTTTCTTGTAAGATGGCAATGTGTATGTTGTGTTGTTTGATGAAGTGTGAGAGTTCGTGTTTCTTTGTGTTGATGCCATCTATGTTCAATTGGAGAATATTAATGTTATGTGCACGATGTATGTTGGGTGCTGCTGCACGAGGATGGGGTGGGGGTGGGGGTGAGGGGGGGCTGGGGGTTGGGATGGGTGAGGTGGGGGTGGGGATTGGGGAGCAGGAGATGGGGGTTGGAATGGATTAGGATGGGGTGTGGTGTGTTGAGTTGAGGATGTGGATGGTATGGGAAGGTTAGGGGGGTTAGGGAGGAGAGGTGGACGGGTTTTAGGGGGGGGAGTGGATGATATGGGAAGGCTAGGTGGGTTGGGGAGGAGAGGTGGACGGGTTTTAGGCGAGGGATTTGACTGGGAGAGGGAGGGGCATGAGGAACAGGTCCAGGTGTTCGTGTAGTGTTTTTTGGAGGCAAGTGTTGTACAGGTGAAGTGGGTCCAGTTCCTGCATGAATTGCAGAGAACTGAACCCTTAATGTGGCGACTCGAAGTGATGGGTTTTGAGCAAGTTGGACATATGTATGTGTACGTGGGTCCTGGGTTGCTCTCAATGTCTCCGGCTAGAAGAAGTCTTCGAGAAATGACAGCCGGAGAGTCATTTCTCGGTGTAGGAAAAACTGTGTGATGTACTCACCTAATTGTAGTATACAGGATTTGAGCCTAAGCTCGTGTTGTCCTGTCTCTCTCTCTCTACATTTATCCAATTTTGCTTTAAAAGTTTGAATATTTCTTGCTCCCACCACCTCCCCATCCAACTTATTCCAACACTCAATGCTTCTGTACGGGAAGCTGAACTTTCTTACATCAGACTTACTTACAACTTTCCTCAACTAACATTCATGACCCCTGGTTCTTCCCTCGTCCCTCACCACAAAATCTCCCTTGTCGATCTTCTCAAAACCTTTCACACACTTAAACATCATGATCATGTCACCTCTCTCTCTCCTCTCCCTCAGCGTTGGCAGCTTTAGCCTCTCCAATCTCTCCTCATAAGGCAGGTCTCTAAGGCTAGCTATCATCTTAGTGGCAACTCTCTGAACTCTTTCCAGTTTTTTATTATGTTTTATAAGGTGTGGAGACCACACCACTGCTGCATACTCCAGTCTTGGTCGTATTATTGTCCCTATTATTTTTGCTAACATCTCTTCATCTAAATAATTCAGAGCTATTCTCATGTTAGTCAATACTGCATAGGTTTCACCAATTATTTTATTTATATGCTGTATATGTGTGTGTGTGGTGGTGTGAGAGGTCTGGAAATTCCCGGCGCGACTGAAGCCGTTCCAAGGACCCGTGCCCCCAGGGAGGGGGCAGGGGATGGTTGTGACGGTTTGGCTCCCGAAACTGCTCCCCGCGGCCGGCATCCGGTTGTCCTCCACTGGTCGTTGATCTTGTCTCCGGCCGTGGAGGGTCGGCAGCCGTCCGCGGTTGGCAGCTCCGGGAGGTGGTCCCACGGCGTAGACACCGCCACATCAGGACCTGAGTCTGTTGTTGTGATTGCAGCATGTGATTATGTTGTGTTGCTGTTGGAAAGTGTGATGCTGTTTAGTGTTTTGTAGAGTTTTTTGGGGTCTGTTTTGTGATCAAGTGTTTGTAGGTAGTTATTCCAATTTAGTGTTTGTTGTTCTTGTATTTTGTTATTAATCTGTGTGTTGAGTGCTTGGATTTGTTGTGTGATGTCATGTGTGTGAGGTGCTGGGGAGTGTTTCAGGTTTTGAATTTTTGGTGAGAAGTTGGGGTTGTGTCTTCTGTAACCTCTTGGAATGTGTTTCTTGTTAGCGATTTGGATAGTTGTGTTGAATGTGTGGACAGCATTGTTGATGTTAGTTATAGGTGCGCTGTTTAGGGTTTCAAAGTGTTCTGTCTCGTTTGTGAAAGCTTCCCAGTTGGCTCTTTTATAGTTGGTGTAAGTGTATCTGTGGCTAGCTGGATTGAGTTTGGTTTTGGTGGTGATAATGATCGGGAGGTGGTCGGATCTTAAGGTTTTTACCACCCTCCAGGTCCAGGATGTTGTGGGGGCGAGTTCTGGGGAGCAAAAGATGATATCTGGAGATGATGGGTCAAAGAGGGCTTGGTTGGCAGTATGGGTATGTTGATGGATGTCGTTAAGGATGAAAAGGTTGTCTGATTGGCGTTGTAGGGTCAGCCCTCTTTCTGTGTCCGGGTTGTCGACAAACCAGACCGACATCTTGGCATTGAAGTCACTACGCAGGATGATGTGTGAGGTGTTTGTGGTTTGTTGTAGTTGTGGTCTGTATTCGTTGGGTGCTGTAAGGGATGTTTGGGGGGGGGGGGATGTAGGTGTTTATGATGGTTATGTTGGATTTGTTGCCAGTGCGTATTTTAATGGTTTGTATTTCTGTTGTGCTATCATTTGGGGGAGCGGAGGGATTTGGTATGTGCACTGGTGTCTGTGTAGGTTATTTCTCTGTGTATCAAGGTGATGAGGCCATCGCCGCCGCTGACGGCCCGGTCTTGTCTGATGGTGGTGAAATCATGAATTGTAGGTGTTTTTTGTGTTGTGTGGAGTTTTGTTTCTTGTAAGATGGCAATGTGTATGTTGTGTTGTTTGATGAAGTGTGAGAGTTTGTGTTTCTTTGTGTTGATGCCATCTATGTTTAATTGAAGAATGTTAATGTTGTGTGCGCGGTGTATGTTGGGTGCTGCTGCACGAAGATGGGGTGGGGGTGAAGGAGGGGGTACGGGTGGGGAGGTTTGAGATGGGTGAGGTGGGGGTGGGGATTGGGGTGCAGATGAGGGTAGGAATGGATTAGGTTGGGGGTGTGGTGTGGGGGTTGAGGATGTGGATGGTATGGAAAGGCTAGGTGGGTTGGGGAGGAAAGGTGTACAGGTTTAAGGGGAGGGGTGTGACTGGGAAAGGGAGGGGCACGAGGAACAGGTCCAGGTGTTTGTGTAGTGTTTCGTGGAGGCAAGTGTTGTGCAGGTGAAATGGGTCCAGTTCCTGCAAGAATTGCAGAGAACTGAACCCTTAGTGTGGCGACTCGAAGTGATGGATTTTGAGCACGTTGGGCATATGTACTTGTAGGTGGGTCCTGGGTTGCTCTCGATGTCTCCGGCTAGAAGTAGTCTTCGAGAAATGACAGCCGGAGAGTCATTTCTCGGTGTAGGAAAAACAGTGTGATGTGTGTGAGAGGTGTGGTACTTGCCCGGGCGACCGAAGCCGCTCCAAGGGCTCGTGCCCCCAAGGAAGGGGCAGGGGTTTGTTGTGGCGGTTTGGCTCCCAGGAAACTGCTCCCCACGGTCGGCAGCCGGCTGTCCTCCATTGGTCGGCGAACTTGTCCTAGGCCGGGAGGGTCGGCAGCTCCGAGAGGTGGACCCACGACGTAGATGCCGCTACTCCAGGTCTTAGTTATTTTTAATGGATTGTGTTATTAATTTATATATTGTATTAAAATGTAAAACTTGCAAACAAAGTCAAACCAAAACTGGGACAAAGACAATATAAAGTCAAAACAACATATCAAAATCGCTATGTGGAAACAACGCTTACTAAAATAAAATGTTATGAAATGAAAGAACACAATCCACCACATAGGGTGTACATTACTACATGAGCAAGTTGTTGTTGTTGTTGTTCCCCAAGCTGCCTGGCCGAACAGCCCCAAGGCCCCGAGTAAGGCCAAGGCCATAAACGAGCGCAAGTTAATCAGGTTCCCAAGCAAACTAATCGCACATATAACAACGCACTATCGTCACTTTCAGGGAATTAGTCAATTTGGGAAGTCCGGGACATTCTGGCAAATATTACTAAACTCTGCATGAATAAAAGAAACTACAATTAGTGTTCAAATGTTATATTAACCCAGTGAGACCCAGCGTCGCACGTGATGCGTCGGCAGTGTTTGATCACCAACTCCCAGCGACGCATCACGTGCGTCCGACATATAAAAAACACTTACGTGGCTCGTAAGGTAGGAAATGGCGGGAGAATAGGAGGGGGAGGTACCGTAGTGTGTGTGGGAGCCGGGCCGAGACAGCCGCGCGGCTGGTGGTGGTGGGCTTAGTGGGGATACTTTACACCCTTAGTTCACCGCCACTTTGAACCTTCATTACTCCGGTCGTATGGGAGCTAGAGGCTTGAGATTTATGTATTTACCTAATCTTCCTAATTAGCTTTTCACAAATCTTGCATACAATACTATGAATTATGTGAGACACTCCTTAGGATGTATGCCGTACAATGCCATACTCAGTTTTTACCCTAGTGCTCCCGGGCGGGTGGTCATGCGGGGAAGACGAACTTTCGACCCCCCCCGCCCCCCGCCCCCCAAATGACCGAAATGATTTTTTTTAATTTTTTTATTCATTTCTCACTATTCTCTTCCATTTTGGCTCAACAAATTTTTTTGAGGCTCCCCCCTCCCCCCCAAAAAATGTCCGAGGTGATTTTTTTTTTTGTTTTTTTTTTTCATTTCTCATCCTTGTCTTCCATTTTAGCAAAAAAAAAAAAAGAAGTGAAAATGGCTTGGGACTGGGGTGAACAAAATATTATAACTAGCCGGGGCTCAACGGGTTAAAATCAAATTTGCAACTTGACAAGACGTTAACAATAGTACAAAATAAAAATGAATAAGATATATGTGTGTGTGGTAACCACCGAGGAATATGTCTTCTAAGCGTAGTAGGGAAGGTATACAGTAGGGTAGTGATTGAGAGAGTGAGAGTGAGAACGGAGAAATGGATAGGCGACGAGCAGGGAGGTTTTAGGAAGGGAAGAGGATGTGTAGATCAGATTTTTACCCTGAATTGTGTTGTGGAGAAGTATCTGGAGAAGAAACAAAAGGTGTATGTTGCCTTTATGGACTTGGAGAAGGCCTATGACAGAGTGGATAGAGAAGGTTTGTGGAAAGTACTTAGAATATACGGAGTAGAGGGCAAGTTGCTGAAAGCAGTGAAGAGCATGTATGAGGGTGCAAAGGCGGCAGTACGTGTGGAGAGTGAACAGAGCGAGTTCTTTGACCTGAATGTTGGTTTGAAACAGGGGTGTGTGATGTCCCCGTGGTTGTTTACTGTATATATGGATGGAGTCATGAAAGAAATAATATCAAGAGCAGTGGATGTTGGTGTATCGCTGAAAAGGGAGGGAATTGAGTGGAAGCTACCTACTGTATACTGCTGTTTGTGGATGATACAGTTCTGATGAGTGATAATGAATGGGAGTTGCAGGGTCTGGTAAATGAGTTTGGAACAGTGTGCGAAAAACGGAATTTGAAGGTAAATGCGGGGAAGAGCAAGGCTATGGTCTTCGAAAGGGGTGAAGTCACAGAGTGTGAGGTGAAGCTGAACGGTCAGGCTATGGAGATCGTCAAGTCTTTTAAGTATCTGGGCAGTGTGTTGAGTAAAGATGGGACTATGTATGAAGAAGTGCGGGAGAGGGTACAACAGGGGAAGAGGGTTGTAGGAACGCTAAAAGCAGTAACAAGAAATAGGGTGGTCAGTATGGAAGTGAAGAAGTCCTTGCATGACAGTGTGGTAATCCTGACACTGACTTACGGAAGCGAAGCATGGACGTTGGTTGAGAGACTCAGACCAAGAGTGAGAGCAGTGGAAATTAATTACTTAAGGAGTGCGTGCGGAGTTACATGGAGGGATACACAGACTAATGAGGAAGTAAGAAGGAGGTGTGGTGTGGAGGTAGATGTGCTGGAAAGTGTGAAAAGGAACAACTTGAGATGGTTCGGCCATATGGAACGTATGGAAAGCGAGAGAATGACTAAGAGGGTGTACGAGAGCGAGGTGGAGGGACAGAGAGGGAGAGGTAGACCGAATGAGAGGTGGAAGGATGGAGTGAGGAAGTACATGAACGAAGGCGGTGCTGGTTGGGGGGGAGGGGCGTCGACTGACTGGGGACAGAGGTGCATGGGGGCGGTTCGTTCGTGGCCACCCCTTCGGGGATCAGGGCGTCAGGCAATAGATAGATAGATAGAAGATATATGTAATATTACAAAAAATAAATATATAGCACTCATTAACGATAGTGCTATCGGGTAGGTACCTGTAAGCATAGCATGCCTCAAGTGACCCCTATCAATAACTACCCTACAATTAGTCAATTAGTCAGACCATTAGACCATTAGTCAATGGTGATGGGCTGGTCTATCAGAGTGAGAACTGAGCGATCTCTGCCATACCCATAGCTTACTCCTACTGTTCCTTTTACTTATGTATTTCCTAGATCTCAAGTGACGGCGTCTTTTCCGTGGATTGACCTCCCAATCTACCAAGATTGGAAGGCAAAGCGTCACATTTTTCCTTTGCCTCTCAACTTTCTCTTCATAATTGCCGAGGGGCACAGGGCCCTGGGTGGGGCTTTGGTTTCCCGGGCGTTTCCGCACCCTCCTCGGCTCAACGCCATGGCGTGGCTTCGGTCACCCAGGCTTTATTGTGGTAGGCGGGGAGGGTTCTGTGGGGGCGCTCGGTTATGGCCTTGGCCTTGCTGGGGCCTTGGGGCTGTTCGGCCAGGCGGCTTGGGGAACAAAAACAATAACAACAACTACCCTACAAATAACCTACATTTATCGCACAAATAAACTAAGGAAATTGCAAAAGCAAGCAATTGATACTATCGACAATGAATACATATAATATAAAGACAAATAATTGCAAAATATGAAGAAGTAACAACAGATTTAAACAAAGAGTACTCTTTTAACAAGAACAATTAATTTAAAAAAATCATCAATATTAATATTAATATTAGAAAAAGAAAAAGATAAACAATAAATACAGACAAAAAGTAAGCAGGTTATACAAGAAACTTCAAGTTAAAAAGGCTTGATTAAAATGATTGATGTCAAATTTTAAATAGTCACAATAATTGACCCTAAAAAGGTTAAATTTATGTAACAATTTACTTGCCTCAAAACCTCTGTCTACTAAGAGTTTGTATAGTAACCTAGCTCTAGCCCAAAATTCATCTACTTTAGTGCAAATTTTGCAAAATCTTAACTGGGAATAAAAATAATTAGAAGTTATTTTACTATCGATATTACTACTAGGGAAAGGAAAGTTTATTACGTTAAAATTAAAATCATCAACTTTGTGATATACATTAAGTATGCACTGTTCATTAACAATCTCTATATTTATATCAAGAAAATTTTCAACTTTATAATTTACGTTACATTGTGTGAGGGGAATAGAATTAGGATAAATAAGTTTAGCAACTTGATTAAAATTTAACAAATTGCAAACGAGAATATCATCAATATACTGTATCTACTATTATTACTTAACAATTTAGCAAGTGCTAATTTTTCTGGGATTTTATTTTTCTTGCTACTGTCAACTAAGTCTTTTATATATTTAAATTCTAAAGCAAGCAAGAATAAATTGCAATTAAAGGGCTAGCATTTCCACCCATAGGAATTCCTAATATTTGTTTGAAAATATAAGGCCCGAATCTAACATAAGTATTGAAAAGGAGAAATTTAAGGGCATCTTTAAGTTTAGTTCTATCAAAATATACTGAACTAGTGGGAGTAGAGCTAAGTGATGCATTATTAAAATATGCATAAACATTTATGAAATAATTACTATGATAGATATATAGCTATCATCAATTTTTTACCTCATCCTCTGACTTCGATATAATCCACCACTAAACTGTTACTGTGACTCGGGCTTAACTGCTCGTGAGGCGCTGGCTTTAGTTGGTGATGGGCTGGCACTACCCAAATGGGGTTTAACCCCTTTACCACCATGACACCTTTCTAACTTCGAGTCTGCCTTAAATTAGATGATTGTATGCAGCTTAAGAAGGAGCTATGTTACTAAGAGGGTTTATTGAGATCGTATTTACCCATTTGAGTTGCATAGGTAGATTATAAACTAAAGAAAATTTTCTAATTGTAGCCAGAATATGATGAAAATTACATCATGGTGGTGAAGGGTAAAGTGTCCCCTGCCTCACACAACTTTATCTTTCTTCGGGTGGGTGCCCAACCCCGAAAGGGGTTGAAATAGGGGAGCTATCCCCCCGCCAAAGGCGGCTTTCTAGGGCCTTTCCTAGCTGATGCTGAGAGGATTGGGTTCTAGTCATGTGGTGATGGGCTGGTCTATCAGAGTGAGAAATGAGTGATCTCTGCCATACCCGTAGCTTACTCTGACTGTTCCTTTTACTTATATATTTTCTAGATCTCGAGTGACGGCGTCTCTTCCGTGGATTGACCTCCCAATCTACCAAGATTGGAAGCCAAAACGTCACAATTTTCCTTTGCCCCTCAACTTTCTCTTCATAATTACTGAGGGGCACAGGGCCCTGGGTGGGCTTTGGTTTCCCGGGCGTTTCCGCACCCTCCTCAGCTCCCCGCCATGGAGTGGCTTCGGTCACCCAGGCTTTATTGTGGTCGGCAGGGAGGGTTCTGTGGGGGCGCTCGGTTATGGCCTTGGCCATGCTCGGGGCCTTGGGGCTGTTCGGGCAGGCAGCTTGGGGAACAACAACAACAACAACAACAACTTTATCTTTCTGTTCTTATTAATTCTCCTTATACAGTACTGTACTGTACTGTATATATTCCTTGTAGTTGGGCCAGGGATATATTTATATTTTTATTTACAGGTATTTATTTTCTCAGTTCAGTATATCCTCTGAAACATAAATCAGTATATTGGAAAAGACTAGTAGCTGAATTAAGTAATTCTTCTTTTAACTTTCTTTGTATTACCGGTAAAATATTTTCTGGTTACCTATTTAATGTTGACCCTACTGTCTCACAATATCAATGCTCAGTACCTATAAAATATACCAGTATACTATGTATACAAAAAATAACTATCATACCCATATTTAAGCTACTACAAATAAATTAATATATGAATATGTTCATTTCTCCTTCGTACAGGTGGAGCAGGAAGAGTGGGACCTTGTTCGGAGCCTGTATGAGCGTCTGTTAGAGCGCACGCACCATGTCAAGGTGTGGATAAGCTTCGCCCTCTGTCAGCACTCCATGCCTGTGCTGGACAACGTGGTTCATGCTCGGGCTGTTTTCCAGCGTGCCAACCGTTCCATGCGCTCCTGTCAAGAGAAGGAGCAGAGGCTAATGCTCCTCGAGGCCTGGACCGAGTTTGAGGAGGAGAATGGGGATGCTGAAAATTTGGAGCAAGTGAGAAATCTGATGCCTCGTAAGGTTACCCGACGAAGACAGGTGACGGCTAGCGATGGATCACAGACACGGTGGGAGGAGTATGTTGACTATGTATTCCCAGATGATGAAGCTGCCAAACCTTCCCTCCTCCTACTGGCCAAGGCTAAGGAATGGGCAAAGAAACAGCAGGAACAGAAGGAAGCAGAGGAAGAATCAACAGATCAAATGGAGGAATCGTGAGCCATATGATAGAGATAATTTTTTTAAGATGAGAACAGTCAATATAAACATTTTATCAGTATGCTATGTCATATATTTTCATTTATTTATAACTTGAGGAGTTTATTGGGTATCTATTGGCCAGGTGCCTGATGGACTATTATCTAGTCCAACTGGCGCCCGACCCCCTCTCCCAATGACCGCGTTATCACTCATCTATTCACAAGCATTCTTCATTCACTCCTATGCATTATCACTTCTCTTGCCTGTTCTACAGTCATCCCTCTACCTTCCAACGCTTTTACTACACTATCTCTCCATTTCAATCGAGGTCTTGCTATCCCTCTACCTCTCCTTCCAACGCTTTTACTACACCATCTTTTCATCTCAACCGAGGTCTTCCTATCCCTCTACCTCCCCTTGTATCTGACTTATATACTCTCTTTGTAAGCCTTTCATCTCACATTCACATAACATGTCCATACAATACAATATGCCGATATTAGGTTTCATAGAATAATCCCTATTTAACTGCAAAATGTCTATAACTTTATCCTTATAATCATAGACACGTCAAAATAGGCTTGACCCATATTGAAAATATACTGTACATTCAAAGCAATAAATATACTGTACATCCAATTATTTCATAGTACACAATGCTTTACTGTGTTATACAGTTGGTTGTTGGAAGGAACATAATAATTGATATTGGTTCAGGGGTAATTTATCGAGAGGACTTCCCTAGTGGTTAAGGCCCCATTAATTGCTCTTTCCATTCACATATGCATAGCCTACGTGAGTTGCAGTTGGGGTGTGTGTACATGCTTAGATTGATATGCAGGATTCGAAGTTGCATAATAAATCGTAGGCAGTGTCCACCATTCTTTAACTGTCTTCGTGGTGCGATGCATAAGGTGTTGATTTTCGGTGTGAGCATCCTGGATTCGAATCCACGGACTGCCACATGTGTTTGTAAATTTCATTAATCGATTTTAGGAGTATAGTTGGTTGTTGGAAGGAACATAATACTTTGCAAGTACAGTAATAGTATGTTTAGTGTTATGATTTCCGTAACAGTTTACACTACAGTAGCTTTGAATGATAATAATATACCAATATATGGGGTATGTGCCTGAGTACCGGTATATACATACATACATACATCTCCGACACCTTTTTTTCCCCTGGGAAACCCCCGCTAAAGGATGGCCATGACAGAAATGCCTCAAGGCTACTTTGTCAAGACATGCCTCCTTTGCCCGTGCCACAATGCCCCTTCCATTATGTGTAAGTTTTTCCTCAATATATTTTTCCACTTTCTTTTCCCATACCATAGGTGGTCTTCCACTACTAACTGCTCCACTCATATATCTTTCTTGGCATTCTGTCTTCATCCATACTCGGAACATGACCATACCACCTCAAAGTACTTCTCTTTATCCACTCAACCACTCCACATTCAATGCCCATAGCTTGCTCTTCCATTCCAAAGGACTCATACACTTCTCTATTACTTGTCCCATCTAGCCTATTCACGCCAGCTGCCATTCTGAAAAAGCTCAGCTCCACAGCTCTCAGTTTGGAGAGGTCCTTGTCACTTGTCCATGCTTCATTTCCATATGAGAGTGTTGGGAGCTGCACACTGTTTCTCAGTGACTTTTTCACTTCTTGACTAACCATTCTTCCTTTCAGAATACTATCAAGTTCTCCAATTACCTTTCTCCCTTGAATTTTTCTCTCTTATCTCACTCTCCATTTTACCATATTTGCACAGTATAGCTCCCAAATACTTGAAACTTTCATTTCTATCTCAGGCCCAACTTTCAACCTCTTCCCATACTTAATTTCTCATTTTTATTTTACAACTTTTCTCATGTTCTTTGTTAATTCTATATTTTGCCTTAAAATCTATGGATTCATGCATTCTTCTTTCAAACACCAATACCGTAACTTACATTAACCTTTAACTTTCTCTTTTCGCATACTCTGTCAAAGTCTGTGACCACTCTCTGTAGTTCTTCTACATTTTCCGCCAACATGACTGCATCGTCCGCATATAGGCATTTCCCTACATTGATCTTTAACTTTCTCTTTTCGCATACCCTGTGAAAGTCTGTGACTACTCTATGAAGTTCTTCCACATTTTCTGCCAACAGGACTGCATCGTCCGCATATTCATAGTGTGGCCGTGACGTCAGGTCACGTGACAATAATAAACAAACCAGTACCTGGCCCTATGGTACGGAGCTGCCGCGCGCTTGTACACAAAGAGACTGGTCAAGTGTGTGTTGTACCAGGTTGTTTTAGCACACACGGACAAGACAATGTGCTTTTGTATTGATTTCAAACAATCAAAGATGTAAGAAAAATATATTAAGGAAACAATAACAAGCTTCAAAGCAGTAACATAAAACAATATGATGAATAGATGATAAGACTGAATATTGAGCTCTCTCCTTTAACACCTTAAGAGCGGCCTAGGCGGTAATTTCTATGTACCGCCCAGCGTTTTTTTTACCATAAATGGGGTTCTTTCCGTGCTCTTTTTCATGCATAAACAAGACCCAGAGCGTAATACAAGTATGTATCCCTGAAAGGGCGTAAATTGAGCTTTCCAATAACACCCGTTCCATCCTTCTACGATCATTGGTTGTCTTGCAACGATCGTGCAACCGAAGGGCAAAAACGGTAAAATACGGCAATTTCTTTATATAATTACGTACAGTATGTAGCGAGGGAGAGAGGGTGGAGGAGGGTGTAGTAAATCTCAGTAGGTCCACGGCGGCCGTGGCGAGCGGTCAGGAGGTAATCTATGCTCCTCCCACCGCTCCGCTCTCTCTCAGAGCACATTACGTCCTCAAAATTGCATTCGATAATAGCCGGGCCCCGCATATGGGCACCTTTTCTTTCACTCGACAATAGCCGTGCGCCGCCAAAGAAGGGTTAATATGTGTGGATGTTTGGATTATTATGAACATATCTTTAGTAATTTTACCCAAATATATATAGGCCTTATTTCATTCATAAAACTACAGATGCATACAGTACCTATCAGACGGCAACGGTCAATAAGAGTAAATGTTTTTTATTATTTTGTATATAAAGCGCAAAGCTCTTTATCATCCATCGCCATCTGGAAACTGTCTAATATCTTCTTGTATAAGGACTAGGCTTAACAATTATCTGTACTGATATTTATCGTCTCATTTTACACAATATATTTGTATACACATTTATGTTTATCGATGTACAGTCGACGCTCGATTTAACGGACCCGATACAACGGATTTCGGATTTAACGGACTCTGTCTGTAGCCGGACAATGGACCCAGCAACGGACAAAGTCCGATGCTCGAAAAAAAAGTTGGAGCAAAGTCCGTTGCTCTATCTATTTATTTCTCTAATGCACCTACCTAAATCCCTTATACATTAACATAACTATGTCTTATTTGGACTTTTTGTAATCTTTGAATCATTTCTAATGTGATGGAATTGAAAAATATAATATCCTTCCAGCACATAGATAAATAATAAATAAGATAGTCAACAAAATATTTCAACTCTCCCCTCCGTGCGAGCAGAGACGGAAGATTTACGTTTGATAGATTTTTTTTTTTTTTTTCCCCTCGATATATACTCTCTTTCTATCTATCTATCTCTCTAATTCATCTACCTAAATCCCTTATACATTAACATAACTATGTCTTATTTGGACTTTTTGTAATCTTTGAATCATTTCTAATGGGATGGAATTTGAAAAATATAATATCCTTCCAGCGCATAGATAAACAATAAATAAGATAGTCGAAAAAATAGTTCAACCTTCCCCTCCGTCTAGGCGCCGAGCTTCCGAGACGGGAGATTTACGTTTGATAGATTTTTTTTTTTTTTTTTTCCCACGGTATACACAAAATGATGGGGAAATATTATAACATGTTTTTAATTGACATTTGTGTCGTTTTTGCTGATTATGAGTTGGTGGAAAAAAAAATCTTTAATTCTATCATATCGGAAATGATTCACAGATTATATAGAGACCAAATAACATACACTTAAGTGTGTTCAATAGTTTTGCATTATCAATAGGGTGTAGCACAAGGCTTATCAACATATCACAGTAACGGGGTCGGGGTTGAGGCTGGGACGGGGAGGGGAGGGAGTAGGCCTACAGGGGATATCCTTCATTTTTTTTTTTTTTTTTTTTTTTACCCCATGTGAAATTTATCATATCAATGACAAATACGACCTTTATTATGTTTTCAGCACAACGTGTCCCTCAAAAAAAAAAAAAAAAAAAAATCCAAATACAAAGGCAATTTTCCAGCTACGGACTTTTTCCAGTAACGGACTTGGTCTCCCCCCTATTAGTCCGTTAAATCGAGCGTCGACTGTATTAGGGAGGTAACCGCAATTCACGGCGGCAAAGCGTATACCATTAGCCTACACTAGATTACCGTATCCTATGCAAAACCAACTGAAAACAAAAGATTAATAGGACACCAACAATCTATTAACCACATTAATGATGTACAGTATATGAAATGTCTGTTATGGTAGATGGATGAGGGTAGGGGAAATTTGTCATGTGTTTTCGACCATTCCATTCTTACACAAGATATGTTTATATCAATCTATTTTACCTTCCATAAAGAGAGATAATACGATTCATCACGAAGTGTAGCCTACCGGCAGATATATAACAAACGTATATATTATATACTAAATGAAGAGACAAGGAATAATCGTGTGTCTTTAGACCTCTTCATATAGATTAAAATGTAGGTTAAGGTACATATACGGTACAAGTATATCGTTTGCTTCAACAGACACATTCCATGATAAATAACAAATTGGGCTTGTCTCCTTTCATGTGTTAGCCTCAGTTCACCTAGCTGTAAATAGGTACCTGGAATAAGTGGACGACGTTGTGACGTCCCATCTGGGGTTGGCAAAAATGGTACAAGGCGAGATGGGTATCATATGGTTCACGGGCCGACTGCAGGAAGACATGAATGTAGTGTTCCAGTGGACCAGGGAAAACAACATGCAATTCAATGAGGAAAAATTCCAATTAATACGGTACGGAGATAATAATGGTGTTAAAGAAATTACAAATTACTTAACAGAATCTAACCACATAATAGAACGGAAAGACAGTGTGAAAGACCTTGGGGTATTAATGTCTGAAAATATGGGTTTCAAAGTACATAACCAGGTCAAAGTGGCGGCTGCGAAACGTCTAACGGGTTGGATTCTGCGTACTTTTAAAACACGCGGTGAATTGCCTATGATAACGCTCTTCAAATCTCTAGTGCTACCGCGGCTTGAATACTGTAGCGTATTAACATCCCCATACAAAGCAGGTGAAATAAATGACGTAGAGAGTGTACAAAGAAATTTCACTTCGCATATAAGTTCGATAAAACATCTACACTATTGGGAGCGTTTAAGAGCACTGAATCTGTACTCACTGGAACGTAGAAGAGAACGTTACCTAATAATATCTATCTATCTATCTATTGCCTGACGCCGTGATCCCCGAAGGGGTGGCCACGAACGAACCGCCCCCATGCACCTCTGTCCCCAGTCAGTCGACGCCCCTCCCCCCAACCAGCACCACCTTCGTTCATGTACTTCCTCACTCCATCCTTCCACCTCATATTCGGTCTACCTCTCCCCCTCTGTCCCTCCACCTCGCTCTCATACACCCTCTTAGTCATTCTCTCGCTTTCCATACGTTCCATATGGCCGAACCATCTCAAGTTGTTCCTTTTCACACTTTCCAGCACATCTACCTTCACACCACACCTCCTTCTTACTTCCTCATTAGTCTGTCTATCCTCCATGTAACTCCGCACGCACTCCTTAAGTAATTCATTTCCACTGCTCTCACTCTTGGTCTGAGTCTCTCAACCAACGTCCATGCTTCGCTTCCGTAAGTCAGTGTCAGGATTACCACACTGTCATGCAAGGACTTCTTCACTTCCATACTGACCACCCTATTTCTTGTTACTGCTTTTAGCGTTCCTACAACCCTCTTCCCCTGTTGTACCCTCTCCCGCACCTCTTCATCCATAGTCCCATCTTTACTCAACACACTGCCCAGATACTTAAAAGAGTTGACGATCTCCATAGCCTAATAATATACACGTGGAAAATCGCAGAGGGTTTAGTACCAAACCTACATACTCCGATAGTCATGAAATTCAGTGATAGGAGAGGCTGGGAATGCGAAATCCCCCGGATGAATAACAGGGGTGCTATGGGCTCTCTGCGAGAGGGCTGGTTATCACACAGAGGCCCACGTCTCTTCAACAAACTCCCACGGCGAGTAAGAGACATGAGGGACATCTCGTTAGACAACTTCAAGAGAGCCCTAGATGTCGAACTGCAAAAAGTGCCAGACGAGCCCATCCTCGCAAGGGAGCGAGCTGTCGCTTCAAACAGTCTACTGCACCAAATCACCACCCATAACGAGGGGCGTCGCGCTCCTTGGTGCCGCTAGAGGAGCGGCGAACACATCCAAAGGTAAGGTACCTAAGCTGATGGCTACCTAAGCCTTCGGGCGAGACGGTACCGTCTATAGTGAGAATGGTACCATACAGATCCACCCTAAGCCTTCGTTTCCGATGTCGCCAATTGGCTAAAAATACAGACAACACACACATCCACAGCCATTCCAACGATACATATAACACCTACACATATAGGAGGCGGGAAATAACGAGCATGCTCACTCCCGCAATACAACTAGAGTAAGTACAATGTAAGGCATTGATCTTGGTACAATGGCAAAGCTGCTAGATGTAAAGTAAGTACCGGTAATAAAACGAAACATATGAAAAGAGTTGATTAGGCTATGCCCAACATTACCGGTATCTATCAACTGAAAATATACATATTTTATAATCTATATTTTATTAATTTCACCCCAACATATGCCAATTTTGTGAATAGGTCATTTATATAATATGCTTACGTGTCGGATAAATTGCGTCTATATATGCAGGGAAATTTAGACTAAATTAAGTAGTTTTGTTGGCAATATAAGCAAAATCCATCATAGTTTTACCATTTTAACCCTTGTCTAGCGGCGCGCGACTTATGTCGAGTTAAAGAAACTGGCAAAAAACGGGTGAAAAATGGGTGAAAATAGAGTGAAAATGGGTGGAACAGTAATGAACCATACGTCCGACATCTGTGGCCTCCCGGCCCACACTAACTCCAGTTCCCCCACCGCATGGGAGGATGACAGTGTGACCAATAGTTCGCTAAAAGTGAACAATGTAGCAAAATCCGCTAAACTTCCATCTTTGAGGTAACACTGTCAGGGCTCCACGAGTGCTACGTAGCTGTATGTGGTGTCATTGTGTAGCGATTTCTGCCTAGTTTTCGGCACAATACAGTTCCTTTCATGCTGATGGTTGATATAGCAGTCAGAATGGCCTGAAAAGGCCCAAAACGGCCACAGACCCCCCGCTAGACAAGGGTTAATGCAGCAAAATTATATAAATCTTAACTTGGCTCTTTTGCCAACCATTGGCGTGCAACAATATCAAACCCACCAAACCTACCTAAGAATTAACTTAACTAACAGATTATTTGAGGAGGTTTAAGCAAAGTCCGTTGTATAAATATATGTTACCTTCCATAATAGGAGAATATACAATTTATCATGAAGTTTGTCGGTTCAAGCAAAACTATATACCTGGTACCGGTACCGTTTATGGAAATACCTTACCTACATTATGATCCATGTGAATTGGTCTAAAATTCTGGTGTAAAATTCATCAATTTACAGTTAGTATTTTTAAGTCTAGCCCATATATAAGGTGATATTTGGTGTAGGTTTTAACTTTTGAACTTGTTTGACATCAAATGTTGATTAAAATCCAAACTCGATCGGTTATATTTTGTCAACTCGGGTATTTCTATGGTTGCGGGATTTTTGCGGGTAGAGGGTATTACAATAAGCTAAATACATCGGAGATTTGACCATATTAATTAACCTGGGAACTGCGGGGAGACTCTTAAGAGTTCCCCCGGCGGACTGCGGGGAGACTCTTAAGAGTCAGAGAAAAAAAAAAATCAACTTTTGACATCGAAATTGTTTTTTTTTTTTTTTTTTTTTTTTTTTTTTTTTTTTTTTTTTGGCCCCTGGGCCATGCAAAATCTCAGTCCTCTACCTCCCCTCCTTCCCCACTTTCCTCCTCTCCTTCAGTTATCACCTATTTTCCCTGTTATTCCCTTATTCTGAGGTATATTTTCGTGCTAACATTAGAAATCCGGTTGAAGGGTGTGGTCATCACTGATAGCAAGCGAATGCAAGAGAGAGAGAGAGAGTATCGATCGACTGTGTCTCAGTGGCCTTGGGGGAAATTGGCGGGAAAGCAGCTTGCCTCACCCATACATTATACAACTCGCGGGCTATATCTCCGATTTTGACCATCCAAACGCTGTTTTCACTCGTTTTTATTGTTGTTTCAGGTTAATACCTTTATAATCAACCCATAATAGGCGCATATGGATAAGTATTAATGCTATTAATGGTACAATGAATATTTTAGTGACGGAAACACCTCAAATACGTCAGCACAGGGGGACGTTTCCAATTACCCCCATGCGCACTTGTTAGGTTAACTAAACCTGTATTATGCATCACTGAAATTATAAGTAGGCCTAGCCTATGTACTGGTAGATTGTGTTACGTGCCTTTAACCCCTTCTGTACCGGTGATGTACTTATCATTATATTCTGGCCACTATTAGATGATTTTGTACAGCTTAGGAAGGATGTCTACTCATTACAAGGCTACAGCCTATCTCAATTAATCCTTTTAGATATCATATATCCTTCCCTAGCTTAGACAAAATCGTCTAAATGTAGCTGAAATCAAATACAAAAAGACGTTACTGGTAAAGAAGGGGTTAATATTCTGTTCTCAAAGATTTCTGTACGGTATTCATGCGCAGTCCCAGCCTTATGAGGGCTTTTGCCCAGTAGGCTGTAGACAAATAGTTTTTATTATTATTATTCATGCGCAGTTCTGCTGTTGTAACAAGGCTTATAATCTTAATAGTATCTCTAATTTCCAAAACGTAGACATTATTTGATCTCTCTCTCTCTCTCTCTCTCTCTATATATATATATATATATATATATATATATATATATATATATATATATATATATATATATATATACAGTAAACCCTCGCTATCTCGGACCTCTAGAAGTCGGAAACCCGCACTACTCGGACTGGCATCGGCCTCTCGGAAAGTTCGCCGTATATCTCGGAAAATTCCGAGATGTAAGGGCAAATTCAGAGATCTAAGGCTACAGTGAGGTGGAGAAGGACAGTGAAATGGAGAAGGAAAGTGATATTTATAATATATGTGTGCTGGATACTGTACAGGTACTGTAATTTATCTTGAATCTACGTTGTTAGTGATAGGGAAGTCTCCGTTTTCTCTGGTGGCTCGGACTCCCTGTTCCAATTCGGACATTTTCCTCTCTTAAGTCGGACTTCGGACATCTCGGAAAATCGGACATTTCGGACTGGGTCTCCCCCCAATTAGTCCGAGATAGCGAGGGTTTACTGTATATATATATATATATACAGTATATATATATATAAACAATAAAAAACATATATTACAGAAAGGAAGTGAGTAATGGAATGTTGGTGTCTTATAACAAACTTTTGTTTTCTGCTTTGCCTTCGCTCGCATAGTAATCATTAAAAAAATATACGGAAAACGGATAAATATCAACATACTACTGTATGGTGTAAAATTATAAAATCGACATGTAAATAATGATAATACAGTCGACGCTCGATTTAACGGACTAATAGAGGGGAGACCGAGTCCGTTGCTGGAAAATTGCCTTCGTTTTTTTTTTTTTTTTTTTTTTTTTTTTTTTTATTATTATTGAGGGACACGTTGTGCTGTACTGTCCCTGAAAACATAATAAAGGTCTTATTTGTCATTGATATGATAAATTTCACATGGGAAAAAAATAAAAAAATAAAAAGGAAGGATATCCCCGCTGCTGTAGGCCTACTCCCTCCCCTCCCCGTCCCGGCCTCAACCCCGACCCCGTTACTGTGATAATGTTGATATGCCTTGTGCTACACCCTATTGATAATGCAAAACTATTGATCACACTTAAAAGTGTATGTTATTTGGTCTCTATATAATCTGTGAATCATTTCCGATATGATAGAATTAAAGATTTTTTTTCCCACCAACTCATAATCAGCAAAAACAACACAAATGTCAATTACAAACATGTTATAATATTTCCCCATCATTTTGTGTATACCGTGGGAACAAAAAAAAAAAAAAATCTATCAAACGTAAATCTCCCGTCTCCGGCGCCTAGACGGAGGGGAGGGTTGAACTATTTTTTTGACTATCTTATTTATTGTTTATCTATGTGCTGGAAGGATATTATATTTTTCAATTCCATCCCATTAGAAATGATTCAAAGATTACAAAAGGCCAAATAAGACATAATTATGTTAATGTATAAAGGATTTAGGTAGATGAATTAGAGATAGATAGATAGAAAGAGAGTGTATATCGAGGGAAAAAACAAAACAAAAAATCTATCAAACGTAAGTCTTCCGTCTCTGCTCGCACGGAGGGGAGAGTTGAAATATTTTGTTGACTATCTTATTTATTATTTATCTATGTGCTGGAAGGATATTATATTTTTCAATTCCATCACATTAGAAATGATTCAAAGATTACAAAAAGTCCAAATAAGACATAGTTATGTTAATGTATAAGGGATTTAGGTAGGTGCATTAGAGAGATAAATAGATAGAGCAACGGACTTTGCTCCAACTTTTTTTCGAGCATCGGACTTTGTCAGTTGCTGGTCCATTGTCCGGCTACAGACAGAGTCCGTTAAATCCGAAATCCGTTGTATCAGGGTCCGTTAAATCGAGCGTCGACTGTACAGTATTTAAGTTAGCCCAGTATATAAGGAGATATAGTCGGTGTTGTTCACTCTTCATACACCCTGCTTTTATCACAAGGCAGTAATAAGTCTTCCTTGTCGTAATTTCCCTCTATTTTACCCTAGGGACCCTCCCCCTTCAGAACACTAAAGAATGTATGGCGATAACTCAATTTCCATAGTGTTCACGTTAGACATGGCATTACGAGCATATAAAGTAGAAACCGATTCAATCGCATAGAGTTCAACGTGTTTATTTACTTGGGAGTAGCGGGCCAATGATGCCCCAAGCCGTCTGGTGGAGAAATCGGAACTAACCCCGTGCACACTATGAATAGGCATGTTAAAATCTTCCACTCTCTTCCCTCTGATTCCAGCCTAGCTCCTATACCCATTGATCCCACCCTACATTCTCTAATCACTCCATCCATGTACAGTATACAGTATATTGAACAACCAAGGTGACATGACATCCTTGTCTTACTCCTACATTGACCTCAAAACTCTCACTTAACTTATCCCCTACCTTCACATTTGCAATTGTATTCCTATAAAAAGATTTTACTGCCATTAGCAACTTTCCTGCCACACCATATACTGTTCACACATCCAACAGACCCTTCCAATCTACTTTGTCATAGGCTTTTTCCAAATCCATGAATGTTGCATAGTTTTCTGTTCTTGGCCAAGTACTTCTCTACTAACAATCGCATGGAGGCTATCTGGTCAACGCAGCCTCTGCCCTTTCTGAAACCTCCCTGCTCTTTGCCTATTTTGTCATCCGTTATCTTCTGCAGTCTCTCTGTTACTACTCTTGCGTATACCTTTCTGGGTATGCTAAGCAAGCTAATTCCCCTAAAACTCTTACACTCCTCTTGACTAACCTTCCCTTTGTACAGGGTGGGGCAGAGAGGACGGACGTTTTTTGGTATATTCACAAAATCTTTAATTTTAGCTTCAAACAAATTGTATTGACATCAATGTTTTCATATTGAATTAGCATTTGACAAAATCAAGTGTGGAAAACAACATCGCTCATGTGGTGTCCGTTTTCATTGATGCATTTCTGAAGGCGTTCTTGGAAGTTGGCCTCCACTCTCTCCAGCATTGCTCTGTCGATTTGGGTGACTTCCACGCGAATAGCTTCCTTCAAATCGTCCAATGTAGGGGCTTATGCTCATACACACGTGCCTTGAGGTTTCCCCACAAGAAAAAAACACAAATGGACAAATCAGGGGAGCGAGGGGGCCAAGGAGTGTCAGCAAACCTGGAAATGAGGCGGTCACCGAATAGAGGGCGAAGAACGTCCATTGATGCTCTGGCTGTGTACGAAGTGCATGAACCCAACGTAAGATTGTGTTACGGGTGGGAACAGCCTGATTTCGGTGAATGTTGAAGTGGCGACGAAACTCTCGCTGAACTGCTGTGACAGACCCGTTATTCTTCACGTAACTGTCGTAGGCAAACACGCGCTGCTCTATCGTCCACAGCGCCATGGCTTCAACTGAAAAGAAAAAAAAAATTGCTAAGACACCACGGACAGAATGGTACCTGTCGGACATATGTCCCTCCCCCTGGGGCTGAGTAATAGCCATTTCAAAAACGTCCGTCCTCTCTGCCCCACCCTGTACAAGGGTACTATCACTGTTTTCCTCCAGTCCTCTGGTACATTATCCTTCTCCCATACTAATTTACATAACCTACCGGTATGCATTATGTCTACAGCTTCTCCCCCATATCTCGGCATTTCACCTGGGATGTTATGTACTGCAGCAGCTTTGCCACATTTTGAGTATTGATTGCTTCTTTTACTTCTTTACTGCTTATCTGTCTTTCATCTACCCTATTTATTTACCTCTCTCCATTCCCATGGATGAGATCTTTGCCTCCCCCTACTCCTTACAGCTAAACTACTAAAATGATCTTTCCACACACCACCACCCTCCACATTCATGTTCCTCATTCTACCACCGGAGACACTCGGTCTTCCTCCCTCTGGCTTCTTTCACAGCTCTATAGTATGCTTTCTTGTCAATCAGAAACTGTTCTCTAATCTTCTTCCCATATTCCTCATCTCCCTTCCTTTTAGTGTCGTGTATCATCCTCTTCACTCTTTGTTTCAAGTTTTTATATTCTTGTTTCCTCGCACCTCAGTTTCTCTAGGTACCTGTATATTCTTGTGTAGCAATATCTTTCGCAACTCTTTCTTCTTTTTCATTAAATCTTCTATCTCTTTGCTGAACCTTGCGACATACGTTACCTTTCTTTTTACACATTTTAAATATTTTCTTGCCACATACTTTTTTCAGCTGCTTTAATCATGAAGACTCTTGTACCTTTCCATACTTCGTCTACAGTTAGTTAGTTATGTAGAGCAGATTAACCAGACCACTGAGCTCCATACAGAACTCTCATAAGTTACACAGTATTTCCTAGATTTATCATATTGTCCATGCCTTTTACAGTATCTTTCAGCATATCCCTATATTTTGTTGCATTACGTGGGCTCTGATAGATGTGGGCTCTGAAGGCACAAGAGAGAAGAAGGTTGGATGTTGTTGTTGTTGTTGTTGTTGTTGTTGTTGTTGTTGTTGTTCCCCAAGCTGCCTGGCCGAACAGCCCCAAGGCCCCGAGCAATTCCAAGGCCATAACCGAGTGCCCCCACAGAACCCTCCCTGCCGACCACAATAAAGCCTGGGTGACCGAAGCCACTCCATGGCGGGGAGCTGAGGAGGGTGCGGAAATGCCCGGGAAACCAAAGCCCCACCCAGGGCCCTGTGCCCCTCAGCAATTATGAAGAGAAAGTTGAGGGACAAGGGAAAAATGTGACGCTTTGGCTTCCAATCTTGGTAGATTGGGAGGTCAATCCACGGAAGAGACGCCGTCACTTGAGATCTAGAAAATATATAAGTTAAAGGAACAGTCAGAGTAAGCTATGGGTATGGCAGAGATTGCTCAGCTCTCACTCTGATAGACCAGCCCATCACCACATGACTAGAACCCAATCCTCTCAGCATCAGCTAGGAAAGGCCCTAGAAAGCCACCTTTGGCGGGGGGATAGCTCCCCTATTTCAACTCCTTTCGGGGTTGGGCACCCGCCTAGATTGGATGTGATGGACATGATAATACCAGCACAGCACTCTGACTGACATGGGTTCCTGCTGTCCCACTCTCCTACGTACCTCTTCATTCCTCAATCTGTTTCTATGCGTCACTTTACACATACTTCTCAAGCAGTTCATTTCCATCACAGGTTGGATGTGATGGAGATGAACTGCTTGAGAAGTATGTGTAAAGTGACGCATAGAAACAGATTGAGGAATGAAGAGGTACGTAGGAGAGTGGGACAGCAGGAACCCATGTCGGTCAGAGTGGACAGAAGAGTGCTGTGCTGGTATTATCATGTTGAGCGAATAGAAGATGAAAAGGCTTACAAAGAGAGTATATGTGTCAGATACAAGGGGAGAGAGAGGGATAGGAAGACCTCTGTTGAGATAGAGAGATTGTGTAGTACAAGCGTTAGAAGATAGAGAGAGGACTGTAGAACAGGCAAGAGGAATGGTAATGAATAGAAATATATAGGGAATGTTTGTGAATTGATAGTGATAACGCGGTCATTGGGTTGGGCGCCAGTTGGACTAGATATTGGTCCGTCAGGCGCTTGGCCCAGGGAGCTGGTGTATTTGAAGGGTCATGCCTGGATGTGAGGTGGTGGTAAAGCTTCGCTGCGTGTCTGCCTGCTGAGACCGGAAGCTCTCCGGGAGGTCTTGGAATTGAGAATCTTTTGCTGGGGACCCTAAATGGGCCTGGGTTTCTGGGTCTTCTGGAAACCCATCCTTCTCCACCCTACAAATCATGCTCACTCTCACCATTCCACAAATCATGCTCACTCTTACCATTATATATATGCCTAATGGTGTACAATTGTTGTTGTTGTTGTTGTTCCCCAGGCTGTCTGACCGAACAGCCCCAAGGTCTCGAGCAAGGCCAAGGCCATAAACGAGCGCCCCCAAAAAAATCCTCCCTGCTTACCACTAACAAAGCCCGGGTGACCGAAGCCACTCCAAGGCAGGGAGCTGAGGAGGGTGCGGAAACGCCCGGGAAACCAAAGCCCCACCCAAGGCCCTGTGCCCCTCAGCAATTATGAAGGGAAAGTTGAGGGGTAAGGGAAAAATGTGACACTTTGGCTCCCAATCTGCCAACTTCTAGGTTGGCAGTAGGGAGGTCAATCCACGGAAAAGACGCCGCCACTTGAGATCTAGAAGATATATAAGTAAAAGGAACAGTCAGAGTAAGCTATGGGTATGGCAGAGATCGCTCAGTTCTCACTTGGATAGACCAGCCCATCACCACATGACTAGAACCCAATCCTCTCAGCATCAGCTAGGAAAGGCCCTAGAAAGCCGCCTTTGGCGGGGGGATAGCTCCCCTATTTCAACTCCTTTCGGGGTTGGGCACCCGCCCAGTATACAGTAGTGTAGTGTACAGTAGTTGGTTGTGCATCATCAATATAAGATTATCCTATCCCCTCCAGGTTTCAAATCCGGGTTCTTATATTAGGAGTAGGCTACTGGACACTTTACAAGTTTCTAATACAAGTACGCTACTACTACTTATAACTATGTTATAACTTATAATTATATTGTGTGTCTCCCGATAATTATCATTGTGTTTATATAGTCTGCTTTAATTCAGCAAACTCTGTTCAACAATTTTTCACTCATCATCCATGTTCATATTCATAATAAAGCCTTTTAAAATATTAAACTATTTTGTATAATTATTGAAAATTTTACTGCTCCTTCCTTCAGAACGCTTCAGTCCATCAATCACTCTCCTACAATTCTCTGCCTCACATATTCCATACCTACAAATTGTCTTGGTATGACAACATTTTATAATCAATGTTATTTTTTCCTAAGTCTTTTTTCTACATGCTAAGTATTTTGTATATTTTTCTGAAGGCTGGCTGAAGTTTGAACATCTTGGACTTTTCTAAAAATTTTAAGATAAACAGAGAGCTGGACTATCTCAGCCCTTTCAATTAGATATCACAAATTTTTTGCTTTATTCTAACTACAATACTCTGTTTCGAGGCGGCCACCCCCAGCTATGGGGTATGTGCCTGAGTATGTACATACTGTACATACATACAGTATGTGTACTTCAAGACTACTGTATTTTAATCAACATAAAGGACCTGTGAGTATTAAAGGATTTATTGAGACAGTTTGTACCTTTTTTATTCCTAATGGGCCTTCCTTAGCCAAGTAAAATTTATCTGGCAGTAGCAATATTAAAATAAAGAAAGTCTTCTAATTGAAGGTGTTAACCCCCCTACAGTGGTTGTTTACTGTATATATGGATGGAGTCATGAAAGAAATACTATCAAGAGCAGTGGATGTTGGTGTATCGCTGAAAAGGGAGGGAATTGAGTGGAAGCTACCTATACTGCTGTTTGTGGATGATACAGTTCATATGAGTGATAATGAATGGGAGTTGCAGGGTCTGGTAAATGAGTTTGGAACAGTGTGCGAAAAACGGAATTTGAAGGTAAATGCGGGGAAGGACAAGGTTATGGTCTTCGAAAGGGGTGAAGTCACAGAGTGTGAGGTGAAGCTGAACGGTCAGGCTATGGAGATCGTCAACGCTTTTAAGTATCTGGGCAGTGTGTTGAGTAAAGATGGGACTATGGATGAAGAAGTGCGGGAGAGGGTACAACAGGAGAAGAGGGTTGTAGGAATGCTAAAAGCAGTAACAAGAAATAGGGTGGTCAGTATGGAAGTGAAGAAGTCCTTGCATGACAGTGTGGTAACCCGACACTGACTTACGGAAGCGAAGCATGGACGTTGGTTGAGAGACTCAGACCAAGAGTGAGAGCAGTGGAAATGAATTACTTAAGTGCGAACGGAGTTACATGGAGGGATAGACAGACTAATGAGGAAGTAAGAAGGAGGTGTGGTGTGGAGGTAGATGTGCTGGAAAGTGTGAAAAGGAACAACTTGAGATGGTTCGGCCATATGGAACGTATGGAAAGCGAGAGAATGACTAAGAGGGTGTATGAGAGCGAGGTGGAGGGACAGAGAGGGAGAGGTAGACCGAATGAGAGGTGGAAGGATGGAGTGAGGAAGTACATGAACGAAGGCGGTGCTGGTTGGGGGGAGGGGCGTCGACTGACTGGGGACAGAGGTGCATGGGGGCGGTTCGTTCGTGGCCACCCCTTCGGGGATCATGGTGTCAGGCAATAGATCGATAGATAGAACCCCTAATCTACGGGCATGATTTGCGTGTTTCGTAATTTTAGCTAATTTGATCTCTAAAGTAAAGGGATATGGAAAACCACTGATGATGAAACATGGTATCCATGCTTCAAATAGACATCAAACACTCTTCTGTAGCGTTCTTCATCTTTCTGTAGTGATTAGTTGAATTTTCGGTATTGTGAAATTTGCAAGTACAGTAGTTTGTGATCAAAGATGCATAGTGGATGCCTGGTGAGAGTAAAAGTCATGAGAGGGTGTCTGGGAATACCACCCTCAACTGTGAACAGACCTACACTAAAGGGCTGTTCACACGGTCCTGTTTTTACCCGACTTCCGACGAGGTCAGAGTACTGTATTGGAAATCCAAATTTCGCCGAGGTGTCATAGAAGAAAGAAGAGGCAAAAAGAATAATTCAAGAAATCTGAAAAAGAAAAAGAAAAGTCGGTCAACTCTTTCACGTGATAATAACAAAACAAATAGAGGGGCCCGTTGTAAAGGCTATCTCCCTGACCTAACATCGACCAAGTCGTGCATACACTATATCCCAAGCACCAGCAGACGCATTAGGTTTATCTTCGACTCTTCTTAGCTATGTCTGCCAAAGCACAACACATCCGATCTTGTGAGTGGCCCAAAGATATCACTGATATTACTGTAAATTGATACATGTGCTTTCTGCTTGGTGATTCTCCATCCACAGACCCCACCTTTGATTCGGCTATCCCGTGTGAAGACTTTTTGATTCTCAGCAGAAATTTTCCGGCAAATATTCCTCGAGCTCCCTGGGATATGGAAACTGAAAATGACCTTGTGACCAGGCCTTAATGCTGTGTGGGCAAGTCTCTCCCCCTCCAGATGCCCGGAGCTAATATGAAAACGTTCTTAATCATATTCATCCAGATGCCACTCAAGGCAATTAATAATGCCAAAGTATCACATGAATTTCCTGGCATTTAAAAGTTAAGGACATAGTTATACTAATACAAGTATGTATATTCTGTGTACAGTAGTATGTTCAAGGCTTTAGAAATTTAAGCATGATATACAGTGCATTATCAGAACAAATATTTAATACTAATTTCAAATGTTTGCATTTAGAATGAAGCAGTCTATACATACATGCATTCAGTACATTATTTTAACCCTTCCTGCCCGGGCAGCATTTTAATAGGACGCACCTTGCGAAGGCCTGGAGCCCGGGCGTCCTTTTAAAATCCTTTGCTTGAAAGCGTCCCTAAGCGTGCTTTGAAACCCGCGCGGCGAAACGTTTGTAAACAAAGCCGATCGGAGCGCCGCCAAACCTCAACAAGAAGAAGAAGAAGTTCAACCTTGTCCGCCATTGCCAGTTATAGCGAAAATTAGTGTTACAAAGTGTCCGATATTGCTAAATATGCAGGATAACTCTCTCCACGGAAATCGTCATCACACCTGAACCAGTTGATCTAGATAGCTCTACTCAACGCCAGTCTACAGATACAAGTAAGCACTACATTTTGAGATTTGTGTGAATACTCTAGCAGTTAAAATAAACAAAATAGGCCTATGTTTACATGCAACGTTTTTTGGCCAGATCGCCCGGATAGGACTATCGACATCTATAAATGCTGCCCGGGGAGGAAGGGTTAATGACTGAGTGCTAAACTCGAAGTGTGGTTTTGGTCTCATGTCCTATTGTCAGCGTTTTAGGCAGCCCTGTTCAGAGCTGCCTCACTTGTCAGGTTCTTTGATTCAAGATTACACGGCAAGGTCTGATCCCACATCTTTTTTGGTCTGCCCCTTGGTGCTGCTCCCTCCACGCTCATGGACTTGCATTTTTTTCACCCAACTTAGTCCATCTATCACCTCCACATGTTCAAACCATCTAAGCCTGCTAGTACGCACCTCATGACTTATAACTCTTTATGCCTAACCGTCTCCTTAACTCTTTACTAAATATTCTATCTTGCAGTTTGGCCCCACACATCCATCCCACCATTCACATCTTATTGCGTTCCATTCTGCTGATATCATCCGCTTTGACAGGCTACGTTTCTGAAGCGTACCGGTATGTCATTGTGCTTCCAACGCATGAAGCGTACACCTTTCCCTTCAAGGGGAGAGGGAGTCTTCTCATGGTAAGTAGTGGCAACAGTTCTCTGAACTTTCCCCAGCCGCATCTTATTTTGGCAACAGCAATGGCCTCAGCCCCACCACAGGCAGAGATGGTATCTCCCAAGTAGCAAAACTTGTCCACCATCTCCCCCCCAGGGGGTAAGGGGGCCTTCACCTAATGGTGGAGGAAAATAAGAATATGCCTCATGCATCCTACTGCGTGTCGTACAAGGCGACTAATAGGGCGGATGGCGATAGACTTGTGGACCAACAGCCTTTATCTTAGCACTGTCTTGGTATGGCACTGCCGAGGCTAGTGAGGTGCGGATAGGTGCCACAGGGGACTGAGTCTTACCTGGGCGCTGTTTGGCACCACACCTGTGTCGGCAATTGTTTGCATGTTGGAGCAGTGTTGGGGCAGGACTTTATTGTTCTATAGTCCAAATTGACTAATATACAGTTGTTGTTGTTGTCTTTTTGTAACACTGTTAAGGCTGGTATGGTTGCAGATACTGCAGGTGCAAATGCTGCAGGGGGAGTCTGTTGAGTCTTGCTGATGCACGGTTAGCACTATACCAACATCAGCCACAGTGATGACTTGGTGGGGCAGTGCTGTGGCGGGACTTTATTGTAGTACAGTACACTCCAACTACTGAAAGACAACCCCGTCTGAGCCGTTACAACGCATGTAATGGAAAAATGACGCTAAACCATTGTATTGTTGTATTGTATCTCCAGTGCCTCATTGCCAAAGTTAACACTCTCGAGCCAGTCATTGAACACAAGCTTACCTTTGCATACTATGCATACACATTTTTCAACTTCAGATTTCTTCTTCGGTAGAGGTCCCTTTATTCTAGTACAGCATTTCTTCCCGTGGTGTACCCAGCAGTGGCAGACGCTACACTGTATTTACCTAATTGTAGTTTACAGGAGTTGAGCTAAGCTCGTGTTGTCCCGTCTCTCGGTCTACTTTCATCCAATTTTTTCTTGAAAATATGGATGATCCTTGCCCCTACCACCTCCTCCTCCAGCCTATTCCATTTGTCAATACATCTATACATGTACTGAATTCGCTCCCACCCTTTCTGCATACTGCGCATGGGTATGCACTTTTTTCTACCTTTCCAAGCCCTAATCTACTGTGTAAAACCTTGGTTTTATTTATGCTAACTCTTAATCCTTTACTTGCTTTCTCCAACTTCTGAACTTGGCCTCGGCATCCCGCACACTATAGTATCTGCGATAAGTACTAGGTCATCTGCGTATAGCAGTTCCTAGGGGAGCCCAGCTCTGAAATCACCAGATAGTGCCTCCAGAACCATAACAAAGAGGAGAGGCTTAACACAGAGCCCTGGTGAACTCGACATGAACTGTAAATTCCTCACTCAGTACACCTGTCACCCTCACTGCCGTTCGTGAGCCCTCGTACATCTTCATTATCACACTTAACAGCCACTCCTCTACTCCAAGTTTTCTCATAGCCCACTGCACAACATCTCTGGACACCCTATCAAAGCCCTTCTCCATGTCTACAAACACAAGATACAGATTTCTATTTTTAAATGAACATCTTTCCTGCAGCTGCTTGACTATGAAGATAGCATCGATTGTACCACGTCTTGGCATGAAACCGAACTGCATATCGTTGATAGAAATACTTTCCCTGATCATACCCTCAAAGACTCTCACAGACCTCGACTTGGTTAAGCAATTTCAGGCCTCTATAATTTCCCCTATCCAACGAATCCCCCTTTCCCTTATATGTTTACTACTATACTGTATTATACTTTTGTGCCATTCATTATGGATTCTCTCCTCTCTAATGATGGAGTTTATTAGCTCTGAGACCAAACTCACTCCTATCGCACCTGAGGCTTTAATCATCTTAGCTACTATGCTAGATCACCCTGCAGCTTTTCTGTCCTTCATTTTATTTATTGCACTGCTTACAACAGCTTGCATAATTAAAGGGGGGTGGCTAAGTATTGGTTTATCGTTACTAAGCTGCTCTCTATTCCACTCAAATTCCATGTTGAGTAATTGTTCGTCGTTTACCTTCCAAGCATCTCTAATTTCTTTGTCAGCGTAAACAATTGTCACACTATCATTTCTGTCACACTGTTCTCCTATAACATCTCTACTGTCATCCTTAACTCGCCTAGCTAAATTGAAGATTTAATTGGTATTTTCTGCGTTTCTCACTTGGTCTTTGAACAGGTCCGGTATGATTTTCTTTGCCTTGTATCTCTGGCTTTCCTTTTTTTTTTTTCCCCCTTTATTTCACTTAACCGTCAGATATTCCTTCCTGCTGCCTCCTTTCTTCCATGCTTTGAAACATCTTCTTTTCTCCTTTATTGCATTTTCAACATCGTCATTCCACTACCAGAAAATCATATACCTGGGGGGACCCATAGTTATGCCACAGACTTTTTCAGTGGCGGCAAGAAGGCTACTTTCTAGGAAGTTCCATTGGCTATTTACATAATTTGCCTTAGTGCCCCTATTCCTATCCATTTCCTCCAGTTCACTTCAAAACCTATCCCTATATTCAGAAGCCATACTTTCCTTTTTGGCATGTACGTATACCTTCTTTCGCACAGGATTTTTTGGCATGTATACCTTCTTTTTCACATAAGCTCTCCTTAACCCCTCGAGTACTAGTGACGCACATTATGCGTCGGCAATGTATGTAACGCTAAACCCCAGCGCCGCATAGGGTGCGTCGCGGTTAATTACTCCAGTCCTATGGCACCTAGAGGGCTCAGATTTGTATGGGAACTGTGTAAGTATCCCACGCAACAATGCCGATGGTTGAAAACCCTCATACTGCACTATACTGCACTACTAAACTTTCTTTCTTTTCAGATCACTTATGTCAACCTGTATGTGTCATAGGGATGTTGTTTAACCCACAGAGCCCGGTTGGCCTCTTAGAAGGCATTATGAGATGAGAATGGTGAGATGGATGTGTGGGGCCAGGCTACAGGATAGAATAACAAATGTTGAGCTGAGGAGACGTTTAGGTATAAAGAGTATTAGCGAGGTGATGCGTACAAGTAGACTGGGATGGTATGGACATGTGGAGAGAATGGATGAACAAAATTGGGTGAAAAAATGCATGTCTGTGATTGTGGAGGGAGCTGCACCAAGGGGTGGACCGAGGAAGACCTGGGATCGGACTATACACGCCGATCTCAAATCCAAGAACTTGACAAGTGAAGCAGCCCTTAACAGGGTTGCCTGGAACGCCGCCATTAGGACAAGAGACTGAAACTGCACTTATGTGTGGAACACTCGGTCTTAAAATTTGATGTATGTAAAATTTGATGTATGTATTAACAGTCTTCCCCATGGGGCCCGGATGGCCTCTGAGCAGGCTAAGGGCTATTCTAAGCTTTAAAACCACTTAAAACCGCGCTAGAGATTGTTTTGTTGTCTTGGCAGGTGGTCCGTATAACCAACAAGAACAACACACAGTTAGCCAGTCATGTGACTCCTGCTTTCAAGCAAGCCTTATGAATGCTTGTACGTGTATTGATTTTCCTGAGTCCCAAATAATGCATGGAAGCAGACGACAGAGACTTAGGAATGGTTACAATGGTGAAATACACTGTATATCAGTAATCAATAATCAATATAATGAATATTATAATGCATAATTCATAATAAATAATAAATAATAAATTGTTGAACGAATGTAAATAGACCGTAGTCACGGCAGATGTTACTGCGTCACCGCATTCGGATGATGCTCGGTATTTCCCGCCAACACTCAGTCTTATTTCCACCTCACACAATAACAGCTCAATGTACACTGTTCTAGTCTTCACCAATCGCAAGATAACACCGATATCTGCCTCAGGTATGTATATAAAGTAGGTTATGCCATTTATTTGCAGAGATATTAGTACAGCAAATTACGAAGATCGGGAGGTAAACACAAGTTTTAGGCTGACGACCGCCATACTGACCTACTTATGTTCACAATAAAAACTGAACCACTTGGTCTTGAGACTTCTAGTCTTCACCCATTGCAAGATAACAATGATTACTGATGCTGGATATATATATAACCTAGGTTAGGTCATCTTTTGTCATTTTTAAGCACGCCAAAATGTTGAGAATTCGCTGAATCCCGGGAAAATTCAAAGGCGTGAAGGGACCGACCTACGAGGGTTAATGTGAGGTGAGGGACGTGACTATGTTCTACTATCCAGTTTGTGAGAAGGATCGCTGTAGATTTGGCTGGGGCTAGTTTGAGTCGGTTTGCGGTGAACCAGTCATTTAGTATGTTGAGGTACGGTTGGAGGAGTTGTGCGGCTGTGTTTGCGTCTCAATGTGTACATGTGAGTGTTATGTCATCTGCGTAAGAGGCTGTGTGTTTCTGGGGTGTGTGGGGTATGGGTAGGTCGTGCATGTATAGATTGAAAAGTGTTGGTGACAAGACGGATCCCTGAGGGACTCCATTTGTGAAATTTCTGATGTTCGATGACTGGCCAGCAAATCTTACATGGGCACATCTTTCTGCTAGATAGTTGGTCAGCCATCCTTTTATGTTATTGTGCATGTTTGCGTTAAGAATTTTGTTTTTAAGGTTGTGGCGGGGAATGGCATTAAAAGCTTTACTAATGTCAATTGTAACAAGAAGTGTTCTATGTGTGTTCTAGCTGAATTGATGCCATAAAAAACTTTTTGTGTGAAGTCTGTAAGAAGGGTATTTGTGTAGTGTAGTGGCCTAAAGCTGTGTTGTGATGTAGCTAGGGGACTATGAGGTTTGGTTAGTTGTAATATGAGGCATGGTAACTTTTGAGGGGGTGTAAAAGAGAGTGATGGGGCGGTGTGAGGAGGTTAGCATGGGGTCTTTGTTTGGTTTGAGGATTGTGATGATGACACCATGCTTCCAGATGTTGGGTATTATGTTGTGGTTGGCAGTTCTGACACAGGGTCGTCTAGGTCCATGTCGCTGCAATTTCTCATTGGTTTCTGTCTTGGCCCTTAGTTAATCGTAGACACGGGTGTAATAGAAATTCTTCACATTACAGATAATTTCCTGGTCCAGTGGCTGTACCAAAGATGACCTTAATATTGGGATGAATGTCATCTAGGTAGGCAGGGTGGCAAGGGGCATTATCCTTTATTAATAGAAGGATTTTGAATGGAAGTTGTAGCTGGCGGCATAGCAAGCGTGCATCAGGAATAAAATGACTGTTCATCCACTTTTGCATTATCGATGAGGTCATGCATCCGTTTACCAGTACCAGTACAAACCAGCAAAATTAGCCTTGCCTAGTTATTGCCTTGGCCTTGCTCGGGGCCTTGGGGCTGTTCGGCCAGCCAGCTTGGGGAACAGCAACAACAACAACAACCAGCAAAATTAGCCATGCTACGGACATGCCTGTAACACCTAGGATGCATAGCTGTATGCACAATCACTGACTTTATTTTGCTAGACTCAGAAAGATTGCAGGCAAACATCATTGTGAAGTGGGATTTGTCTACCTTTCTCCCTCTGACTTGCTTTTGGTCCTTGCTAATGTAAGTGAACCTGGGCATCATTTTCCAATTTAATCCACTTTCATTTGGTCCTTCGTATAGCCACCTTCTTCAATGATGGCTTTCAACAACTTTGGAAATGCATCGGCAGCTTGTAGGTCAGCAATTGCCCGTTCTCCGTGAAACTTAACATTCTTGAATTGTTTCCTCTTCAAAAATCTTTCCAGCCATCCCTTTGAGGCTTTGAAGGGTCTTGTTTCAGGACATAATGATGCAGTTTTTACCACCATACACTCCCTGCTGAATAGCAAGGCTAGGGTGGGTGCCCTGATGAATCAGGGACTTAGTGAATAGTTGCCACAGATTGCTAGACCGCACCGTTCACCAACAGTGACATCTGCCAATAACTCACTGGCTGGCCCGAGGCTCGAACCGTCAGCCTCACAGTTAGCAGGCAAACGCTCTACCAATCGAGCTACGGCCTGTGACATGATTATAATAAACATGCCTTATAGAATGACTTGGCCTGTTCCCTTCTATCCAAGGGTACATTTTCACGCTCCTTTCGATGAATCAAGTGGGCTAAGTAGCGTTCCATCTGTACAATGGCGGGATTTGTGACCTTCCTGCGTCCGTCGAGTTGCTGGCCACCATAAGTCTTGATGGTGAGTAAAAAAAAATCTACAACCCACAATGAGGAGCGACGCGCTCCTCGGTAATGCCAGGAGAGTGGCGAACACAACCTAAGGTAACCTAAGGTAAGTATATGTTTCCAAATGTTTCTAATTGTGGACTCTCCTACACCAAACTCACATCCAATGCTTGTGTTGCTCTTTCCTTGCTTCTTTAACTCAAGAATGTTCTTCTTAGCTTCTAGGGTTAGTCGCTTATTCTTGGAGTTCTTCGGTGGCGCCATGATGTAACACTAGGGGCCGTCACAATGCAATATGGATCACTTATTGCGAGTACACAATATGGCATTGTGTCGGCGTGGGAACTGAATGTGAGGAAGGTGGAAGATGGTGGTTATGCGCATGCGCACTTTGGGAAGTCGACCATCGCATTTTAGGCGGGAAGTTCGGATTTGCCTTGGAACCAAACGATCAAATTGCATAGAGTAATTTCACTTCGCAAATATTGAGTACAGTACATCCCAAAACTTACCGTTTCTGACTGGACCTCGGCACTCGCATTTTGTTAATTCTCATTTGCCGCGCAATTATTGAGGGAGCACTGTGCCCCTTTTTTTTTTTTTATAGATATGTAACGGGTAATAATTAATTCCTGGAATTTCTGTTTCAGAGAACAACCCATCTAGCTCTCAGAAACAATTCCTCCTCTCAACACTACACCAAAAACATATTACACTTTGTATTGTATATACAGTGTGTATGTATAGCCAGTGTGTGTTATTGGCAGATGCCAGTGCTGTTGGTGGATGGCGCCGTTTAGCAGTCTTTGGACTATTCACTGATGTCCTTGATCATCAGGTCACCCACCCTAGCCCAGCTCTTGAGCAGGGTGTAAAAAACGCATCATACAGGGTGCCAGTAAAGCTATATGGCGCTGTATTTGGGAATAGTTGCTGCACCCAGCACCATTTCATGGATATTAGAGGTGGTAAGATGATGCTGAAGCTGGGAGCTTCCATATGAATGCAAATTTGCAGTTGGGTATTCCCTTCTCTATTTTCACTGCTGAAAGTGCCACCTTTGGATTACCGAGGATCACACATGCATGCATCAATCTAAGACTTTTAAAATATAATATTTAATTTTTCTTATGGATTTTGAGCCAGTCCTCTACTAATTAACATCTGTTCTTTGCCTAGTTAACTTTGAAGGTGGTTTCTTGCCTTGGAAGTTGACCATGCGAGGATTACATTTATGGGTTGGATTTGTGTTAAAATTGACAAGGAGCTGATGATTTGTTTGAATAAACCGCATGTATGACATAGCCGTGATTGGGCACTCCTGATGCCTTAAGGGGCTTTCTCAGCTGGTAGATGGATACTGACTATCGCTTCAATAGGAAGAGGACAACCAAACTCGTAATAAAAATCATCTTTATTTTCTTATTTGTAGACGCTTCGTCATATTCATGCCAGCATCAGTAATCTGTGAACAATAATTTACATATTGACTATCACATTATGATCCCTAAGCACCCGATCAATAAAACTATATAAAATGATACAAAATATAACAGCGAATAACCGGTGGACTTTAGTTGACAACTGCAAATGTAATTCTGTAAGAATGAACTCGATTGATACTATTGTTAATGTCTTGTCATGTTGCAAATTTGATTTTAAATAATATTTTGACATTTAACATGTAGTTTCTTTATTCATGCAGAGTTTAGTAAAATTTGCCAGAACGTCCCGGACTTCCCAAACTTGACTACTTCCTTTAACGTGACGATAGTGCGTTGTTATATGTGCGATTAGTTTGCTTGGGAAACAGATTAACTTGCTCATGTAGTAATGTACACCCTATGTGGTGGATTGTGTTCTTTTATTTAATAATTTTCATTTTAGTAAGCGTTGTTTCCACATAGCGATTTTGATAATTTAATTTGACTTTATATTGTCCTTGTCCCAATTTTGGTTTGTTTAGTTTGCAAGTTTTACATTTTAATTTAACGTTGTAATTTTTTTTAAAGTTACAGTATCAACATAGAATTTTCTATTTTATATTCTTTTGATAATTTAACATCTCCATGTAAAGTATGTATGTATGTATGTATATACTCAGGCACATACCCCATTGCTGGGGGTGGCCGGCACGAGACAATATTTAAAGTTCTATTCCCAGGGTCCTGGACCACTTTCGCGTTCCCTCGCCCCTTTCTCTGTCTTGTTGAGTAGGAGAATTTTACAATGGGAGGAGGACTCCTAGCCCCTTGCCCCCAGAAAGAAAAGTAGGACAGTATAAGAAAGAAATGGCTAAGGTTGAGTAGATGATACCAAACCTCACTCTGGATAGGACCAGCCTTCACCCTATTGTTGTTGTTGTTGTTGTTGTTGTTCCCCCCCAAGCTGCCTGGCCGAACAGCCCCAAGGCCCCGAGGCCATAACCGAGTGCCCCCACAGAACCCTCCCCGCCGACCACAATAAAGCCTGGGTGACCGAAGCCACTCCATGGCGGGGGGCTGAGGAGGGTGCGGAAACGCCCGGGAAACCAAAGCCCCACCCAGGGCCCTGAGCCCCTCAGCAATTATGAAGAGAAAGTTGAGGGGCAAGGGAAAAATGTGACGCTTTGGCTTCCAATCTTGGTAGATTGGGAGGTCAATCCACGGAAGAGACGCCGTCACTTGAGATCTAGAAAATATATAAGTTAAAGGAAAAGTCAGATATGTGCATGTACTGTATAAATACATAAAATCAAAGTTTGCAAACTTTATCCATTACAATCTCATATTATTTGTATATTTCTGTTTAACATTGATGTTCACGGCTCAAACCTCCCCATAGCAATAAACTCACAAGTGGCCAATTAACTAGTGTCCTTTATTGAAGTCAACATGTCTGTGACTCATACAGGTACAGTACAGTGGTAGGCTGTACACTGTAATATTTTCTGTACAGTACATAGAGTTGTATTCCTTGACAAACCCCATCACTATCGGTGGTAATCACAACAGATTTGCCGTATTCCTTGCCAGTCAGTATGATACGATAGTTGTTTGTAATTGCAGTGAGAGTACAGTAATAATTTGGAGAGAGGTATCCTAACCAGGATTCGAAATTTGAAAATTCATACTTTAACCCTTATTTAGCGGCGAGCAACATCAGTCGAGTTAAATAAAGCTGGACTATGTGGCGGCGCTCGACATAACTCGAGTGGCAATTTCAGCACGTAATGTGGCTGAGAGAGAGAGACAAGTGGTGGCAGGAGACTAGCGAGCGTATGACTGCTCCAGACCACCGCGGCGAACCTACTGACACAAATCTCAGCTCCCTCCTCCCTCTCTCACTCGCTACATACTCAATTATGTACTGAAAGTACCGAATTACCTGCTTTTTGCACTCGCGTTGCACGGTTATTGCAAGAAAACTATCCATCATACAAGGATCGTTATGGTGTCATTCGAAAGCTCTGTTTATGCCCTTTCAGGGATAGGTACTTGTTTTACGTTCTGGGTCTTATTTAGGCATGAAAATGATCACGTAAACAGCCCTATTTTGGCTAAAAACACCCCGCTGTGCGGTACACATAAATAAACCGCATAGGCCGCTCGTAAGGTGTTAAGTCCCCATTAGAAATAGAAGACATGGTAAATTGGTAATCGTAAACTAAGTTCACTTAATAAAAAGAAAAGCAGGTATGATATTAACCTACTGTATGTATGTATGTATATACAGTACATATATACATAGGCACACATCCCATAGCTGGGGGTGGCCGTCTCGAGACAGAGCCCGAACTGGGACAACACAACATAAAAAAAAAAATATATATATATACAGTATATATATGCAGTACAGTACATACATACAAACATAAAATTTTAAGACTGAGTGTTCCACACATAAGTGCAGTTTCAGTCTCTTGTCCTAATGGCGGCGTTCCTGGCAACCCTGTTAAGGGAATGCTTCACTTGTCAAGTTCTTGGATTTGACATCGGCGCGTATAGTTCGATCCCAGGTCTTCCTCGGTCCACCCCTTGGTGTAGCTCCCTCCACAATCACAGACCTGCATTTTTTCACCCAATTTTGTTCATCCATTCTCTCCACATGTCCATACCATCCCAGTCTACTTGTACGCATCCCCTCGCTAATACTCTTTATACCTAAACGTCTCTTTAGCTCAACATTTGTTTATTCTATCCTGTAGCCTGGCCCCACACATCCATCTCACCATTCTCATCTCATTACGCTCCATTCTGTTGACATCCTCTACTTTAACGGCCTATGTTTCTGAGGCATACATCATTGCACTTCTAACACATGAGGCATACACCTTTCCCTTCAGGAGGAGAGGCATTCTTTTCATGGTCAGGATTGGCATCAGTTCTCTGAACTTCCCCCAGCCACACCTAATTCTAGCAACAGTGGCAGCCTCGGCCCCACCACCGGCAGAGATGGTATCTCCTAGGTAACAAAACTTGTTCACCAGCTCCAAAGACTCATTTCCAAAATTCACAGCCACAGGATCATCACTTAACACAAGCTCGCCTTTGCACACTACGCACTCAAATTTCTCTATTTCTGACTTATCCTTCGGCAGGGGTCCCTTTATTCTACTACAGCGCTTACTCCCATGGTGTACCCAACATCGACAGATGCTACATTGAATTGAGTTAACGCCCACTCCCTTTCCGCACACTGCACATGGGTATGCACCGCTCTTTTCCACATTGTCTCGTCTCAATCTACAATGCATAACCTTGGTTTTGTTAATATTGACTCTTAAACCCTTGCTCGCCATGCCCTCTCTCCACTCTCTGAATTTGGCCTCAGCATCTTGCATACTGTCAGCTATTAGGACTAAATCGTCTGCATAAAACAGTTCCAACGGGAGTCCGCCTCTAAAAACTCTAGACAGTGCCTCCAAGACCATAATAAAGAGGAGGGGGCTTAACACTGAACCCTGATGGACTCCAACACGAACTGCGAACTCATCACTCAGTACACCCTTCACCCTCACCGCATTTCGCGAATCCTCATACATCTTCATTATCACACGCACCAGCCACTCTTCCACACCAAGTTTCCTCATAGCCCACTGCACAACATCTCTAGGCACCCTATCAAAGGCCTTCTCCAGGTCTACAAGCACAAAGTAAAGATCCCTGCCTTTTAGTAAGTATCTTAACTGTATCTGCCTGACTATGAAGATAGCATCGGTTGTACCCCGTCCCAGTATAAAACCAAACTGCATATCATCAATAGAGATGCTTTGCCTGATCAAACCCTCAAGGACTCTCTCACAGACCTTCATGATTTGGTCAAACATTTTCAGGCCCCTATAATTTCCTCTATCTAGCGCATCCCCTTTTCCATTGTATATATTTACTATTACACTTTTGAGCCAATCCTCTGGGATTTTATCATCTTTAATAATGGTGTTTATCAACTCAGTGACTAAGTTAACACCAGTCTCCCTTGAGGCTTTTATATATATACGGTATATATATATATATATATATATATATATATATATATATACACAGTATATATATATATATATATATATATATATGTTAGTAAAACCAGGTAATAAATTTTCTTTAATACATACGAGGTTGAAAGAAATGGCAATTTCTGCGTTGGAAATTTTATTATTCAAAGTTTTCAGGTCTCTGATGAGTTTTCGCTGGGTGGCAGGAAGTAGATGAAGGAGATGAGCAAAATTCATGGTGGTACAGGGTTACATAAATGTAAATGATGATACAGGATATACGACGCATTTCACTGGACAACCAGCATTATCAAGTAAGGATGGAATGATATAAAAGGTAAACAGGAAGGGTATATATAGAGGGTGGAGGATCAGAGGAGGCTGGAGCCATCAAAGACCACTATCTCACCCCTAACCACCCTCACCTCACACGCAACGAGTTAGAGAAACACACCACCATACTCGATAAAGAAAGTGACCCAAGGAGATTACCTATACTCGAAGCTTTATATATCCAAGCCTTACATCCCAACATCAACAACCAAACTCTGGACCTTCAGATCCTTCCTTCTGCCAAAAGGCACTTTCCTACAGGACCTAACACCCCCCCTCGCCCCCCGGTGCCCTTGACGCAGCCCCCCGCGCTACCTCCTTCAGCTTCGTCTTCCGCAGGCGCCACACAACTTAGGCCACGCCCCTCGACACGCAGCCAATCAGCTTCGACCCCACCAACCGACCACCATCCCGCATCCAGTGCGCATGCGTGAAGCGGTTCCCCCCTTTCTCTTTCCTAGAATACCCCTCCACCAATAGTAGACTTTTGCCCCCTGATTTTCGCCTCCTCTGTTCCTCCACCCTCTATATATACCCTTCCTGTTTACCTTTTATATCATTCCATCCTTACTTGATAATGCTGGTTGTCCAGTGAAACGCGTCGTATATCCTGTATCACCATTTACATTTATGTAACCCTGTACCACCATGAATTTTGCTCATCTCCTTCATCTACTTCCTGCCACCCAGCGAAAACTCATCAGAGACCTGGAAACTTTGAATAATAAAATTTCCAACGCAGAAATTGCCATTTCTTTCAACCTCGTATGTATTAAAGAATATATATATATATATATATATATATATATATATATATATATATATATATATATTAATTAATTCACACACATCTAGGTCACCCAGGAGAAGACCCAGAGACCCAGGATCACTTAGGGCCTCCAGCATTTCCCCGGCCCCAGACCTCCCGCAGAGATTCCGGTCTCAGCAGGCAGACACGCAGCGGAGTACACAACAATGCCCACCCACCTCACATCCAGGCATGACCCTTCATACATACCGGCTCCCCGGGCAAGGCACCCGACAGACTACTGTATTATCTAGTCCAATTAGCGCCCGACCCCCCCTTCCGAACGACCACGTTATCACTCATCTATTCACAAGCATTCTTCATTCATTCCTATTTATTATGACTTCTCTTGCCTGTTCTACAGTCATCTCTCTATCTTCCAAAGCTTATACTACACAATCTCTTCTGATGTGGCGGTGTCTACGTCGTGGGACCACCTCCCGGAGCTGCCAACCGCGGATGGCTGCCGACCCTCCACGGCCGGAGACAAGATCAAAGACCAGTGGAGGACAACCGGATGCCGGCCGCAGGGAGCAGTTTCGGGAGCCAAACCGTCACAACCATCCCCTGCCCCCTCCCTGGGGGCACGGGTCCTTGGAGCGGCTTCGGTCGTGCCGGGAATTTCAACACCTCTCACACCACACACACACATCACACAGTTTTTCCTACACCGAGAAATGACTCTCCGGCTGTCATTTCTCAAAGACTTCTTCTAGCCGGAGATATTGAGAGCAACCCAGGACCCACCTACACATACATATGTCCAACTTGCTCAAAACCCATCACTTCGAGTCACCACACTAAGGGTTCAGTTCTCTGCAATTCATGCAGGAACTGGACCCACTTCACCTGCACAACACTTGCCTCCAAGAAACACTACACGAACACCTGGACCTGTTCCTCATGCCCCTCCTTCTCCCAGTCAAATCCCTCACCTAAAACCCGTCCACCTCTCCTCCCCAACCCACCTAACCTTCCCATATCATCCACTCCCACCCCTAAAACTCGTCCACCTCTCCTCCCCAACCCACCTAACCTTCCCATACCATCCACATCCTCAACTCAACACACCACACCCTATCCTAATCCATTTCAACCCCCATCTCCTGCACCCCAATCCCAACCCCCACCCCCTCCCTCACCCCCACCCCCACCCCCACCCTCACCCCCACCCCATCCTCGTGCAGCAGCACCCAACATACATCGTGCACATAACATTAACATTCTCCAATTGAACATAGATGGCATCAACACAAAGAAACACAAACTCTCACACTTCATCAAACAACATAACATACACATTGCCATCTTACAAGAAACAAAACTCCGCACAACAACAAAAACACCTACATTTCATGATTTCACCACCATCAGACAAGACCGGGCCGTCGGCGGCGGCGGTGGACTCATCACCCTGGTACACAAAGAAATATCATACATAGTTACCAGTGTACAAACCAAATCCCTCCTCCCCCCAAATGATAACACAACAGAAGTACAATCTATTAACCCCTTATTGGCGGCGCTCGACTTAACTCGTGCACCAATTTGCAGCAAGTTAGGAGCATTATTAAGGCTTTTAAAGGGTTAAAATCGAGTGCAAATGGCCGGGAGTGCAGCGGGCCAGACAGCCGACTCCCAGGGCCTACCGCCGCCCATTAACTCATGTTCCCTGTGTTCTCGAGAGGCCGGCAGTGTAGCCAGTAGTGAGCATAGCTGGGAAAAATATACCGCTATACGCTAAACTCCCATGTTTGTGGCACCACTGCAAGAGAACCACGAGTGCTACGTAGCTCGTTCTGGTCTCATTTTGAAGCTTTTAGCGCCTAGTTTTTTTGCTGAATAAATTTCTTTTCATGCAGATACTTGATTGATCATTCAGGAGGGCCTGAATATGCCCAAATGAGCCCAAAACACCCTGCTAGACAAGGGTTAAAATACGCACTGGCAACAACTACAACATAACCATCATAAACACATACATCCCTCCCCAAACATCCCCGACAGTACCAAATGAATACAGACCACACTTACAACACATCACAAACACCCCACACATCATCCTGGGTGGTGACTTCAACGCCAACACGTCGGCCTGGTTTGTCGACAACCCCGACACATTCAGAGGGCTGGTACTACAAAACCAAACTGATAACCTCATCATCCTTAACGACATCCATCAACATACCCATATTCTTCACCAAGCCCTCTATAACCCATCATCTCCAGACATCACCTTTTGCTCCCCAGAACTTGCCCCCACAACATCCTGGAGGGTGGTCAGAACCTTAGGCTCTGACCACCTCCCGATCATTATCACCACCAAAACCAGACTCACCCCAGCTAGCCACAAACACACATACACCAATTATAAAAGAGCTAACTGGGAAGCATTCACAAATGAGACAGAACAACACTTCACAACTCTAAACAGTACACCCATCACTAACATCAACAATGCTGTACACATACTCAATAAAACTATCCAAAATGCTGACAAGAAACACATTCCAAGAGGTAACAGAAAAAGACACAACCCCAACTTCACACCAGAAATTCAAAACCTCATTAGACAACGCGACATACTGAAACACTCCCCAGCACCCCACTCACAAGACATCACACAACAAATCCAAGCACTCAACACCCAGACTAACAACAAAATACAAGAACAACAAAAACTAAATTGGAATAACTTCCTACAAACCCCCAGGGGGTAAGGGGGCCTTCATCTAATGGTGGAGGAAAAAAAGAATATGCCTCACGCAATCTACTGCGTGTTGTACAAGGCGACTAATAGGGGGGATGGCGATAGACTTGTGGACCAACAGCCATTACTAGACAATAAAGTCTTTATCTTAGCACTGTCTTGGTATGGCACTGCCGAGGCTGGTGGGGTGCGGGTAGGTGCCACAGGGGACTGAGTCTTACCTGGGCGCTGTTTGGCACCACACCTATGTCGGCAACAGTGTTTGCATGTTGGAGCAGTGTTGGGGCAGGACTTTATTGTTCTATAGTCCAATTGCCTAATATACAGTAGAGTCATGATATGGTGCTGTCTTTATGTAACACTGTTAAGGCTGGTGTAGTTGCAGATACTGCAGGTGCAAGTGCTGCAGGGGGACTGTTGAGTCTTGCTGAGGCACAGTTAGCACTATACCAACATCAGCCACAGTGATGACTTGATGGGGCAGTGCTGTGGCAGGACTTTATTGTACTACAGTACACTCCAACTACTGAAAGGCAACCCCGTCTGAGCCGTTACAATGCATGTAATGGAAAAATGACGTTAAACCAATGTATGTATGTATGTATGTAAACACTTGATCACAAAACAAACCCCAAAAAACTCTACAAAACACTAAACAGCATCACACTTTCCAACAGCAACACAACACAATCACATGCTGCAATCACAACAATAGACTCTACTCCTTCATGTAAACAACAAGCAAACACTCTCATCAATCACTTCTCACATGTCCGCCACCTAAAACCCCACAGAGACGACCGACGTGTCATCCGACGTAAGAGACAATTCCCCACAGACCCTGACTATACACCCTTCACCAATCACAAGACAAAGCATATCATCAACAATCTCAAGCACTCACCCGCTTGTGGCCTAGACAACATAAGCAACATACACCTCAGACACCTGGGACCACAAGGCATACAAGCACAAACTACAGTTATTCACACAACACAATACCAGACATTTGGAAGCATGGCATCATCACCACATTCCCCAAACCCAACAAAGACCCCACGCTACCCTCCTCGCACCGCCCCATCACACTCCTTTGCACCCCCTCCAAAGTCATGGAACGCCTAGTATTACAATTAATTACACCCGACCTACCCCTAGCTCCAACACAACATGGCTTTAGGCCACTGCACTCCACATACACTCTTCTCACAGACCTTACACAAAGAGCTTTTGATGGCATCAACTCAGCTAGACCACCACACAGATCACTATTAGCCACACTCGACATTAGTAAAGCCTTCGATGCCATCCCCCGCCACAACCTAACAAACAAAATCTACAACACAAACATGCACAACAACACAAAAAGGTGGCTGGCCAACTTCCTAGCAGGCAGATGTGCACACGTATCTTTTGCCGGTCAGTCATCTAGAATCAGAAACTTTCCAAACGTAGTCCCACAAGGATCCGTCCTATCGCCCGCACTCTTCAATCTGTACATGCACGATATAACTACACCCAATACGCCCCAAATAAACTTAGCCTCCTATGCAGATGACATAACACTCACATGCACACACCATGACCCAAAAAGAGCAACAGATCTCCTTCAACCCTATCTCAATACACTACATGGCTGGTGCACTACAAACAGACTTAATCTAGCCCCAGCCAAATCCACCACAACCCTGCTCACAAGCTGATCAGGAGAACACGAATACATCCCTCAACTCACCATAAACAACACACCCCTAACACATACACACACACCCAAAATACTAGGAGTAACATTATGATACTCATATGACATTCAAACAGCACACCACAAACATTAAAAAGAAACTGACACCCAGACTTAACGCCCTCAGGTCACTTGCTCACACAAAATGTGGACACAACAAAGAAACCACCACCACAGTATATAAACAATACATAAGATCAGTGATGGAATACGCAAGCCCAGCCTGGGCTTCTAACCTAGCTGAAACACATCATAAGACCTTACAGACTATTCAAAACAAAGCCCTGAAGATCATTACAGGCTGCACAGCTACTGCACCCACAGATTACCTACATCAAGAAACCAAAATCCTCAAAGTCAAAGACCATCTGGACATAAGAGGCACTCAATTCTTGGCAGCAGCCTCCACGAACCAGGACCACCCACTAAACTACATGGCAACACACCCACAGACACCAAGAAATATCAAAACAACACCCAGCATACGGTATCACACACAATCTGTCCTCTCTCCCTCCCTGCCCACCCCGAACCAACTTCCAGAAGTACATCCATACTCATATCTCTCGCCGATCCATCCACTCACAGACAACACGCAGCTGCAAGCACGACCTCCCGAAATCCATCCTTCCGAATCCTCCCTTCCTCGCGAGGACAGAGTCCACCTGGCCAGGCTGAGATGCGGACACCATCCAGCTCTCCTGAGCTATCAGAAGAGACTGGATGACTCCGTTGTCGACACCTGCCTGGGATGTAACACAGCACCCCATACCATTAAACACATCATAGAAGACTGCATTTCACACAACCACTTACGCCAACAACACAATCTATACTCAATGAGAGCTCTGTGGGAAAGCCCGATCGTGGCCATGGCCTTCCTCAGGGACTTGGGGCTGTTCGGCCAGGCAGCTTAGGGAACAACAACAACAACAACTCCCAATCTCTACCATTCTTTCCTACTAAAACCAATCCTCTACCCATACAGTTCTCATTTTCACCTCCCTCACCACACCATCCATATATACATTACACAACCCTGTTGCAGACCTATAATTAACTCAAACCATTCTCTCAACTTATTTCCTACTCTAACACATGCTCTGCTCTTTTCATAAAAAAATCTTGACTGATCTTAACAAATTTCCTCCAATTTCATAAATCCTTAGCACCTTCTACATTGCTTCTCGATCCACACGACCATACGCTTTTTCCAAATCCATAAAAGCCCAAAATATATCATGCTTCTCGAAATACTTCTCGCATAGCAGTTTTACTGCAAAAATCTGATCCACACACCCTCTTCTCATCCTAGAACCACACTGCTCTTTTCCTATTGCACCTTATTTAGGCCTATCCTTCATTATCCTCTCTATCAACACCCTGCCATACAGCTTTCTAACAACTGATAATAAACTACATGTAATACCTCTATAACTTGAACACTCCTGCTGGTCTCCCTTCCCCTTGTACAACGGCATAATACATGCACTCCTCCAGTCTAGTGGTACCATTGACACAACAAAGCACACATTGAATAGTCTCACTAGCCAATCTATTATTACATCACGCTTCTTAATTAATACACTCCACAGCAATACCATCCATACCTTCTGTTTTTCCCGCTCTCATTTGTCTCACTGCTTCTTTCACCTCATTCTTCTCAATCCTTTCATTCATTCCCTGCCACTTGGGTGGCCTGGGTAACCTATCTCCATCAACCACTGCTTCAATCACTGCCTCCCTTCCATCTCGTACATTTAGCAAAGATTAAACATTTTCAACATATCTTTTCCTCACTTGCACTCCTTCCACTAGTAACTCTCCATTTGCATCTTTCACCGACTCTTCCCTATTTTGTTCTCCTTTCCTTACTCTAGTTACCTCTTTCCAGAACATCGTTCATTCCTCAAAATTCTCACTCAATCTTTGACCCCACCTTTCATTTGCAATTTGTTTTGCTTCTCTAATCTTCTGTTTCGACTCTCTCCTTTTTTCCTTGTAAGCTACCTCTCCCATACCTCAATACTACCATCCTGTAAAACCCTCTCAAACCAGTCCTGAAAGGGGTTGAAATAGGGGAGCTATCCCCCCGCCAAAGGCGGCTTTCTAGGGCCTTTCCTAGCTGATGCTGAGAGGATTGGGTTCTAGTCATGTGGTAATGGGCTGGTCTATCAGAGTGAGACTTGAGCGATCTCTGCCATACCCATAGCTTACTCTGACTGTTTCTTTTACTTATATATTTTCTAGATCTCAAGTGACGGCATTTCTACTGTAAGAAACTGTAAGAAACTGTTTCTTCCGTGGATTGACCTCCCAATCTACCAAGATTGGAAACCAAAGCGTCACATTTTTCCTTTGCCCCTCGACTTTCTCTTCATAATTGCTGAGGGACACAGGGCCCTGGGTGGGGCTTTGGTTTCCCGGGCGTTTCCGCACCCTCCTCAGCTCCCCGCCATGGAGTGGCTTCGGTCACCCAGGCTTTATTGTGGTTGGCAGGTAGGGTTCTGTGGGGGCGCTCGGTTATGGCCTTGGCCTTGCTCGGGGCCTTGGGGCTGTTCGGCCAGGCAGCTTGGGGAACAACAACAACAACAACAACAACAACAACAACCCTCTCAAACCACTGTCTCATTTCCTCAACTGCCTTTCTCGCCGCATCATTCCACCACTCGCTTCCCTTCCTGATACTTACAGTTTCTTACAGTAGATCCTCTGGAAAAAGGCAAACTAGGCCTGTGTATCCAGCTCAGTACCAGTACTTGTACTGCTGCGGTCGTTCACGGTGTTGGCGGCGGCGGTAGCAGACGCAACATTTTTACTATTCTGTATTTTTGTTTTATTCTTACAGTATTCTTACTAGATCCTCTGGAAAAAGGCAAACTATGCCTGTGTATCCAGCTCAGTTCCAGTACTTGCACTGCTGCGGTCGTTCATGGTGTTGGCGGCGGCGGCAGCAGACGCAACATTTTTACTATTCTGTATTTTTGTTTTATAATCAAACTTCAAATCTTGTCTTCCCCATGCTTTATCAAGATTACTTTCAAACTCCCTTATTGATTCGGAATCGACTACATACTGGGGCAGTGCGTTCCACTCATTTACCACTCTATCACAAAATGAGTTCTTTGCCTTCTCAAGCCTATTTCTTTCTTTGTAAATTTTCTTAGAGTGTCCTCTCGTTCTTGTTCCCTCCCGCATCAAGAAGATAACTTCACACACATCCTCATCGTACTTTCCTGACACTATCTTAAAAGTCTCTATCATATCCCCTCTCTTTCTCCTATATGCCAGTGTCGGAAGCCCCAGTGTCCTCAACCTCTGCTCATAGCCCGCGTTCTTCAACGTTGGTACCAGCTTGCTAGCTCTCCTCTGCACTTTCTCCACTGCTTCTATATCCTTTACCATATATGGAGCCCACACCTGGTTCGCATATTCCAGGTGCGGCCTAACCAGCGCTGTATAGAGATTCCTGAAGATTTCTTCGTCAAGTGACACAAATGTCCTCCTTATCAGCCCTACAATTCTATTGGCTTTGTTTATCTTTTCTGCTAAATGTTCTGAAAATTTAACTTATTGTCTATCACTACTCCTATATCCTTTTCTGCAATCACTTCCTCCATCGCTTCATACATACTGTATCCTACCTTGTCTATCTTGCTGGTCCCAATCCTCATGTACTTGCATTTTTTTGGATGAAAAGGCATTAACCAATGCTCAGACCATCCCTTCATGCCCTCCACATCTCCTTGAAGCAAACCCATATCTTCCTTACTCCTCACTCTTCTATACAGCTTAGTGTCATCCGCATACAGGTATACCTCACTTCCATTAGTTATAACTTCAGGTAAGTCGTTGATAAATATAACAAACAGCAGTGGTCCCAACACAGATCCCTGAGGTACCCCACTTGTAATTTCCCTCCACCCCGAGCCTATTCCATTCACCAGTACCCTCTGTCTCCGATCTTTCAGGAAGGCTTCTATCCATTTCACACATTTCTCTCCTATATTATAGCTTCTAACTTTCTCTATTAACCTTTTATGTGGGACCTTATCGAAGGCCTTCATAAATTCGCAATATACCACGTCTATTACATCACCATCTTCTAGAATTTGCATCCAATCATCTACCACCTTAATTAGCTGTAGTACCGTCGACCTCCCCGGCAAGAATCCGAACTGTCTCCCACTGAAAAGTTGGTTTGACTTCATATGATCCATTATTCCTTCTCTAATTACCGTTTCCATTAGTTTACACACAACACTTGTCAAACTGACTGGTCTATAATTCCCTGGGTCATTTCTCTTTCCCTTCTTAAATATAGCTGTTATGTTCGCCTCTCTCCAGTCCATCGGGATTTGTCCTGTATTAAACGATACCTCAAATAACATTTTCAATGGCTCTAATAACATCTCCCCTCCTTCCTTTATGATTCTTGGGTGTATACCATCCGGTCCCGGTGACTTACTTCTGTTTATTTTTTCTATAGCCCTTCTTATTCTAGCATGGGAAAACTCTATTAGTTCTAGTGCCGGTGCCTGTTTGATGGGCATAGTAGGCACTGCATCCTCCGACTCCACTGTTAGTACCCCCCCAAAGTATTTCCCCAGCACCTCTGCTTTCTCCTTATCAGTCTCCGCTCTACTCCCACCATTCAACCCCCCTACCAGCTCTGGGATCCCTACTCTTCTTGTTAACTTTTCCTGAATGTACTTCCAGAATATTTTTGGATTATCCTTCACATTTCTAGCTATCTCTCTCTCCCTCTCCTTCACCCCTTGTTTCCCACCTTATTTTATTGTTTATTTGTCTATGTTCCAGATCCACTTCTTTAGCTTTTATAATCAAACTTCAAGTCTTGTCTTCCCCATGCTTTATCACGATTACTTTCAAACTCCCTTATTGATTCAGAATCGACTACATACTGGGGCAGTGCGTTCCACTCATTTACCACTCTATCACAAAATGAGTTCTTTGCCTTCTCAAGCCTATTTCTTTCTTTGTAAATTTTCTTAGTGTCCTCTCGTTCTTGTTCCCTCCCGCATCAAGAAGATACCGTCACACACATCCTCATCATACTTTTCTGACACTATCTTAAAAGTCTCTATCATATCCCATCTCTTTCTCCTATATGCCAGTGTCGGAAGCCCCAGTGTATTTACCTAATTGTATTTACCTAATTGTAGTTTACAGGAGTTGAGCTAAGCTCGTGTTGTCCCGTCTCTCAGTCTACTTTTTATCCTTTATGTCCTCAACCTCTGCTCATAGCCCGCGTACTTCAACGTTGGTACTAGCTTGCTAGCTCTCCTCTGCACTTTCTCCACTGCTTCTATATCCTTTACCATATATGGAGCCCACACCTGGTTCGCATATTCCAGGTGCGGCCTAACCAGCGCTGTATAGAGATTCCTGAAGATTTCTTCGTCAAGTGACACAAATGTCCTCCTTATCAGCCCTACAATTCTATTGGCTTTGTTTATCTTTTCCGCTAAATGTTCTGAGAAATTTAACTTATTGTCTATCACTACTCCTATATCCTTTTCTGCATTCACTTCCTCCATCGCTTCATACATACTGTATCCTACCTTGTCTATCGTGCTTGTCCCAATCTGCATGTACTTGCATTTTTTTGGATGAAAAGGCATTAACCAATGCTCAGACCATCCCCTCATGCCCTCCACATCTCCTTGAAGCAAACCCACATCTTCCTTACTCCTCACTCTTCTATACAGCTTAGTGTCATCCGCATACAGGTATACCTCACTTCCATTAGTTATAACTTCAGGTAAGTCGTTGATAAATATAACGAACAGCAGTGGTCCCAACACAGATTCCTGAGGTACCCCACTTGTAATTTCCCTCCACCCCGAGCCTATTCCATTCACCAGTATCCTCTGTCTCCGATCTTTCAGGAAGGCTTCTATCCATTTCACACATTTCTCCCCTATATTATAGCTTCTAACTTTCTCTATTAACCTTTTATGTGGGACCTTATCGAAGGCCTTCATAAAATCGCAATATACCACGTCTATTACATCACCATCTTCTAGAATTTGCATCCAATCATCTACCACCTTAATTAGCTGTAGTACCGTCGATCTCCCCGGCAAGAATCCGAACTGTCTCCCACTGAAAAGTTGGTTTGACTTCATATGCTCCATTATTCCTTCTCTAATTACGGTTTCCATTAGTTTACACACAACACTTGTCAAACTGACTGGTCTATAATTCCCTGGGTCATTTCTCTTGCCCTTCTTAAATATAGCTGTTATGTTCGCCTCTCTCCAGTCCATCGGGATTTGTCCTGTATTAAACGATACCTCAAATAACATTTTCAATGGCTCTACTAACATCTCACTTCCTTCCTTTATGATTCTTGGGTGTATCCCATCCGGTCCCGGGGACTTACTTCTGTTCATTTTTTCTATAGCCCGTCTTATTCTAGCATGGGAAAACTCTATTAGTTCTAGTGCCGGTGCCTGTTAGATGGGAATAGTAGGCACTGCATCATCCGACTCCACTGTTAGTACCCGCCCAAAGTATTTCCCCAGCACCTCTGCTTTCTCCTTATCAGTCTCCGCTCTACTCCCATCATCCAACCCCCCTACCAGCTCTGGGATCCCTACTCTTCTTGTTAACTTTTCCTGAATGTACTTCCAGAATATTTTTGGATTATCCTTCACATTTCTAGCAATCTCTCTCTCCCTCTCCTTCACCCCCCTCCTTGTCTCCCACCTTATTTTATTGTTTATTTGTCTGCGTTCCAGATCCACTTCTTTAGCTTCTATACTAGACCCCCTGTTCTTTTTTAACAATTTTAGTCTTTCCCACAATCGTTTCTTTCTTCTAATCAATATCCAAAGCTTTCTTTTCATTGGCAATTCTGGGTTCGTTCTTTTCCTCAATTTTGTTTTATCCTTATATTCCCTTACTGGTACACTTTTGGATACAGCATTCTCCAGTTTGACTCTAATTTTCCTCCACATTTCTTCAGCGTCTTCACCGTTCAAGTATTCCCCCCAGTCAATGTCCAAACACCGTCTCAGCAGCTCATAATCTGCTCTATCATACATGTATATTTTTCTATTGCTTCTATTATCCCTCTCTGTTTTAATATTGCAACTAAAGCTTATACAGGCATGGTCACTACGACCTATCGGGCTATCCACATTGACATGTTCCACTATATCCTCCTCATTGCTAAAAATCAAATCAAGTACACTCCCCTGCGTCCCATCTCTATATCTTGTCATCTCTGTAATATGTTGCGTTAAAAAATAATCTCTCACTTTCTCTATAAACTTGTTTTCCAGGCTACCCTGTCCCGCTGGAGTAGTACAATTTGCCCAGTTGATCCTTGGCAAATTGAAATCTCCAATCAAAATTTTATATATGTTGTTGTTCCCTAAGCTGCCTGGCCGAACAGCCCCGAGTCCCTGAGAAAGGCCATGGCCACGATCGGGCTTTCCCACAGAGCTCTCATTGAGTGTAGATTGTGTTGTTGGCGTAAGTGGTTGTGTGAAATGCAGTCTTCTATGATGTGTTTAATGGTATGGGGTGCTGTGTTACATCCCGGGCAGGCGTCGACAACGGAGTCCTATATTTATATTTGTTCTCTATTATCTATTTCCTCCATTGCTTTCAGTAGGTTATCATCCTCTTCCCTACTATTATTTGGGCTTCTATATATAGAGGCAATTAGAATTGATCCTCTTGCACATTTTACTTCAATACACAAATACTCACAATACTGCTGTCTCATATCCACCTCATTAACCTTGAGCTCTTTTCTTACATAAATAAACAGTCCTCTTCCGACCTCTGCTCTAATAGCATTCCTCTCATATAACTCAAAACCCTCCACCAGTTCCCTTTCAATTCTAGCATTTTTTGGTCTTACTTCCTGTAAGGCTATGACATCAGGTTTTTCCTCTTCATCCTGCAACCTACATATCAGTTCTCTTTTCTTGTCCTGGGTAAACACATCCACATTACTAAACATAATCCTTAATCCATCTACCATTCCTTCAGCAATTACACCATCCCACTCCTCCTGTCCGTACCCTACTCCCCCTCTGCCTCCTACTTTTCTTTTACCACATACTGTACGTCCTGTGCGCTTGCTTTCACTCCTTCCTTAAACTTTTTCCATTCGTCCTCTACTGTACTTCTCTGTCACTTCCATCTATTTTTCATTTAGTCTTTCCTTTTACTCCCTCTCTTTTGTACTTTTCTCTAACTCACTAACTTTTACTACCTCTCTTACTTTACGCTTGTCTCGCATTCTCCTTTAGCTCCTTACTCTTAGCTTTCCTTCCACCAGATAATGATCAGACATTCTCTCCACCTCACCTCTCAGCACATTCACATGCAGCAGTTTACACAATCTTTCCCTTTTCGCCAACACATAATCCATCAACGCCCTCTCTACAATCTCTCCCTTCACAAGTCTATGCCATATGTGTACTTGTGTCTACATCTTTTTTTGAAAAACTCATTACCTACACTTATTCTAAACTCTCCACATACACCAATCAATCTTTCTCCACTCTCATTTACACCATACACACCAAAACTACCTATGACTCCCTCAACAGGCTCATTTCCTACCCTAGCATTTAGGTCCCCTAAAACTACAACATTTACATTTTCCTCAAACCCTTGTAGACAATCCCTCAAATCTTCCCAAAAACCCTTCCCCTCATTTATGTTCTTTTCACTTCCGGGCCCATATATGCACTCACAAAAACACACCTTTCATCCTTAAACCTTAACCTAATTGTTAATAATTTGTATTCATTATACAGCATGTGAGAAATCTTGGAATGAAAGCTAAAAGTGCAATACTGTATATCAATTAAGGGATAGTTGTACCAAGAGTGATGTATGGGGCTGAGACATGGGCTCTGAAGGCACAAGAGAGAAGAAAGTTGGATGTGATGGAGATAAACTGCTTGAGGAGTATGTGTAGAGTGACACATAGAAACAGATTGAGGAATGAAGAGGTACAGTACGTAGGAGTGTGGGACAGCAGGGACTTTTGTCGACCAGAGTGGACAGAAGGGTGCTGTGCTGGTATGGACATGTTGAATGAATGGGAGATGAAAGGTTTAGAAAGAGAGTACAGTATATGAGTCGGATACAAGGGGAGGTAGAGGGATAGGAAGACCTCGGTTGAGATGGAGAGATTGTGTAGTACAAGCATTGAAAGTTAAAGAGATGACTGTAGAACAGGCAAAAGAAATGGTAATGAATAGGAATGCATGAAGAATGATTGTGAATAGGTGAGTTATAAGGCGGTTGTTGGGAGAGGGGGTCGGGCGCCAGTTGGACTAGATAATCATAGTCCGTTAGGTGCCTGGCCCGGCGAGCCGGTATGTATGAAGGGTCATGCCTGGATGTGAGGTGGGTGGGCATTGTTGTGTACTCCGCTGCGTGTCTGCCTGCTGAGACCGGAACCTCTGCGGGAGGTCTGGGGCCGGGGAAATGCTGGAGGCCCCAAGTGATCCTGGGTCTCTGGGTCTTCTGGGGGACCTAGATGTGTGTGAATTTATATATACAGTATATATATATTTTTTTTATGTTGTGTTGTCCCAGGTGGGCGGGCATTGTGGTACAGTATATGGTTCCGCTGCGTGTCTGCATGCTTGCTGAGACCGGAACCTCTCCAGGAGGTCTGGGACCGGGGGAGTGCTGGAGGCCCTTAACCCGGGAACTGCTGGGAGACTCTTAAGAGTTCCCCCGGCGGACTGCGGGAAGACTCTTAACCTGGGAACTGCCGGGAGACTCTTAAGAGTTCCCCCGGCGGACTGCAGGGAGACTCTTATGAGTGAGTGAAAAAAAACATCAACTTTTGACATCGAAATTTTATTTTTATTTTTATTTTTATTTTTTTATTTTTTTTTGGCCCCTGGGCCATGCAAAATCTCAGTCCTCTACCTCCCCTCGTTCCCCACTTTCCTCCTCTCCTTCAGTTATCACCTATTTTCCCTGTTATTCCCTTATTCCGAGGTATATTTTCGTGCTAACATTAGCGAGTTGCAAGCAGGGTGTTGTCATCACTGATGGCAAGCGAGTGCAAGAGAGAGAGAGAGAGAGTATCGATCGACTGTGTCTCAGTGGCCTTGGGGGAAATTGGCGGGAAAGCAGCTTGCCTCACCCATACATTATACAACTCGCGGGCTATATCTCCGATTTTGACCATCCAAACGCTGTTTTCACTCGTTTTATTGTTGTTTCAGGTTAATACCTTTATAATCAACCCATAATAGGCGCATATGGATAAGTATTAATGCTATTAATGGCACAATGAATATTTTAGTGACGGAAACACCTCAAATACGTCAGCACAGGGGGACGTTTCCAATTAGCCCCATGCGCACTTCAGAGGTTAAGAGTAAGGGAAAAAAAAATCAATTTAAAACACCCAAAACAAAAACTTTTTTTGTTTATATTTGTTTATTTTTTTGTTTGCCACTGGGCCATGCCAAATATCACTCCTCCACCTCCCCTCCTTCCCCACTTTCCTCCCCTCCTTCAGTTATCACCTATTTTCCCTGTTATTCCCTTATTCTGTGGTCTATTTTCGTGCTAACATTAGCGAGTTGGTAGCAGGGCGTTGTCATCACTGTTACCAAGCGTGGGAAAGAGCGAGAGAGAGACTATTGCGTAACAGTGTCTCTCCAGACAAGGGCAGGGAGGTTGCCTCAGCCATACATTATGTAACTCCCGGCCTGTATCTCCGATTTTGACCATCCAAACACTGTTTCCACTTGTTTTATTGTTGTAACAGGTTATATACCTTTATAATCAACCTATAATAGGCGCATATGGATAAGTATTAATGCTATTTATGGTAAAATAACAATGTTAGTGATGGGAACAGCTCAAATACGTCAGCACAGGAGTGTGGTGTCTCATACCCCCCATGCGCACTTCTTAGGTTAATTAGTGATGATGTGATCCTTGGTCTCTTAGTCTTCTCCTGGGCCACTTAGATGTGTGAATGTTATTTATCTACTGTATTTATTTTATTTTATTGTTTTATGTTGTGTAATTGTACGCCGACTAGAGGTAATAATATTCTCGATTTAGTTTTCAGTAACAATGAACATATGGTAAATAATGTAGAGATAGGGGACCACCTAGGAAATAGTGACCACAATTCTGTGTATTTTAATATACAATGGAAAGGTAATACCAGAGAGAATACAACATTAATACCTGACTTTAGAAAAGCCAATTATGGTGGGTTAAGAAGAGCCCTATTAGCGGACCCTATGGTCAAAAAATTAAGTCGATCCAGGTGTCCAAATGAGTGTACCCCTTCTCAGGCACCTGTCATCTTAAGTCAGGAAGAGACGTCAACCTTGGTAGATACATACGATAATTTTATCAAGTCAGTATTCAATGCACAAAATAAATACATTCCCAAAAGAAAATTTAGATCAACACAGAACCAACCCAAATGGATGAATAATAGACTATTAGATCTTCTAGGACAAAAGAGAGGAATATATAGAAAAATTAGAAAAGGCGAAATTCACCTACTTGCTTACTATCAGAATCTATCAAGACAGGTAAAAAAGGATATTAGGAAAGAAAGAAGAAATTATGAAATTAAGGTTGCCAATGACTCAAAAAATAATCCTAAAGCTTTTTACCAACTATATAAATCCAAGGTTAGAGATGTAATTGGTCCCCTTAAAACTTCGATAGGAGAAATGACAGAAAATGATTTAGAAATGTGCAGTACATTAAATAGTCAATTTCTTTCCGTTTTCACTAATGAAAATTTGGCACAGTTTCCAGAAGTCCGTAAGGTATATAGCGATAGTATAGAAAATAGGTTAAGTACGGTTACTATAAGTAGAAATGATGTGCTTAAGGAAATTGACAGACTGAAACCTCATAAATCGCCTGGTCCTGATGAGGTATATGCTAGAGTATTAAAAGAATGTAGGGATGAGTTAAGTTACCCATTAACATTTTTATTTAACAAGTCATTGGAGACAGGTATAGTTCCAGAAGCTTGGAAGCTTGCAAACGTAGTTCCGATCTTCAAAAAAGGTGACAAATCAATAGCATCCAATTACCGTCCCATTAGTCTTACATCAATCATAGGAAAGCTACTAGAGTCAATTATTGCTAGTAAAATTAGAAACCACTTAGATACATTTAATTTAATAAATTCTTCTCAGCATGGATTCACTCAGGGACGTTCTTGCCTTACTAATTTGCTTAGTTTTTTCTCAGAGGTATATGAAGCAGTAGATAATGACAAGTCATATGATATAATATATTTAGATTTCAGTAAAGCTTTCGACAGAGTCCCCCATGAGAGATTGATGAGAAAGGTTGAGGCGCATGGAATAGGTGGGGCGTTGTTGGGATGGATTAGGTCATGGCTAATTGGTATGAAGCAGAGAGTCAGCATAAATGGTACGAAGTCAGAATGGGGAGCAGTCAAAAGTGGTGTCCCCCAGGGATCTGTATTAGGTCCTCTGTTGTTTGTTATATACATAAATGACCTTGATTTAGGTATAACTAGTAGGATAAGTAAATTTGCAGACGATACCAAAATGGGGAGAACAATTGATTCAGATAGAGATATAGAGTGCCTCCAAAGGGATCTAGATACCTTACACGAATGGTCAGTAAATTGGCAGATGAAGTTTAACATTGACAAATGCAAGGTATTAAAGATAGGGAAGATGCATACAAATGTTAAATATAAACTAGCTAATGTGGAATTAGAAAACTCGAATTGTGAGAAAGATCTAGGTGTGTTTGTTAGCAATGATTTGAAGCCTAGACAACAGTGTATAAGCGTTCGAAACAAGGCAAACAGGATTCTCGGGTTCATCTCAAGGAGTGTGAGTAACAGAACTGCTGATGTTATCTTAAAACTTTACTTGTCATTAGTGAGACCCCATATGGATTATGCTGTTCAATTTTGGTGTCCTTATTACAGAATGGACATAGATTCATTGGAGAGAGTACAACGTAGAATGACAAAAATTATCCATAATATTAGAAATCTTCCGTATAAAGAAAGGTTGAAGAAATTAGGCTTACATTCGTTAGAGAGACGCAGAGTTAAGGCTGCGTCATACAGAGGCCGAACGTACTAGGACAAAGTCCCGAATAGGATGACTTGCAAAAAAAATTCAAATTTCAGGCGGGTCGGGTATATTCTGCATAATTCGGCATACGTTCCGTACTATTCGTGGGTTGGTCTGATGTTGTTCATGTATGTTGCCGACATTCCGGAGAGTCGGGAAAAATTTAGTGGCTACACTAAATTTCTACGAACATTCGGGTAAAAAAACCGTTACAAAATGGTCGGATGTTGGTCGGGAATTATTCGTAACTCGTTCGGAAGTTGTTCTGATTAATTCGTAGTTCGGTCTTCTGTTTCGGGACTTGTTCGGTACTTTTTTCAATTGCCGAATTTGTTAGGAACTACCCGAACAAATCCCGAACAAATTCCGAACAATTCCCGACAAAAATTCGATAAAATTACGATGATTCCCTCGTATTCCAGAATAAAACCCGCACGAATTACGAATTTTCAGAACAAGTTACGATCAAATTCAGACAAATATACGAATAATGTAGGATGTCTGCTCGATGTATCTTGTTTAATTAGGAATTAAACCCGAATTGATTTTGAACAAGTAGAATAGCCTCCTTCTAAAATTAGAGGTTCGCTATTGCTCGCCAGGAAAAAATCGACACCTAAAAGGCACGAAAGGTCTTATAGGCTAATATTGATAACAGAATGAGGCGAAAGGTCTCAAAATAGCCAAACTAACGGAACGAACGTCTTAAACCTCAAAACGAATATGCTAAACATGTGGGAGAAGGGGTCCAGAAAAAGCGAGCATGTTATAGATACCGGTACCGTACCTCTGTTCTGCCTCTGGGTTCGAACACTACGATTATTTATGGGTATATCGTTATTCTGGCCTTCATTAGTTGATTTTATTGAGATTAGGAAGGACAATAATTAGGTTAGGCTACGTTAGTCTTATGTTAGGTGGTACATTATAATACAGTAAACTCGATTACAATACTTTGTTATTATAGCCTACATTTTGTCTAGGTGTATTTGAAAACGAATGAGAGGTGGAAGGATGGAGTGAGGAAGTACATGAACAAAGGCGGTGCTGGTTGGGGGGAGGGGCGTCGACTGACTGGGGACAGAGGTGCTACAGTCGTAAAACAGTCTGATGTTCTCATAATGTTCTTCTCTATCGGTTGTTTGTCGACATCTCATCGGTTAAGTTCGGTTAATTATCCTAAAGCATTCCAATGTCATTCGGATCTGTGTCTGATGATTCGGGTATGGTCGAAAATCATTCTTTGCATAACGAGTGTAAGTTCGATTCATGTTCGGTAGTTGTTCGAGGTTTTGTCGTAGGTCGTTCTTGACTATCGGATATTATTCTGAACTCGTTCGGGCCATGTTCGTAATCTTAAAATTTCGGGAGAGTCTCGGCTGTATTCGGTAAAAATTTGCAAGTCATCCTATTCGGGACTTTGTCCTAGTACGTTCGGCCTCTGTATGACGCGGCCTTTAGAGGGGATATGATAGAGGTGTTCAAGTGGGTTAGTGGGATTAACAAAGGGGACATGACAAATGTACTAAAGCTCAGTGATAGCGAAAGAACTCGTACCAATGGTTTCAAATTAGATAAATTTCGTTTCAGAAAAGATATAGGCAAATATTGGTTTGGTAACAGAGTTGTAGATGGGTGGAATGGACTACCAAGTGCTATAGTGGGATTAAAAACGATAGGGAGCTTTAAGATAAAATTGGATAAGCATATGGACGAGAAGGGTTGGGTGTGAAGGGGGATCAGCAGGGTTGGGCCAATCAGACCCCCGTAATCCTGTGTTAATCTCTAACCGTTTTGGTAAGATGATCCTCAGGGTATTAGAGTGTTGAGCCTATAATTGGGCTTTGTAATTGGGGTTGTGTGGGACAGGGATCTGCCTTGCTTAGGCCAATCGGCTTTCTGCAGACTCCCATTTTCTTATGTTCTTATGTGTCCCTGTTCGGGCTGTCGCGAGTCAGCCACCCCCAGCTATGTGGTATGTGCCTGAGTATATACAGTACATACATACATACAGTATTGTACATGCATATGCAAATTGTGGGATTAAAAATTGAAAGATTCATTGAAAGGCCTACAAAAAAGAAGTTTTGCTTCTAAACATAAATTATGATTTCACCAATAAATTTTTAGAATATATATTCTTTGCTTGGTTATTTTAAACGACACTACTGCAGCGTTATGAGAAACAATTTATTAGGGAAAATAGGCACCAATAGATTCGCCATATTTTTCTCCATATAGTCCGCATGGAACATAAGAACATAAGAAAATGGGAGTCTGCAGAAAGCCGATTGGCCTAAGCAAGGCAGATCCCTGTCCCACACAACCCCAATTCAATTACAAAGCCCAATTATAGGCTTCACACTCTAATACCCTGAGGATCATCTTACCAAAACGGTTAGAGATTAACACCTTATTAGCGGCCTAGGCGGTTTATTTATATGTACCGCCCAGCGGGGTGTTTTTAGCCAAAATAGGGCTGTTTACGTGATCATTTTCATGCCTAAATAAGACCCAGAACGTAAAACAAGTATCTATCCCTGAAAGGGCATAAACAGAGCTTTCGAATGACACCATAACGATCCTTTTATGATGGCTAGTTTTCTTGCAATAACCGTGCAACGCGAGTGCAAAAAGCATGTAATTAGGCACTTTCCCCATACAATTCCGTATATAGCGAGTGAGAGAGGGAGGGAGGAGGTGGGATTCGTGTCAGTAGGTTCGCCGCGGTGGTCTGGAGCAGTCATACGCTCGCTACTCTCCTGCCACCACTTGTCTCTCTCGCTCAGCAACATTACGTGCTGAAATTGCCACACGACCTATGTCGAGCGCCGCCACATAGTCCAGCTTTATTTAACTCGACTTATGTTGCGCGCCGACAGTTAAGGGTTAACGCAGGATTATGGGGGTCTGCAGAGCGCTGATTGGCCCAACCCGGCTGATCCCCCTTCACACCCAACCCTTCTCGTCCATATGCTTATCCAATTTTATCTTAAAGCTCCCTACAGTTTTAGATCCCACTATAGCACTTGGTAGTCCATTCCACCCATCTACAACTCTGTTACCAAACCAATACTTGCCTATATCTTTTCTGAAACGAAATTTAACTAATTTGAAACCATTGGTACGAGTTCTTTCGCTATCACTGAGCTTTAGTACATTTGTCATGTCCCCTTTGTTAATCCCACTAATCCACTTGAACACCTCTATCATATCCCCTCTAACTCTGCGTCTCTCTAACGAATGTAAACCTAATTTCTTCATACGAAAGATTTCTAATATTATGGATCATTTTTGTCATTCTACGCTGTACTCTCTCCAATGAATCTATGTCCATTCTGTAATAAGGACACCAAAATTGTACAGCATAATCCATATGGGGTCTCACTAATGACAAGTAAAGTTTTAAGATAACATCAGCAGTTCTGTTACTCACACTCCTAGAGATGAACCCGAGAATCCTGTTTGCCTTATTACGAACGCTTATACACTGTTTTCTAGGCTTCAAATCATTGCTAACAAACACACCTAGATCTTTCTCGCAGTCTGAATTTTCTAATTCTAAATTAGCTAGTTATATTTAACATTTGTTTGCATCTTCCCTATCTTTAACCCAGGAACTGCCGGGAGACTCTTAAGAGTTCCCCTGGCGGACTGCGGGGAGACTCTTAAGAGTGAGTGAAAAAAGAAAATCAACTTTTGACATCGAAAAACAAATATTTTTTTTATTTTATTTTTTTATTTTTGGCCCCTGGGCCATGCAAAATCTCAGTCCTCTACCTCCCCTCCTTCCCCACTTTCCTCCTCTCCTTCAGTTATCACCTATTTTCCCTGTTATTCCCTTATTCTGAGGTATATTTTCGTGCTAACATTAGCGAGTTGCAAGCAGGGTGTTGTCATCACTGATGGCAAGCGAGTGCAAGAGAGAGAGAGAGAGAGTATCGATCGACTGTGTCTCAGTGGCCTTGGGGGAAATTGGCGGGAAAGCAGCTTGCCTCACCCATACATTATACAACTCGCGGGCTATATCTCTGATTTTGACCATCCAAACGCTGTTTTCATTTGTTTTATTGTTGTTTCAGGTTAATACCTTTATAATCAACCCATAATAGGCGCATATGGATAAGTATTAATGCTATTAATGGCACAATGAATATTTTAGTGACGGAAACACCTCAAATACGTCAGCACAGGGGGACGTTTCCAATTACCCCCATGCGCACTTGTTAGGTTAATACCTTGCATTTGTCAATGTTAAACTTCATCTGCCAATTTACTGACCATTCATGTAAGGTATCTAGATCCCTTTGGAGGCACTCTATATCGCTATCTGAATCAATTGATCTCCTTATTTTAGTATCATCTGCGAATTTACTTATCCTACTAGTTATACCTAAATCTAGGTCATTTATGTATATAAGAAACAACAGGGGATCTAATACCGATCCCTGGGGGACACCACTTTTGACTGCTCCCCATTCTGACTTGGTACCATTTATGCTGACTCTCTGCTTCCTACCAATTAGCCATGACCTAATCCATCCTAACAACGCCCCACCTATTCCATGTGCCTCAACCTTACTCATCAATCTCTCATGAGGGACTCTGTCGAAAGCTTTACTGAAATCTAAATATATAATATCATGACTTGTCATTATCTACTGCTTCATATACCTCTGAGAAAAAACTAAGCAAATTAGTAAGGCAAGACCGTCCCTGAGTGAATCCATGCTGAGAAGAATTGATTAAGTTAAATGTTTCTAAGTGGTTTCTCATTTTCCTAGCAATAATTTACTCTAGTAGCTTTCCTATGATTGAAGTGAGACTAATGGGACGGTAATGGATGCTATCGATTTATCACCTTTTTTGAAGATCGGAACTACATTTGCAAGCTTCCAAGCTTCTGGAACTATACCTGTTTCTAATGACTTGTTAAATAGAAATGTTAATGGGTAACTTAACTCATCTCTGCATTCTTTTAATACTCTAGCATATACCTCATCAGGACCAGGCGATTTATGAGGTTTCAGTCTGTCAATTTCCATCATTTCTACTTATAGTAACCGTACTTAACCTATTATCTATACTATCGCTGTATACCTTACGGACTTCTGGAAACTGTGCCAAATTTTCATTAGTGAAAACGGAAAGAAATTGACTATTTAATGTACTGCACATTTCTAAATCACTTTCTGTCAATTCTCCTATCGAAGTTTTAAGGGGACCAATTACATCTCTAACCTTGGATTTATATAGTTGGTAAAAAGCTTTAGGATTATTTTTTGAGTCATTGGCAACCTTAATTTCATTTCTTTTTTTCTTTACTGAAATGCCGGGTGTGAAGGGAATTCATGGTCTCCTGAAATATCCCCAGGCTACCTTTAGGATCAACTTTTCCTGGTACCTGGCGCGGGGTACGAACCTCTGAAGGGAATTTAACCCCCCTAAAAACCCACAGGTTTTTTAGATGCCTTGGGTGGGGTTCGAACCCTGGTTAGTGATCCAACCATCACCACCAGGCCCGCGCGCTAACCCACTGTACTACCACGGACGTACTAAAAGTATAGCAACCTTAGTCCGATTTTTAAGAACCAGGTGATAGTCTCGTGGTGTTATCACGTGATGAGTTTATTGGACTTACCATCTACGACTATTTTACGCTATACCTGACGTCAACTCGGGTTAGTATTATTAAAATGCCCCAGAACGAGAAGCCCACCACAGAAGCCATGAACGAACACCACACAGAAACACCAAAGGAAAGGTCCACAGAACGAAAGGACCAGCTGACCGAGCCAGCCATTTCAGCCAGGCCCAAGCCCGCAGGGCTAAACAGCTCCAGGACACACCCATTTACCTTTTCTAAAACTGACCATTTTCCACACCTCACGTACACTAACCCCCTTGTGTCCTACACTCCTAACTACAAAGATGATGAACAGGAATATACATTCATATTAAAAACACCCATGCCCTGTCCCGACGTTGAGCCAATGCCAACACATCAGACAGCCATAAATATATCTATGTATGTTCTTACATCCGAGAAGTAGATGTTATATATCTTAGAAGTTCAAACACCCACGCTTGTCCCTAGACCTCGTATATCATTTTCCATGACGAGTATAGATATATGTAACCCGTGCTCAGTCGCCCCTTGCATTGCTCCTCTAGTAACTAAGTATTAATATTAACATTCCCTAACATCTTGTCTTGCCAGACTAAGCTTCTGAAGACCCATCGCCCCATAAATCTATGTATGCAATCCTTAGGTTAAGTATTTTTCTCCGCCATTGTGTTCACCTTTTTCCATTTACTTTCCACAATTGTCATACGTCTTCCCCTTGCCTCCTTCGTATCCACAGCCCACACTACGCCAATTTATTTCGTGTCTTACACCTCTTACCCCAACCAGAGATTGTATAAGATAACCTGGTTACCAGTATCTGTCATAAGTACCCCGAAACAATAACTAAGTACCCCTACGAACTGCCGCTGTGGGTGGTATTTTATATTTAATAGAAAACGCAGTTCCCAGGGCCAACTAATAGTATCCATAACCCTCTGACTGATCACATAACTCTATCTTTTCCAGACTCATATACCACCCCATAGTTGCATTCCCCGGTAGCATTTGGCTAACGTATTCTACTGCCTTTTCAAACTTCCATATCAATTGTAGCCTAATGCCACCCCCACGCCCAGGGACCTTAGGGGCAAAATTTCCCTGTAGCCCTTGAACTCCCCCCCCCCCCCCCCCCTCTCATTAAGACACCCGCGCTTCTCGACTCTTGTCCGACCTAGCCTCTCTCTCATACCTCTTGAAGATCCTTGAATTGTCCGTTACTAACGCTCTCCAACCTTTTATATATATACTCCTATCCAGCCTACCTTCACTTAGTAGGCCAGAACAACATTAGAACTTTACTAGCCCCTTGCATGCCATCTATTCTCTTACAACACATTCACAACCCTGCACCCAATGGTCGTCGGTGCGAGGCTAGCCGCCCCGCCAGTAACTAACTTCTATTGCCATACTTCCAGATAAATGTGGCAGAGTTAGCAACCCAGTCTCCACCATATCCAGCAAACCCTACAATTAACAACCAGCCGAGTAAAACCAGCTAGCTAAGGCATCTTCGGTTTTGGTATTAAAGACACTCCCATCTGTCTCATACACAGAGGGTTATTACAAACACTGGTGATATGGCAAGCCCCTAGCCACAGCCGCCGGACGACTATATCAGAGAGAGGGCGCCCAGCTCCCCCTTTTTGCCCACCCGAGGAGGGAGACCCCCACCCCCGCGGAGGTATACCTGGCCCCTGTTTTGACTTTCGAGTCATTGCCAGGTAGCATAGGAATTCTTCCTATCGATGAACTAACCATGAATGACTAACACCTTTACTAACCTCTATTAACTCACAATAAACCATTTACCTTTCTTGCATGCTCTGATCACTAAATTAGCACCTCAGCTATACCATAGAATGAAGATTGAACAATCTAGAGAGACGCTCCTATCACAGCTGTCCCCATCCTCCTCGCAAAGTAGATCCAGTCTCTCTCCCCTAAATACGTCCAGTATAGCCAAAATAGTACCTCTTACTAAGGCTCAGTTATATGAAAATATAAAGGCTTCCTATCGCCCTGTGCCACAACAGTAAATACCATCTTACCTAGTCCCCATATCTATTGAGAGCTCAATTAGGTCCATAAGACTCGAGATCCCTACTGTCTACAGGGTCCAGAACCGAGCCTATAAATCTAACTCCCGCCCCCAGTCAAATCAGTTGAAAGCTAGACACCAACCAGGGGTCACTACCCTGCAGTTAATTTCTAGCTCTGCCCTTGTGTTGTTCCGGAGTGAGATCCCAGAACCGGCAGACTCCGTGGCAGATTTGGATAGAAGGACCTGCCCACGTATTGAAGAACTTCACACATATGGCCCCCCTGGACGGCCGCGGAACCAGTCGTTAGCCCCCAACATCATGGACGCAAGATAACCAGGACCAGACCCATCAGATACTACCCAAGATTCCCTTTAGCAGTACTACATATTACTGTGCTGTTTTAGATTCACTAATTAATATTTCTACGAAGTGGCTAAGACCTTGCCCAGTGTAATTCATACTTAACCATTCCATTTGGGACGTACTAAGCGATCAGTGCTCTTTAATTAACAGGCGACCTTGACTCTCGTAATTACCTTATTCAGATATTAAAACTAGTGATATCTAACGTTCGCCCACTGATTTGCGTTCTATGTATTTCTGAAACAAGGATATAAAACTTAGATCAGTACCCCCTGAGGTTACTAGAATTCCCGTGCTCTAAAATGCGTGTCTAATCTAGTCTGTGAACTACTACTTGTGCACCAGAGCTACCAGTAATAAATCTAACAGTGAATATGAATCTATAAGTAACATTGATGGTCTTCGGTATATAAACCTGTGAAATCAAAGCCAGTGATCAGAAGATTAATACCTGAACGTTGGAAGTGGGAGACTAGGCTCCATCCAGATCCACTTATGCTAGTGTTGTTCAATTCTATTATATTGTCTTACACAAGTAGTCTGCAGTGGTATATCAATAAACGTGATCATGTAACTTGCTACCATGTGTTTCTTTGTGTTCTCTATTCCTCATATCTTGTATTGTGCATGCAGCCTTATATACCCAGTCAATTTAGAACTCACATTACCCAAGTTAAACCTGTAGAAAAACAGGGCATAACATTGGCGGCAGCGGTGGTTCTTGATTCGGATAAAAGGTTGCATTACACTGCAAGTTTGGAACAGTAGAAGCATGGCAACATCGCGAAATCTTCAGCCACTCGCACACATTCCCAAGTATGATGTAAACACATATGATATCACCAGTTACTTAGACATAATAAAGCCAGTGTACGATGTGGTACTTCATAATGACCGCGAAAAAATCGCCATGGCAATTTTGCATATTGTACAGTTGGGAGAAGCCGTTTCCCAACTTGTTGATAAGCCTACCTTTAAGGAATTTATTCACCAAATGGTGACACAGAATACGCCAGAGAGTACCTGGAACCAGTTTCGATCCTTCGTGATCCGGACTTTAGATCCACTTTTGGGTTCCCCCGTCGCCCCCAAAATAATAAAAGTCGACGAGATCAAGTATGAAGGGGATATAAATGTGACCCTCATACAACTCTACAGATACGTGAGGATCACGTATAGCTATGAAGATTACGACCAACAAAATGAACTCTTATTCACCGCATTGTTAAACATCCTCCCACCCCACATCACCGCCCATCTCGACCCGTATGGCTTATTCGAAGAACATATGCTCGCCATCAGAGAAGAATGCCTACGCAGTTCGATGAATCCCCTATCCAACCTTTTAGCCCCTATCCAAGACTCCGTGCACCCTTCCAAAATGACTTCCGGTGAAAGTCCAACCCCAGTGAACTCTTCCCCCACCAACCCTCCGCAGCCCCCCCAACAAGCCCCGTATTCTAGCTATGCCTACCTATGTAGGCCTACCACAACATATTTTCCCCATGACCCCAGAAATGTTCAGCTATCCCCCCACCAACAAAATTTCCCTTGTGACAGTTTTCCGTCGGTAGCTTGTGACAGTTTTCAGTCAGTAGCTCCCTTCCACCCCCACACAATTCACACCCCTAGAAAACTTCGAAACCCCACACTTGACTCGCCCTCTCATGTCAAACAAACTCACCAGTCCCAGAGAACCTCTAACCAGACCGTGACTGCCACCAAGAAAATTCCCAAAATTCGTCCTATTAACAACCCCAAATCAATACATCAGTCCTCTACCAATAACCCCTGTTCTACACCTAACTCTCCCCCACCAACCCTCCGCAGCCCCCCAACAAGCCCCGTATTCTAGCTATGCCTACCTATGTAGGCCTACCACAACATATTTTCCCCATGACCCCAGAAATGTTCAGCTATCCCCCCACCAACAAAATTTCCCTTGTGACAGTTTTCCGTCGGTAGCTTGTGACAGTTTTCAGTCAGTAGCCCCCTTCCACCCCCACACAATTCACACCCCTAGAAAACTTCGAAACCCCACACTTGACTCGCCCTCTCATGTCAAACAAACTCACCAGTCCCAGATAACCTCTAACCAGACCGAGACTGCCACCAAGAAAATTCCCCAAACTCGTCCTGTTAATGTCAAACAAACCCACCAACCCCAGATAACCGCTAACCAGACCGTGACTGCCACCAAGAAGATTCCTAAAATTCGTCCTGTTAACAACCCAAATCAATAGATCAGTCCTCTACCAATAACCCCTGTTCTACACCTAACTCTTCCCCCACCAACCCGCCGCAGTCCCCCCAACAAATCCCGTTTCCTAACTCGCTCACCTCTCACCACCCTGACCCTCCCACATGCGCCGTTAATCCTCCCCTCACGCGTGACGACCTAAGGACCCAACTATGTTCCCCCCCTTCCCCCAGAAATACTCAGCTATTCCCCCACCAACAAAATCTCCCTTGTGACAGTTTTCCGTCAGTAGCTCCCTTCCACCCCCCCACAATTCACACCCCTAATAAACTTCAAAACCCCACACTTGACTCACCCCCTCATGACAGACAAACCCACCAACCCCAGATAACCTCTAAGCAAACCGTCACTGCCACCGACACACCCACCACTCGGATCCTCCCACACGCGCCGTTAATCCCCCCCTCACGCGTGACCCCCACCAAAGTGATTTCCCCCCCCTCATGCGTACCGAACACCTGCTCACCAGTCGGTCCCCCACCATCATGAGCCCAGCTAAACTTTCAACCTCCCCCTCTTCACCGTTACCCCACCCCCCCCAAATTCCCCCCCCAAAGATCCCGCTCGACGAAATACCACTCCCATCCCAATCCAACCACAAAACTTTTTCCACCTTGGCTAAACCCCAAAATACTCTCTCTCTCGCCCCAAACAACATAATCAACCTCTCAACTTCAACCACTCTTCTAAATCCCATCCATGTCTCTCCCGGAAATAAAATCAGTCTAAATTCAACCCCTCTCAAACCACAACCCTGCCTGCCCAGACCCCCCCCACCATCTCCCTATCAAATCCCCACACACCAAACCTCCAAACCACCCGATCATAGTAAACTCTCAACCTTCAGCCTTACTCACCCTTCCCCAAACCCCACTCACGACCACAACTCTCTACACAATTCAACCCCTCCCCAGCACCAACCTCTTCCGCAACAACAACCCCGACTCGACCTGCCCGTTTCATCTTTAAAACCCCCCTATCACTACCCCCGACCGAAACCACTTAGACCCCCCCTCCAAAACTGGCCCCGGGCCAGCTCGCCCCCAGACCCACATTCCTAACGACAAGAACTAACGGTATATCCACCCCGCCCTTCCAAAGTGAAAGTGAACCACCAGACCGTCACCCAGACTAACGGCGACCCTAAATACCCCCCCCCCCCTGATGATGATGAGGATATTATTGTACTAAATTGTTTCGAATGTTTTCAATTCCTAAGCGATTGGGCATGATTCTATAAATTTACATGTTTTCCATATACTGTATATATTATTTTTTTCCTTAGTCATACTACTTTTCTTGTTACCTACACTTTTCTGACTATCTTTTAAATTTGCTTTATACATTGTCAAACACTTTACCTCTTCTTAATTTCCTGTGTTCTTAATTATCTGTCCTTTCTTAAATTTACATGTTTTCCATATACTGTATATAGTATTTTTTTTTCCCTTAGTCATAATACTTTTCTTGTTAATCTACACTTTTCTGACTATCTTTTAAATTTGCTTTATACATTGTTAAACACTTTACCTCTTCTTAATTTCCTGTGTTCTTAATTATCTGCCCTTTCTTAAATTTACATGTTTTCCATATACTGTATATACTATATTTTTTTTCCTTAGTCATACTACTTTTCTTGTTACCTACACTTTTCTGACTATCTTTTAAATTTGCTTTATACATTGTTAAACACTTTACCTCTTCTTAATTTCCTGTGTTCTTAAGTATCTGTCCTTTCTTAAATTTACATGTTTTCCATATACTGTATATATTATTTTTTTCCCTTAGTCATACTACTTTTCTTGTTAACCTACACTTTTCTGACTATGCTTCTTTTTACTTCACCCTTGAGGCTCGAGGACGAGCCTATAATGAAGGAGAGGGAAGTAAAATGCCCCAGAACGAGAAGCCCACCACAGAAGCCATGAACGAACACCACACAGAAACACCAAAGGAAAGGTCCACAGAACGAAAGGACCAGCTGACCGAGCCAGCCATTTCAGCCAGGCCCAAGCCCGCAGGGCTAAACAGCTCCAGGACACACCCATTTACCTTTTCTAAAACTGACCATTTTCCACACCTCACGTACACTAACCCCCTTGTGTCCTACACTCCTAACTACAAAGATGATGAACAGGAATATACATTCATATTAAAAACACCCATGCCCTGTCCCGACGTTGAGCCAATGCCAACACATCAGACAGCCATAAATATATCTATGTATGTTCTTACATCCGAGAAGTAGATGTTATATATCTTAGAAGTTCAAACACCCACGCTTGTCCCTAGACCTCGTATATCATTTTCCATGACGAGTATAGATATATGTAACCCGTGCTCAGTCGCCCCTTGCATTGCTCCTCTAGTAACTAAGTATTAATATTAACATTCCCTAACATCTTGTCTTGCCAGACTAAGCTTCTGAAGACCCATCGCCCCATAAATCTATGTATGCAATCCTTAGGTTAAGTATTTTTCTCCGCCATTGTGTTCACCTTTTTCCATTTACTTTCCACAATTGTCATACGTCTTCCCCTTGCCTCCTTCGTATCCACAGCCCACACTACGCCAATTTATTTCGTGTCTTACACCTCTTACCCCAACCAGAGATTGTATAAGATAACCTGGTTACCAGTATCTGTCATAAGTACCCCGAAACAATAACTAAGTACCCCTACGAACTGCCGCTGTGGGTGGTATTTTATATTTAATAGAAAACGCAGTTCCCAGGGCCAACTAATAGTATCCATAACCCTCTGACTGATCACATAACTCTATCTTTTCCAGACTCATATACCACCCCATAGTTGCATTCCCCGGTAGCATTTGGCTAACGTATTCTACTGCCTTTTCAAACTTCCATATCAATTGTAGCCTAATGCCACCCCCACGCCCAGGGACCTTAGGGGCAAAATTTCCCTGTAGCCCTTGAACTCCCCCCCCCCCCCCCCCCCCCCCCTCTCATTAAGACACCCGCGCTTCTCGACTCTTGTCCGACCTAGCCTCTCTCTCATACCTCTTGAAGATCCTTGAATTGTCCGTTACTAACGCTCTCCAACCTTTTATATATATACTCCTATCCAGCCTACCTTCACTTAGTAGGCCAGAACAACATTAGAACTTTACTAGCCCCTTGCATGCCATCTATTCTCTTACAACACATTCACAACCCTGCACCCAATGGTCGTCGGTGCGAGGCTAGCCGCCCCGCCAGTAACTAACTTCTATTGCCATACTTCCAGATAAATGTGGCAGAGTTAGCAACCCAGTCTCCACCATATCCAGCAAACCCTACAATTAACAACCAGCCGAGTAAAACCAGCTAGCTAAGGCACCTTCGGTTTTGGTATTAAAGACACTCCCATCTGTCTCATACACAGAGGGTTATTACAAACACTGGTGATATGGCAAGCCCCTAGCCACAGCCGCCGGACGACTATATCAGAGAGAGGGCGCCCAGCTCCCCCTTTTTGCCCACCCGAGGAGGGAGACCCCCACCCCCGCGGAGGTATACCTGGCCCCTGTTTTGACTTTCGAGTCATTGCCAGGTAGCATAGGAATTCTTCCTATCGATGAACTAACCATGAATGACTAACACCTTTACTAACCTCTATTAACTCACAATAAACCATTTACCTTTCTTGCATGCTCTGATCACTAAATTAGCACCTCAGCTATACCATAGAATGAAGATTGAACAATCTAGAGAGACGCTCCTATCACAGCTGTCCCCATCCTCCTCGCAAAGTAGATCCAGTCTCTCTCCCCTAAATACGTCCAGTATAGCCAAAATAGTACCTCTTACTAAGGCTCAGTTATATGAAAATATAAAGGCTTCCTATCGCCCTGTGCCACAACAGTAAATACCATCTTACCTAGTCCCCATATCTATTGAGAGCTCAATTAAGTCCATAAGACTCGAGATCCCTACTGTCTACAGGGTCCAGAACCGAGCCTATAAATCTAACTCCCGCCCCCAGTCAAATCAGTTGAAAGCTAGACACCAACCAGGGGTCACTACCCTGCAGTTAATTTCTAGCTCTGCCCTTGTGTTGTTCCGGAGTGAGATCCCAGAACCGGCAGACTCCGTGGCAGATTTGGATAGAAGGACCTGCCCACGTATTGAAGAACTTCACACATATGGCCCCCCTGGACGGCCGCGGAACCAGTCGTTAGCCCCCAACATCATGGACGCAAGATAACCAGGACCAGACCCATCAGATACTACCCAAGATTCCCTTTAGCAGTACTACATATTACTGTGCTGTTTTAGATTCACTAATTAATATTTCTACGAAGTGGCTAAGACCTTGCCCAGTGTAATTCATACTTAACCATTCCATTTGGGACGTACTAAGCGATCAGTGCTCTTTAATTAACAGGCGACCTTGACTCTCGTAATTACCTTATTCAGATATTAAAACTAGTGATATCTAACGTTCGCCCACTGATTTGCGTTCTATGTATTTCTGAAACAAGGATATCAAACTTAGATCAGTACCCCCTGAGGTTACTAGAATTCCCGTGCTCTAAAAATGCGTGTCTAATCTAGTCTGTGAACTACTACTTGTGCACCAGAGCTACCAGTAATAAATCTAACAGTGAATATGAATCTATAAGTAACATTGATGGTCTTCGGTATATAAACCTGTGAAATCAAAGCCAGTGATCAGAAGATTAATACCTGAACGTTGGAAGTGGGAGACTAGGCTCCATCCAGATCCACTTATGCTAGTGTTGTTCAATTCTATTATATTGTCTTACACAAGTATTCTGCAGTGGTATATCAATAAACGTGATCATGTAACTTGCTACCATGTGTTTCTTTGTGTTCTCTATTCCTCATATCTTGTATTGTGCATGCAGCCTTATATACCCAGTCAATTTAGAACTCACATTACCCAAGTTAAACCTGTAGAAAAACAGGGCATAACAATTATTGTGGGTGCGGGACATTTTCGAGGGCATTACATTACATCCTTCTTTAACTAGGCTAGTCCCTAGCCTATTTTAAGGTCGTAAGGTATCGTAGCTGTATTACCTCAGCAATCTCAATATTGTTGGTATAGGGTTCGCGTGACGGGTGCTCCACGTAGCTACCTGGTCACGTTCCCTAGCTGCCACCAATGAAATGCCGGGTGTGAAGGGAATTCATGGTCTCCTGAAATATCCCCAGTCTATCTTTAGGATCAACTTTTCCTGGTACCTGGCGCGGGGTACGAACCTCTGAAGGGAATTTAACCCCCCTAAAAACCCACAGGTTTTGAGATGCCGTGGGTGGGGTTCGAACCCTGGTTAGTGACCCAACCATCACCACCAGGCCCGCGCGCTAACCCACTGTACTACCACGGACGTACTAAAAGTATAGCAACCTTAGTCCGATTTTTAAGAACCAGGTGATAGTCTCGTGGTGTTATCACGTAATGAGTTTATTGGACTTACCATCTACGACTATTTTACGCTATACCTGACGTCAACTCGGGTTAGTATTATTGTGGGTGCGGGACATTTTCGAGGGCATTACATTACATCCTTCTTTAACTGGGCTAGTCCCTAGCCTATTTTAAGGTCGTAAGGTATCGTAGCTGTATTACCTCAGCAATCTCAATATTGTTGGTATAGGGTTCGCGTGACGGGTGCTCCACGTAGCTACCTGGTCACGTTCCCTAGCTGCCACCAATGAAATGCTGGGTGTGAAGGGAATTCATGGTCTCCTGAAATATCCCCAGGCTACCTTTAGGATCAACTTTCCTGGTACCTGGCGCGGGGTACGAACCTCTGAAGGGAATTTAACCCCCCTAAAAACCCACAGGTTTTTTAGATGCCTTGGGTGGGGTTCGAACCCTGGTTAGTGACCCAACCATCACCACCAGGCCCGCGCGCTAACCCACTGTACTACCACGGACGTACTAAAAGTATAGCAACCTTAGTCCGATTTTTAAGAACCAGGTGATAGTCTCGTGGTGTTATCACGTGATGAGTTTATTGGACTTACCATCTACGACTATTTTACGCTATACCTGACGTCAACTCGGGTTAGTATTATTGTGGGTGTGGGACATTTTCGAGGGCATTACATTTACTAATATCCTTTTTTACCTGTCGTGATAGATTCTGATAGTAAGCAAGTAGGTGAATTTCGCCTTTTTTAATTTTTCTATATATTCCTCTCTTTTTTCCTAGAAGATCTAATAGTCTATTATTCATCCATTTGGGTTGGTTCTGTGTTGATCTAAATTTTCTTTTGGGGATATATTTATTTTGCGCATTGAATACTGACTTGATAAAATTATCGTATGTATCTACCAAGTTTGACGTCTCTTCCTGACTTAAGATGACAGGTGCCTGAGAAAGGATACACTCATTTGGACACCTGGATCGACTTAATTTTTTGACCATAGGGCCCGCTAACAGGGCTTCTCTTAACCCACCATAATTGGCTTTTCTGAAGTCAGGTATTAATGTTGTATTCTCTCTGATATTACCTTTCCATTGTATATTAAAATACACAAAATTGTGATCACTATTTCCTAGGTGGTCCCCGATTTCTACACTATTTATCGTATGTTCATTGTTACTGAAAACTAAATCGAGAATATTATCACCTCTAGTCGGCGTATCTATGAATTGAGATAAAAAACTATCTTGTACTACCTCAATAAACTCCTTTGAATCAGAGTCGCCTATTTGTTGCTGCCAATCTATATTAGGGAAATTAAAATCCCCCATAATGCACACGTTGCTAAGCCTTGATGCTATTTTAATTTCCTCCCATAATGATGTTCCGTCATTTCTACTCATATTTGGCGGTCTATACATAACTCCAATAACTAAAGTCTCACTACCTTCGTTAACTTCTACCCAAACACTTTCATTTTCATTATTTACTCTAATACCTGATTTAGTACAGCTTTTTAATGAACTCCTGACAACCACTGCTATACCGCCGCCCCTCCTACTTGTTCGGTCATATTTAAACAAACTATATCCCGGTATATCAAACTCTGCTAAAAAATGCCTGGTTTCTGTATTAATCCATGTTTCAGTTATTATGTCTATATTTTCTTTGCTAACCAGTGCTCTAAGTTCGTTCATTTTGTTACATAAACTCCTGCAATTTGTATAATAAACCCTCAAACTATTACTTGTATTTGCAACTATTTTTCTATTGTGTTTAACTAATTTATTTTTGTTGAACTACTGGACCTAGACGGAAAATCTACGCTATCAGAATGTTCGTTATTACTATCAATTTCATGTGGCTGGGATTCTATTTTACTTACACACCTATGGTTTATTAACAAAACCCCGCAACAAACTTGTCGAGTGAGCTGGCTAAGGTCGAAACTCCTAGTCGAGAGAGATGTACTCCATCCTGGGCATACAGTTCATCCTTACCGTAGAAGAGGGTCCAGTTATCCAGGAATGGAATAGTATTTGCCTTGCAATACTTCTCCAGCCGGCTATTTACATGGAGGATTTTCGTTGTCAACAAATTTAAAAATACCCACTTCACAGACAAATACACTAAAAATCTAAGTCAAAGCGGGGGTGTGGGGGCGGCAGCCCCACCTATAATACTAGGATAGGTTAGATAAGGTTGTTAGGTTAGGCTAATGTCCTTTCAAAGGGGTATAGGCTAGTAAAGACTAGGATAGCCTATACCCGGTCAGAGGTAAGAAGAAGAAGAAGAGTCCTGCAGTAGTCTCATTGAATGCTACCCTTTGCTTTTATGGGATACATTTGAGCTAATACTTAATAATCCACAAATAATCCTATTAAAGATAAAGTTATGTATGTATGTATATTCATTAGGGAGAGAACTGAAGCCTCCATTCACCAGTGGGGCATCATCAGAACCTCTACGAGGTCCCAGCCTGTCTCCACACACAAGAAACCCCGAGAGGGAACCCGAGAGGGAATATTGGGGGAGGGAGCAGACACATCCACACTCTCCGAGAACCACAGCACCGTGACAGTGTCACCATATTGCAATAATACATTCTGAAAACCTTTTGTATTTTCGCGGCTTATCTCCAGCCAATCACGAAGAGACAGTTTGCTCTGTTGGAACATCTTTTCTTGCCAGAAGGGATATTCATTGTTAAATTTTAATACATTCTTAATCGGTCTTTACTTAACGCAAATACTGAGAATAGTAATTTATGCATGATGGCCACGCTGAATTTGCCTTCATTGAGTAAAAAAGCGAACTATAATATTGAAAAGCTGTGGTCCCCAAATGTCAGTGATTGTTTGGGTTGTGTTTGTGTGTCGTCAGCTGAGCCTGCTGGATGGCCCTGGCAGATAGTGTAGCCAGGACGTGTTGTTGTGGCCTCGACCCCAACTCACTATTGACCGAGAGCCCGAGATCATAGAGACCAAGATGCCGGCCCCCATGCCTGTAGGAGGGCTGACGATGGCTTCCTTCGCCCTCACGGCAGCGGTGATAGGGAACGCGTACTACCAGAAGCGCCAGTTTTATCCCTCTGTCGTCTACATAACAAAGTCAAACCCTAGCATGGCGGTATGAAATTGATGATATATTCTATGCTTTTGTATGTATAAGTTGAGCCAACACTGATATTCTTAATACTAATCTGATATTCTGCAATAGCAGCAATACAGCTTTGAAATATATGATTAGGCTAGGGGCCTAGGCTAGCCTAGCCTAGACTTTTTACCAGTTAGGCTAGGCCTCTATTCAATATGGTCATTCTGCAATACAGCTTTGAAATATATGATTAGCCTAGCCTAGACTTTTTGGATTTTTTTTTTTAATAGCCTAGGCCTAGCCTACCACAAATTTTCCGAGTGTTTTTTATAAAAGAAATTGTTCATTTACATCAATAGGCCTATATAGTGTTTGTAATTAGCCTAGGCCTAATTAGAAATCTCGGGAAAACTTATTTTCCCCATTAGGCCTAGCCTATTGATCGATGTTGAGACACGCGGCACACGCCCCCGATAGTGATTTGAAAAGCATTAGCCTAACCTAACAACCTTACCTAACCTAACCTAACCTAACCTAGTATTATGGGTGGGGGCTGCTGCCCCCACACCCCCGCTGGTTGAGTACTAATCCCTTAGTAAATAAAACAAACAAAATTAGCTGTCGATTATACGAAGGTGAAAAAAAGTCGATGAAGTCTACGGTGTTTACTCTGCAATCTTCAGCTTTGATTGTACATTGATAAGTTAACGGGAAAGTACCGTATTGACAACCTTGTTACAAAAATTAAATTTTAATACCATAGGCCTACCTTTATATTAGGTTTTTCCGAGGGTTTAACAAATGTTCATATGATCTTTAGAGCTATAAGATAACTGAAAGTAGCGTATTGACAACCTAGTTACGAAAAACAAATTTTAGTACCATACTTTTTTATTAGGTTTTGCCGAGGGTTAAAACAAATTTTCTTCTGATCTTTAGAGCATATAGATTCAATATTTATCTTCAAATAGGCCTATATCAACAAAATTTGTGGTATTAAAATAACATTGAACCGACTTTTACCAGTTAGGCTAGGCCTCTATTCAATATGGTCGTTGTCATTAGCCTAGCACTTTATCCGGCAAGAGTTGTGTTATCGGGTCACGGTGTCAAAGCAAATAACTCTGAGTTGAGTAGCACTATTTTCCTGAATCCAGTAGCATTAATGCGCGGACGAATGGCGAGCGCCTAGCCTAAATATGCAGATTTCAATTTTATCGAATAATAGGTCTAGGTGGGATGGTGGCCATTTAGACAATTGGCTGCCATGATGGCGCCATCTTGCAGGCTGTGGAACCAGGGTGTCAATCCACAAAATATGAATTGTGTTATCATTATGGTTTATTATTTCGTTATCATTATATAATAGCGCGAACGACGGAGAGGCGAGCGGCGAAGGCGCGAGCTCTAGGGGGGTCCGGGGGCATGCCCCCCCGTAAATTTTTTAGAATTTAGGTGTCTAAAACAGCATTTCCTGCAATCTAAAAGCAATCAAGATGGAAAATATGGAGACCAAAATTGTGTCAATTTACTTTTTTTTTTTTTTTTTAATTAGACTGAAGCGCGGAGGCAAGGCGGCTTCAGAGATGGAGTTGCTTCGAGCCGTGAAGCTTCGCATGTCTCACTCCCTAGATTGGAGCTAGACCTCACGGGCCTCACCCCGTGTTCAGCGGTAGAGTGTAAAGGCTATTAGCCTAGGGAGTAGTTGGACTATAGAAACAAAAATAAAAACAAAAAATAAAATATAGCGCGACGGAGCAGCTCGCGCCGAAGGCGCGAGCTATAGGTGGGTCCGTGGGTATGCTACCCCGGATTTTTTTTTGAGAATTTAGGTGTCTAAAACAGCATTTCCTGCAATCTAAAAGCAATCAAGATGGAAAATAGAGACCAAAATTGTGTCAATTTAGGCCTACTTTTTTTTTTAATTAGGCCATAGGCTACTGTATATATATATATATATATATATATATATATATATATATATATATATAGCGCAATGGAGCGGCGAGCGCCAAAGGCACGAGGAAATTGACAGACTGAAACCTCAAAAATCGCCTGGTCCTGACGAGGTACAGGTATATGCTAGAGTATTAAAAGAATGCAGAGATGAGTTAAGTAGTCCATTAGCATTTATATTTAACAAGTCATTAGAAACAGGTTTAGTTCCAGAAGCTTGGAAGCTTGCAAATGTAGTTCCGATCTTCAAAAAAGGTGATAAATCGATAGCATCCAATTACCGTCCCATTAGTCTCACATCAATCATAGGAAAGTTGCTAGAGTCCATTATTGCTAGGAAAATTAGAAGCCACTTAGTAAAATTTAACTTAATAAAGTCTTCTCAGCATGGATTCACTCAGGGACGTTCTTGCCTTACTAATTTGCTTAGCTTTTTCTCAGAGGTATATGAAGCAGTAGATAGTGACAAGTCATATGATATTATTTATTAGATTTCAGTAAAGCTTTCGACAGAGTCCCTCATGAGAGATTGATGAGAAAGGTTGAGGCACATGGAATAGGAGGGTCGTTGTTGGGATGGATTAGGTCATGGCTAATTGGTAGGAAACAGAGAGTCAGCATAAATGGTACCAAGTCAGAGTGGGGAGCAGTCAAAAGTGGTGTCCCCCAGGGATCGGTATTAGGTCCCCTGTTGTTTCTTATATACATAAATGACCTAGATTTAGGTATAACTAGTAGGATAAGTAAATTCGCAGACGATACTAAAATGGGGAGATCAATTGATTCAGATAGCGATATAGAGTGCCTCCAAAGGGATCTAGATACCTTACATGAATGGTCAGTAAATTGGCAGATGAAGTTTAACATTGACAAATGCAAGGTATTAAAGATAGGGAAGATGCAAACAAATGTTAAATATAAACTAGCTAATTTAGAATTAGAAAATTCAGACTGCGAGAAAGATCTAGGTGTGTTTGTTAGCAATGATTTGAAGCCTAGAAAACAGTGTATAAGCGTTCGTAATAAGGCAAACAGGATTCTCGGGTTCATCTCTAGGAGTGTGAGTAACAGAACTGCTGATGTTATCTTAAAACTTTACTTGTCATTAGTGAGACCCCATATGGATTATGCTGTCCAATTTTGGTGTCCTTATTACAGAATGGACATAGATTCATTGGAGAGAATTCAGCGTAGAATGACAAAAATGATCCATAATATTAGAAATTTTCCGTATGAAGAAAGGTTGAAGAAATTAGGTTTACATTCGTTAGAGAGACGCAGAGTTAGAGGGGATATGATAGAGGTGTTCAAGTGGGTTAGTGGGATTAACAAAGGGGACATGACAAATGTACTAAAGCTCAGTGATAGCGAAAGAACTCGTACCAATGGTTTCAAATTAGATAAATTTCGTTTCAGAAAAGATATAGGCAAATATTGGTTTGGTAACAGAGTTGTAGATGGGTGGAATAGGCTACCAAGTGATATAGTGGGATCAAGAACGATAGGGAGCTTTAAGAAAAAATTGGATAAGCATATGGACGAGAAGGGTTGGGTGTGAAGGGGGATCAGCCGGGTTGGGCCAATCAGCGCTCTGCAGACCCCCGTAATCCTGCGTTAATCTCTAACCGGTTTGGTAAGATGATCCTCAGGGTATTAGAGTGTTGAGCCTATAATTGGGCTTTGTAATTGGGGTTGTGTGGGACAGGGATCTGCCTTGCTTAGGCCAATCGGCTTTCTGCAGACTCCCATTTTCTTATGTTCTTATGTTCTTTTAAAGAGGTCAGGGGGCATGCCCCCCACGATTTTTTTTGAAAATTGAGGTGTCTAAAACAGCATTTCCTGCAATCTAAAAGCAATCCAGATGGAAAATATGGAGACCAAAATTGTGACAATTTAGGCCTTTTTTTTTTTTTTTTTTAAATTAGGCTTGGCCTACTGTAGGCAGCACTAGGCTAAGCCTATTCCAAAACTTGAAGAGTAGGCTTAGGCTAGGACCTAGGTTAGCCTAAGCTGACCGTTTTGGTGGGGTCAGTACTCAAGGAGTCAAGGTATTAGTGAGATGGGTCTATAATTGGGCCTTGTAATTAGGGTTGGGTGTGACAGGGATCTGCCTTGTATGGGCCGATCGGCTTTTTGCAGACTCCCATTTTCTTATGTTCTTAGGCCTAGGCTATGTAGCCTAGTCTTTAAAAGAAAAAAATACAGGTAACAGGAATGTTAGGTTAAATAGGCCTAGGCTTGGCATAGGCTATAGCCTATGTTAGGCTAGCCTAGACTAAAATCCAAAGGTACCGGTATACGAAACAAAATTTACGATAAAAATATATTAGGCTATACCTATAGCCTAGGCTAGCCTAGGCCTATTCCCACAAGTAGACTAGGCATCGTCATATCTGTAATCTAACCTCCAAGGCTAGGCCTAAATAACACCTACTTGGCTAGCCACTAGCCTAGGCTTAATTTGTTCCACTGTCCACCTACACAATCAGGGTGCCAAAACAGAAAATATCAAGTTTGGGATCTTTTTACTAAGCTTACAAGGATCAACTTGGTGCGGGGGGCACAGCCCCCCGCTACATAACAGGGGGTCCGGGGGGCATAGCCCCCCGGCCGCCGAAGAAATTTTGAGATGTGAAGGTAAATATACGCACAATAGGCTACATGCTAAAAATTTATTAAAAGGAATGAATAATATTGTAAGTAAAAGGGATGTTATGTAGGTTTACTTACTAACTTTACTGGTGTTTAATCAGGATACTAGGGGAGCTGGCTGCCTGTAATTCAGTCTCAAAGAGATTCACTTCAGGTCCACTAATATAGGCATTGAAAACAGGTTTTTAAATTATTCTTAGCAGTCCCTGTTTTAGTTTTGTAACTTTTGTCCAATAAAGATTTCATGTATATTTGTTGTTTCATTCCAAGAACTATTACATACCGGTACTTAATTTATATCCTTTCATATGATACATGAGTTACTACTAGGCCTATAGACAGTGGAACCAAAATGGCAATAATACCGTACTTTACAACTGTCAGTCAGGCCTAGGCTAAATATATTTTGTGTAGGCCTAGCCTATTTTGTGTTAGCCTAATACTAATCAGTCTTTTCAGATAGGCTAATCTTATTATCTGAGAAATTGATTAACCTATCGATTAATCAACCGTCAATTCAACGAACAAATATTTTCTGTTATGGGTAGCACTAATTGTAAAGCGAAGTTGAGTAGCATTACGATAATCGGCCTCGTTTGAAAAGATATTTAGAGGGAGTAGATTGGGATCTTATTTTGAAGGAACGGGACGTACAAGGTAAATATAGTAGATTCCTCGAAATTTATAGAGTAGGAACCAATATGTTTGTCCCAAGATATAAAACTGGAAATTTTACTAAGCAGAAAGATTGGTTTAATTTGAAATGCAAAAGAGCTTTGGGTAGGCGTGATGCAGCTTGGGCTAGATTAAGAAGAAGGAACACTGAGAGTAATCGGAATAAATATAAACAGGAGAGGAATAGATATGTTAACATAATTAGGCAAGTTAAAATGAACTATGAGAAGAACATAGTAAATAAATGTGAAAGTGACCCTAGATTATTTTATAAATATATAAACAGTAAGTTGAAGGTAAAGAAACAAATTACTAAATTAAGAGTTGATGCTAGGACGTATGAAAATGTATCGGACATGTGTGAGGTAATGAATAACAAATTGGGGTCAGTTTTTACTAGAGAGGAAGGTTTTGACGAACCACAGGCGGGAGTACTGGAGAGTGGTCTTAGTAAGATTGAAATAACTAGAGATGAGCTGTTATCTGCGATGAGAGGACTTGAAGTAAGGAATGCTATGGGACCGGATGAAGTGTCTGCCTGGGTTTTAAAAGAGTGTGCAGAGCAATTAGTGGAGCCAGTGAGGGACATAATTCAAGCTTCCTTAGATAAAGGACAGGTTCCTGTTGAATGGAAAAGAGCTAATATCATTCCGATATACAAGAATGGAAACCCTGAGGACCCTCTAAACTATAGACCAGTTTCACTTACTAGTATTGTATGCAAGATTTGTGAAAAGCTAATTAGGAAGAGATGGATGAAAATGTTGGAGAGAAAGAAAATAATAACCCCAAAGCAATTTGGATTCAGAGAAGGGACATCTTGTGTTACCAGTTTGCTATGTTATTACAGTAGGGTGATAGATGTACTCCAAGAAAGAGGCGGATGGGTGGACTGCATCTACTTAGACCTTTCCAAAGCATTCGATAAGGTACCACATAAGAGATTGTTATCTAAGCTTGAGACGCTAGGATGTGTCAGGGGGAGTTTGCTGAAATGGATGGAGAGCTATTTAACAGATAGGGAAATGAGGACCAACATTAGAGGAACTTACTCATCGTGGCGGAAAGTTGAGAGTGGTGTGCCGCAGGGATCTGTGTTGGCACCTCTCATGTTCCTTATGTACGTGAATGACCTGCCGATAGGCATAAACTCTTACATGTCAATGTTTGCAGATGACGTAAAAATTATGAGACAAATAACAAATAAAAGTAGTTGTGAGGAGCTGCAAGGGGATTTAGATAAAATATACGAATGGAGCACCAAGTGGAAAATGAAATTTAATATAAGTAAATGTCATGTGTTAAATATGGGAAGAAGTGTGAATAGACCAAATTGGGAGTACAGGATGGGAGATAATAAAATTAGCAAGGCCGAAAAAGAAAAAGATTTAGGGTTGATTATACAAGATAATTTGTCGCCAGAGAAACATATTAACAAGCTCTTTAGCGGAATGAATGCAATGGCCGGGAATATGAAAGTTGCTCTGAACTATTTGGATGAGACCATGGTAGCGAAAATTATGAAGAGTATGATTAGACCAAGATTGGAGTATGCAGCAGTGGTGTGGTCCCCGCATCTAAAGAAGCATATTCACAAGTTAGAAAGAATCCAGAGAGCAGTCACTAGATTGGTTCCAAGTCTCAGAGAACTGCCATATGAAGGGAGGCTAGACAAATTAAATCTACCGAGTCTAAAAGAGAGGAGAGAGAGGTGAGACATGATAATGATGTACAAATGTACCCGGGGGCTGGAGAGGCTGGATAGGGAGGATATATTAATTATGGATACAGGAATAACTAGAGGCCACAGCTACAAAGTAAAAAGACCTACCTGCAAGAACGATATCAGGAAGTTTAGCTTCCCCTATAGATGTATTGACAAATGGAATGGGCTGGAGGAGGAGGTGGTAGGGGCAAGGAACATCCATATTTTCAAGAAAAAATTGGATAAAAAGTAGATAGAGAGACGGGACAACACGAGCTTAGCTCAACTCCTGTAAACTACAGTTAGGTAAATACAATTAGGTAAATACACCCTGTCCAGGGGGCTTCCGCCGGCCCGCCCCCACACCCGCGCTGTTTGACATCAACTCATGTGTTTACACGACGTACGCCCGGTAACACAACTCATTCCCTTTATCCTGGTTAAATTGGATAAGTGCAATTAGGCTAGGCCTATAGGCATTTGTTTCGGTAGGGCTAGGCTAATTGGGATTTTTAGAAAAGGCTCGCGGATCGCGGTCATCACCGTTACGTTTGCTTCTAGCCTAATTTGCACCACGCCTAGGCCTAGTTTTTTTTTTTTTCTTTTTTTTTTTTTTTTTTTTTTTTTTTTTTGGAGGCTAGGCTACGGTTATGATAATTATAGCCTTTTAAAGGGAACGGAATAGGCTCGCTGCCTTATTTATTAGGGACAATGTATGTCTATTTAATCCTTATAGGGTAGAATGTAGAGTTTGGGCGTACCGCCAGCCTTGTGTACACTACGCGGACCGGTGGCCGCCGGGTCGGGACGCTTGCCATCATGTTCCATTCTATTTTGACTGCCTTTGGATAGCCTACTTGTAATAATATGTTGAAGGGGGCTTTGCACCCCCCCATGACATATTGTCATCATCATATATTTTGCCAGGAGGAGGCAATAACCAAAAAAAAATTGCCGTCAAAATAGACACGAACTTAACCACGGTGATCGACAAATGTAAACATGATAGGGGGGGGGGGGGGACTTTGCCCTCACCCCTCCATAACATAACATAATAGTCGGACTGGCTACGGCCTCTCGGACATGCACTTCGGTATTTCGGACATTTCCGTCATCGTTCCGACAGTCTCTGACGTTGTCGGACTTTATATAAGTATTCGGAAAATGTCTGATATTATATTTTTCAATTCCATTGCATTAGAAATGATTCAAAGATTACAAAAAGTCCAAATTTCTTACAGTTTTCTTAGTTTCTTACAGTAGATTCTCTGGAAAAAGGCAAACTATGCCTGTGTATCCAGCTCAGTACCAGTACTTGCACTGCTGCGGTCGTTCACGGTGTTGGCGGCGGCGGTAGCAGACGCAACATTTTTACTATTCTGTATTTTTGTTTTATAATCAAACTTCAAATCTTGTCTTCCCCATGCTTTATCAAGATTACTTTCAAACTCTCTTATTGATTCGGAATCGACTACATACTGGGGCAGTGCGTTCCACTCATTTACCACTCTATCACAAAATGAGTTCTTTGCCTTCTCAAGCCTATTTCTTTATTTGTAAATTTTCTTAGAGTGTCCTCTCGTTCTTGTTCCCTCCCGCATCAAGAAGATACCTTCACACACATCCTCATCGTACTTTCCTGACACTATCTTAAAAGTCTCTATCATATCCCCTCTCTTTCTCCTATATGCCAGTGTCGGAAGCCCCAGTGTCCTCAACCTCTGCTCATAGCCCGCGCTCTTCAACGTTGGTACCAGCTTGCTAGCTCTCCTCTGCACTTTCTCCACTGCTTCTATATCCTTTACCATATATGGAGCCCACACCTGGTTCGCATATTCCAGGTGCGGCTTAACCAGCGCTGTATAGAGATTCCTGAAGATTTCTTCGTCAAGTGACACAAATGTCCTTATCAGCCCTACAATTCTATTGGCTTTGTTTATCTTTTCCGCTAAATGTTCTGAGAAATTTAACTTATTGTCTATCACTACTCCTATATCCTTTTCTGCATTCACTTCCTCCATCGCTTCATACATACTGTATCCTACCTTGTCTATCTTGCTGGTCCCAATCCGCATGTACTTGCATTTTTTTGGATGAAAAGGCATTAACCAATGCTCAGACCATCCCTTCATGCCCTCCACATCTCCTTGAAGCAAACTCATATCTTCCTTACTCCTCACTCTTCTATACAGCTTAGTGTCATCCGCATACAGGTATACCTCACTTCCATTAGTTATAACTTCAGGCAAGTCATTGATAAATATAACGAACAGCAGTGGTCCCAACACAGATCCCTGAGGTACCCCACTTTTTTTTTTTTTTTTTTTTTTTATGTGATTGAGGGAGGCAAAAGGCATAACTGCCTATAGCGAGTGCCTCCCCCATAGTTGAAAGAGTGACAGGGCCAAAATCAAGGGACGTTCGAGCCAAAATGCCTGGACACACGGAGTTTGAAGCAATTTAAGTCATGGGAAGAGGGAAAGACTGATTCTGGGAGAGAGTTCCAGAGCTCAGATGTTGAGTAGAAGAAAGTTTGAGAGTAACGTTTCACTCTTGGGTTGGAGAGTTGCACAGAGTTTTTTGTGTTGCAAGACGGGTACCACGTGCCCTTCGTAAAGGAGGTGGTATGCACTGGGATAGCTCTGAGGAACACTGATTATTATAGTAGCGATAGAATAGCGAGAGAGATGCAACATTGCGGCGGAGAGAGAGAGTTGGTGAGTGGACGGGAGTTAATGATACGAAAGGCTTTCTTTCAACTTTGTCTAGGAAAGCGGTGTGAGAGGAACCTCCCCACACTGAACAATACTCAATACAAGGGCGCACTATGCCCCTGTACAGAGCAAGAAGCTGTGCAGGGGAAAAGAACCCCCTAAGGCGGTTGAGCACACCCAGCTTCTGGGAGGCTGCCTTAGCAAGACTGGTAATATGGTCCTTCCAAATGAGAGCAGAAGAAAAAGAGACACCAAGAATATTGAGAGAAGATGAAGGGTTGATTTTTGCATTGTTGAAGAATAAGGGATAGTCCGCTGGAGATCCTGACGGGTAGATAGATGGAGAAATTGGGTTTTTGAAGCATTAAAGTTAACAAGGTTTTCTCTGCCCCAATTGGAAATAGTATTTAGATCAGAATTTAAGAGTTCTATGGCTTCATTACGTTTGTCGTTGAGGGATTGCTGGCTGGGGCGTTCTGAAAAAGTAATGGAGTAGTGTAAGGTTGAGTCGTCTGCGTATGAATGGATGGGAATTAAGGTACAGTTAAGGAGATCATTTATAAAAATTAGAAAGAGAATAGGAGATAGGACAGAGCCCTGAGGAACACCGGAGTTTATAGGGTGAGGAAGTGAACAATGGCCGTCCACAACCGCAGCTATGGAACGGCCGGAAAGGAAATTAGAGACAAAGGCACAGATGGAGGGATAGAAACCGAAGGAGGGTAGTTTAGAAATTAAAGATTTATGCCAGACTCTTATCTTGTAATTGCCCTCCACCCCGAGCCTATTCCATTCACCAGTACCCTCTGTCTCCGATCTTTCAGGAAGGCTTCTATCCATTTCACACATTTCTCCCCTATATTATAGCTTCTAACTTTCTCTATTAACCTTTTATGTGGGACCTTATCAAAGGCCTTCATAAAATCGCAATATACCACGTCTATTACATCACCATCTTCTAGAATTTGCATCCAATCATCTACCACCTTAATTAGCTGTAGTACCGTCGACCTCCCCGGCAAGAATCCGAACTGTCTCCCACTGAAAAGTTGGTTTGACTTCATATGATCCATTATTCCTTCTCTAATTACCGTTTCCATTAGTTTACACACAACACTTGTCAAACTGACTGGTCTATAATTCCCTGGGTCATTTCTCTTTCCCTTCTTAAATATAGCTGTTATGTTCGCCTCTCTCCAGTCCATCGGGATTTGTCCTGTATTAAACGATACCTCAAATAACATTTTCAATGGCTCTACTAACATCTCCCCTCCTTCCTTTATGATTCTTGGGTGTATCCCATCCGGTCCCGGTGACTTACTTCTGTTCATTTTTTCTATAGCCCTTCTTATTCTAGCATGGGAAAACTCTATTAGTTCTAGTGCCGGTGCCTGTTTGATGGTAATAGTAGGCACTGCATCCTTCGACTCCACTGTTAGTACCCCCCCAAAGTATTTCCCCAGCACCTCTGCTTTCTCCTTATCAGTCTCCGCTCTACTCCCATCATTCAACCCCCCTACCAGCTCTGGGATCCCTACTCTTGTTAACTTTTTCTGAATGTACTTCCAGAATATTTTTGGATTATCCTTCACATTTCTAGCTATCTCTCTCTCCCTCTCCTTCACCCCCCTCCTTGTTTCCCACCTTATTTTATTGTTTATTTGTCTGCGTTCCAGATCCACTTCCTTAGCCTCTATACTAGACCCCCTGTTCTTTTTTAACAATTTTAATCTTTCCCACAATCGTTTCTTTCTTCTAATCAATATCCAAAGCTTTCTTTTCATTGGCAATTCTGGGTTAGTTCTTTTCCTCAATTTTGTTTTATCCTTATATTCCCTTACTGGTACACTTTTGGATACAGCATTCTCCAGTTTGACTCTAATTTTCCTCCACATTCCTTCAGCGTCTTCACCGTTCAAGTATTCCCCCCAGTCAATGTCCAAACACCGTCTCGCTCATAATCTGCTCTATCATACATGTATATTTTTCTATTGCTTCTATTATCCCTCTCTGATTTAATGTTACAACTAAAGCTTATACAGGCATGGTCACTACGACCTATAGGGCTATCCACATTAACATGTTCCACTATATCCTCTTCATTGCTAAAAATCAAATCAAGTACACTCCCCTGCGTCCCATCTCTATATCTTGTCATCTCTACAATATGTTGCGTTAAAAAACAATCTCTCACTTTCTCTATAAACTTATTTTTCAGGCTACCCTGTCCCGCTGGAGTAGTACAATTTGCCCAGTTGATCCTTGGCAAATTGAAATCTCCAATCAAAATTTTATATTTGTTCTCTCTATTATCTATCTCCTCCATTGCTTTCAGTAGGTTATCATCCTCTCCCCTGCTATTATTTGGGCTTCTATATATAGAGGCAATTAGAATTGATCCTCTTACACATTTTACTTCAATACACAAATACTCACAATACTGCTGTCTCATATCCACCTCATTAACCTTGAGCTCTTTTCTTACATAAATAAACAGTCCTCTTCCAACCTCTGCTCTAATAGCATTTCTCTCATATAACTCAAAACCCTCCAAACTATATTCCACCAGTTCCCTTTCAATTCTAGCATTTTTTGGTCTTACTTCCTGTAGGGCTATGACATCAGGTTTTTCCTCTTCATCCTGCAACCTACATATCAGTTCTCTTTTCTTGTCCTAGGTAAACACATCCACATTACTAAACATAATCCTTAATCCATCTACCATTCCTTCAGCATACACCATCCCGCTCCTCCAGTCCGTACCCTACTCCCCCGTTAGCACTACTGGGTCTGCCTCTTTGTCTCCTGTCTCTCCCTGTGACACCTCCACCCCGTTCTCCTCCTCCGTCACAACTCCCATCACATTCTCTCCCCTCCCTGATCTCCCCCTCCCTTCTACTCTTAAACCACTTCCTCACTTTTCCATCCCTCACTCTCCAGTAAAAATGTCTCTTATCCTCCTCATCCAACTTTCCATTATTTTCATCAGCCTTTTCTTGTAATTCCTTAATTTTTTTCCTTTGTTCTATACTCAAATCCTTCTTTAGTCTTATGTGTTTCAGTTTATCATTTGTATTTAGCCTCCAACTAAAATTTGTCACAGTCTCCGCCACTACCCTAGTTTTAAACTGTACCCTTATAGGTCTCATCTCTCCCCTTTTATATCTACCTATCCTACTGACCTCCTCCACCTGCCCTTCCCATCCATATTCGTCCTCATCCACACCTTTCAAGACCTCCTTCACTGTCTCCATATCCCTCACTTTTCTCACTCCATTATCATTCATATGAGTCTCTATATCTCCATACAAGATCCCCTATCCCTGTCCATGGCCTCCCTCACGAGACACTCCTTGTTCTTCATGACCCCTACAACTGCACTCTCAAAACTTTTTTTGGTCATATTAATTTCTTCCTTTTGCTCTTTCATAATATCCTCCAAATCCTTGACATTTTGTTTACCTATCACCGTCCATGCAGTCGACTCCTTTACTTCCGTGAAACGTCCTTCGTATTCCTTCAGCTGCTCCTTCAATGCCATATTCTCTGCTCCCAGTTCATCTACCCTTTTCAATACCATCTCTAGGCTCTCATTAACTGCCAAAATAGGCCTACATTCACTTCCTTCGCTAGGCCTATTCCCTTCCCCACCTATCACACCACACATTACACACAGTGCCTTAACTTTCTCACCAATATCCCCCTTCCATTTCTCCGTATCACTCATCCACTTTTCCAAATCCTTCACAACAATACTAACCTCTTCTAACTAAGACATTGTTATGTTAATGTATAAGGAAGTTACGTAGATGCATTAGATAGATAGATAGAAAGAGAGAGTTACAGAGGGGGAGTGAGCGATAAACACGAACTATTATGAGACGGACTTAATTGGTTCTGAAAAGACAAGATAGATAGAAAGGGTTGCAGAAGGGGAAGTGAGCGATAAACACGAACTATTATGAGACGACTTAATTGGTTCTGAAAAGACAAAGGAGACTTTTATATTGTCTCTTTTTCATGTTATTATTTGTGTGCTAGAAGGATAATATTGTTTTCAATTCCATTGCATTAGAAATGATTCAAAGATTACAAAAAGTCCAAATAAGACACAGTTATGTTAATGTATAAGGGAGTTCGTTAGATGCATTAGAGATATAAATAGATAGAGAGAGAGTGGCTAGGGGCGAGCGAGCGATAAAATACTAACATATAGGAGACGGACTTATGTTTCTGAAAGACAAAGGAGACATTTTTATTTACTCTCTTTTTCATTTTATTATTTGTGTGTTAGAAGGGTAATATTGTTTTCAATTCCATCGTATTAGAATTGATTCATAGATTAAAAAAAGACCAAATAAGACATAGTTATATATATGTATAAGGGAGATAGATGCATTAAATAGATATATAAAAAAAAAAAAAAATCTCTGGCGACGCCGCGGACTTTCCTCTTCTAATTCGGAATTTTCCCTCTCTTCAGTCGGACTTCGGACATCTCGGATTTTCGGTCATCTCGGACTGGGTCTCCCCCCAATTAGTCCGAGATAGCGAGGGTTTACTGTATTGCCAGCAGGGGGCAAATAACCGAAAAAATCGCCGTCAAAATAGACGTGTATCCCACATTGGAATTATAAATAAGACTATGAAAACACTCATTTATCCAAATCTGGAGGAAAAACATGAAAAATAAGAGTGCGAGCCTATTCCCTATTATCCCTATAATTACCACGTTTATCAGTGTTTAACCCTTGTCTAGCGGGGTGTTTTGGGCTCATTTGGGCATATTCAGGCCCTCCTGCATGATAAATCAAGCATCTGCATGAAAAAAATTTTTTTAGCAAAAAACTAGGCGCTAAAAGCTTCAAAATGAGACCAGAACGAGCTACGTAGCACTCGTGGTTCTCTTGCAGTGATGCCACGAACATGGGAGTTTAGCATATATCGGTATATTTTTCCCAGCTATGCTCACTACTGGCTACACTGCCGGCCTCTCGAGAACACAGGGAACATGAGTTAATGGGCGGCGGTAAACCCTGGGAGTCTGCTGTCTGGCCCGGTGCGCTCCCGGCCATTTGCACTCGATTTTAACCCTTTAAAAGCCTTAATAATGCTCCTAACTTGCTGCAAATTGGTGCACAACTTAAGTCGAGCGCCGCCAATAAGGGGTTAATAATGATGGTAAATCTACGGGATGGATGTAGTGTCCGGGCGTACGGTCGTCATATTTACATAGGTCAATCGCCGCCGTTTAGTTTGCGTCTATTTTGACGGCGATTTATTTTGGTTATTTGCCCCCTGCTGGCAATACAGTATATATGATAAAGGGGTGAGGGGAGGCAAAGCCCCCCCTTAATATATTATTGTATCCAATGGCATTCAAAATAGACGGGAAGATGATCGCAAGAGTCCGATGCTTCTTCTTCTTCTTCTTCTTCTTGCTTGATGGGGTCACTGCGAGGAGGCTAGCCTTCAAACCCGTCAGTGTGCCTGGTAACCAGCATTCCCCCATTAGAGAAAGTTAGAATATAAGGAATAAGGACACTGGACTGGGACAGTTGGAATATGATTGTACGAGAATGACAGTAGGAGTATACAGTACTGTACAGTAGTTTGGAAAAAACTTAAAGTGAATATCTACTATTTATCACTCCTTCTCCCCTCCCTCCCTCCTCTCCTCCCTCTCCCCCCTCTCTCCTTTCTCTCCTAATCCATACTTCTTTCAAGATTTTGTTTAGTATCATCATTCTTTCCTTCACTCTTCTAGGCCTTCCAACCCAGATAATCATGCTATTCCTCTGTCCTCCCTGATTTTCACTTCCTCCCATCCCTCTGCTCCCACACATCTCCTCATCCTCGTTTCTAGCTCCTCCCGTGCTCTCTTGTATGCTTCACATTCTGTTATTATGTGCTCCACTGTCTCTTCCACCCTCTTTCCTCCTACCCAGCAGTTCATACACTCCTTTGCACCTCCGTTCCATCTCCATGTTCTCGTGTTTAATTCCCATGCCCCAGCTCTTATCTTAGGATAAACAGAATTTTTCCTCCTAAACCCCCATCATACCACTCTTCTCTCTTCGGCTTCGATTTCTTTCTGTACATCTCTAAGGTCTTTTTTTGTCCATTCCACTTCTCCACTCTCTTAGCCCCCATTCCTGAATTATCTCCTCGACTATCTTTGTAATGTTTCCTCCCTCTCCAACTGTATCTCCACCCAATATTTCTTTCCATTCTGTTCCTGATCTCTCTTGTCTCATCCCTATTCTCCTTAGCTTTCTCCTGCATTCCCCTCCCCATCTACTATCCCTTGACCACTCATATTCTCCTAATTCAGGTACAGTATTGTTTTCCATCTTATCTAACCTTATCCTGTATTTCAATTTTGACTTCATAATTCTTTCCCTAAAGGTGCTCCAACCCATATCCCCTCTAATTGCCTCCACTACTGTCCACGTGTTTTCTCCTAGTGCCAGTCTACCAACTCTGTTTTGTACCCTCTCCAGCCTCTCAACCTCCTCCTCAGTGCAAGCTATAGCCTCCAATCCATGCATTATTGCTGGCACCCCAATCCCTTTCCATAGCCCTCTTATCACTTCATATCTATTTACCCTTTCTTTCACTTTATTTAACAAACTACCCCAGATTCTCACTCCCTTTCTTGCTTTCTCATTTATTTCTCTCTTGAACCTGTTCCTTACTATCCATATTCCCAGGTAATACAGGTATATATTTGTATTCCTTGACCTCCTCCATCCTCTTGCCTCCAAACCACCATTCTCTGTTTTCCCTACGCTCCTCTTCATCGACATCTACCACCATCACTTTACTCTTTTCCCCACTAAAGTTTGCATCTAGTTCATTCCCAAACCTGTCCACCTCTTCCAGCATTCTTTTCAGGTCTTCTTCCATCTCTGCCATCATCAGCGAAAGTTAATATTTACAGCTTCCATCCCTCCCCCTCTATTCCTTCTAACTTCTTTATCCGCTGAACCAGTTCCTCCATAAAAATGCCAAATAGCAGTGGTGACAAAGTGCACCCCTGTCTCACACCTCTCTTCACCTCCACCCAGTCAGTCTCCCACTCTCCGAGCCTGATTTTCACTCAGGTGCCTTCATACATGCTTCTTATTATCTTTATGATTTTTTCACTAACTCCTGCCTTCTTCAGTACCTCCCATAGCGCTTCCTGTTGTATCCTGTCAAAAACTTTCTCCATATCTAGGAAGGCCAGCCACACTGGTTGTCTCTTGCTTCTTCTCCTTTCTAAAACCTCTCCCAACACATACACGTTGTCACTTGTTCTTCTGCCCTTCCTAAAAAGCATTCTGTTCATCGCTCAATGCGCCAAATCTCTCAATCGCCCCACTCAGTCTTTCTTGCATTATACTTCCAAGCAACTTACTAATTACATTTATCACCGTTACCGGCCTATAGTTCTTAATATCTCCTTGGTCCTTTCCTCTCCCATTAGGTATCATCGTTACCCTAGCCTCTCTCCATTTTTCTCTTCTTCCATGATCCTATAAATTAATTTCTTCACGTTCCTCACCAAACTCTCTCCTCCTTCTAAAAAAAATTCTGGCGCTAGTTCATCTATTCCGGCTGCTTTACCCCTTCTTAGTCTTTTTATTCTTTTCCTCACCTCCTCGTATGATATCTCTTTTTCTATTTCCTGTCTGTTCACCACCTTTTCTTCCATTTCCACTCTCCAGTCTCTCCCTTCCTCTTCCTCCTCATCCCTCCAATCCATTCCCAATATTCTTTTATACCTCTCTGTATATCCTCATTCCTATATTCTTCCCCTCTTATCATCAAATTCTCCACTCTTATCTCTTTCTTATCTTCCCCTCTCAGCCATGTAAACCACTTCTTGCTCCCTACTCCATGTTCAGTTCTTATTCTCTCCATCTCCCTTCTTTCCCATTCCCCTACTGCTCTTCTAATTGTCTCTTTAGTAACTTCTCTCTGGTGTTCATATTCCTCCTCTGCCTCTTCTATTGCTCTTGCCTCTATCCCTTCCCCTCTATCATGTTGCCTCTTCAAATTCCTCCAATATTTGTTCAGCTCCTTCCTCCTTTTCCTTTAATTTTTTACCTCTTCCATCCACCTCGGTTTCCTCTTCTTCTTACCACTAATTTTTACCCTTCCAACACCCTTCTCTGCAGCTCTTTTTATATCCCTCTGTAGCCTCTCATCCATCTCCTTCGGCCCCCCCCCCCCTATATTTGTGTCCCATTCTTCTATCTCCTCTCTGAATACATCCCATCTTGCCTTTCTTATGTTCCATCTTTTTCCTATCTCCCTACATCTATTTTCCTTCAATGCTTCCTTTTTTCCTTGTACCTCTACTACCAACAGGCTGTGATCGCTCTTGAGCTCTACCTCACCCTCGTCATCTACCCACAAACTCTTTATCCTATTCTTTATTCTGTCATTTGTCAATATATAATCAATGGCTGAATTCCTTCCTTCCGCCGCTCCCCATGTTGCTTTTCCCTCATTCCATGTCAGATTTAGGACTTCCAACTCATTTTCCTCACAAAAATTTAGCAATATTTCTCCATTTCCATTTACTCTTTTGCCAAGCAAGCCAATACAGTACATGTATGTCCATTCATATCACCCATCACTAGCATCTCCCCATTGCACTCTCTTATAACTTTACTCATCACTTCGTATCTCTTTCATTCTCTACCCTCTCTGCTCTCCCCTTTTCTACTCCCATATAACATATTACTGTATTATTACCAGATTCTTTTCTCTCCACTCGCTATTCTCTAGTCTTACTGCCAGTACGTCCTTGTTCCCACCGTCATGTTTACATTTGTCGATCGCCGTGGTTAAGTTTGCGTCTTCCCCGACCTCTGAAGACCTTCCTCCAACTACTGCTTCTCATCGTTATTCGTCTTCTACACACTCCTCACCATCTATGCTACTATCTGCTAGAAATCGTGCCCCCTCGCCATGAACCTTAACCCTCCAGCCCCGGCTACGCATTACATAAATATTCCCCGAAACCCGGGTGTTTTGGCCGAAAAACGTCTAGGCTAGGCTACCGTATATTTGTTATTCTGACTACTTCCCGCATTCCCACGCATCCCCAAGCGTAGCTGTGTTATTTACCTGTAGAATGGCGTTAAGTAGAGCTCTCTAAGTCAACTGGTTGAGTTGTGATGATGATTTCATTGGAGATAACTTTATGGCAAAAACAGCCACTTTACACTACTTTTCGATACTTAACAACAACATACAGGCACACACGAACAAGCAACGCTCTCCTTCTTGTGGCCGGAGATGCGGGGCGTCGGTCCAGCCGGCTGTTGTTTACATGCGTCGGACCGACGCCTCGCACACCAAGCTCACAGGCTTTGAGCTCATGGGTGTTTAAGAGCCCTTCCGGGCAGCTCGTGTATGCTTTTTTATGGGCATTCAAGAGCCCTTCCGGGAACAGAGGGTTAAGTCTTGTACTACTTGTGCAGTTATCTGGGGGCTACATCCCTGTGGACACTGTGTATCGTTGTGAAGAAGAAGAAGTTTGCGTCTATTTTGACGGCGATTTTTTTCAGTTATTTGCCCCCTGCTGGCACTATATATGATGATGACAATATGTCATGGGGGGGTGAGGGGGGCAAACTTGGCAAAGCCCCCCCTCAACATATTATTGTATCCAAAGGCAGTCAAAATAGACGGGAACATGATGGCAAGCATCCGCCGCTGCTCCGCGTAGTGCAAACAAGGCTGGCGGTACGCTCGAACTCTACATTCTACCCAAATCTACAGTTATATTGCCCCTATTTTTTTCATTATTTTCCTTTCGAGTCTTTTTAAGTTTTATTCAGAAAGCCCTACTTACGTGCGAATTGTGGGAGCCTGGGGAAAGCAGCCCCCAAGTTAAGTAGGTTGTCATGTTAGATTAATGCTTCCATTGAAAATGAGTCGGCGAGGTAGACACTCGCGGACCACGGCGGACGCCACGTTACGTAAACAAGCTATCACCCGCCCCCTCTGATGACAATATTTTCATTAACCTAACCAGAGGGCTGCCGCCCCTAGACCCCCGCTGCTCTAAATAATGATGTAGAAGACATAAAATCACTAAAACGTACTGCGGGAGAGCGAAAAACACCTTGGAGATCGTGCCTTCCAAAGAAAATGGGTCTACAGAAAACAGTTTCGAGGGTAAACTCAAACTGCGGCGGACAAGTCTTACTTTGGGGAAGGTTGTTAATCTATCTATCTATCTATTGCCCGACGCCGTGATCCCCGAAGGGGTGGCCACGAACGATCCGCCTCCATGCACCTCTGTCCCCAGTCAGTCGACGCCCCTCCCCCCAACCAGCACCGCCTTCGTTCATATACTTCCTCACTCCATCCTTCCACCTCTCCTTCGGTCTACCTCTCCCTCTCTGTCCCTCCACCTCGCTCTCGTACACCCTCTTAGTCATTCTCTCGTTTTCCATACGTTCCATATGGCCGAACCATCTCAAGTTGTTCCTTTTCACACTTTCCAGCACATCTACCTCCACACCACACCTCCTTCTTACTCCTTCATTAGTCTGTTTATCCCTCCATGTAACTCCGCACGCACTTCTTAAGTACTGTAATTCATTTCCACTGCTCTCACTTTTTTTGTTTTTTTTTGTTTTTGTTTTTTTTGGACCATGAACGGAGGAAGGAAAAACACAGATAAAACAAAAAGGTCCATGTGCCTAAAGGCATCCTCCATTCATAAAATGTTTGTAACAACTGGATTTAAACATTTGTAGATTGTAAGTTTGTGGAAAGCAATTTGAGGGAAGTGAATTCCAAAGAGTAGTAGCTCTGGGGATAAATGAATTCTGATAAGCAGAAGTTCTGCATTGTGGAGGAGAAAGTGTAAATTCATGGGTGCTCTCAGCTGCCCTAGTTCTATGGGAAAGATGTGGAGAGGCGGCACAATTGAAGCAAGTTCCTCGGAACAATTGCTGTGAAAATATCTGTAGAATAATGCAAGGGATGCAACGTTTCTTCGTATGGATAATGTAGGAAGGTCCTGTGTGATTGCAGGGTTATTGATTAATCTAATAGCTTTATTTTGAATTTTGTCCAACTGCCTCAATGCAACCACTCCACTTCCACCCCACAGAGGTGAACAGTAATCCATCTGAGAACGCACATGACTTTTATATATCACGGCCAACTGCTCGTCAGTGAAGAATTCTCGAACTCTGTACAGGAGTCCCAGTTTTTTAGAGGCATTCTTAGCAATGCTTCTAACATAATGTGTCCAGCTCAAGTTAGTAGTTAATGTTACACCGAGAATGTCAATACTAGGGGAAGTGGGAATATTTACATCATTAAAAATATATGCGAGTCAGTGAGATTCTGTCGGTTAGAAAATTGAATGTACTGTACTTGGTTTTCTGTGCATTAAAGGAAACTAGATTCTTTTGTCCCCATCCATTAATTCTAGAAAGGTCCTGGTTCAGAGAAATTGCAGTGTTTATTTTTGAATTTATAAGATCGGGTTGGGTGAAAGAATTGGTAAATGTGAAGGAACTGTGGAGTGTTGAGTCATCTGCGTAGGAATGTATTGGATTATGAGTGGTAGATATGAGATCATTGATATGAATGAGGAACAGAATTGGGGCCAAACTGATCCCTGGGGAACACCAGCATTTATTGAGTGAAATTGAGAATAAAGGCCATCTACCATTACACTATTTTTGTTATGAAGATAGAAGAAATTAGTGGAACTAATGATGCAAGGCCGTAGTGTGACATCTTCGACAATAAGGATTGATGCCAGACTCTATCAAATGCCTTTGATATATCCAGTGCTATTGTATGTGTTTCACCATGTTGGTCTGTAGCTTGGTTGATTTGATGCGTAAGAAGGCAAAGCATGTCTGCAGTTGATCGACATCGTCTAAAACCATATTGCCTATCACTGATTAATTTATTATTCTCAAGATGCTTAATTATGTGATTATTTAATATAATTTCAAAGACTTTACCAAGAGTGGAAGTTATAGCTATTGGTCTGTAGTTTGATGGATCTGAAGAGGCACCTTTTTTAGGAACTGGATGGATGTTTGCTTCTTTCCAGGGTACTGGGAAGCATGAGGTATGAGTACTCTTGGTGTGAGTCTCTCAACCAACGTCATGCTTTACTTCTGTAAGTCAGTGTCGGGATTACCTCACTGTCATGCAAGGACTTCTTCACTTCCATACTGACCACCCTATTTCTTGTTACTGCTTTCAGCGTTCCTACAGCCCTCTTCCCCTGTTGTACCCTCTCCCGCACTTCTTCATCCATCTTTACTCAACACACTGCCCAGATACTTAAAAGAGCTGACGATCTCCATAGCCTGACCGTTCAGCTTCACCTCACACTCTGTGACTTCACCCCTTTCGAAGACCATAACCTTGCTCTTCCCGCATTTACCTTCAAATTCCGTTTTTCGCACACTGTTCCAAACATATTTACCAGACCCTGCAACTCCCATTCATTATCGCTCATCAGAACTGTATCATCGGCAAACAGCAGTACAGGTAGCTTCCATTCGTTTCCCTCCTTTATCAGCGATACACCAACATCCACTGCTCTTCCTTGTGTTTCTTTCATTACTCCATCCATATATACAGTACCGGTAAACAACCACGGGGACATCCCACACCCCTGTTTCAACCCAACATTCAGATCAAAGAACTCGCTCTGCTCATTCTCCACACGTACTGCCTTTGCATCCTCATACATGCTCTTCACTGCTTTCAGCAACTTGCCATCTACTCCGTATATTCTAAGTACTTTCCACATACCTTCTCTATCCACTCTGTCATAGGCATTCTCTAAGTCCATAAAGGCAACATACAGCTTTTATTGCTTCTCTAGATATTTCTCCACAAAACATTTCAGGGTAAAAATTTGATCTACACATCCTCTTCCCTTCCTAAAACCGCCCTGCTCGTCACCTACCGGTATCCATTTTCTCCATTGTCGCTCTCACTCTCTCAATCTACCCTACTGTACACCTTCCCTACTACGGTTAGAAGAAATATTCCTCAGTGGTTACCACACACTCCTCTTTCCCCATTACCTTGTATAGGGGGACTATAATGCCTGTATTCCAGTTATCAGGTGCACTCCCCTTCTCCAATGCTAGTTTGCACATTTTCCATACCCATTCAAGCACTATCTCACCACCATACCTCAGCATTTCCCCACACACTCCATCTCTTCCTGGTGCTTTCCCCAACTTCACTCTTTTCATGGCTTCATACACTTCTGACCTGATCCCCACCTCCTCCTCCAATACAGGTACAGTACCGGTACTTTTCTTCTCCCTCCCATACCCCATCGAACTGTGTTTGCTGGCGCTTCATTCCTTACATTCAGCAATTCGTTGAAGTACTCCCTCCATCTTTCGACCCTCTTGCTTCTCGGCTAGCATTCGCCCATTCTTATCTTTCACACGCTTACTGTTTCCCTTGCTACCTTCACTAACTTTCTTGACTTCTTTCCATAACAGTTTCTTACACTCGGATTCCCTTCCAAATTCCTTATCTACTCTTCTCTTACTTTTCTTCTACTTTCTTCACCACTCTCTTTTTCTCCAAGTACCTTGCTCGTTTCTGTCTCTCCAAATCTTCATTCCCTCTACTACCCAACCACACTCTATATGCTTTCTTCTTGTCTTCCACACCTATTTTTACCATGGCTATCCACCATGCTGTACCCTCCCTCTTCTCCTTACTCCACACCACCTTACTCCACACACCTCACATGCTGCACAAATCTCTTCCTTAAAGGTGGGGGCTCATGGGTTGAGATAAACATGGAATGATAATTGTATGGTTGTCATGTAAAGCTACAACAACCTTGATAATCCTTTCTTGCACAAGGATGTAGAATAAAAGTCCAGAGATAAGTTTATAGGTTCTTATTAGCCAAAGGTATACAGAGCTGGGGGGCACTTGTTAAGCTGAGTGCCGACCGGATGTTACTGATGAAAACATGTGCAGCGGTGCCGGATATATTTGGTGCAACGCTGCCGATACTACAGAGTACGGTATATTATCATGGGATATTAAACAATGATAGTATTGCCCTGAAAGTACATGTGTGTATGTTGCAATATGATTAAGGCATGTGTACACTCTGTATATATGTTGTGTGTGCACTTAACCTATATCAACACCTCCCTCCCCCTTCAAGCTCGCAAGACGTTGTCGAGCTGACTCTTTTTCTAGGAGCCTTTCAGACCTACGTGGAGCCATGGGGGAAGTGAAGGACTCTCTTTCTGGGTCCGTGCAAGATACAGGGATCTCAGGGTTATGGGGGAGGGGTTCAACACCAGGGGAATTCACTGGGCGGAGGAAGCGGCGGTTCCGCCAATATATCTTACCACTGGGGAGACGAACCTCATAATCCCTGGACCTGCCGCAGCCCATGACGACCCCAACCTTGTCCCAGCGGTGAGAAGTCGGGTCTTGGATCCGCACTGTGGTGCCGACTCTCAACCTGGGAAGGGGACGTGCGTGCTGGTCATAGTTTCTCTGCACCAGCGCAGTGTGGGCGGCTGCACGGCGGTCACAGTCCTCGGCCTTGGCTTGCCACTCTGCTGCAAAGGACTGGGGATGAGCAGGTTTAAGACCGTAGTGGGTGGCCATACAGGATTTGTGCCGGGGAGCGGCCTGTGAAGTTCGGGGTGTTGCGGAGCTCCAACAGTCCACAGTCAAAGTCCTCACAGTCGATGTTGCCTGAGGGAGCCGTCTTCATGAGGTGTTTGACGGACTTGACGGCAGACTCGGCATGACCGTTGGATTGTGGGTAGTGGGGAGACCAAGTGATTGACTCCCCAACGCTCCATGAAGTCCCGGAACTCACGGCTAGTAAACTGTGGGCCTCCATCTGTACGTAGGCGGAGGGGTACACCAACTTCCCTGAAGTAGTGGCAGAAGATCCTGATGGTGTTTGAAGCGGTAGTATCTCCTTTGCAGGGTACGACAACGGGCCAGCCTGAGAGTCGGTCTGTTACGACGAGGAAGGATTTCCCCGCCACAGCGAAGAAGTCAGCTGAAACAGACTCAAAAGGCCTAGTTGGGTTGTCGTCGTTGATCATGGGTTCCTGCTGCTGACTAGGCTGTAAGACCTGACATGGCTCACAAGCTTGAACTGCATTGGCGATGTCAGAGTTGATGCCAGGCCAAAAGACAGCCTGTCCCGCCCTACGCTTAGTGGCCTCCACGCCTCTGTGACTATCATGCAGGCGAGCCAAGGTGCGGCGGCGGAGGGCTTCAGGAACCACAACCCTCGCTCCATACAGGACGAGTTCACCATCTGCTGACAGGTAGTCTCGGAGTTTCCAGAATGGGAGTAGAGAGTTGTGCAGGTCGTAGCGGTTGGTGGGGAAACCCGAAGTAACGCACTCACGCAGGCGGATGTACACAGTATCCGCTCTGGCTGCGTCTCGGAGTTCCTGGAGAATCCTGTCTGCGTCCTGTGAAGGAGAGTTGACGTCGGTGGCGGCGGCGTTGACAGTCACGAGGGACCTGAGGTGAACCGTGGCGTCGGCACATGCTAACTCATCCTCTGGCGTCGGGTGGCTGACAGGGGCCCGTGACAACGCATCAGGGATGCAGAGCAACCTGCCAGCGCGCCAGACGGCTGTGAAGAGGTAAGGTGCGACTTTCTCCTTCAGACGTTGGAGGCGGGGATTTTCAACCGCATCAAGGGTGTAGTTGTTGAAGATGGGGATGAGGGGCGATGGTCCGTCATGAGGGTGAAGTGTTGCAGTCCGATGAGGTAGAACTTGCACTTGGACATGGCCCAGACCACGGCTAGCATCTCCAGCTCAATGGTGGCATAGCGGGACTCGGGGTCGCTTAGAAACCTCGAGCCACACTGAACTAAGCGGACGGTTGTTGCCATGATCCTGTAGGAGGGCGTATCCAATACCGTTAAGGCGGGACGCATCAGTTTGTAGAATCACTGGTAGGGGGTCGAATGGGGCCAGGACGGGTGGACTGAGCAGGGCAGCCTTGACCCGGCGGAAAGCCTCATCATGGTCAGCGGTCCACATAAACGACCTCTTCGGGCTCATCAGGGGGCGCAGGGCTGAGCGGCAGTGGCGATGTCGGGGGTGAACTCCGCCAGCTGGTTCACCAAACCCATGAAGGAGCGAAGGTCGGTGATGTTGGCTGGTGTCGGGAAGTCCTTGATCGCTCCGACTTTGCCAGGGGCAGCCGAGATGCCCTCACCTGAGAGCGTGTACCCACAGAAGTTCACACTGGGTGCGGCGACCACGAACTTGTCCTTGTTGAGTGTGATCCCACTGTCGCGGCACCGTATGAGCACTTCATGGATACGCTGAAGATGTGTGTTGAAGTCCTCGTCGTAGAGCAGCACGTCGTCGACAACCTTGGCACAATTTTGCACCCCTTGGAGGGCCCTATCACCGCGAAGGCAGAAGGCGTCACCTGTCGCAGCGAAACCCATTGGACCTCTACAGTATTGGAAACGGCCATAAGGAGTGATGAAAGTTGTGAGATGCTGGTCCTCCTCCGCAAGTTCCATTTGCCAATATCCACTCAGGGCGTCTGCCGTCGTGAAGAATTTCGCCTGCGGGGCCACACTGCGGATCGCTTCGAAAGGCGTCGGTGAGGGGTGGGCTGGGCGGTAAACTTGGCAGTTGAGCTTGGTGAGGTCTACGGTGAGGCGAACTTCGGCGTTGGGCTTGGCGACGACGACGAGGGGGTGGCACCACTCTGAAGGTTCATCGCCGGCCGGTTTGATGATACCTTGTGCCACTAGCGAGTCCAGCTCCTGCTTAACTTTGTCCCTGAAAGCAAAGGGATCTGCCGCGGGGTGTAGATGGCAAAAGGCACGGCATCGTCCTTAAGGTGGATCCGCATTGGGGGACCCTTCATAGGCTTGAGTGGAGCTATTTATTAGTGGCCCCTCCATCATTGACGAACATGCCTATTACATAAGGCATCCTCTTCAAACACTAATCCGCCGTAGTTTGAATCTACCGCGCAGAGCATTTAAAAACTGAGGAGCCTTCATCATGAGCGCACGCGACCTCACTCATGGCTTCAGTCATTATGAATTGGGTTCTCACTACGAAAAAACTTCGTAAAAAATAAAAACAAAAAGAAAATAAGAATAACTATCTAATAAGCTTTCCATCATCATTCCTCCTTCTCTGCTCTGCGCTCAGCCTGCCCGGACGTGTCTCCCCACGCTCCGCTGGTTCCGCATTTGCTGCGTCCCTAGTGAGTTTTTTCTCATTTGTTTACTCCGGGATGTATCGAGTAAGGTTAGGATATGCGTAGCAGGAGTGTCCTGGGCTGGTTGCCCGCAGTGCAGTGTATTTTGGGTCGTGTGTTTGGGGCATCTATTTCGGATGTACCCTCGTGGTCCTGTTGTGGACATGTGAACTTTTTCACAGTTAGTTAGCTTGTGTTGCAGGCGGCTTTCATTACGCGTTAATTATTGCTGCCTTTTATCTTTCTGATGAGGTAAGCTTTGCTTACTGACGTTCCCTTTGTATTTTTCTTCACTTGGTGAAGTTTTTTCTGGGTCCCGAGTCAGTCTTCCCTTTGTCGGAAGTATTTGCTACAGTGGTGTGTTGGCGGTGGTTCCTGTTGTGATATTTCCAGTGTTTTGTGTATATTTCAACATTTCTTATGCCGTCTACTTAGGCCTAGCCAGCCGCTCGTAGCTTTGCCACATGTACAAGTGTTATTGTTTATTATTTATAAATATGCCCTACTGTGTCATGTGTATCCGGGTTTTAGTTGTGTATTGGCTAATTCCTCGGACTATGTTTGTTTCCTGGTTTAGTTGTGTATTGGCTAATTCCACGGATTATTGTGTGGACTTAGGTTAGTCGTGCGTGGCTTCCTTCGTGTCCGTTGTACGTTCAGATGGTGTCTGATCGGGGTGGGTTTCCTTCCGGCGGGTTTTTTCTCGGTTTCACCATGAAAAAAACCCGGCCGAGAGCCACACGTGGTTTTAATTCAGGCTGGTGTCCCCGGCGATGAGGTGTCTGTGGCTCTCCAGGACTGCGTCTCTGTTGGTACCTGGTTTCAGGCACCCTTTGATTCCCGGCGGAATGGCTGTACCCATCTATAAAACGTTGTTCATGCGAACATACGTTATGTAGTTTTTCTACCAGGTTTTACAAAACCACATGAAAAACCTAGCTGTTGTTAAGGGCTTTCCTCCCCGGCGATCTTTTACAAAGAAGTGGGGACAGGAACTTATGGGGTTAAAGTTTTGACATCTCACCCGGCGGGTGTACCTTGGTAGGGTGGGATGAACAACTAAGGCATTTAGTTCATTAACCAATCCATTTTTAAGTGATACTATATGTATCGCCGCCTTTATACTTACGGCGATTGAAGGTTCTATTAGGGTTAACATCGTTTTTCACACCCGGGGGTGCTCCTAGGTGGAGGAAATAAGGAATTTACAATTCAATTTCGATTTAACCACTTAATTTAGTGATACAATTAGGTATCGCCGCCTTCAACCTTACGGCGATCTTTTTGTGACAATTCGTTAGAAATCAGATCTCGTGTCAGCCTGCCCTGTGTTATTCTACTAAAATATTTCAAGGGCCGGCGTCTTTATGGGGGGTTGTTTTTGTTCCAAAATTGAATCTTGAGACAGTCACCACCAGGAAGACTATAATCGCCATGCTGGACAGTTATATTATGTCAGAGGGTATTCTTCACTTTCTTCAAAAGATTTGTTTAGATATTCTGAACCCCGCCGCGTAGCGAGCTGTGATCGTTGTGTCATTACATCTCGTTATCCGGTGGGTTATTAACACTTGTGTGCGAACATGTTGGGTTAACCTTATGAGCATTAATTCCTGGAAATTTTCTTTTTTTCCAGAGCTGGGCTCCGGCGGACCAATACAGACCCGGCGGTAGGTTCCCCACCAGTCTCTGTCATGGCTTCCTTAGCCCCAGTCTTTGCTTTATGCACTACCCCTGCTTGTGCCGGTATCCCTATTTTTGCGCATACTCTTTGCATAAGGTGTGTTAAATGTCTAGACCGTTCAAGGGGTCTCTGGGTAATGCGTAATTGTTCTTTTTGCTCCCAATTAGCTGTAAAGGTCCTTTGCGACAATGATAAGACCGCGGCAGTAGCGTTAAGAGAAGTAAGGCAACAGATGGCAGCCTACACTACGATTGTTGCGCATAAATCACTTCAATGTGACAACGTCCCTCTTTGGGATAGATTGCTATTTGAACACCCTCCCCCTAAACGTCCCTCTAGAGTCACGAGTCATAAGCCGGCGGAGACTGGTCAGGGTTCTGTATCTTCTGCTACTACACCGAAACGTCCAAGAGAGCCTACACCCCCGGCATCCGCCTCCTCGTCTCGGGCGAGATCTCGGTCTAGGTCACCTCTCAGACGCCAGTCTTCTAGTCTTGCCTCTTCACCAGCGAGTAAGAAGAGTAGGACGGAAAGTTCCACCAGTGGTCACGGCGATGAATCCTCTAAATCAAAGAGTAGTTCACGGTCACACCGTAGCCATAAATCCTCCAAAAAGGATTCCCATAAACGAAAGTCCTCCCTACATTCACCAGCTTCTAGTGCCTCTCATTGTACCTCTACCCCAGACAGAGTTTGTGTTAGGTCTCAAGGGTCCAGTGCGGTGCCTGTCCCTAAAGAGGATTTACCTATTGATATTTTAACCCTGGAATTGGAAGGTTCAGGGGGTTCAGTAATTGAGAATGTTTCAGACTCCCAAGAGAGTGTAGGCCAGGGCCTCGGTGTTTGGCGGTTTGCTCAGCCAGGGTCTGACCACCCACGTCCGACTCAAACGAGTCACACAGTAGCTGATGTCCACAGGGATGCGGCGATCCCATCCTCTATTCCTGACTTATCTTGGCAACAAGGTACCCCAGCTTCGGCGGGGTCTTCTCAGGAGGATCAGGAGGAGAGAAAGACGAGGTTTCAATAATTTCGGAGATGGAAGGGCAAGAGTCAGGCTCAGGCTTAGACGCCGCGCAGGATATTAATGATTCACCTGTAAGTTCATCATCAAACCAATTTGTTACTGCGCAAGAAATTAATGGGCTACTTACTCATGCTTTATCTAAAAATTTTGGCCAACAACAGGAAACCCCCACAATGGACTTGGGGGCTCCCACGACAAGTTCTACGGTACGGCCTCTGATGACTTCGATTGCTTTATCTAAGATCCCTAACCCCCCCACTCTGTCACCATCAGTGGTTACTAGGCCTGCTACGGCGGCATTGACAACTTCAAATGTCAGGGTCATCACGGATGTCAATCCACCCCCTCTAGACAAGGCGCCTCTCAGAAAGGTGGCTATGCCCTTGCTTTATGGACCAGACGAGTCATGGGTCCTTTTGACCCCCACTAACCCAGAGCTCGCCCAACCTACCTTGTCAGGGGAACTCCCGGTACCGCGTGAGTGGGTCATCCAGGGCAATAAATCAAAGAAATTAAGGGCCTTGGATAATTTGGGAAATGTACTAGACGTAAACATCAAGGCTATACCTAGTTATTATCACCAAGACTATTTTGTGTATGCTACTAAGCCAGCTTTACCCCCTGCCTCAGCTTCGAAACTATTTTCAGACTGGTCTAAGCTGGATGGGTTTAATGATATTAAGACTCTGTCAGCTCTCACTCCTGAACTGGATTTACAGACCGTCACAGACGAAGCAGCTAATCCAGTTTTGAAGGTGGGGCAGTTGGGTCCAGGACCTTGGGTAGATTGGGAGATAGAGGCTCAAAACTTTGCAACCACATTTACTTCTAAATCTTCCCACCAGATCCCTCAGGATACTCATTCGTGGTTCTCCATGCCGGTAGGTTCTGCCGGCGGAGTCCCGTCAGCTTTGTTTTCTTTCCTAGCTGCCCCTAAGATTAATCTTTGTGAGCTAAAAGACCCTTTCACTACCCCTACCCCTATTCACCTAGACAGAGAATTTAGGCTAAGGGGGAAAGCTTTTCGCCTGTTCTCTCAGTACATAGTGTCTCAACAGGTGGCTAAGTCTTTACTGCGGTCCACTCAGGCAATCGCAGATGCGGATGCCAGAAGATCGGTTGAATTATCCCGGCGACTGCTCCTCCAGTCGTCAATCCAATCCTTGGGTGACATACGCACCGCCTTGCTTGAGGCGGTACGAGCAAGACAAGATCTCAGAATGTCTTTAGTTCGCAAGCTACCTGATTGCATTGCGAATCAGGTGATCATGTCACCAGTGCTTACTCCCTCTTTAATGTCCCCTGAAGTGTGGCGAACGGTGTTCAATATGGCACAGGCCGTTAAGCACAGTCCCACCCCTTCTAAGAAACCTGCATTTCATTTAACTTCCCCAAACCCAGGCCAACCGCTAAAGCTCAGCCAGGGGGATCTAAACCCTTTCTTCTGCCTAAGTCCTCCCACTCCCCCCAAGGTCAGTACAGGCATAGAGAGAGTAGGTTTTCAGGTCAGAGAGGACGCGGCCAGAATAAGCCAGGTCAGGGCCAGTCTTCGGCCAACACCAGCCAGCCGGCAAAGCGTCCAGCACCACCAACCCCACCATCAAAAAACTAAAGTCTCTCTCACTCCCGGTGCCAACCTTAAGGCCGGAGGACCCGAGGGTAGTACAGCCGGCGAACCCTTGTCTGCTAACTGGGTCGTTCCGAACGTGTCACCAAGCATGGCCATTAAGCACTTGGGCACGGATGGTGGCACGCAAAGGCATCACTTGGCAGTGGCTCCGGCGACCTCGCTTACGTCAGCTGACAACGGCGAATTTTGTTTCTTTAGAGGTGGAGTCACTGGTCCAGGAAATGATTGCCAAGAATGTCATCATCCCGGTCCCCCCAAATTACCCTGTATTCACGTCCAAACTATTTTTGGTTCCCAAAAGGGACAGTGTTCAGATGAGGCCGGTCGTAGACCTGTCTTATCTGAACCTTCACATTCACAACGAATCTTTCAGAATGTTAACAGTACACCAAATCAGGCTAACACTTCCGCCGGGAGGTTGGATGTGTTCACTAGACCTGACAGACGCCTATTGGCACGTATCGGTCAACAAAAGATTTCAAAGGTTTTTGGTCTTACGGATCAGGCACCAAAATTTTGTTTTTCAAAGGATGCCGTTCGGCTTGAACCTAGCACCTCGATTATTCACGAAATTAGTCCGGCAAGCCCTGATGCCATTGTTAAAACAGGGGATCAGAGTGTTATGGTACCTAGACGACTGGCTGGTGGTGGCAGAGACACAACAATTATGCATCAAACATGTCAATATCATTTTAAATCATGTCAAAACTCTAGGCTTCAAGGTAAATCTGGTAAAGTCCAACCTTGTTCCCTCACGAGTAATTCAGTGGATAGGGCTGGTCTGGGACACGGCCGCTCTCACTCTGAGTCAGAGTGTGGACAATCGCAACAGGTTTCGCAGGAAACTGTTCATGTTTCTTCACAGTCTGACTACGACGCGGAGGGTCTGGGAGTCTGGTCGGCTCTCTCAACTGGATTCAACTAACTGTCAAGTTGGGCCGGTTGAAAGTAAAGCATTGCAACGTCCCAAAGCTGCTTGTCAGTACAGCTATTTCTTTAGTAATATAAGGGGACTTCACTCTAACATCAATTCTGTACACCAATTTCTTCAAGCAGAATCCCCTACTCTCCTTTTTTTGACAGAGACTCAAGTAACATCCACATCTGACACATCTAGATTTAATTTTCCAGGTTATCAACTGCTCCAAAATTTCAGACCTAAAGGTGGTGTGTGTTGCTTCGCAAAATCTGAAATTGCCCTGGAGGAGGTTACTAGTTTCAATTGTCCCTATTTTGATTATTCTATATATAAATTAATTTCTGCTGGTAAATTTAAATACATGTGTTGCATCTACCGTTCCCCAAATACTCCTCCAGAGCAAAGTCTTTTTGATTCTCTGTCCTCACAACTCAGTGTCCTCAACTTAAATGCTTCTTCTGAAATCACTGTGTTGGGTGATTTTAATGTCCATAATGTTGAATGGCTCACTCATTCAGCCAGGACTGATGATGCTGGTCTTGAATGTGAGCTATTTGCAGACTCATTTAATCTCATTCAACTAGTCAACCAACCCACCCGTGTACCAGATAATCCTAATCATAATTCCCACCTACTGGACTTATTTTTAACAACCAATTCAGAAAATTATGATGTTACAGTGAGGTCCCCACTTGGATCTTCTGATCACTGTCTGATACAGGCCACCTGTCTATCACCTACCACACCTTCCCACTCTGAACCTGTTTTGGTGACTAAATGGCATTACGATAGGGCAGACTTGGAGGGTCTTCAAGGTTTCTTTATTGATATTCCCTGGACCTCTTTCTTTTCTAATGATGCACACTCCACCTTGAGCCACATACAAGATTTTGTAAAAATTGGAATGGAAACTTTTATTCCTCATCAAAAGTACAGTAAAAGATCTAATTCACCTAAATGGTTTGACCATAATTGTGCTAGAGTAACTGAACAAAAAGCAATAGCCTACAATGCATTCACGAGATCAAAAACACATGAAGCCTTTAATTACTTTAGAAACATCAGAAATCATGCCAAAACTGTATTAAACCTAACTAAATCAAACTTTCTCCATAAGCAGGCAAATAAACTTCTAAATAATCCAAATGATAACAAAATATTTTGGTCTACTCTTAACTCATTTAAATCCAACTTCACTACTGCTTCATCCATTCCACCATTAAAATCTCCGACTGGCAATCTTGTAAGTGACCCACGAGGTAAAGCTAACCTTCTTGCGGATATTTTCTCCACCAACTCAACCTTAGATGAAATAAATCAAGATGTCCCTGTACTTAATTTTAATTCGCCTGAAATTCCCTCACTTAAGATCCACACCAGACATGTCAAAACTATTTTGCAGAATCTCTCAGTAGATAAGGCTCCTGGTCCAGATGAAATTCCTCCAATAGTACTTAAGAATTGCTCCTTGGTGCTCGCTCCTGTATTGGCAAAATTTTTCCGTCTGTGTACTCATACCTCATGCTTCCCAGTACCCTGGAAAGAAGCAAACATCCATCCAGTTCCTAAAAAAGGTGCCTCTTCAGATCCATCAAACTACAGACCAATAGCTATAACTTCCACTCTTGGCAAAGTTTTTGAAATTATATTAAATAATCACATAATTAAGCATCTGGAGAATAATAAATTAATCAGTGATAGGCAATATGGTTTTAGACGATGTCGATCAACTGCAGACATTCTTTGCCTTCTTACGCATCAAATCAACCAAGCTACAGACCAACATGGTGAAACACATACAATAGCACTGGATATATCAAAGGCATTTGATAGAGTCTGGCATCAATCCTTATTGTCGAAGATGTCACACTACGGCCTTGCATCATTAGTTCCACTAATTTCTTCTTATCTTCATAACAGAAAAATACGTGTAATGGTAGATGGCCTTTATTCTCAATTTCACTCAATAAATGCTGGTGTTCCCCAGGGATCAGTTTTGGCCCCAACTCTGTTCCTCATTCATATCAATGATCTCATATCTACCACTCATAATCCAATACATTCCTACGCAGATGACTCAACACTCCACAGTTCCTTCACATTTACCAATTCTTTCACCCAACCCGATCTTATAAATTCAAAAATAAACACTGCAATTTCTCTGAACCAGGACCTTTCTAGAATTGATGAATGGGGACAAGAGAATCTAGTTTCCTTTAATGCACAGAAAACCAAGTACATTCAATTTTCTAACCGACAATCTCACTGACTCCCATATATTTTTTAATGATGTAAATATTCCCACTTCCCCTAGTATTGACATTCTCGGTGTAACATTAACTACTAACTTGAGCTGGACACATTATGTTAGAAGCATTGCTAAGAATGCCTCTAAAAAACTGGGACTCCTGTACAGAGTTCGAGAATTCTTCACTGACGAGCAGTTGGCCGTAATATATAAAAGTCATGTGCGCTCTCAGATGGATTACTGTTCACCTCTGTGGGGTAGAAGTGGAGTGGTTGCATTGAGGCAGTTGGACAAAATTCAAAATAAAGCTATTAGATTAATCAATAACCCTGCAATCACACAGGACCTTCCTACATTAGCCATACGAAGAAACGTTGCATCCCTTGCATTATTCTACAGATATTTTCACAGCAATTGTTCCGAGGAACTTGCTTCAATTGTGCCGCCTCTCCACATCTTTCCCCGTAGAACTAGGGCAGCTGAGAGCGCCCATGAATTTACACTTTCTCCTCCACAATGCAGAACTTCTGCTTATCAGAATTCATTTATCCCCAGAGCTACTACTCTTTGGAATTCACTTCCCTCGAATTGCTTTCCACAAACTTACAATCTACAAATGTTTAAATCCAGTTGTTACAAACATTTTATGAATGGAGGATGCCCCTAGGCACATGGACCTTTTTGTTTTATCTGTGTTTTTCCTTCCTCCGTTCATTGTCTCTTAAAAAAAAAAAAAAAAAAAAAAAAACGATTAATATTGGAAGGCAACAAATATTTCCCGCTCTTACCGGCGGGAAAATTATGGCCCATCCCGAAATTAATCCACACCTTGCTAGCGGTCTGGGCAAAGAGGGAAACGTTGCACTCAATAATGTCATGGACCTCTCCTCCACCAACGGTATGGGTAGACACGGATGCGTCAGGCACAATAGGGTGGGGATTTCAGTCAAATCAGGGGCACCAGGGTCAGGGGCTTTGGTCCCACTTAGAAATCTTTCACATCAATGTCAAAGAATTACTAGTCCCCTTGTATTTCCTTCAGGCTCACGGCCCGGTGTTACGGGGCAAGTCGGTGGCCTTCAGAATGGACAATCTGAATGCAGTTCACTGTATTCAGAAATAAGGATCAACGAGGTCAAGGAGGTTGCTAAACGTGTCGGAAGAAATTTTTACTCTCGCCAACAGACTAGACATTTACCTTCACGCATCTTATCTCCCAGGCGTAGCGAACGTCTGGGCAGACGCTCTGTCCCGGAGACAGAGCACGACAGTAGAATGGGAGCTCAAGCAACCCATTTTCAACCTAATGATTGCAGAGCTCTCCCATCCACAAGTGGATCTATTTGCGTCCGAGGAGACTCACAAACTCCCTCTATACCTCACCCGCCGGGCGAAAACGCCGGCAGGGGGGCCAGACGCCCTAGTGACAGACTGGAACAGATGGAGCTCCATCTATCTGTTTCCGCCGCCAGATGCGTCACTAATGTGCCACGTAGTGAACAAACTACGAGATTATCGAGGCTTAGTCTCGCTAATCGCGCCCCTGTGGCCGGCGCAGTTGTGGTACCAGCAATTGAAAACGTGGTGCCCGGACCCGGTATCGCTCCCGGTCGGGTATTTCCACTTAGACACGATTGGCAACCTAGCGACCTCGCTGACTTTTGCATTATGGACATTCAGGAGGCCAAGTGGCTAGCACCATACGGTAGAGATGTGACCAATAAATTAATCAATCAATATACTCAGTCTACGAAACGACAGTATCACTCACATTGGCAAGCCTTTACTTCCTGGATCATCAGAACGGAACAGAATGTGCCGTCAGTGGCTTTAGTTTTCAATTATTTAAATTATCTGTTTGAGCAGAAACATTTATCTGTGGTAACATTAAAAAATCACTTAACTGCGATTAGAGTGCCCTTTTTAGACCTTACAGGTCTCTCCATACCGGTGGCGGAGGAAACAGGTTTTATGAGAGCTTGTTTTAAACTTCGCCCACCTCCCCGTCAGCTCATGCCTACTTGGTCTCTCGACAAAGGTTTGGTAGACTTAATGAATGTATTTACATTGCACCTTCCCCAGGTTTTGTAACCAAGAATGAGCACAGTGCACACGTGTTTTCTGAGTTCACGGTGCCGGCGTTAAAAAGGGGAAAGGTGCATCATAATCTATGTCCAGTGCAAGCTCTAACCAAATATTTGAGAGTAGCTCCTCTAAACCCCCAAGGTGCTTTATGGGTAGCAAGTACGGGTAAACGCTTACTTAAACGGCGATTAGCCTCTCTTCTGGTCGAAGTCATTAAAGAGAGTAATCCCGGCGTTGTGGGTAGGGCCCACGATTTACGCAAATGGGCAGCCTCTTTACGTTTCCTGAAAAAAATTTCAGTAGAAGATATCGCGTCCACTCAGTTGTGGGCGTCTAATCATACGTTTTTGTCTAGATACTTGTCAGTTGCTCTAGACAAACCTTCCTTACCATGTATAGCTTTAAGGCAGAGGGTCTAGGTGGCCCTGCAGTCACTTTTGTTTACTTTCACGGGAAGGGGGGGGGGGGGGGGGGGGGGCAGTCAGTTGACATAGGACACCCTAGACCCTGCCGGAGTATGAGAGCTGTGATACAATTTAAGGTTAATGTGATATGAACATTTCTCAGCGAGAAATTGTGCTAGTACAATGTTAGTACAAAACAACGGGGTTGTTATAGTAGTTTTAGCTGCGAAAGCAATCTAATATTAGAACAGTGGAGATCCTTTGCAATTTATCTCCACGATTATTTTGGGGTTTATTATGTGCACATATAAACTTATAACTTGTTATTTTTGTCACCACTCGTTGAGTGGGGTGCCTTTGTAACTACAGATCTGTGTTCAGAATCTTCAGGGTTACCCATTTTTTTGTCAGGCAGGCTTCTTTGAAGCACGCACCTGCCTGAACCCCTTTTTCTTGTATATTTTCGGCCTACGCCATGTTTAAATATATTTTTCAAAAGTAAGAATACTATGTGGTTGTTTTTATTATCTACTTTTCTAGAGTTATGATATGATTACGAATGTCCCCCTCCAGTCTTAGAAATCAGGCATGTTCGTCAATGATGGAGGGGCCACTAATAAATTATAGGTTTGACTCCTGTAAGGAGATAAAGAAAACCTAATATTTAGTAGTGGCCCCGTAATCATTGACGACTGGGGCCCTCCCGACCGTCCCCTTCCCATTCGTTGATGTATTGAGGATTTTGGTTTACTTGATATGTCAGTGAAGGAGGAATGACGCCTGAATCAGCGTCTGGTCAGAGATCCACACAAGTACATCCACGATATGATGGAAAGCTTATTAGATAGTTATTCTTATTTTCTTTTTGTTTTTATTTTTTACGAAGTTTTTTCATAGTGAGAACCCAATTCATAATGACTGAAGCCATGAGTGAGGTCGCGTGCACTCATGATGAAGGCTCCTCAGTTTTTAAATGCTCTGCGCGGTAGATTCAAACTACGGCGGATTAGTGTTTGAAGAGGATGCCTTATGTAATAGGCATGTTCGTCAATGATTACGGGGCCACTACTAAATATTAGGTTTTCTTTATCTCCTTACAGGAGTCAAACCTATAGTCTGGAGATCCTCCTTGGAGACCAACACGTCCTTGAACTCTCGAAGAAAGAACTCCTTGGCTTGTGCAGGTGATGTGGTGGCTGTGAAGGGTAGCTCCTTACACCTGTAGATGTGTTTAACCTGTAGAATTGGCTTGGGGAATTTCGCTGAGATGATGGCCAATTCTTGACAGTGGCGTTTGGACAGAAGCGGCGTCTGAACACCCTCGCGGACTTGGATTGTGGCAGAACAGGAACGTTTGCTGATGGTGAGTTGTGCATGAAACGTCCCCAAAGCAGGAGCCATTGCAGAGCCATCCGCGTTGAGCGTTGTTGTCGGAGGCGGAGATCGTAGGCTGCTGAGAGGAATCCGAAGTATGTCGAGGCCGATCGTCGGCCGATCACTGTGATGTCTGCACCTGTGTCAGGAAGCATGTGGAGTTTTCTAGTGGTGCCGCTGTAGGTGAGACTCACGGATGTCAGTGTGGGTGCCTGAACAGGGGATCCCACACGTCGGCAACTTGTGGTCTTCTTTGCTGTAGACTTGTTGTGGGAGGAAGCGGCGTTGTCCTGTGTGGCAGGCGTCTTGGAAGATCTGCAGCATTTGTCGTAGTGGCCCATATGGTTGCAGCGACGACACTGGGCGGTGGCTGCAGGGCAAGCAGGAGTCCTAGGCTTATGACCACGACGGCCGCAGTTAGTGCAGGTGTAGTCTTCAGCCGGGCACTTGTTCTTGTCGTGCCGGCGAGCACAACACTGGCAGGCGGCAGCCGACGCCAAGGACTGTTGCGATGTGGAGAACTTGTCGCGTTACTTAACTTGCTTGTTCTGCTTGTACGCTGACACTGCGTTAACCTGGGACGGTGGGGCACGTATGGCTGATGTAGCGCTTCGAGTGGCCTCATAGGAGCGGCAAGTGTTGACGATGTCCTGTAATGAAGGGGTGGCGTCGAGGGAAAGCAGCTTCTGTACAAGTTCTTCGTCATGTATGCCCATCAGAATGACCATCTTGAGTTGGGTCTCCTTGCAGGCTGAAGAGTTCCCTGGGCAGACGTCAATTTCTTCGGCGATGTGGCAGAGGCGGACGTAGAAGTTGTTGAATGACTCGCCCTGTTTTTGCTTGCAACTGAACAGATCCCTGCGACGGAGAGCTTCATTGCGAGAATTCTTGATGTGCTCCTGAAGTGCATCGAGGACTGCATCAATGGTCTTGTCGGCGTCAGGGGGTATGCTTAAGGTGTGCTCCAAAAGCCGCTGTGTCTCCAGGGTTAAGCACATCCGCATCTGGATCAGTTGTTTCTCCCTCGGTAATTTAGATAAGTCTACCATAATAGAGTAATCGTCCCACCGACGCCTCCATTCTCTGAAAACCTGGAAGGTGGCATCAGCACGAAGGGGCGGCGGGTTCTGGGTGATAGCCTTCTGTGGTGGAGGTGGAGGATGTTGTGGAATTGGGTGTTGTCCCCGTTGAGGTAGGTGTAGGTGCGGCGGCAGGTGGGGTAATTTGGGCCAGAGCCTGGACAAGGGCGGAGAACTTGGCATCGTCCATCTGTCTCCTGTAGTCCTCCTCCGTGCGTCGTCTTGTTTCATCCTCCTGTCGTCGGTTTTCCTCTTCCCATCTTCTGCGGTCCTCCTCCTGTCGTCTGCGGTCCTCCTCCTGTCTTCTGGTATAGTCGTCCCGTTGTCTGCATTGCTCCATATACTGTATGAGCTGAAGGAGGTCTGCACTTGTGGTAGGTTGTAGACTTGCAGGGTGTGGTGACAGGGGTGGCATCCCCCTATAGTGTAGGGGAGGTAAAGTGGGGGAAGGTTGGGGAGGTGGAGTAAAATGAGGGGTGGTGAGAGGAGAGGTTGGAGTGGAATGAACTGACTGGTACCCCGTACCAGCAACTCCAACAGTATCTCCATCATTATCTCCACCACTATCTCCACCAGTAGCTCCACCATTATCTCCCTCCCCAGTATGGTCGTGTGGGGTGTCTCTGGGCTCCCCATGAATCTGCTCATCTCCCTCCATAATTGGTTGATAGCTGACACACTGTAGTCTTGCAGGAATGATGAAAATGTGCAGTACAACTGGAACAGTTTATTTAATAGTGCGAGAAATTATCTGTGCTAGAGTGAGTGAGTGAGTGAGTGAGTGCGGTAGACGTGGCACCACCGTGTTGACTTGGCAGCGATGTGCGTGTGTCCGTGTGCGCGCATGTGCCGGCACAGCTGGAAGGCACTGAGGGGTGGTAGCTTAGCTGCAGAGTTCAGTGTGGCTGGAGCCGTCAGAGAGGGAGGGTATGCTGCTCCTAGCTCTTGTCCAGCAATGTTTCGGCGGCTATAACCCTCACAGCAAGTTGGGAATGGGCACAAATGACATGGGACATATAATAAAGGCACTGCACTACACTCTTAAGTACGTCACTGCACTATAAAGCACTGCACAATAATATATCCAGGGCTGGAGAGGTGAGGTCTTGCAAGATGGCTGGCTGAGAATCCGGTCTTGGCTCGTATCTCCTGGCTGTATTAACACACTGCGCCATGTATGGTTGTCATGTAAAGCTACAACAACCTTGATAATCCTTTCTTGCACAAGGATGTAGAATAAAAGTCCAGAGATAAGTTTATAGGTTCTTATTAGCCAAAGGTATACAGAGCTGGGGGGCACTTGTTAAGCTGAGTGCCGACCGGATGTTACTGATGAAAACATGTGCAGCGGTGCCGGATATATTTGGTGCAACGCTGCCGATACTACAGAGTACGGTATATTATCATGGGATATTAAACAATGATAGTATTGCCCTGAAAGTACATGTGTGTATGTTGCAATATGATTAAGGCATGTGTACACTCTGTATATATGTTGTGTGTGCACTTAACCTATATCAACAATAATCGCCAAGCTGTACATAATTATCTTGCAAAATGCAATGGCACTGAAATAATTATTAACAATGGTATAAATGATTTTGTGGATCGTCTATACCGGGCCTGTGACGTCATAGTGACGTCACAACAGTATCCTTATCCTAGACTGGATGGTGGACTTACACTCTTGTGACGTCATAGGCCCGGTATAGACGATCCACAAAATCCTTTATACCATTGTTAATAATTATTTCAGTGCCATTGCATTTTGCAAGATAAGTATGTACAGCTTGGCGATTATCATTCCATGTTTATCTCAACCCATGAGCCCCCACCTTTAAACACTTTGCTCATCTCCTCCACTTCCTCCATACCTTCCAGATCAAACCTTAAAATACAGCCCCCACTAGTGGGGTGGGCTATGAAGATCAGGGAAAATGAGGGGTTAAAGAAGAGAAATAGCTCTATTTGACTATAACTGTTTGCCGTGGGATACAGAATAAGTAGAGGATACTATATATACAGTAGTTAGATAGACAGATAGAAAACAAGATACAGTAGATGGCTATGTAAACAGAAATGTGTACACATACATATAAAATGTGTGTGTAGCAGAAACATTTATGATTAGAATAGATACATAGAAATAAGATAGATATATAAATAGAAATCTGTATACCTGTGCATACATACAAATTGTGTGTGCGGTGTAACCCAGTGTTTGTGGGAATGAAGACAGAGAAGGGTGAAAGTGATACTCCCACAGGATTAGCAAGCAAAGTTTAATTCGGCAAGTTTGTGATTTTTTTTTTAGATTCGTTGCACACATACACGCATAGGGTTTTAAAGTAGGCTACCGTGTACAAATTGTACTGTATTAATGGTGTCAAAATAGTGTAATTTACCCTAAACTCCCATGAAATTAATGTGGTTAGGTCACAGTTAGAAGCATTGTTAACTTATATAACACTTTCTTGTTTCAGGCAATTTACCTCCTTGCTTTCACACTTGTCATCCTCCTTGGGAAATTCCTCAAAAAGGTGTTCTTTGGGTCATTGAGGGCTGCAGAATTTGAGGTAAGGAGCATTATGCTTTTTTAATATACCATTGTATAGTCAGGGTATATATTATGACATTGGAACATTAACATAATATGCAAAAGAAATAATGAAAAAATATATTGCTATATTGTTGGTCTTATGGGTATGTTTATATTAACCCCTTCTTTACCGGCGACCTCTTTTTCATTTTATTCTAGCTATATTAATTAAAATTATTTTGTACGGTTTAAGAAGGATCTCTGGTAGTAAAAAGGGTTAACCCCCGGGACCCCAAGCGAATAAAGTAAGTACAGTACTGTACACTCCAGGACCAGCCTTTTTTTTTTTTTTTTTTTTTTTTTTTTTTTTTTTTTTTTTTTTAAACACATGGGATGGGTTAGTAATGAAGGAAAAACAACATAAAACTGCTCAACTAGGTCATTAGGGAATAGATGGTCCTGGGGGTGGGGGAAAGTCACAATTAACATGGGATGATGGGTAGGCAAAATACTGGAACATCACTCCCGCGTGCCCCACACGCACGCGGCTGGACTTGGGGGTTGCCAACCATCGGTATTGTTCCTTGGGATCCTAAAGCAGTTCCCATACAAATCTGAATCCTCTAGGTACCATAGGACAAGAATAATTAAGGTGGAAACTACCGTTGCATCCCTGGTACTGTGGGTTACATACATAGGCGACGCATAATGTGCGTCCCTGGGGTCGAAGGGGTTAAGTGAGATACAGTAGTTATAAGCCAATTTAATGCTGATGGCCCTTTGGAAACTGAATAAAATTGTCTAATAGTAGCCAGATTATGGGAAGATGGGTCGTTTTTCTGGCCCCTCCCTCATGTTTAGCCCCATTAGTTTTCAGATTTTAAGATGTTTTCCCCATTAGTGTGTCAATTTTAAGATCTTTCACCCCATTTCTTTGTAATTATTAAAACCTTTTGTGCTATTTAGGTGTTAATTTTTTTCCTGGCGAATAAGAGTGAGCCTGTATTTTTGGAAGACAAATTTTTCTACCGAAAAATTTACAAATTAATCTACAAGGGGGAGCTAATGGATGTTTTATTAAGTTTGATGGAGGTCTAGGGAGGAAATTAAAAAAATAATGAATTTATGAAAAAAAACTACCAAAAAGTGAACCATCTCCTTAAAGTTGAAGAGACGTTGCCGGTACAGAAGGGGTTAATAATTCACAAAATTATGTACAGTACCGGTCTTCCTTTTTGTACCGTTTGCTTAATTATTTTATGGTTGTTATTATTAAGAAAGGTAGTACCTTACAATTATGTATTAATAATCCATTCACAGCACCTGGTAGAAAGATCATTCTACGCGGTGACTGAGACGTGCCTGGCTTTCACTGTGTTCAGGGACGACTTCTCCCCCAAGTTTGTGGCACTGTTCACAGTGCTGCTGTTCCTCAAGGCCTTCCACTGGCTGGCTGACTATCGGGTTGACTTTATGGAGCGCTCTCCAGTCATCACGCTGCTCTTCCATATCAGAGTCACCTGTGAGTGTTTTTTTATTTGTTATACCCTACTTCCCTAAGTTTTTAGCTGTAAGGTGGATGGTTAACCCAGTACCCGGTACTGTTGGTTATGATCATTCCTATCACATTCAAATGATATCTAGGGAAATTTGAATCCATGCTCATATTTAACAGAATTTATCAAAATGTTCCCGTTCTTTTTATTTTGTTTTTTTAAACGATACTTCTTGGTTATGATAATCGTGTCTGTGTCTCCTTATGCATATGCTGGTGTTAGTGCACAACCCCCCCAGGGGGTAAGGGAGCCTTCATCTAATGGTGAAGGAAAAAGAATATCCCTTACACATCCTACTGCGTGTCGTAAAAGACGACTAATAGAAGGGATGGCGCTAGACTTGTGGACCAACAGCCATTACTATGCAATAAAGTCTTTATCTTAGCACTGCCGAGGCTGGTGGGGTGCTGATATGTGCCACAGGGGACTGAGTCTTACCTGGGCGCTGTTTGGCACCACAACTGTGTCGGCAACAGTGTTTGCTTGTTGGAGCAGTGTTGGGGCAGGACTTTATTGGTCTACTGTATAGTCCAAATTGACTCATATACTGTAGAGTCTTGTTATGGTGCTGTCTTTTTGTAACACTGTTAAGGCTGGTGTGGTTGCAGATACTGTAGGTGCAAGTGCTACAGGGGGACTCTGTTGAGTCTTGCTGAGGAATGGTTAGCACTATACCTACATCGGTCACAGTGATGACTTGGTGGGGCAGTGCTGTGACGGGACTTTATTGGGATAGAATGTATAATTCGGGCGTACCGCCAGCCTTGTTTACACTACACGGAGCGGCGTCGGATGCTTGCAATCATGTTCCCGTCTATTTTGAATGCCATTGGATACAACAATATGTTGAAGGGGGGGGGTTATTGTACTACAGTACACTCCAACTACTGAAAGGCAACCCCGTCTGAGCCGTTACAATGCATGGAATTGAAAATTACGCTAAACCATTGTATGTTGTATGTACAGAGCAGGTGATTTTCTGTGTTGTCACATGTACTCGGTACTGTAGTAAGGGGCCAGAATCCAAGGATAACACCTTGGGACAACAGGTATATAATATCATGTCAGTTGTAGTGTTGAATCTAGCTGAGACAGATATCCCTGCAGCTGGCATGGTGGGTTGGCCCCAGGTCACTAGCATAAGGCATTCAGGTATACTAGTGCTTATGATAGTAGAGAATAGACATTGATGGGCCTCTCTCCTAGCAATGCAACAAAGATATACCAATCATGACAGCTAATAACAACTAAACTTATCTACTTGCAGCGCTCCTCCTGTTACTGAGTCTCCTGGACCTGGTGTTAGTGAGCCATGCATACCACTCCACCATCACGAGGGGAGCTTCAGTACAGTTGGTGTTTGGGTTTGAGTATGCCATACTGTTGACTGTGGCCTTCAACATTGGGGTGAAGTACGTCTGTCACACTATCGACCTGCAGTCCGAAAACCCCTGGGAGAACAAGGCCATGTATCTCCTCTACACTGAGCTGGTCATGGGTTAGTATAAATCTAGTTAATTTCAACTATTGATTTTATTTTATTATTGTACAGTATTATATTTTTATCTATAGTATTATTGTGGCCTTCAACTACACTTTCTATTGAAAATATGCACATTGTACGAAAGATTTGTATTCACATAATTTAAACAAAAATCACTTACAGTTCTTCTCAATCTGGTAAGTCAGATGGAACATTTGATGCTGTATGATACTTTGATAATACTGTATATATTTTCTTGAGTTAAAAGTTACCGTACCTTTCTATAGTTAGACCCCACCTTTTCGGTTGCCAAACATCTGGTAATTCCAAATAACAAGTAGTTATTGCCGGGAAATTTATTAAATAAGTAATAACTAAAATATTACCAAAATTATGTATGGGCGAAATTCAAATCGACTGCGACAGGCTGAGTGGTTGGATATTATTTACAGTACGACTCGGTCGGCCAGTGGCGTTGCTATCTCTTGTTTACGAAAATGCTCCGTGTGCCGGTCCGGCAGCCTGTCTTGTATCTTATGCTTGCGTAACTTGATCCACCTCACTGCCCTTCACCTCACTGTCCTTCACCATCTCACTTTTCTTCTCCATCTCACCGTTCTTCTCCACCACACTGTTCGTAACATCCCCACTGACTTGTTCTTCGGCTTCACACCCCCACTGTTCTTCGAACCATAGCCCATACTGTTCACAGGACCCTTACCCTTACCATCACTCATCTCCATTACATCATCAATGTCACTATCTAGGTCCATCATGATTCAGCAATGCTATTACCAAGTTATAATTCTCTAGCCGTAATTTTATTATCTACCAAGACTACCATGATTAACACTCCTCCTCCTTGCTTTCCTAACCTATCTCTTCTTCATGTATTATATCCCGCACAGCTAATTATATTCATGTCTACCTCCTGGTTAAGCTTAGTTTCAGTCAAACATACTACCCCTGGCCTCTCTCTCTTTATATATTCGTCAAGCTCTATCTTTTTGGAGATTAACCCGTCAGTATTTGTGTATATGAACTTTAACGTTACCGGTATTTTCCCTATTTTTCTCGTCCCTGCCTATTCCTTTCCTTTTTGTACATACCCCACCTATATTATTTCCTAGCTTGTCTCCACCTGGACCATTTCTCTCTCCGTTTCCACCTCCTCTCTGTCTCCCCCACTATCTCTCTCTCCCTCCTTACTCCGTCCCTTTGCTTTATATACCATTTCTTGATTTTCCCTCCCACACTCCAGATAAACGTTTTTGGTCTTCTTTCGTCCTTTCTCCATTCTTTTCATTTGCCTCGGTTTGCAATTCCTTCCTTACGTTTCGTTCCTCAATACTCATGTCTTTTCTAATTGTAATTTTCTTAAATTTGCTGGTCAAGTTAACCCTCCAGCCCCGGCTACGCATTACATAAATATTCCCCGAAACCCGGGTGTTTTGGCCGAAAAACTTCTAGGCTAGGCTACCGTATATTTGTTATTCTGACTACTTCCCGCATTCCCACGCATCCCCAAGCGTAGCTGTGTTATTTACCTGTAGAATGGCATTAAGTAGAGCTCTCCAAGTCAACTGGTTGAGTTGTGATGATGATTTCATTGGAGATAACTTTATGGCAAAAACAGCCACTTTACACTACTTTTCGATACTTAACAACAACATACAGGCACACACGAACAAGCGACGCTCTCCTTCTTGTGGCCGGAGATGCGGGGCATCGGTCCAGCCGGCTGTTGTTTACATGCGTCGGACCGACGCCTCGCACACCAAGCTCACAGGCTTTGAGCTCATGGATGTTTAAGAGCCCTTCCGGGCAGCTCGTGTATGCTTTTTTATGGGCGTTCAAGAGCCCTTCCGGGAACAGAGGGTTAAGTGTCCATGTTACGTTCATTATTGCAGCCACTGTTACCCTAGATTTAACCCTTCCAGCCCGGGCAGCATTTTAAAATGACAGTGCGGCAGATGGGCCGGAGCCCGGGGCCCGGGGGGCCCGGGTGTCCTTATAAAATACCTGTGCTTGAAAGCGTGCTTCAAAATTCGCGCCGCCAAATTTTACTTTGCAGGGGCGATCGCAGCGCCACCAAGCCTCAACTACTGTACTACCGTTATCAGTTCCTACGTGGCCGCCATAGCGAGTTATAGTGAGAAAATTAATTCCGACGCGTCCGATTCGGTGCAACCTCCCGCTCGCAACTTCGACGCCTGTTGCAACCGAGAAGAAAGCTCAACGATAGAAAGTGAAGCATTTGTTGAGTGATAGTGCTATACAGCGAGAACATTTTGATATTGAAGAGAGCAGTGGCGAAAGCTTGGTGGACAAAGAACAATTTATAAGTGCAAGCGAAGATGACGATTTCGTTGGCTTTGGAGACGACGATAATGTGGATTTATTTGAGGGGGGAGACAGTAGTGATGATCCTGATGTGGAAGTGTTTCAGGAAGGTGCTATTGAACTTCCAAGTGTGCTAGAACCTAGGCCTACCCCCTCGCCATCTTTGCTAGGTCAGCCTAGGCCTAGCCCTAGCCCAGGACCTTCCCCTTTGCCTGCCCGTACGCCCTTGAAAGTGGGAAAATATTTGTATAAACAATCTTTGGTGAAAAGTGCAGCTAAAAAAGCACGCAGGGCAGCAGCAGAAAAGGTTAGGGAAGCGGAAGACAGTGATAGTGACGCCGACCCTGGTCTAGCAACCACCCGCATTCCTTTGTCCCGACGCCTTGACCCGGGATGCCGCGTGGGTCACCCACAGCCCTCGGCTTCGTCTCTCCTTCAGGATGAGCAAAGGGCCTCTTCAAGTGGTATTAGTAGTGTGCCACAGCCCTTAACACACCGCAGAGCATTATTTGATGCGGAGAAACCCTCGGCTCGCCGCAAAAGGAGCCCAACTCCCGAGGCCGAGGCTCCAATTGTTGAACCTCCCACGCCGCCGACGCCCGGTCACTTCTTCACCCGAATTGTCTCCTGAAGAGGATGCTGACGACCCCAACATTGCCCCAGATGACCTGACGTCGCCTGAGGAGGAAGAGGAACAGGAACAGGAACAGGAAGAGGAAGTCCCGACAAGACGAGTTAGAGGGCGAGGTCGTGGACGTGGTCAGTCTGCCGACGCCGCTGCCCCTGGGTGTGGGAGTGGGCGTGCAGGGCGTCCGCATGGCCAAGGGCGTGTGCCAGGGCGTCCAGGGCGTGTGCCTGCTGCACCTGCACGTGCTCGAGCATCAGCATCCGACCTGTTTGTGTGGACAGATGGGGCTGATTTTGAGCCAGATTGTCCTGCCTTTGACGAGGTACAGATGGGTTCCGGGGTGTCACCAACATTTCCCTGTGGCCCAGATGCTACCCCCAGTGAACTTTTCTGTGGCTTCTATGACAATGAAGTCGTGGAATACCTCGTCGAAGAGATCAACAACCATCATGAGATCTGTGCCAACTTTCTTGGGAGGAAGACCAGTGCCAAGATGGTGGCATGGAGAGCTGTCACTTTGGCAGAATTATATGTGTTCTTGGCACTCACAATGCTGATGACACATATCAGGAAGCACGCTCTGGCAGACTACTGGATCACTGGCGACCTCATAACGATTCCAGCATTTGGCAAGTACATGTCCAGGGACAGGTACTTTGACATCCTCTCCTATCTCCACCTGACCAACAACATGCATGTCCACCTTACCGACACACTATGGAAGATCAGGAAGCTGTATGACATGATACGTCATCGGTTCACTACCTACCTGATTCCTTTCCAGAAGATGTGCCTCGACGAGTCTGGTCCTGTTCCGTGGTAGGCTGCACTTCCGACAGTATATCCCGTCCAAGAGACACCGCTTCGGCATCAAGCTCTCCGTCCTCTGCGACTGTTTGATGGGATATGTGCTGGACTTTGTGGTCTACAGCAGCAAGGGTGGAGAAGTTGAGACTGACCCCCACATTGGTTTTGGCGGCACTGTAGTAAAGAAGATGATGGAGAGGCACTTCCATAAGAACCACATCCTCTACACCGATAACTACTACACGTCGCCTATCCTGACCAAGTACCTCCATGACCGCAAGACCGGAACTGTCGGCACAGTCAAGGCCAAGAGGAAGGGCATGCCAGGCTACCCAACCAAGACGAAGAAGACGGACATCTTCCACAAGAAGAGTGGCCCCATCCTCTCCATCCACTGGCATGACCAGCGGAAGGTCAACCTCCTCAGCACATGCCACAAGGCCCAGATGGTCGCCACAGGGAAGGTGGACCGAAGAACCAAGAACCCCGTCCAGAAACCAGCTGCTGTCCTGGATTACAACCTCAACATGCGCCTTGTTGACAAGTCCGACATGCAGATGGGCTTCATCGACTGCCTGCGAACATCTTGCAGGTGGTACAAGAAGTTTATCCTGCATACGGTAGATATGTCGGTACAGTCGGTCCTCAATGCCTACAACATCTACCGTCTGAGGACTCCAGGAGCCAAGAAGTACAAGTCCCTGCGGAAGTTCCACAAGCAGGTGATACTTGAGCTCCTAGCTAAGCATGCGGAACCTGGGAGACCACTACAAGGACCAGGCCAGCTGGACAGAACGGGGTGTGCCGACTTCTTCAGGAGGCACCAGCTCCACCTCTTCCTTTCAAAGCACCAGGTAGTACAGTTAGGAGTCAGAAGAGGTGCTATGTGTGCAGCCACACAACTCGCAGACCCCGCAAAGTGAGGAAAACCACATGGAAATGCCTCGAGTGTGAAGTGGCACTGTGTGCTGGACGGTGCTTCACTGACTCACACTCTCCAACAATTTTGAAGTGCCCGTGGCAATAACAGTGAAAGTGACACTATAATAATAATAAAACTAAGTATAAGTGAAAGAGACACACATAAGTAATAATAAGTGCCTTCATAACAATATGAACAAGTGAAAGTGATACTGTATATATTATTAGCTTACCTAACAATACATAAAAGTGAAAATGACACTATCAATTATCATAGTCCAGTGAAAGTGACACTATAATAATAATAAAACTAAGTACTGTATAAGTGAAAGAGAGACACATATAAGTTGTTGTTGTTGTTCCTCAAGCTGCCTGGCCGAACAGCCCCAAGGCCCCGAATAAGGCCAAGGCCATAATCGAGCGCCCCCAAAGAACCCTCCCTGCCGACCACAATAAAGCCTGGGTGACCGAAGCCACTCCATGGCGGGGAGCTAAGGAGGGTGCGGAAACGCCCGGGAAACCAAAGCCCCACCCAGGGCCTTGTACCCCTCAGCAATTATGAAGAGAAAGTTGAGGGGCAAAGGAAAAATGTGACGCTTTGGCTTCCAATCATGGTAGATTGGGAGGTCAATCCACGGAAGAGACGCCGTCACTTGAGATCTAGAAAATATATAAGTAAAAGGAACAGTCAGAGTATGCTATGGGTATGGCAGAGATCGCTCAGTTCTCACTCTGATAGACCAGCCCATCACCAACACATATAAGTAATAATAATTGCCTTCGTAACAATATGAACAATTGAAAGTGACACTATATACAGTATATTATTAGCTTACCCAACAATACATAAAAGTGAAAATGACACCATCAACTATCAAAGTCCAGTGAAAGTGACACTATAATCATAATAATAATAATAATAAAACTAAGTAATAAGTGACAGAGATACAAATAACTTCATGTAAATAACTTTATTGAGTGAAAATAACATAATAACTATAATAAATGGCATAATAAACAATAAAACACTATCAAATCACTTCCCGGCATAATTGCGGGTGGAGCGACGAGTGCAACTGGGCGTCGTAGCCGCGGCCGCGGTTGAGTGTTCGGACGCGCCGAGGTAAATACGCGGCAAAAGTTACCTCCACTTCCATCACCATCACTCCGGAACCAGTTGAGCTAGAGAGCTCTACTCAATGCCATTCTACGCGGCAAGGTAAGGCGCACATTTTTATATATCTTTCATTAATATAGGTAATATATTAAGCAAGATTAGCCTTAGTTTACTTTTGTTGATTTTCAGCCAGATCGCCCGGATACGACCTCCGTCATTTAGAAAGGCAGCCCGGGCCCCGAGGGTTAAACTGCACTCTGATTGGCCTCGTGTTTCCCTTGCTGTATTTACCCATCATTCTAACTTCTTCAATATCATCTCCCCAGTTGTTTCTTTCTTCATCTACATGTTTGATTATTATTTTTACCTTGTTCATTTCTTCCTTTTCCCTAGCTTTCCTCTCGGTGATATGTTGCTCTACATCCCCAACACACTTATTTCTATATATTGTTTTGCACAAGACCTGTTCAATTCTCCTCATGGCTTTCATTACCACTGATTCAAGATCTTTCTTTTGCCTTTCTGACTGTTTTTGTTCCTCCATAATTTCCTTTATTGACACTTTTTTCACTCTTCCTCCTTCATCATTAACCCACTTAGTGTGTTTCTCCTTGATCTCCTCAACGTGTGTTTTCATTTCCTTGGTTTGACCTTTGTACTCTTCAAGTTGTAATCTTAGAGCTTTATTCTCGTCACAGAGTAATTCCATATATTTTTAGATTTCCTTCAGTTTATTTACCTAACTCAAGTCACTCAAGTCTTGGCCAGGCTCGGTATCTGCTGCTTGTGCACCACATATTGTACATAGTGTCAATCTGTGAACTAACAACTCATCTTCCACTCCTGTATATCCTCCTTTCACTTTTTAACCTCTTTCAGCTCACATATAATTTTTCCTATAATGCCTTCACTCTCATCAATTTCAAATCCAATGAAATTTAGTCTACAGTCTGCCATGTTTGTTTACATACACTCAGCATTCACTGTCGCTTGAAATATCCTCACTCAACTTATTCCTCTCTAAATTAATAAATTTTTACATTTTATTATACAGGACAACTCAATATACTGTATCCTTAATACTCAAGTTTATGTGAGTTAGATATTGGCGGATGTTGTAAGCAGCTGGCCAGATCAGCTGATTTTCGGGAGCGTTTGTGGAGGTGTTGACTCGTCGGCGGTTCGGCGGGGTGTGCCTACTGTCACGGTTTTGTTGTCGTGGAGGTACTTGGTGAGAGTGGGGGACGTGTAGTAATTATCCGTGTAGAGCAGTGGTTCTTAACCTTTTTAGCTCCGCGCCCCCCTTTGGTCAGGACTATTCATGATGCCCCCCCCCCCCCCACCTACCCCACGTCTCTGATGCCTAGAAAACTATTTTTATTTTATCCACTCCATATGGATGCTTAAGACGCAAGATACTGTAAAAAGGGCGAACAAATAACCAATCTGCATGCAAGGATTAAAACTGATTAATGGTTTTATGTCAACATTACATGTGGTTGCTCGGAATGACGGTTGTTTTTCCTATCAAATTTTCTTATTTATATATATATTTGCGATTACCCTATATGCATTTGAATGGCCTATCCCAATTTTGAACTTTGATTACCCCACACCCCCCCTAGCATTGTCAAACGCCCCCCTGGGGGGGTGTGCCCCCCAGGTTAAGAACCACTGGTGTAGAGGATCTGGTTCTTGTCGGAATAGCAGTACATCATGGCTTTCACCACTGCTCCACCAAAGCCAATGGAAAGGCCTGTAGTATGAGGTGAACCGTTACCGCATCATTTCATAAGATTTCCGAATCTTCCACAGCTTGTCTGGGCGGTGGATGTCGGTGTTTGTGACAAGATGGAGTCGGGAGAGGATGTCCAGGTATCTATTCCATGACATATACTTGCCAAAGGCAGGGTTTGCTATGAGGTCCCCTGTTATCCAGTACTCTGACGACGAGTGTTTCTTCACATGTGGCATCAGCATTGTAAGCCCGAGGAAGACATAAAACTCGGTCCACTGCCTTATGGGGCCCCTCGTTACTCTTTCAAAGAAGCTCACCTGTATGTTATGCTGCTTGTTGGTTTCACCGACGACGAAGCTCATCACCTCATCATCAAAGAAGGCCTAAAAGAGTTCTCCCGGTGATGAGTCGGGGCCAGCAGGAAATGTGGGGAAAACTCTGATCCCTCCTGTGCCTCATCAAAAGCAGGCATTATAATGTAAAACTTGCAAAATAAACAAACCAAAACTGGGACGATACAAGATAAATGAAAAAGAACTAATCAAAATTGCTATGTGGAAATAACGCTTAATAAAATAGAATTTTGAAATAAAAGAACACAATCCACCACATAGGGTGTACACAACTACATGAGCAAGTCAATTTGGTTCCCAAGCAAACTGATCGCACATATAACAATGCACCATCGTCAAGTTCAAGGAATTAGTCAATTTGGGAAGTCCGGGACGTTCTAGTAAATTTTACTAAATTCTGTATGAATAAAGAAACTACAATTTATATCAAATTTTATATTAAGCTAAATTTGCAATTTGACAAGATATCAACAAAAGTACAAAAAACATATCACTCACTAACGATAGTGCTATCGGGTAGGTACCTGTAAGCATAGCATGCTCAGGGTCAAAGTTGTCACCCTCTTCCCACTGATAAACAGAGTATTGGGTGCTTTGGTCTTGCCGACGCCCACACCTCTGCACTCGGCCGGCCTGTGCATGCCCACGGCCGACACAGGAGGCTCGCACACTAGGGTGGGCCTGAGAACGACGACCAGGGGTGGGGCGGGAGCAGGGTCGTCGACCAACTTATCAGACAACTCGTCATCAGATAAGTCCTTTTGTCCATTCGGGGGCTCCATGTGGTCGTCGCCAGAGCCTTTGGCGAGGTCTTCTTCATCACTCCACTTGTACTACAGCGGGGAACGATGGATGCCTGGGCGGCGTGTGGGTGGGGAAGGAGTTGAAGGTGAGGTGGTGTCTTGGTGAGGCTCTAGGCTTCATGGGCGGCAATGGGTAGAAAAAATCCCATCTCCCTCGTTACTTGGTGAAGGGGGTACAAATATATCCACATCCGCACCTGATGACGGCTGGTTGCGGCTGGGGTGGCGTGTCATGGCTGGGCCCTTCAGGGTTAGAGGCAGCGGGGGCCTCGAACAAAGACCGCCTAGTTTTTGTGCTGCTTTTGATAAAAGTGCGGCCTTTCCCCTTTTCAACAGCAATAAGTTTTCTTTCTGGGGATTTTGGTGGTCTTATTGTAGGATGCTGGTGTTTTTCAACCCCACTTTCACTTGGCTGTGGTGGGGAAGAGTGGCGGGTGCCTCGGGGCATAGACACAGCTTTGGTGGGAGACAAAGGATCCGAGAACAATGACTCATCACCAACATTGGCAGCCTCACGCTCACTTTCACTCATTGTCTCATCTTCTTCATAATCTTACCACCTGTTTCTCTTCATTTTTTCCTCCCTGGCTGCCGCGGCCGCTTTTTCCAGGTCTTGCTTCTTATAAAACCGTATCTGGAAGGAAGACTGGGTGCTTGCGTCACCTCGCTCAGCCCAAATTTTGAGGCCGACCTAGAGCTCTCCCACTCACTCACTCTCTCCAAATCACTCCCATCACATTGTTCATCACCTAGTTCATCCCCGTCATGTTCATCGGCACTGTTATCACTGGGGAACCCGACTAATTCAGCGTCTTTGTCACTGTCTTTGTCTAAACTTTCACTCGACACGTAGTGTGAGCTCAGGCCACTGTTTTCCTCACTAACATTACTTTCGCTGTCGCTACCAGCGATTCCGAGGTCTCTAAATGTTTTTTCAATACCTCCCGGACTGAGGATGTCTTTGGCGGTGCGCCATTGTTTACGGTGAGCCAGGACGGGTGTTCTCGGGGCACCGTTTCGGACGCGGTGGAATCGGTATTTCTCTATGTATCCATGGTGGCGGCTAGCAAAAGACATACTGCCGCGTATTTCAAGCGTTGTGGCGCTGGCTATGCGTATGTAAACAAGCAAATTGGTGCGCACTCTTCAAAAGCACGAATTCGTGCAATGGAGCTATGTAGGCCACCCATGACGCGCGGTGCAAACTCAATATGGCGCTATGTAGGCCACCCAGGTTAGAAGGGTTAATTTTTGTATTAATTTCTTTATTTTATTTTGTTTATCAATCCCTAGAAACATATTCCACATACTTACATACACATGAAATGCAGATTGTGTTCTACTACTTCATAAAGTTAGATTTGTGGAAGTGTGGTGGGCGGGCTTGTGGTTTCGGCTCGCTGCATGTCTGCCTGCTGAGATCGGAACCTCTCCGGGTGTTCGGGGGCTGGGGGAGTGCTGGAGGGACCTTGGTGATCCCTGGTTTCTGGGTCTTCTCCTGGGTGACCTAGATGTTTGTGAATTTGTGTTTTGTTTTTGTGTGTTCATTATTTTCTGTTGTGTTGTGTTGTCCTTATTCGGGCTCTGTCTTGAGTCGGCCACCCCCAGAAAAAAAAAGAAAAAATGGGGAACGGGCCTGAGTAAATACATACAGTACATACATAAATTTTATTTTGTATGTACCGGTATACTGTATATATTATATATTATATATATATACATACATACATACAGTAAAAGTCCTTTAATCCGACGACCGATGATTCGAATCTCCCAATAGTCCGAATTTTTCAATTTGAGGCCAAATCCGAATTCACCCGATGGTCCGAATTTCAAGAAGTCCCAAAGTCCCCTTTTTGAGGCATTAGTCCACTCAAATGACACATAATGGAGCACACACATATCATATGTTCATGAATTCACTTTAAAAGTTTACCATTATCATTGTAGCCTATTACCTACTTCAAAACATTCAGATTAATGGTCAAAGGAAGCTACTGATATAAACGTAAACACCACATCGTCTGCTAGAGAGTTTGTTTTGCTCTTGAACGCATCCTTGGGACGCTCCGATGCGCTACTGGCTTGCACCGCATTTTCTGCAAGCGCATTCAGTCTTGAGCTTGAAAACGCACCTTTGGACGTTCCGATACGCTACTATTTATAGTTCAGTGATCGGAGCGTCCCAAGGGTGCTTTCAAGAAAACAAGACAAGGGTGCTTTCAATACAATATAATATAACAGAGCACGTCACAAAAGGAAAATTACAAGAACCTCTCAGGGAAGTGCCGTTGTTAAGGCATTACTTCCCGAACGACATCTGATCTGATTTTCAAGAGCAAGACAAACTCGCTAGTAGACAGAAGAAGAAGAAGACGATGCGGACATATGGTGTTTACGTTTATATCAGCAGATTCCTTTGACCATTAATCTGAATGTTTTGAAGTAGGTAATAGGCTACAATGACAATGGTAAACTTTTGAAGTGATTTCATGAACATATGATATGTGTGTGTGCACCATTGTGTCATTTGGGTGGCCTAATGCCTCAATGTTTACGTCAGGCCATTAATACACAGGTTCATAGGGGTAAAGTCCGATAATCCGAAAAATCCACTAATCCGAACGAGGGCCGGTCCGCTGCCCATCGGATTAACGGAAGTTTACTGTATATATATATATATATATATATACACACATATACTGTATACACATATATACACAGTCAGGTCTTGATATACACGGTTAATTCGTACCCTGTACGTACAGTGTATATCAAAACCGTGTTTTAGAAATAACAGGCCTTATGGGAATTAATTAATTCATTCCAGCCACTTTCCCAAAGTCCTCCTTTTGGCCCTTTTTGCCTACCTTCAGCCGACTTATATTACATTATACCACCAACATCATATATGACATAACATAGAATACATTAAGCATCAATAAGAACTGTTTTGGACCTGTCACTGACTTATTTCTGTGAATAGACGTGTTGACGTTAGGTAGATATCCCCGCCGCTGTACTCCCTCACCGCCCCGCCCCGGCCTCAACCCCGACCCTGTTACTGTGATGATGTTGATAAGCCTTGTGCTACAGATAGCACATCGGCCCCTCCATGATCCCAGGCATGTTGATCGTTCACATTGAAACCAGAGAACACAGAAATATTGTCCATCATATCATTATCATCATCAGATTGCTTGTCACTATCGGGGACGCTCCCTCCTTCTCCCTCTCTTTATTAGGCTATGGTTCACTATCGGGGACGCTCCTTCCCTCCCCCTTATCGTATTCGTATTGAACCCTTATCTATTTATTACTTTATTATGTAAGTCTCAGTGGTAGCTTCAATCCTAATTACTTTATTATCAATATCCAAGAGGCTATAAGGGAATAACAATAGAAATACATTTTTTTATGCTCCTGTGATTATGAAGGATCTCTTACTATGTTATAGTTATAGGCTGATAACCATACTCCACATGATGTAGATAGATACTCATATCTATCGTATCTTTAAGTCTCTTTGTTTACTCTAGCTCTAGTTATAATTGCTATATTTATTGATATATAAGAATTATGATAGTTTTACTATAGTTGGAGTATCGTTATATATTTATAAGAATATATTTTGGTTATAAAAACAAAGTTATGAATTTTGTTTATTTGCACTTTTTTTATAGCTTTTTATTTATACAGTATATAGTTTAAATATTATTACACTTCAGATAATAGTTTCACAGAGTTTCACAGAGTTGTAAATGACTGAATAATTTATCAAGACGACTTGGATTGTTATAACACATATTGAATGATATTATATACTTGGTTATATTTAATGTAGCTTGTATGATAACTAATAACACCGTTGTTTCCTATAAGTTCCAACCATTACTATTTTATACATCTAATATTATATTTAATTGGTACTCACTAGGATTAAATGTGTCTTTCTGGGACTCTCTCTTTTGGAGTCCATGATGAAACTGTGTATGGCTGGGGAGCCTTGTTTTAGTTAAGGCTGTGGTGTTCTGGACGGCTACTGGCTGGTACTGGTACTAACTTTTAGCGTTTTAATCTTGAGCTTATATAGGACTCAAGTGAATATGTCCACGTCCACACTCACGTGTGAATAGCTTCCACGTTTACACTCATGTGTTTAAATTATATATATAACTCTATGTAATTAAACTCTGGAGTCGGAAGTAATCTCTTAGGACTTGTAATCTTGGATTATATTTCCAGTGTTTACCAACATGGTAGTGTTTATTTAACATATAGTGCTACTTGATCTACTTCCACAGTAGATACCTGAATTACACTTTAAAACTGAGTTATTAGTTCATCACTTAATCTATTGATACATATAATATTATTAACTTCTAATATATACTATAAATCATAAATCCATTATGTAAACAACAGCTGATCAATGATTACTCACAGATATACACAGGTAGGTTCTGGACTATTGTATACATTGGCTGATTATGATAAGGAGACTCTCGGATCCTTATCTTCTGTATCATTATCAGTGTTCTCTCTTAATTCCTTATTCTTAGTGGGTATATATCTTATTCTAGCCTTTATTTACATTCTTTATTCACTAGAAGATTCATTCATGTTGAGTACATCTGTTCTCGATACCCTCTCTTTATTAGGCTATGGTTCAATAGACCAGAAAGTAGAGAAGAAGTTATAACCCTATTGATAATGCAAAACTATTGAACACACTTACAAGTGTATGTTATTTGGTCTCTATATAATCTGTGAATCATTTCCGATATGATGGAATTAAAGATTTTTTTTTTCCCCACCAACTCATAATCAGCAAAAATTACACAAATGTCAATTAAAAACATGTTACAATATTTCCAAATCAATTTGTGTAGACGCACTTTAACCCTCCTGGCCCGGGCAGGCTCTCAAAATGACAGTGTGGGCTACCCGGGCGATCTGGCCGAAAAACGTCTAGGCCTAGGCTACCGTATTTTTGTTTAGTTTAACTGCTAGAAATTTCCCACGCATCTATAAATGTAGTGCGGTTTCCAATCTGTAGACTGGCGTTGAGTAGAGCTCTCTATGTCAACTGGTTCAGTTGTGATGACGATTTCAGTGGAGAGCACTTGCAGGCGATGTTAGCAATATGACGATCTTTTCACTACTGAAACAACGACATACAGACATACAATAACAAACGAGTCTTCTCTTTCTTGTTTTCGGAGGTGCGGTGACGTAACGATCGGCTTTGTTTACATGCGTCGGACGCACAACGTTCAGACCAAGCTGAATAGGCTTTCAAGCTTACAGATTTTAAAATGACACCCGGGCTCCTGCCCTTAATTGGTGGTGTCATTTTAAAATGACAACCGGGCCAGGAGGGTTAAAGGCGAAAATAAATCGTGGGAAAAAAACAATAAATAAATAAAATAAAATCTCCCGACGCTCGGAACCTCGCAGAGAAGACGGGGGAATATTTTTTATTGACTATCTTATTTCTTGTTTATCTATGTGCTGGAAGGATCTTATATTTTTCAATTCCATCGCATTAGAAATTATTCATAGATTACAAAAAGTCCAAATAAGACAGTTATGTTAACCCTTCTTTGGCGGTGCGCAACTTATGTCGCGTGAAATAAATATGGACTAATTGGCGGTTCACAACTTATGTCGTGTGCCATTTTCACCACGTAATGTTGCTGAGAGAGAGAGATGAGTGGTGGGAGGAGCGTAGCAAGCGTATGACTCCTCCAGACCACCGCGGCGGACCTACTGACATGAATCCCACCCGCCCCCACCCTCTCGCACTCGCTACACAGGGAATTATGTAGGGAAAGTACCTAATTACATGGTTTTTGCACTCGTGTTGCGCGATCGTTGCAAGAGAACCAGTGGTCGTACAAGGATGGTTGGGGTGTCATTGGAAAGCTCTGTTTATGCCCCTTCAGGAATAGATACTTGTTTTATGCTCTGGATCTTATTTAGGCATGAAAATGATCACGTAAACAACCCTATTTAGGGTAAAAACACCCCGCTGGGCGGTACATATAAATTACCGCCTAGGCCGCTCGTAAGGTGTTAATGTATAAAGGAGTTATAGATAGATACATTAGAGAGATCGATAGATAGAGAGAGAGAGTTGCAGAGGGGGAAGTGATCGATAACATACAAACTATTATGAGACTTATGAAACGGACTCAAGTTACTGAAAAGACAGAGGAGACATTTTTATTGACTCTTTTTCATTTTATTATTTGTGTTTGAAGGATAATATTGTTTTCAATTCCATCGCATTAGAAATTATACACAGAATTACAAAAAGTCCAAATAAGACATAATTATGTTAATGTATAAGAGAGATAGATAGAGAGAGATAGTTGCTAGGGGCAAATGATCGATAACATACAAAATTATATGAGACGGATTTAAGTTTCTGAAAAGACAAAGGAGATATTTTTATTGACTTTAATTTTATTATTTGTGTGTTGGAAGGGTAATATTGTTTTCAATTCTATGTATTAGAAATTATTCATAGATTAAAAAAAGACCAAACAAGACATAGTTATATATATATATATATATATATATATATATACTGTAGGTCCTATACAGTATGTGTATTAACCCTTTCGTTGCGGGTGACGTTCTGGAATGTTTTGGCAAGTTACAGCAATTTCCAGGCTTTAACACTTTACGAGCGGGTGGTCTGTGGCCGTTTTGGGCCTTTTCAGGCCATTCTGACTGCTATATCAACCATCAGCATGAAAGGAACTGTATTGTGCCAAAAACTAGGCGGAAATCGCTACACAATGACACCACATACAGCTACGTAGCACTCGTGGAGCCCTGACAGTGTTACCTCAAAGATGGAAGTTTAGCGGATCTTGCTACATTGTTCACTTTTCGCGAACTATTGGTCACACTGTCATCCTCCCGTGCGGTGGGGGAACTGGAGTTAGTGTGGGCCGGGAGGCCACAGATGTCGGACGTATGGTTCATTACTGTTCCACCCATTTTCACTCGATTTTCACCCATGTTTCACCCGTTTTTTGCCAGTTTCTTTAACTCGACATAAGTCGCGCGCCGCTAGACAAGGGTTAAAAGCCTGTAAAAAACGTAAAAATTGAGTGTCAGTGGGCGGGAGCGTGAGGGGCCCACCTCCGACCCTCAGAGCACCGAGCGGCTCACTGAGCTAGGCTGTGTCTCGCGCGGGTCTCTCTCTGTCTCTCTCACCAGTGTAGCCAAGCGAGCGAGTGTTACATAATAGCGGGGTTCCCGCGTTTCACTGGGACCACTGCGGGTGAACCAGACCACGTACAGGGTCCGTTCTGGTGTCATTTTGAAGCTATTTTCGCCTAGTTTTCGGCAGAATACACTTCATTTAATCCTTCCTACCCGGTCTGCCTTAGGTAAGGACAGCACGAAAGAAGGGCCGCTACCCGGTATGCCTTATCTAAGGCATGAGCTTAATAGCCTAATTAAGCTTGGTCTGAACGCCGTGCGTACGACGTATGTCAACAAACCCAAGCGTTCGTCACTGCACCTCCGAAAACAAGAAGGAGAAGACTCCTCAATGTTATTGTTCTGACGTCATGACGAAATTAGTGTCTGAAAAGCCCCCATATTGGCAACATCTCTGCAATATTGGCTCCACTGAAATCGTCATCACAACTGAACCAGTTGACTTACAGAGCTCTACTCAATGCCAAAATACAGATTGAAAACCGCACTACGATTATAGATGAGTGGGAAAGTTCTAGCAGTGAAAATAAACATAAATACGGTAGCCTAGGTCTAGACGTTTTTCAGCCATTTCGCCCGGGTAGGGGCGACCGTCATTGGGTAAGACAGCCCGGGTAGCAAGGGTTAATGCAGATGCTTGATTTATCATTCAGGAGTGCCTGAATATGCCCTAAATAGCCCAAACATAGCCGCAGCCAAAGTGTTAAAAAGAAAAAAAAAAAAAAAAAAAACATAATAATATACGGTGTATACCTAGGCTTGGGTGATTTTCCGTGTTTGTGGCCGACTTTGGAACTTTTGAGGTTACCGTGTCCAAACGAAACCGTGTATATCGAGACCCGAGTGCCTAGGCCTATAGGCATCACGGATCAGTGAATGCCCGGGTTATAGTCCAGTGTACTAAGTTAAATTAGCTATATTGGTGAAAAGTGGCTAGAATAGGAGTCATAGAAGTAAACTGTATTCCATGAAAAAACTACCGGAAATTATACAAAACATACAATTTTTAAAGAAAGTTTTTAGACCAGTGTAAGTGTCAGTCAGGGACTATACAACCACCTGACCACAACACCATTAATCACTGGGCACTTGTCCTGTTTCTCCTCTCACCAAAAACCTCCCTCCCTCGTCCGTCGGTTGGATAGGCAAGTCTTGAACGTTGCTAGCCTATACGATTTTACCAAAAGCGAAACAAAACTTAACCTCGACAGGAAAGGGTACCGATAAAACAAATATCGTAAATAATAGCAAACAGAGAAAAATAATATGTAAACAAATTAAATCAGTGCAGATTATTTCTCGACTATATCGCAGGATAGTAGTGACGTTATTGGAGAAAGATCTCCCACGCAACCAAATGTGGTGAAAATTCGAACCTGTGCAGTTCAGTTCAGTTATGTAGAGCAGATTAACCAGACCACTGAGCTCCATACGGAACTCTCATAGAACCTGTGCAGTGTTGAATCAAGTTGATAGGTAAAACATGACAATTAAAATAGATAATATATATAGGTAGTCTGGAAAGCTCGTTATTTTCCTAGAGTGCCGTATATTACGCTAAGCAGCCGACCAAAAACGGGAAAAGTGGTTAGGGCAGTGAAAATTCTGTTTAATAAGATAATTATTGAAAGTGTTACTTAAAGTTACTTAAAGTTTAAACCAAAAAGAGTGTAAACGAGTGGCACTCCCCCCCCCCCCCCCCCCCCCCCCTCCCCACAAACCGCGTAACAAACACCTCCTTGTCCTCCACGCCCCACCCCCCTCTCCTTGTCCTCCACGCCCCACCCCCCCCTCTCTCTCCCCCATGTAAGGTCGGGTGGAAATAAATAAATAAATAAATAAATAAATAAAACTTCAAAAATTTCTACCAGAGACACCTGTACGAGGTGTAAGATGAATATACACGTGAATAAAGGCACAGTATGTCAGATGTGCAAGAAACCATACCACTGGGTTTGCATAGGATTGATACCAATAATTGAGGCGTACAATACAAGAGGGAAGAACCTCCATTTCTGCGATAATTGTTTCGATATCACATGGCAAGTCATACAGACTGTAGAAAATACAGAAGTACAAGATAGACCGAAATATAGCCAAGACATAGTTACTTTTCACAGAAAATGGGGAACTATTGGGACCTCAGGGCCCATCCAGTATCACAACCCACACACGCACACCTTCCCATGCAAAAGCCCACATTGCCTCCTGCACATCAACACACATCGCCTGCCGAACACCAACCTTTCGCACCCTACAAATCCACAAACCCTGCCGCACATCTCCCCACACCTCCCCAGACCCAGAAAACCCCCACATTAATCCCATCTATGGCCATTGACCACCCTACTGCTGTTGATCAAATACATTTGCAGGATGAACGTAGGATGCAACAAGCCTCCATATCAGGCTCCCCTTCCACATGCCTCCCCCCTCACCACTGCCACCTGCCCACCTACAACCGACCCGTAACTCCACCCCCCTGCAGGCCTCACCCATCCATACACCAAGCCCACTATCACCCACAACCACACTTAGCTCACCACATAACCCCTCTCAGCCCCAGCCACACCTACTGGGGTTGTCTACACCAGTGTGCAGATATTATCTGGAAAGAAGGTGCTAGTTTGGTCAAAAGGGCGAATATAATGGGAAGTCATGTAGATTTGCTCATCACAAAATTTGCAACAACCTAACCAGTCATGGCAAATGTAGATTTGGTGAAATCTGCAAATACCACCACCCATCCCTTTGCAAGACATCACTTGAGAAAAAGACCTACTACAATATGAAATGCCCAGCTTTTCATATTAAAGGGACTTGGAGATATGCTAGACCTAACACGAATGGTAGCCAAAAAAACTCTCTAGCTATGTGAGGACGAGACAGAGGAAAAAGACAAGGAGGGAAATGGCAGATGAAGATGAAGAGACTGAGGGAGATGGAAGAGCACATAGAACACCTCGAGCACCTCCTGGCCTCCCAAGAGTGGCAAATACATCCCGAAGACCAGAGGTGGGCGCGCTCCGGTGGGACCGGTAATGCGGCAGCGCTCCGCGCTCATCAGACATAAGGTAATGCGGCAGCGCTCACGCGCTCCTTTTGTCAGCAGACCCGATGCGCTTCCCGCTCCGCGCTCCCAAAAATAGGTATATAAAAAAAAAAAAAAAAAAAAAAAAAACGCTTCTAGAAGTTATTTAATTATTTACCATTGTCCTTCACTTTGTCCTTTGTCTTTCACTTCACTAAATTCCAAGAATTCAAAACATTCAAAAAACCTCAAGTCATGGTGTCTTTCTGAAGTTTAACTGTTTTAGTTTCTCACTTTCTCAGTTTCTGTTATTCTTTATGTCATATCAATGAATCAAATGTCAATGATATGATATGATTGATATCATTGCAAATGTCAATGCTATGATATGATTGATATCATTGTGAGTTTGTGACATTGTGACTGTCCATTGATATCTATGACATGACATAAAGAATTACAGAAACTGTCCAAACTGAGAAACTAGGTCCGAAACTGCCAGGTCCGACGGTATATAATTTATAATAATTATATATATATATACGGCCGGGACTAGGGTCTTGTCAGATGTCAGTTGTCACGCCCAGTAGGTAAGGTCCGTATATAATTATATACTGACTCGCCGGAAAAAAATCGTAGCAGCGAAACGACTGCACCTATGGCTTTCATATTTTTAGTTTTTTACCACATGTACCTTACCCTTCTGCATACCCACCATGGCACCACCACTACCCCAAACCCCTCCTCCCACCCACTCGCTGACTATCGGTCGCCTCACAAGGAAAAAAATAATAAAATCTGTGGCGGCGAAACGATTGCACCAATCGGTTCCATATTTGTGTGACAAGTGCCTTACCCTTATGCCTTCCCTCCACCACACCCCCAACTTCCTCCCACAACCCACTTCCAGCGTATCCGTACGAAGATAAGGAAAACAAATAAAATCTGTGGTGGCGAAACTACCTCACCAATCGGCTTCATATTTGTAACACGAGTCAATTACGCTTATACCTTCCCCCCACCATCCCCCAAACCACCCTCCCACCCATACATTCAAGTAACATTCCGATAGTATCGATACCATAAAATGATAAAAGTCTCTGAAGTCTATAGTGTCTTTTGACTATCAGACAGTCTCGGGTAACACCGTACGAACGGTACGATGACTGTACACGATAATGACGTTCTTGTACCTGTTGTTGACAGGAAAAATCGCCTCCGGAGCGCCAGAAAGGAGCGCGAATTTCTAGCTGCGCTCCCCGCCTGCACTCCGATTTCAGAATTTTGCCGCTCCTCGCTCCGCGCTCCTCTATATTGGTAATGCGCACCGGATCGCAGAGCGCAGAGCGCCAAATGGCGCGCACCTGCCCACCTCTGCCGAAGACTTCTAGGTGCACATAGTACTCCAAACAATCCCTCCCCAATCTTGATTGCAAATATGCAAGGCCTAAAAAATAGAACCACGAACAAAGTACTATTTATTAGGGGCCTGCTAGAAGAAGGAAACGCTATATTTGCGGCTCTCACATACATACATACATACAAGTTTAAAGACCGTTTGTCCACAGAAGCTGTGGTTACAGTCTCACGTCCTAAATGGCAGCTTTCCAGGCGGTCCTGTCAAGGGCCGTCTGTGTTGTCAAGTTCTTTATTTTGAAATCGGACCGGAGTACTCGAGCCCACGTCATTCTAGGTCCACCCCTACGCGCAGCTCCCCCCAAGTTCACTGTCCGGCATTTCTTCACCCAGTTCTGATCATCCATTCTCTCCACATGTCCAAACCAACCAGTCGGGTTGTGCGCATCACTTCACTGATACTCCTAATGCCCAGATGCCTTCTCAATTCCTCGCTCGATACCCTGTCCCTAAGATTAACCCCACACATCCATATCACCATTCTCTTCTCATTTCGTTCCATTCTATTGACATCCTCCGCTTTAACCGGCCACGTCTCAGAGGCATAGGCATCGCGCTCCTAACACACGAGGTACTGTATACACCTTCCCTTTAAGGTGGGGTGGGAGCCCTCTCATGGTCAGGAGTGGCAACATCTCTCTAAACTTTCCCCAGCCACTTCTGACTCTAGCAATGGAGCTAGCTTCAGCGCCACCTCCAGCGGAAACTGTATCGCCCAGGTAACAGAACTTTTTCACACACTCCAGCGTTACACTGTCGAAATCAACACTGACAGGCGGGTCATTTAATACAAGATCTCCCTTGCACACTGCACATTCAAAGTCTATGATTCTTGTCAAAGGTCCTCTAGCTCCACTACATCTCTTGTGTACCCAGTCACTACAGACACAACATTGAATTGAATTACATCCCACCCCCTTCCCACATACTGCGCATGGATAGTCACCGCTTCTTTACATAGCTCCACGCCCTACTCCACTAATCATGACCTTTGTTTTATCTATGTTAACTCTCAGACCCATACTTGCCATACCTTCCCTCCATCTTTTGAACTTCGCCTCTGCTTCCTGCGCACTATCTGCGATAAGAACTAGATCATCTGCATATAACATCTCCCATGGGAGTCCTGTCCTAAATTCCCTTGACAGAGCCTCCAAGACTAAAACAAACTGTAATGGGCTCAGAACTGAGGCTTGGTGAACTCCAACTTTCACTGAGAACTCTTCACTCAGGCCCCCGTTTACTCTAACTGCTGCCCGTGACCCCTCATACATTCTCATTATCACACGCACCAACCACTCTTCTACTCCAAGTTTTCTCATAGCCCACTGCACTACCTCCCTGGGCACCCGGTCGAAGGCCTTCTCCAGATCTACAAAAACTAGGTATAACTCCCTGTTTTTCTCTAGGTACCTCTCTTGCATTTGCCTAAGGGTGAAGATAGCATCAGTTGTGCCACGTCCCGGCATAAATCCAAACTGCATGTCGCTGATAGCAACACTTTCCCTGATCATGTATTCAAAGACCCTTTCGCTGACTTTCATGACTTGATCGAGCATTTTCAAACCCCGATAATTTCCCCTGTCTAAGGAGTCACCCTTGCCTTTATATATTTACTATAACACTTTCCTGCCAAGCATAGGGAACTTTTTCCTCCTTTATGATAGCATTAATCAACTCTGTGACCAATTTTACCCCAGTATCTCCAGCTGCTTTTAGCATCTCAGCGACAATGCCGGAGCTCCCAGCGGCTTTTCCTGACTTCATTTTATCTATAGCACTTTTAACAGCGTCGTACCCTATCAAAGGCGGAGGGCCTTGTACTGGGACTACAGTGCTGAGCTGTTTCCTGTTCCATTCAAACTCCACATTAAGCAGTCTTTCATAATGCTCCTTCCACGCCTCTCTGATTTCTTTTTCTGTGTGAACAGTCGTGCCACTGTCATTATTTATGCATCTTACACCCACGACGTCCTGGCTACTGTCCCTTACATTCTTAGCTAATTTATAAACTCTATTGGTATTATTAGTGCTGCAAACTTGTTCTGTTACGCTATCCTGTATGGTTTTCTTTGCCCTGTAGACCTCTCTTCTAGCATTTCGTTTGGCGGACAGGTATTCTTCCTTGCTGCCACCTTCTTTCCATACTTTGAAACATCTCTTCTTCTCTCTGACTGCCGATTCGACATCATTGTTCCACCACCAGGAGAACTTATGTCTAGGTGGCCCCTTTGTTTTGCCACAGACTTTGTCTGTGGTATCGAGGAGGCTGCGCTCTATAAAGTTCCATTTGCTATCAACATCTGGTCTAATGCCCATTCTCCTTTCGAGTTCCATCATTTCGTTGTGGAATCTGTCTCTGTACTCCCTTTTTCCAACAACCATACTTTCCTTTTTGGCAAATGAACTTTTTTTCTGACAGGAACTCTACCTAGGCACATATCACATACTAGAAGCTTGTGTTGGGGGATGCATTCTTCACCTGGTATGATCTTAATGTCTCTAACCCACTTCCTGTCAGATTTGCTGATAAGGAAGTAGTCTATCTGGCTACTGGAGCCACCTGATTCATATGTTATCAGATGGCTCATCCTCTTCCTAAACATAGTATTACACACCACCATCCCTGTGGCAGTACAGTGCTCCAGTATGTATTCACCTCCCAGGTTCCTACGGCCATAACCCTGTCCTCCGTGCACACCCTCATATCCATCGGCACCTGCCCCGACATGTCCATTCAAGTCTCCTCCCACAATTACTGCCTCCCCTTCCTTGCATCCAACAACCACCCCTAGTAATTCATTCCAGAACCGTTCTTTGACATCTCTAGCTAAGCCTGCTTGGGGGGCATATGCTGATATAACATCTATGACTCTCGCCCCGACTTTGATTCTTAGTAAAATCAGTCTTTCATTAAACCTTTTTACTTCTATAACACAATCTGCCCACCTCTCTGCCACCAGGAAACCCACCCCTCCCGTACCATGTTCATTTCCCTTCATATAAACTTAAAGCGTTTGTTTTTACCCGTAATCCACCTCGCACTCCCCCCTTTCCACCGGGTTTCCTGGGCACAACAGTGTGAAAGACCTTGGGGTATTAATGTCTGAAAATATGGGTTTCAAAGTACATAACCAGGTCAAAGTTGCGGCTGCGAAACGTCTTAACGGGTTGGATTCTGCGTACATTTAAAACACGCGGTGAATTACCTATGATAACGCTCTTCAAATCTCTAGTGCTACCGCGGCTTGAATACTGTAGCGTATTAACATCCCCATACAAAGCAGGTGAAATAAATTACTTAGGGAGTGTACAAAGAAATTTCACTTCGCATATAAGTTCGATAAAACAGCTACACTATTGGGAGCGTTTAAGAGCACTAAATCTGGAACGTAGAAGAGAACGTTACCTAATAATATACATGTGGAAAATCGTAGAGGGTTTAGTACCAAACCTACATACTCCGATAGTCATGAAATTCAGTGATAGGAGAGGCTGGGAATGCGAAATCCCCCGGATGAATAACAGGGGTGCTATGGGCTCTGCGAGAGGGTTGGTTATCACACAGAGGCCCACGTCTCTTCAACAAACTCCCACGGCGAGTAAGAGACATGAGGGACGTCTCGTTAGACAACTTCAAGAGAGCCCTCGATGTCGAACTGCAAAAGTGCCAGACGAACCCATCCTCGCAAGGGAGCGAGCTGTCGCTTCAAACAGTCTACTGCACCAAATCAACACCCATAACGAGGGGCGTCGCGCTCCTTGGTGCCGCTAGAAGAGTGGCGAACACATCAAAAGGTAAGGTAAAGGTATATATATATATATATATATATATAAAACAAAGAAAGCAGAATATATCCCACCTGACCACTAGACAGAACGAATTACCCTGGTTCAATGCTAATTGTTTCATGTTCCATTCATTCTCTATTCTATGCCGGTATTTTAATTCCAAACTTCTCTTTTATGTTGGTTCTCTAATTAGTGAATTTTGTTTACAGGGTTCTTCAAAGTGGTGCTGTACATAGTATTTATGATAATCATGATTAGAATCCACACCTTCCCTCTGTTCATCATCCGACCAATGTACCTGACTATGAGGTGAGATTGTTATTTTTATGTTGAATATGGAGTGTGTGTATGGAGGAAATTATTTATAAATTTTTATAGCAATACACTACTCCGATTTCAATATATCTATCTGAAGAAGGTTAACTGATTTCAAAACCCTTGCTATATGTTCACAATCCAAATGCTACAAACATTCCCCATCAATTTTGTTATTATTAAAGATGAAAAATAATTTACCTAGCAGCAGTAATAATCTGGTGTTAGTTAGCACGGCGTCAGGCAATAGATAGATAGATAGTACAGTTGGTCCTCTGTTAACACTGCTAATTGAGACTGACCACACGGAGTGTTATTGAAAAAAACGTTAACGAAACAATATGTTTAAATATTAACGCAATGACTGCGGCACTTGTCATCTGACAATTGCTTGGTCACCACTGTACCATACGGGGGTTTTGGACTAAAATTAACATTCATTCCCTGCACATTTTCATGTATAAACAAGAGATAAGAACGTATTTCAATGATATATCCCTGAAAGCAGAGGGATAGACCTTTCCAATGACACCTGAATCATGTCTGTAGGATCACTGGTTGCCGTGCAACATTATTGCACAGGTGACGAGTTTGAGCGGTTTGAGCTATCCCGAAGTCTGTAAGGGAGTTGGAGATGTCTCCCAATGACTCTATAAGTGTCCTCCCAGACACAGCTGGCGGTGGATGGGACCGTTCCGCCCTGCTTTTATTCGCTCGCCTGCCTCCCAGGCCTTGTTCTAGGCAGATATTAGATATTAGACATTTGTCATATGACAAGTGCTGCAGTGATGACCGTATATTTTATATAGCAGCCCGCAGTCATTGATTTAACCCTTCTTGCCCGGGCAGCATTTTTAAATGTTGATAGTCTTACCAGGGCGATCTGGCCAAAAACATTGTATGTAAACATAGACCTATTTTTCTGAATTTAACCCACCAGACCCGGTTGGGCTCTGAGGCACCCATAACAAATACCCCCCGCGGAACCCGGTAGGGCTCTAAGGCTCCGGCAGCTTGAAAGCCTGTAAACTTGGTGTGCGAGGCGTCCGTCCGACGCATGTAAACAACAGCCGGTTGGACCGACGCCGCGCATCTCCGACCACAAGAAGGAGAGGCGTCCTTGTTCGTGTGTGGCTGTGTGTTATTGTTAAGTAGTGAAAAGTGATAAGTGGCTGATATCGCCACAAAGTTCTCTCCACGGAAATCGTCATCACAACTGAACCAGTTGACTTAAAGAGCTCTACTCAACGCCATTCTACAGGTACGAAACACATCTACGCTTCGGGATGCGCGGGAATGCGGAAGCAGTCAAAATAACAAAGATACAGTAGCCTAGGCGTAGACGTTTTTCGGCCAAAACCCCCGGGTTTCGGGGAAATTATAGAATACAATAGCCGGGGCTGGAGGGTTAATAGCTAGAGAATTCACACAAATCTCAAAATGTAGCCCTTACTTGTATCTGTAGACTGGCATTGAGTAGAGCTCTCTAGGTTAACTGGTTCAGGTGTGATGACAATTTCCATGATTAGCTTTTCCGCGTATTTAGCCATATCGGACTCTTTGGAAGATTAATTTTCGCTATAACTGGCATTGGTGGACAAGGTCGGACTGATAAGCGATGTAGTTGAGGCTTGTTGGCGCTACGATCCACCTTGTTTACAAATGTTTCTCTGCGCGGCTTTCAAAGCACGCTTAGGACGCTTTCAAGCATACAGATTTTAAAATGCCGCCCGAGCTCCTGGCTTTCGCAATTTGTGGCATTTTAAAATGCTGCCCGGGCAGGAAGGGTTAAAGGTACCTACTCATTCTAGCCATTTTCCCAAAGTCTCTTTTTTGACCTTTTTGCCCACCCAAATCCGACAAAAGTCACCCTTACTGACACCCAACATATGTTTCTCCTGTCATCTGCTTTCCATCTCTATTATTTCTATGTCCATTTATTACTACAGTATCTCTACCTAGCTCTCTTCCTTATTAACCCATCAGACCCGGCTATGTATTCCATACCGAAACCCGGGGGTTTTGGCCGAAAAACGTCTATGCCTAGGCTACCGTATCTTTGTTATTTTGACTGCTTCCGCATTCCCGCGCATCCCCAAGCGTAGATGTGTTTCGTACCTGTAGAATGGCGTTGAGTAGAGCTCTCCAAGTCAACTGGTTCAGTTGTGATGACGATTTCCGTGAAGATAACTTTGTGGCGATATCAGCCACTTATCATTACTTTTCACTACTTAACAATAACATACAGGCACACACGAACAAGGATGCCTCTCCTTCTTGTGGTCGGAGATGCGCGGCGTCGGTCCAACCGGCTGTTGTTTACATGCGTCGGACGGACGGCTTTCAAAACAAGCTTACAGGCTTTTAAGCTGCCGGTGCCTCAGAGCCCTTTCGGGTTCCACGGGGGTGTTTTTTATGGATGCCTCAGAGCCCAACCGGGTCTGAGGAGTTAATGAACAGAAATAATCATTGTTAACGGAGGATCAACTATATATTGATGATCAATCTATTTGTACAAGTTGATCAAATTGCAAAGTACTGTACCTGTACTTGCAATCTCTCTTCCTTCTAACAAAAGTACTGTTAGTTATCCGTATCGTGTAATTTAAGCTTGAATGTAATAAATTTAAATAAAAGAAATTGGCCATTGCAGCCTCTCCTTAATTTAACTACTTCCAGCATTCCACAACAGGTCATTTAAACTTACTTTGAATGACCTAATATTTGCAGTAAATTCATTGTAATGAAACTGACCTTACTGTACTGAATAAGTATGCAGGCAAGTGTGGAAGAAATTTCTTATGTTTTCTGTCAAATTGTCAATATATGGGTTATGAATCTCTTATCAATACAAGGTAGACTGATTTCAAAGTCCATGCAATATCTCATCAGTCTATCTACTGGCAACATTCTCCATCAGATCGTTCAAGCGGGCTCTGAATGATGTGATCTTGTCTCGCCGTGCCATCCGCAACATGAACACCCTCTATCCCGACGCAACCACACAGGAACTTACGGCTGTGGATAATGTCTGCATCATCTGTCGCGAAGAGATGCTTACAGGTGAGTCATCTTTTTTACACACTAATTAACCCTCATAAATCACTGACAGTACTATACTCTGTAAACAATCATCATCATCATCTCCGACGCCTTGCTTCCCCCTGGGAAACCCCCACTAGAGGATGGCCATGACAGAAACATCTCCAAGCTACTTTGTCAAGACATGCCTCCTTTGCCCGTGCCACAATGCCCCTTCCACTACGTGGAAGTTTTTCTTCAATATATTTTTCCACTTTCTTTTCCCATACCATAGGTGGTCTTCCACTACTAGCAGTTCCACTCACCTGACTCCCATATATCTTTCTTGGCATTCTGTCTTCATCCATTCTCTGAACATGACCATACCACCTCAAAGTACTTCTCTTTATCCACTCAACCACACCACAATCAATGCCCAAAGCCTGCTCTTCCATTCCAAAGGACTCATACACTTCCCTCTTACTTGGCCCATCTAGCCTATTCATGCCAGCTGCCATTCTGAAAAAGCTCATCTCCACAGCTCTTAGTTTGAAGAGGTCCTCGTCACTTGCCGTCCATGTCTCGCTTCCATATGAGAGTGTTGGGAGCAGCACACTGTTTCTCAGTGACTTTTTGACTTCCTGGCTAACCATTCTTCCTTTGAGAATACTATCAAGTTCTCCAATCACTTTTCTCCCTTGCATTTTTCTCTCTTTTATCTCACTCTCCATTTTACCATATTTGCATAGTACAGCTCCCAAATACTTGAAACTTTCAACTTCTTCTAGTACTTAATTTTTCAATTTTATTTTACAACTTTTCTTGTGTTCTTTCTTGATTCTATATTTTTCCTTAAAATCTATAGTGTCATGCATTCTTCTCTCAAACACCTGTAAACAATTAAGTTTATACTAGGGTATGTTCACTTGGTAACAGCGTCTGCTGTTATTTTGAGGTGATTACCTTTATCAGTGACTGTCTAAATCAGTTAGTAGTTCTTTGAGACTATGCTGAGATTTTGCCTCCCTTGGATGGTATTGTACCTAGTAGTCGTTTGCTATAACAAGTATACACCCATTTGAATCTTCGAACCTTTAAATCCAAATTGTGAACCATCTTGAATATATTTAAGCTTTATACTATCTTGTTTAGGTTCAATACAGATTCAATTGGGTGCATCGCAATAATATTATTATAGCTCATGATTGTACTTTGCTTCATATCAGGAGCCAAGAAGTTACCGTGTGGCCACATCTTCCACGCGTCTTGCCTGCGGTCCTGGTTCCAGCGACAACAGACCTGCCCGACTTGCCGTATGGACATCCTGCGCCAGCCCTCCACCACTGCCACCACACAGCCGCAGCAACAGCCACAGCCACAACAACCACAGCAACAGCCACAGCAGGCACAACCACAGCCGCAACAGCCACAGCAGAACCAAATGCGTAAGACTGTCTTTGCTCTATGGAGTTCTTATTTATTATATTTTATTCCATTTACTGTACATGTATATACATACAACAAGTTTAAAGACTGCTTCATCCACAGAGAGTGTGGTTTTAGTCTCTTTACTGTAGTACAAAACAATAAAGACTTGCCACAACACAGCCCCATCATGTCATTACAGTGGCCGATAGCACTATCGTTAGTGAGTGCTTTGTTATTTGTACTATTGTTTATATCTTGTCAAATTGCAAATATATTGATTATGTTCTCTCCACCAACCAACTTTACTCCTAAACTCGATTAATGAAATTAACAAACACATGTGGCAGTCCGGAGATTCGAACCCAGGACGCTCACACCAAAAATTAACACACTTATGCATTGCGCCACGAAGACATAAGATTTGATATAAAATTTAGTTTTTTTATATTCATACAGAATTTAGTAAAATTTACCAGAACGTCCCGGACTTCCCTTATTGACTAATTCCTTTAACATGACGATAGGGAGTTGTTACAGTATACAGTATGTGCGATTAGTTTGCTTGGGATAAAGATTAACTTGCTCATGTAGTGATGTACAGTCGGCCCCGCAAGGGTGCGCACTAAAAGGGTGCGATTCTCCAACCGTGCGGCAGATGTCCGTGTGGTGCGTATAATCCAAGGGTGCGAAAAAAGCGCGAAAAAAGCAAAGCGTGCGTTTTTTTCGCCCAATAACCCCTGAAAAACATGAACTAAGGAAAGAATACCTGTAAGTAGTCCCTCGTTATCGACGGGGGTTACGTTCTTAACCCGGGAGCTGCGGGGAGACTCTTAAGAGTTCCCCCGGCGCACTGCGGGGAGACTCTTAAGAGTCAGAGAAAAAAAAAATCAACTTTTGACATCGAAAAAAAAAAAAAAAAAAATTTTTATTTTTTTTTATTTTTTTTTTTTTTTTTGGCCCCTGGGCCATGCAAAATCTCAGTCCTCTACCTCCCCTCCTTCCCCACTTTCCTCCTCTCCTTCAGTTATCACCTATTTTCCCTGTTATTCCCTTATTCTGAGGTATATTTTCGTGCTAACATTAGAAATCCGATTGGAGGGTGTGGTCATCACTGATAGCAAGCGAGTGCAAGAGAGAGAGAGAGAGTATCGATCGACTGTGTCTCAGTGGCCTTGGGGGAAATTGGCGGGAAAGCAGATTGCCTCACCCATACATTATACAACTCGCGGGCTATATCTCCGATTTTGACCATCCAAACGCTGTTTTCACTCGTTTTATTGTTGTTTCAGGTTAATACCTTTATAATCAACCCATAATAGGCGCATATGGATAAGTATTAATGCTATTAATGGCACAATGAATATTTTAGTGACGGAAACACCTCAAATACGTCAGCACAGGGGGACGTTTCCAATTACCCCCATGCGCACTTCAGAGGTTAAGACTGCCGTCGATAGCAAAAACCGTCGATACCGTACATTACGGTACCGTACATACACGTACAGTATCCGTGGTCTCTATCCTATGTACTTTTAAGTGTTTCCTTTACACATAACCTTACATATTAGAGTATATTGCAAATATCTATCACTGAATACATTAGAGGCCATAATAAACGCAAGAGATACAAGGTTCAGGCACAAATAAGCAAGTAAAAGGCGGGTGGACTTAGAGCTTCTGCCTTGTTTTGACAACATTAAAAATGGAGGTCGAAAGTGACGCTCCGATCGTCGGTGAATCCGGATTCACTCAAAACCTAAAGTCTTTAGGCTAATTATTTTTGCTCTCATTTTCGGTGTATTTTCTTATTATTGTATGTCTTATTGTTCATCATTTAATCCACTTTTGGTTGGTATATTAGAGTAATATAAATAAACAATTAATCCGTCGATATATCAGTCGATACTCGAATCAGTCTAAAGTCAGTCGATAGTCAAATCCGTCTATGATAAAGCAATCCGTCTATAATCAAATCCGTCTATAAAAAAGCCGTCGATAACGAGGGACTACTGTACAGTATAGAAATGTGATTAGATATTAGATAGAATATGGGTATTACACTCACTTTGGATGGTTTATGTATGCGTGGAGGTTGGGATGTTGGTCTTACTGAGGGTCCGAGGCTCCTCAGTAAGACCAACATCCCAACCTCCACGCATACATAAACCATCCAAAGTGAGTGTAATACCCCTATTCTATCTAATATCTAATCACATTTCTATACTGTGCAGGTATTCTTTCCTTAGTTCATGTTTTTCAGGGGTTATTGGGCGAAAAAAGGGTAAGTTTGAAGAGTCCCCGGACTACATAGTGAATTTCCCATAGGTTCTTAAGCTCCAAGGGTGCGTTTTACAAGGGTGCGCGCATGTCTCGGACTTAGGTAACCGCACCCTTGTGGGGCCCACTGTACACCCTATGTGGTGGATTGTGTTCTTTTATTTCAAAAATTTATTTTATCAAGCGTTATTTCCACATCGATTTTTATTAGTTCTTTTGCATTTATCTTGTGTCGTCCCAGTTTTGGTTTGTTTATTTTGCAAGTTTACAATTTAATAGCGCTAACATTGTCTCAATTTCCACATTGCCATTTTTATTAGTTCTTTTGCATTTATCTTGTGTCGTCCCAGTTTTGATTTGTTTATTTTGTGGGCGGTGGGGTCGCTGCATCCCTACACCAAAGAGAAAGGCCGACTTGTGCCAGTGGGCTGTGAGAGTAAGACACTAGGGAACCATGGGGCACATCATTATGGTCCCACTGCATTCACCACTCTCAGGAATAAAGATAGAAATAAGAATGATGAAAAAGGTAAAGTCAGACTTGGCTATGGGAAGTAGAGGACACCAACCCTCACTCAGATCCAACCCACCACAGTGTATCAGTGCTGTTGAAAATATATATTAGTTCCATACCAAAGTTATCACAATTGAAGCCTTCTCGCGTGGCCAGGTTTGAAACTGAGATCAGGGCCTTTTACGTAATTTTGTGATTTATTTGCATTCATATCTCCGCAATTAAATGACAACCTACTGTAGGTTAGAACATATAAGATCACCTACATCAAGAAAACAAAGTCCTCAAGTCAAAGACCAGCTAGTCATGAGAGGCACTCAATTCCTGGCTGCAGCCCCCACAAACCAACACCATCCACTACACTACATGGCAGCACACCAGAGACACCAAGAAATATCAAAACACCCAGCACAAAATATCACACACTAATACTATCATCTCTCCCTCCCTGCCCACCCCAAACCAGCTTCCAGAAGCACATCCATACTCATATCTCGCCGTTCCATCCAATCACTCAACGATCAACCGTTGATTCATTTAAATTCCGCCTAGACAATTATCTCGCATCAAACCCGCGACTGACTGCGTTTGTAAATTAATAACTTTATTTTATCCTCCCCTCAGTTACTAACCCATATGTCCCCTACTAATTTCCTAGTCCTGCCACGTTAGTGGCAGGGCAGTAGTTCCCTTTCCAATGTTCCCTTACCCACTCTAAACCACTGTTTGGACACTTGATCCTCAGTGTTTTGGAGGACAAGCAGCCTAGAAGGGTCACTAGATCTGTTGTTGCTTGATTTCCTTTGTACTCCTTTGATAACACGCAGCTTCAGGCACGACCTCCCGAAATACATCCTTCCGAATCCTCCCTTCCTCATGAGGACAGAGTCCACCTGGCCAGGTTGAGAAGTGGGCACCATCCAGATCTTCTGAGCTATCAGAAGAGACTGGATGACTGTCAATGACACCTGCCTAGGATGTAACACAACACCCCATACCATTAAACAAATCATAGAAGACTGCATTCCACACAATCACTTATGCCAACAACATAATCTACACTCCTTGAGAGCTCTGTGGGAAAGCCTGATCGTAACCATGGCCTTTCTTAGGGACTCGGGGCTGTTCGGCCAGGCAGCCTAGGCAACGACAACAACAACCTATGGAACGTCAAGTGAATCGGATGCCACTATTAAAAATAAAATTTATAATTAAATAAGAATAATAATTAGCTGCTGTTTCATGCTTACCAACCCTTGCATGTTCAGCCTCGCTTGCCAGATTCCCTAGAATGTTTGGGTCCACAGTCAGGGGGTGTTCACTTGTTCTTTGTGGCTACGGTCTGCCGTCTACTCGCCTTGGTTTTACCACACAGCGAGTCTTTTTTGCATAAATTGTCTCTGGTTAGGCTTGATAGACATGTCTTTCAGCATAGTTAGCCACTAATTATTGTAATTCTTTTGTGACCATCTACAAGTGAGGGTGCCCAAGTCAGGTCCCACGTGGTAAAAATAAGTGGGGTTGTCTGACTTTTTATTTGTGTTTTACTATTTCTCAGTTAGCTTTTGCTGATTTGGAGGCCTGTGTTAGCTCAGCTTTTTAAGGTTCTTCGAGTTTTGAGGGTTTTGCGCTTAGGCTAGTGGGGTCGTGCGAGGGCTTTCTTCAGCATCAGTTTATGAGTACAGTACAGTATTTCTCCTAACCTAGTTTGGGTTTTTTATTTACTCCGTCTTTAGAGGTGCTCCTGTGACTTCTGTGGACATGTTGTATAGTGGTGCGGGCTACGGGTGACTTCATGGTAAAGTTCAAGCATACGTGCTCCACGGTAAGGATTAAGCAAACATTCACCGCTTGCCCCAACCACAGACGCGATGGGAGTTTGAGATGCAGATGGCACAGGCGATTAATGTATTGTTGGGCCGTGAAGGCAGTACCTCCCATAAGCCTGTAATTCTTGCACCTTTACCTTTGGATTCAACTCCTGCCATAGTCGGTAAAGTCTCAACTGCTCCCCCTGTTCCTTCTGTCCCTAACACTCCGTAAGTTACACCACTACCCTTAAAGGCCTCAGGCCTGGAATTTTTGTCTTAAATGTCTCCTCACCCCCTTGATAAATTAATGCATTATCCTAAAAATTTAATTTAATTATTTTATGGCCCCGACAGTACATGGTCGCTGATTATTGTACCCTGACAGAACGAAGCTGTCTCATCGGGGAGTGGTCATTTTTCCAATTATATTGTAAAACTTGCAAAACAAACAAACCAAAACTGGGACGACACAAGATAAACGCAAAAGAACTAATCAAGATCGCTATGTGGAAATAACGCTTAATAAAATAAAATGTTGAAATAAAATAACACAATCCACCACATAGTGTACATCACTACATGAGCAAGTTAATCTGGTTCCCAAGCAAACTAATCTCACATATAACAATGCACTATCGTCATGTTCAAGGAATTAGTCAATTTGGGAAGTCCGGGACGTTTTGGTAAATTTTACTAAATTCTGTGCGAGTGAAGAAACTACAATATATATCAAATTTTATAGTAAGCTAAATTTGCAATACCAGACTGGTGGATTATTGGAGTGTGTGAGTCTAAGAAACTCTAAGGCTACTAATGCTGGGGGTGAAGTGCTAGATGTTCTGGTCAGAGCACTGCATATAAGCCATTCAATTATTATTTTAAAACAGAGGTTTTCACCGAGATCAAATTTCTTCAGGGCATCACTCCCGGTTTGGATTGTTGGCCAAAGCGAGACGAATCTAATAACCCAGTGCTTATGTTAAAGAACTTTGATGTAGGGCCATGATAAGAGTGGGATCACGAGTCTTCCATTATGGCCAAGACCATTACAGACGCGAAGCCTCATTCTCTACCGGTGGAGGACCACCACTCTGTAAAATTCTTTATTACTCAGGCCCCAAATATGTCCCAAGACCTGTTGAACTTTCTGAAGGCACCTAAACTTGCTTTTACTCAGATGGATGCATTATTTTCCATGCCTACTCAAGCTCTAATTAAAAAGAAGTATTGGCTAAGGACCAAGGCACATCGGTTGTTGTCATAGTTCCTCATGTCTTGGCAGTTAGCCATGTCTCAAAAGCGTTTTCTTGATGCCATGTCTGATGACACAACCACGTCTGCCTTGCGCCTAGTCCGACGACTGACTTTAGCTAACTCATTAATTAATGTCTTTAGGGGATACTCGTTACTTGATTCTTGAAGCTGTCGGATGTAGACACGATATGAGGGTTCTATTCTATAAGAACTTACTTCAAGACATCAAGAATAGAGTGCTGCAGTTCCCGGTGATGATCTCTCACATAATGTCCCCTGTTGTGTGGGTAGAAGTACACGTGGGCAAGAACAGAAGTTCGTAAAGGGATCTCCTGGCTGTGGCTCTGCACACCTCCACTATGTTTACCAAGGACTCGTGTCACAGTTTCTTCGGAGGCGGAGTCACTCATAAAGGAGATGCTTAAGAAAGGTGTTCTATTAAAATCAAATTTGCAACCTGACAAAACATTAACAATAGTACAAAATACAAATAGCACTCACTAACGATAGTGCTATCGGGTAGGTACAGTACCTGTAAGCATATTACGAAAATCCTCCACTTCCTCCACCACTCTTGCCTCGATTGCCTATGTGTGCCAACTTTGCAACTTTTAACCACAACCACACCAAAACTATATAATTTTTTTATAAAAAAAATAGTTCATGTTGGGATGTGGGAATGTATTTCGAAGACAATAATAATGTAAAACTTGCAAAATAAACAAACCAAAACTTATACGAACACAGTAAAACGACGAAACAACTAATCAAAATCGCTATGTGGAAACAAAGCTCAAGTAAAATGATAATTTATAAATAAAAGAACACAATCCACCACATAGGGTGTACATCACTACTGAGCAAGTTAATCTGTTTCCCAAGCAAACTAATCGCACACATAACAACGCACTATCGTCACGTTCAAGGAATGTACAGTACTTCCGTTTTGCGATAGTCATATTTTTGGCGTAATATTCCCACCAGAGATGGGTCCAATCAAACCTCGCATTTACTGGGATAAATAATTTCCCTTAATAGTGTTATCAGATTTTTGTACTGAATGTGATAACAGTGTGATAACATTATTTTATCTCCTTATCTCTCTGATCATTTTCATGTTGGATTTGAATATACCTGTACTTAAGTGAAGCCCTGCCTCTCAGGATTGATACAGTATGGTTCCTACAGTAATGTAAACTGAACCATTGTTGCCATTGCATTAATGTTGCCACATATAATAATCACAATGAATGTAACCCATGAACAGGTACAGGCTAGATAATGAGTGGAAGCATATGAGGGCAATTCATTTGCAGGCATCCCCTCTCTTGGATTACTGCATCTGGCAGTAAATAAATATAAATTCACCATATTTGAAAAATTATGTGCTATTATTGCTGGACATGAAACCTGGGTGGCAATTACCCAAGTAGTTTTGCTTATGAAGGTTTATTTTGCATGATAAAAGGTGGGGACGTTAATGTAGTACCGGTGGTGATTTTAGTGTTTAGTCGTTACATTTGAACCCCTAAAGTCCAGGGGTTGGGAGGGTTTAATATTTGTGTGTATCTTTCTGGCCGGTTTTTGGCATTTTTGTTTATTTTAATTATTGTATCTTTCAATGCTTGATATCTCTGCAATGGAATGGTCTAACCAGTTGGGCGGGTGCCCAACCCCGAAAGGAGTTGAAATAGGGGAGCTATCCCCCCGCCAAAGGTGGCTTTCTAGGGCCTTTCCTAGCTGATGCTGAGAGGATTGGGTTCTAGTCATGTGGTGATGGGCTGGTCTATCTGAGTGAGAACTGAGCGATCTCTGCCATACCCATAGCTTACTCTGACTGTTCCTTTTACTTATATATCTTCTAGATCTCAAGTGGTGGCGTCTTTTCCGTGGATTGACCTCCCTACTGCCAAGTAGGGAGGTGTGGTGGAGTGGTCATGCCACTGGATTGGTAATCCAATGGACCCGGGTTCAAATCCCGATATGTCAATGGGAAGATATTATTGGGATTGAATTTGTGATGTACCTAGTATCAGTGCATTACCACAAAGCCCACCGAAACGTCAAAAAAGTACCCTCATTGTTCCCTGATTAAATAACACTGTATGAATATTCCCATATTCAAAATATGTTACAGGGGGACAATGCCTAGTGAGTTCACTGCTCAATAGGTGGCGTTCTGAGAGTGAGGGTCTGAGTCTGGAGGGTGAGACGGTGAAGCACTTGAGCGAAGCAACCGGCCGCTTCAGAGATGGAGCTGCTTCGAGCCATGATGGTTGCTTCACATGTCTCACTCCCCAGACTGGAACAAGACCTCACGGGCTTCACCGTGTTGAGTGGTGGAATGTACAGGCTCTCAGCCTATGCCCGAGAGGGAGTAGTTGGAATATAGAAAAAAAAAAAACAAAAAAAAAAAAACCTAGAAGTTGGCAGATTGGGAGCCAAAGTGTCACATTTTTCCCTTACCCCTCAACTTTCCCTTCATAAATGCTGAGGGGCACAGGGCCTTGGCTGGGGCTTTGGTTTCCCGGGCATTTCCGTACCCTCCTCAGCTCCCTGCCTTGGAGTGGCTTCGGTCACCCGGGCTTTGTTAGTGGTAAGTAGGGAGGATTTTGTGGGGGTGCTCGTTTATGTCCCTGGCCTTGCTCGAGACCTTGGGGCTGTTCGGCCAGACAGCCTGGGGTACAACAACAACAACAACAACAACAACCAGTATAGATATTATATATGTTTAAATGTAGCACAAACCTTTGTCTTGAGATTGTTGAAGACTCGAACCCTCTACATCAAGTGGTTCTTCTTTGATGATGATATGAAGAGAAGTATTTTTGCGCGAGAATCATGTCGCGTTGGTGCTGTCTCATAATGTCTGCCCGCACCATGACTTTGGCTTGTAAACACTCGCAACTCCCATTGCTTCTGGTAGGCGATTATAGTCACTAATCACAGCTGTTATTGTCATTATTGTAATAATGTCATGCATATTGATTTATTTCACCGTTCTAGCCATTCTTAGTCATTGTACACTGCTTGCATGCATGGATTTGGATGTGCACAGCATTTCTTGATTAGCTGTGCTTGCGACGCCGTGTGAGAAGACACACTGAGTGTGAGCGTGTTTTGGTGTGTGTTGCGGGTTCCGCCCACTCCAACAACTTGGCTTTCTCGCGCATGATTTATACTGTAGCTTGAAGAAGAGCTCCATCCTCATTTGATGCCGCTTCGGGTGCTGGGTGCGACCTCCACGCGTCCTCATGTGAGGACGCTTGGGCTTTATTGGTTAATGAATGAGTGATCAATAAGAAGTATGGTATCAGTCTTATGGTATAATGTTGGCATTCTATGCAGAAATTTCACCTCCCATATCAAATAATATACACATTCGGTACTGTATTGGGAGCATCTAGAAGCACTGTTGTAATCACTAGGGCAAAGGAGGGAGATATACATATTACTATAAGTGGAAAATCATAAAACTCTCACATTCATAGCACTGAAGAACAGTGACAGGAGGGGTAGGATATATGATATACTGTACACAAGAGATGTAGTGGGGCTAGAGGACCTTTGACGCGAATCATAGACTTTGAATGTGCAGCGTGCAAGGGAGAACTTGTGTTAAATGACCCACCTGTTAGTGTTGTTGTTGTTGTTGTTTTTCCCCAAGCTGCCTGGCCGAACAGCCCCAAGGCCCCGAGCAAGGCCAAGGCCATAACTGAGCGCCCCCACAGAACCCTCCCTGCCGACCACAATAAAGCCTGGGTGACCGAAGCCACTCCATGGCGGGGAGCTGAAGAGGGGGCGGAAACGCCCGGGAAACCAAAGCCCCACCCAGGGCCCTGTGCCCCTCAGCAATTATTGGGACAAGCAAGATAGATAAGGTAGGATACAGTATGTATGAAGCGATGGAGGAAGTGAATGCAGAAAAGGATATAGGAGTAGTGATAGACAATAAGTTCAATTTCTCAGAACATTTAGCGGAAAAGATAAACAAAGCCAATAGAATTGTAGGGCTGATAAGGAGGACATTTGTGTCACTTGACGAAGAAATCTTCAGGAATCTCTATACAGCGCTGGTTAGGCCGCACCTGGAATATGCGAACCAGGTGTGGGCTCCATATATGGTAAAGGATATAGAAGCAGTGGAGAAAGTGCAGAGGAGAGCTAGCAAGCTAGTACCAACGTTGAAGAACGCGGGCTATGAGCAGAGGTTGAGGACACTGGGGCTTCCGACACTGGCATATAGGAGAAAGAAAGGGGATATGATAGAGACTTTTAAGATAGTGTCAGGAAAGTATGATGAGGATGTGTGTGAAGGTATCTTCTTGATGCGGGAGGGAACAAGAACGAGAGGACACTAAGAAAATTTACAAAGAAAGAAATAGGCTTGAGAAGGCAAAGAACTAATTTTTTGATAGTGGTAAATGAGTGGAACGCACTGCCCCAGTATGTAGTCGATTCCGAATCAATAAGGGAGTTTGAAAGTAATCTTGATAAAGCATGGGGAAGACAAGATTTGAAGTTTGATTATAAAGCAAAAATACAGAATAGTAAAAATGTTGCGTCTACTACCGCCGCCGCCAACACCGTGAACGACCGCAGCAGTGCAAGTACTGGTACTGAGCTGGATACACAGGCCTAGTTTGCCTTTTTCCAGAGGATCTACTGTAAGAAACTGTTAGAAATTATGAAGAGAATGGTGAGGGGCAAAGGAAAAATGTGACGCTTTGGCTTCCAATCTTGGTAGATTACCCACCTGTTAGTGTTGATTTTGGCAGTGTAGCGCTGGAGTGTGTGAATCTATCTATCTATCTATCTATTGCCGGACGCATTACTCCCATAAATGAGGGTGGCCATACGCAAAATGCCCCCAAGCTGACCTATCCCCTGTAAGAGGGACAACCCATGCCAGTTTACTGAAGGACTTACAGGATTGACTACTCGATTTAGGGTCTGTCCGACTTCAAGGCCTTCTATATATCTTTTCAGCGCTATTTTTCTACAGTGGTGGGTGGCTAGTCCATCCACTAACCTGCTTTACCCTTTTGATAAGGTTGTCTTCCCTAGATGGGTTGCCGACCAAGGCTATTTGGGCGATACACTTTCTGCCGGAGGTAGTGCTGAAGCTGGCTCCATTGCTTGAGTTAGGAGTGGCTGGGGGAAGTTTAGAGAACTGTTGCCACTCATGACCATGAGAGAACTCCCACTTCACCTTAACCCTCAGAATCCGGGAGGCTTCAAATGAGGCAACAACAAAAATTGGCAAGAATCCGGGAGGCCTCATATGAAGCAAATTGCGCGGCTAAAATCATCATAACACGGCAACCACGCGTCATAGCGTTGTCATCTCAACGGCATTCTACAGACAACAAAAAGTTCTACAATTTGCAAAAAAAAAAAATTACTGCTCTAGGTGGTCTCATCAGTAGCTACTGAATTATGAAGTTTGCCTTTACCAAAAGGGCCCCGGACACAGCGATCGGGATCGTATGAGGCCCCCCGGATTTCGTGGGTTAAAGGGAAGGTGTTAGGAGTGCGATGACCTATGCCTCGAAGACGTGGCCGGTTAAAGCGGAGGATATCAATAGAATGGAACGGAATAGCGAGATGATATGTGGGGTTAACCTCAGGGACGGGGTATCGAGTGAGGAATTAAGAAGGTGTCTGGGCATTAGCAGTGTCAGTAAAGTGATGCGTACAGCCGACTCTGTTGGTTTGGACCCATGGAGAGTGGATGATTAGTGCTGGGTGAAGAAATGCCAGACTGTCAACGTTGGGGGGGGGGGGAGCTACGCGTAGGGGTAGACCCAGAATTATGTGGGATGAGCTACTCCGATCCGATCTCAAAATGAAGAACTTGACAGAGTTGCCTGGAAAGCCGCCATTTTGGACGTTAGACGGTTGTTGTTGTTGTCGTTCCCTAAGCTGCCTGGCCTCTCAAGGAATGTAGATTGTGGCATAAGTGATTGTGTGAAATGCAGTCTTCTAGGATGTGTCCAATGGTATGGGGTGCTGTGTTACATCCCGGGCAGGTGTCGTCGACGGAGACATCCAGTCTCTTCTGATAGCTCATAAGAGCTGGATGGTGCCCACATCCCCACATCTCAGCCTGGTCAGGTGGACTCTAGCCTCGCGAGGAAGGGAGGATTCAGAAGGATGGATTTCGGGAAATTGTGCCTGCGGCTGCGTGTTGTCTATAAGTGACTGGATGGAACGGCGAGAGAAATGAGTATGGATGTGCTTTTGGAAGCTGGTTTGGGGTTGGCAGGGAGGGAGAGAAGATCGTATTTGTGTGTGATACCGTGTGATATTTCTTGGTGTCTGTGGGTGTGGTGCCATGTAGTGTAGTGGGTTGTTGTTGTTGTTGTTGTTGTTCCCTAAGCTGCCTGGCCGAACAGCCCCGAGTCCCTGAGGAAGGCCATGGCCACGATCGGGTTTTCCCACAGAGCTCTCATTGAGTGTAGATTGTGTTGTTGGCGTAAGTGGTTGTGTGAGATGCAGTCTTCTATGATGTGTTTAATGGTATGGGGTGCTGTGTTACATCCCGGGCAGGCGTCGACAACGGAGTCATCCAGTCTCTTCTGATAGCTCAGGAGAGCTGGATGGAGTGTAGTGGGTGGTGTTGGTTTGTGGAGGCTGCAGCCAGGAATTGAGTGCCTCTCATGTCCAGATGGTCTTTGACTTTGAAGACTTTGGTTTCTTGATGTAGATGATCTGTAGGTGTAGTAACTGTGCAGCCTGTGATGATTTTTAGGGCTTTATTTTGAATAGTCTGTAAGATTTTGTGATGTGTTTCAGCTAGGTTAGAATCCCAGGCAGGGCTTGAATATGCCATCACTGATCTTATGTATTTGTTTGTAGACTGTGGCGGTTGTTTCTTTGTGTCCAAATTTTATGTGGGCAAGTGACCTGAGGGCATTAAGTCTGGGTGTCAGTTTATTTTTTATGTTTGTGGTATGGTCTTTGAATGTCATTAGAGTATCATATGTTACTCCTAGGATTTTGGGCGAGTGTGTGTGTGTTAGGGTTGTGTTGTTTATGGTGAGTTGTGGGGTGTATTTGTGTTCAGCTGTCCAGCTTGTGAGGAGGGTTGCGGTGGATTTGGCTGGGGCTAACTTGAGTCTGTTTGTAGTGCACCAGTCATGTAGTGTGTTGAGATAGGGTTGAAGGAGAGTTTTTGCTCTGTCTGGGTTTTGGTGTGTGCATGTGAGTGTTATGTCATCTGCATAGGAGGCAATGTTTATTTGAGGTGTGTTGGGTGTAGTTATATCATGCATGTACAGATTGAATAGTGCGGGCAACAGGACGGATCCTTGCGGGACTCCGTTTGGGAAGTTTCTGATGCTAGATGTCTGACCGGCAAAAGATATGTGTGCACATCTGCCTGCTAGGAAGTTGGCCAGCCACCTTTTTGTGTTATGCATGTTTGTGTATGACTGACCGGCAAAAAATAAGTGTGCACATCTGCCTGCTAGGAAGTTGGCCAGCCACCTTTTTGTGTTGTGCATGTTTGTGCCGTTGTTGTTGTTGTTGTCGTCGTCGTTCCCTAAGTTGCCTGGCCGAACAGCCCCGAGTCCCTAAGGAAGGCCATGGCCACGGTCAGGCTTTCCTACAGAGCTCTCAAGGAGTGTAGATTGTGTTATTGGCGTAAGTGATTGTGTGAAATGCAGTCTTCTAGGATGTGTCCAATGGTATGGGGTGCTGTGTTATATCCCGGGCAGGTGTCGTCGACAGAGACATCCAGTTTCTTCTGATAGCTCAGAATAGCTGGATGGTGCCCACATTTCAGCCTGGCAAATAGGCCATCTGGGTCAATGAGACGCTGATAGCTCGGAAGAGCTGGATGGTGCCCACATTTCAGCCTGGCAAATAGGCCATCTGGGTCAATGAGACGAAGTGCTGGGCCTGGCTATGGTTGAAGAGCCGGCTGAGCGTCGGCTTGCTTTTTGAGGAAATCAGTGATTTTACGCTGCTGTAGCGAGTTTATGTGGGCGTGATATTGGTCCTCATACCCATCTATGGCCTGGAGAATATGGTTGCACCTTGTCTCACTGTTTATGGTCATGTCCTGGTCCAACAAATGATATCGTAAACGTCCCCTCAAACTGATGATTTCCTTCACGTCCGCCTTAGACAAGCCGGCCCGCTTCTTCATCCATTATATCTTCGGCTGTGATAGGTGGGGGCCTTATCATGTCAATTATGTCGTCCCCAGTCATCTCCTCAAACCCTGCACCAGGAACTTGACGAGCAGCTTCGGCAGCGTTTTCTAACTCTCGCTGCACACTCTGAGGCTCACCTGGTACTGCGACCCTCCGATCCTCAGATAGACCCTCCAATATATTCTCCAAGCGTGATTGATTGTGGCGGCCGTAACATTACCCCAACATTGTACCATAAAATTTATTGCCTGCTTGACATTGTAACTTTTTCAATAGCTTAGCACCCTTTTCTCTGATTCATTATTACCCTCCACTAGTATTTCCTCTTCATCCTCACTGTTTATGAGGTTCTGGATAAGGTCAACATCTTGGGTGGCCTGGCGCATCATGCGAAACTGCCGCATAGAGTAGGAGGCCTTAACCACAGAAATAACTTCCTGGTCTAGGGGCTGGATCAACGAGGTAGTGTTAGGGGGAAGGAACTCAACCTTGACATTGTGATCGGTGTCCCTCATCATGGGTGAATGTCCGGGAGCATTGTCCAGCACTATAATGGCTTGAGCCAGGAAGAATAATGGGATACTGGGGAGCGCTGGGGAGCCCTTGGGAAAATCAAAGTGTTTGGCGGGGTATGGGGCAGCCAATGGTGATGCTTATAGGCGCTGACGTCACGCCCAATCAGAGCGTGAATGAGTGATGATGTAGAGCCCGCATTGCCCGGTCGATTTGATATTTTTTCTCGCAAGCTCGGGGTCGTGATAGTCGCCTCTGGGCGCATGATAGTCACATTTGTGCAGCTTTTCAAGTCTGCGTGATAGTCGTAAATCGTGATAGTCGAGGGTTGACTGTATGTATGTATGGTACTCACTATCGATGTATGTGAAATTCTCTTTGTCTGATTTTTGGGTGTCAAAAGTGGTCATTGTCAGATTTGGTGTGGGTTACTTGCTGACTCTCCGCTCCCTATTGTATTTTCCCCGTAAGATGTTTAGTTCACATCTCAAATTTTTGTTTTAGCCCTATTGCTTTGGAGAAGCGAGATCTTACTGTACTAGCATTGCAGAGGTTCATTTACTGAGTGTGACTATACAGTTGTCCACACATCCAGCTATTTCTGAGCTACATATATTTTTTCTAATTTTACTATACAGTACTACAGGTGTATCTATCTGCATTGAAATGGAAAATTAATGTATTGGCTATAAACAAAAATATGTTATGGCTGTAAATGTAGTATTGACTTGTCATTATATACAGTACTCATATACTGTATAGCAAAAACAGCACAAATAATAGTAGCGCTATATCAGCTGAACGTGTGGGGAGCTGTAGAATACAAATTATGCCATATACTAGAGCATTTTTTTTTTTTTTTTATAGCCAACCCATTTGCTGGGCTTTTTGGTGGGCTACCGAACTTCCCGATGCCAGTGGGCCCCCCAAGAGAAGGAGGAATTCCCCTGATTTTCCCACAAATGCCTGGCCAGCAACCACAACAACAACCACAAACATCAACCACCACCACCACTGCCACCACCTCTTCCACCACTGCTGCTCCTGGGATGACCATGCCTCCTTCACAGCCTGGTAATTCATGCAGTTGTTCATCTTAACACTTACGCTGCGGGCATATATCCGCTATATTAGGGCTCATTCAGGCACTCTTGAATGATTGAGCAAGTGTCTGCATGAAATAAAATTTATTCAGCCAAAAACTAAAAGAAAATAGCTTCAAAATGACACCAGAACGAGGTTCGTAGCGTGCGGGGTTAATCCGCAGCGCTACCATAGACATTTGCTAATATTGAGCGAATATCGCTAATGTCGCGCTATATTTGCCTTTGGCAGCACTGCACGAGTCAAGCGGAATATACCTCATACCTCTCAGTGTCCCGGCCGCCTGGCTGGAGAGCAGATGGGGGCCTGCCGCGCTCCCGCTCACTCGGACTCGTCTCCACAGGCTTTAAAAGCCTGTAAATTGCTATAAATTGTCATGTGCAGTCCAGAACGTCTCCCGCAGCTAATGGGTTAACCCTCCTCTAGCGGGTGCTCTGTGGCCGTTTTGGGCCTTTCTGGGCCGTTCTGACTGCTATATCAACCATCAGTATGAAAGGAACTGTATTGCGCCGAAAACTAGGTGGAAATCGCTACACAATGACGCCACATACAGCTACGTAGCACTCGTGGAGCACTGACAGTGTTACTTCGAAGATGGAAGTTTAGCTGATTTTGCTACCTTGCTCACTTTTAGCGAACTATTGGTTACACTGTCATCCTCACGCGCGGTGGGGGAACTGGAGTTAGTGTGGGCCGGGAGGCCACAGATGTCGGATGTATGGATCATTACTATCCCACCCATTTTCACTCTATTTCCACCCTTTTTTCACCCGTTTTTTGCCAGTTTTTTCAACTCGACTTATGTGGTGAGCCGCTTTTTAAGGGTTAAAGAGCAAATCACCTAATCAGATATCCTCAGAATAATCATTGTCAATGTACAACATAACCCTATATACAATACTAGGAGGCTGGGTTCTTTATATAATTAAATACAGCATAAGCAATTATTGTGTGTATTTTTTTTTTTTTGGGGGGGGGGGTAAATAATGATGTTGGCTACGGAATCAAGAGTACCTATATTAACATATTAACACCCTAATTCAAACTCTCTCTTTGTCCTGCTATTTGTGGAGGTGCCAGTTTCTCTAATAAAGTTTCCCAATAATATCTAGCCCCATGGAAAACAAATAGATGTCTTACCGATCGCATAATGTCATTGTTGTAGTTCCCCAGACTGTCTGGCCAAACAGACCCGAGTCCAGTAGACCGAAGCCGCTCCATATGCTCGGGCCCCTGAAGGGCCCATGGTGAGAGAGATCTGTCTCTGAGAGGGCAGTGGGGAAGGGGATCATCAGCCCACATGCTTCCACCCCCGGGACAATGCCCCCACCGTCCGCAGCCCCCCTTGCAGTGCCACCCAACCGGGCGATCTCGCCAGCACCTAGAAAGAAAAGTAGTATAGGAAAAGAGACAGACCTAAATGGCTAAGGTTGGGTAGAGGATGCCAAACCTCACTCTAGATAGGACCAGCCCTCACCCGTTCACATAATGTTTGTCATATTATTAAATTTAACTAGAATGCATTGGTAATAACATAAATAATCTATATATCCAGATAAAATAATCTCTTATTTGGGAATTAGAGCTCGTCTTCTCAATTGAAAGCAAGTTGCCAGCAGCCACCAGATTTGTTTACTTTGATCGAATTTATTCTCGGGTATTTCACGACATATTCTTAAAATTTTTATCCATATAGGTATTATAATGTTATCTAAACGCCAATTACTTTTCGGTGTGATATAGTAACGGCAAAATAGGAAGAAAAGCTCGTAGAGATATGCAAAATTTGAAATATTTGTACACGAGTGTGCCATTTAATGTGCAATAATAGAAAACTTAGTGAAAGAGAAACGATTTTCTGTAATATGTAGTTGTGAAAGAGAAACTATTTTCTGAAATATGTAGTTGTGAAACACTCGATGCAGTTAGATAGTGAAAGAGAAAGAGAGTCTAATTGTATTAGTAGTACTGTATGTGTGTACTGTATATTTTACTCGGACACACACCCATGGTATTTTTCTAGTATTTTTCTAGTGATATTTGCCATTTATTTACTATCTAGCAACCTTTGAGAATGAATTTAGCATTATTTTTATTTTTATATTTGTTATAGGAGATTTATTATGAGCTGTCTGAGGGTGTGGGTGGATACAACACTCTAGGATGGAGGTAAATCTGGTGCCATATAATAAAATAAAAACGAATTTACCAAGTATTGGAGTAGGAATGGTGTAGCAATAGTAAGTTTGTTGGACAAAATCAGAATAAACTGTGAAGTGGCCTGTGTATTGGCCTACTACTGTATACTGAGAGCTACTCACATGACGTAATCACCCCCATAAAATTGAAATATCTTTTATGGACTTAACTATTTTAGAGTAAAAATTACCCCCCTACTACTACTACGCCCCTTGACGAGGTTGGGGGGGGCTTCGGGGCCAGCGACTGGGGCTTGATGGGGGAGAGACTGGTTTTTTCCCGTTCCTTCTCCCCTCGACCTTTTATCGTTTACTTGACTAATTTTGCGTAACTTTTTATTCCTCTTTCTATGTTTTTCCCTTCTGTTCTTATTCTATCCCATTCGGTTGTCCTCGGGCAGCTTACATCACATGCCTTCCTGGCCTGGCTAAGTAGTAGGCTTCTGACTGATTTGTCTCTTCGGTTGCTGATGCGACCGAGCTAACTTGATTCCCCTCAGTAATGCATTTTTTGCATCTCGCTGTGATTTATTTTTACCTTAGTCCTGATCTTTCATTATTCGCACTTGATCACTTCTTGGTTGGTGCTGTAGTGTAACAGTTCTTGCCTCATCCTTCGGCCCTGCCCTATAAGAGCTCTGCTGTGGAGCTCATGTGGTCCGGCTGAACCGATGAAAAGGTGAGAAATGTCTGCGTGTCTTCGCCTTCCTAGATTTGTTCACCTCCTGCCATTCCCTATCTATCTTGACTTGATTAGTTGTCCATCTTGATCTAATGCTTCGGGCCAGCCCTATGAGAGTTCTTTTTGTGGAACTCGGTGGTCTGGTTAACAAATTTTATATTAAAAAAAAAAAAAAAAAAAAAAAATTATAGCAAATCAAAACACATGCATTATTTGTCAAATTTACATACTGTAGTTTAAAGAACGACAAAAAACAGGATATGATTTTGGGTGAGCTTTGCTCTTTCATGATGACTGGATTGAATAGAACACTTTATATTTTATAATTCTCCATACCCAATCACTTTGAGAACTGTCTGGGGTACACACAGAATTACTCTTATCGCAATGAATACATACTTTTACGCTATATAAAGTTAGTGGAATATATAGTAATCCATTCTTATGCATATTGCAGGAGGCAGTAGCAACAGCAGCAGTACGAACACCCAAGGTGGAAGTAGTATACCAAATCCTCTCAATATGATGCCGCCATTCTTCCCTCTCCTGCCCTTCAGTGAGTTCCAGTTTACACTACAGTACTGTACAGTGATTTTTAACCCTTTCAATCAGATGATGCATTTACTGTATATTGACAGACTACAGTCAGGTCTCGATATACGCTGTTAATTTGTACCGTGTACGTGCCGTGTATTTCAAATATCAGGCCTTATGGGTATTAATTTAATTCGTTCCAGCCACTTTCCCAAAGTCCCCTATTTGAGCCTTTAGCCTACCTTAAGCTGACATTATACCACCAACAAAAAACTTATTTGCTTATTTGTGTGTCAGGCAGGCATTAACAGCATCAATAAGAACTGTTTTGGACCTGTTACTGACCTATTTGCGTGTCCAGCATGCAATATCCTACAATGTAAACAAACCACTCTTTGTTTTGTGTCGTCTGCTACGATCGGCTCGGTCCGGCGATTGGTCCGGCACCGACCCGGAATTGCAGCAGGACCCCTGTCGTCCGCAAATTTCCGCGTACGGTATATACAAATTTTTCCGTTTTGTGGCCGACTTCGAAATGTTTTGGGTCCGTGTCTAAATGAATCTGTGTATGCGAAACGTGCATATATCAAGACCTGATTGTACATTCACATCCACAGCCATTCATCTATTTCGACACCAGATTCTGCTGTCGGATCGCTGAGATCAACCATTTTATAGTTATTGTTTTGATTGCTACCCTTCCTACTGAAACTTTCTACCAGTTTTTGTTTGGGGTCAGGGACAAGCCTTCATATCCTAATAGAGTAATCGTTGAACATTGGAGTGTGTTTGAATTGTTATTTATCATCTTTTCTTCAAATTACAGTAGTAGAAAATATAACATGGCTAAGCATTGCTGGTTACTATGGCAACCAGATCCAATGACGTAGGTCTTTTGTGGAATTCTAATAGTACCTGTATTGTAACATTCCAAATACACCTCACACATTATACAAGACAATGAGTAGTTGGGCCTCAAGGATCTGTCCGTAATATAAATTGATAAATAGTTTCCCCCAGACTATTTTATGTAACTTTGGAATTATCTCTTAGGTTAAAAGGGAATTTAATAAAAGTTGAATTTATCAGTAGTACCAACAAGAAGCAGGGTACAAATAATGTGTCTGGTCCTCCTCTAAACATGATGCTACTATTCTTCCCTCTCCTGTCCTTCAGTATGTTCAATATTTTACTCTATGTAGTCTTCTTAAGTGCCTCGACAACTCGACCAGTAGACAATTTTAACCAGTAAATCTTAACCACGGCCAACTTAACCAATTTTGTAATGTTAGGTTAGATTAGGATTTTATATACTGTAAGTACTTGTTTAGTTTGCTCTGGCTCTGGTAAATTTGGCACTGGTTGAGAAGTTATTATTAATTTTACAAAATAGATTATCGAATGAGTAGCCTCAGCATATGAAGGTGATTAATTCACGGCCACCCCCTCTCTCGGATTACGGCATCTGGCAATAGATAGATAGATAGACCTTCTAATAGCTAACTAGAATATTGCATACCATGGAGAAACTATGTAGGACAAGCGTTGGAAGATAGAGGAATGACTATAGATCAGGCAAGAGAAATGGTAATAAATGGGAATGAATGGAGAATGCTAGTGAATAGATGAGTGTAAATGCAATCGTTTTGGGAGAGGGGGTCAGGCGCCTGGCTCGGAGAGCCGGTAGAAATGAAGGGTACGCCTGGATGCATGGTGGGCGGGCTTGTGGTGGTACAATTTCGCTGCATGTCTGCCTGCGGAAATCTGAGCCTCTCCGGGAGATCTAGGACCTGGGAATCTTATGCTGGGGCCTGGGTCTCTGGGTATTTCTTCTGGACGACCTAGATGTGTGTCTTGTTTTGTTTTTGTTTGTTTCTTGTTGTGTTGTGTTATGTTTTCCCTGTTCGGGCTCTGTCTCGAGTCGGCCACCCCCAATAAAAAAAAAGGTATGTGCCTTAACTGCTGCCATTACTAACCATGAGAGGACTCTCTCTCCTCTTGAAGAAAGGTGTACGCTTCATATGTTAAAAGCGTAATGACATATGCTTCAGATACAGTAGGGTCTCGTATAGCGTGAGAAATTTGTCGATGCGCGGCCTTGTGTTATGTGAATTTGTGTTATCTGAACAACGTAGCCTACCGGAAAATAGATAATTGGTCGATCGGCCCTAGATACCCCTTATTTTTTGCTTTTCATAGGTTAAATGACACTCATTCTCACACAATCAAGCATAAGAACTCATAGAAATGATAATATAGGCACAGAAATTAGGAATTAAGCTGTTATTATACAAAAAGGAAAATGTATGTACTGTATATACTCAGGCCCAATATCCACTTTTCCTATTTTTTTTTCTTTCGGTGGGTGGCTGACTCAAGACAGAGCCCGAATAGGGACAACACAACAGAAAACAACGAACACACAAAAACAAAACACAAATTCACACACATTTAGGTCATCCAGGAGAAGACCCAGAGACCAGTGCTGGCTCCCATAATGTTGCTGGTGGTGTAATGGTTAGTGTTTAAAAATCTGTGTGTGATAACCCAGGTTCGAATCCCGGTGGATCACATACTGTATATGCTTTCATTAATTTCAATGGAGGTGTTTGGTGTTGTGGTGGAATTAATAAAATATAGAATACTGTATATATATATATTAACGACATGCCAAAGGATATACTGTACTGTAAATGCGTATATGAATATGTTCGCATATGATACCAAGATCATGAAGAGTATAGAAGATGAAAACAGTGGAAGGGAACTACAGAGGGATTTGGACAATGTGTAAGAGGACTTGAGAAGGTGGACAAGGATTATATTGTGAAAGATAATGGTAGAACTAGGGGGCATAGATATAAACTAATGAAAGGAAGATGTAAAGGAGATGTGAGAAAGTATAGTTTCCCTTACAGAAGTATAAGTAAGTGGAATCAGTTGGAAGAGGAAGTGGTGTGTGCCAAAAACATTCATATTTTTAAGGCAAAGTTAGATAATTGTAACTCAGGAAGCGGGACAATACGAGCCTAAAAAGCTCAACTCCTGTATACTACAAATAGGTAAATACAAATAGGTAAATACACACAGACAATCGAAAATATTATATACAGTAGATAAAGTGTGTGGTAAGTAATCTCCTCATAATACTACATGTATTTATGTGTTGATCGAGACCGACTCGTGCTATGAAGAACTCCTCGGATTTGCCCTGTTCTTGAAGCCCAACACGTGTTAGTAGAACATTTTGGGATGAATATTTTGCTTGCTCGTGTTATTCGAACACATTTTATATGAGACCAGACTGTACGTGGCCTGTCAAAGTTTATGATTTCAATAGAATGGAATGTAATGAGAAGAGAATAAGGAGAGATGTGTGGTGCTAAATAGATAGATTATTTTATTATTATACTCATTACAGTACTCAACATACTGTACTCTTATAACTAACTTTAAATATTGTAAGTTAAAATTTGACTAGTACAGTACATGTAAGAGTGGTTTGTTATAGGGGAAGTGTACTACCACGTCATGCTTACCATATATGCCCAGTGACCACAGTATTAGTATTTATATTTGGCTGTAACTTTATACATAGTTGTTCACTTTATTATATGTATTTGTTCGATCGTATATATTGTATTTTTCTTGTATTTTTATCGTTATTTGTCTGCTTGTAAATATTTGTAGTAATTTTGCTTTATTATTAACGTACAGTAGTTAAATCATTGATCCTTAATATTGCTAATAATATTGCTCAAATCCAAGAACTTGACAAATGAAGCAGCCCTTAACAGGGTTGCCTGGAATGCCGCCATTAGGACAAGAGACTGAAACTGCACTTATGTGTGGAACACTCAGTCTTAATATTTTATGTATGTATGTATAAAGTGCCTCTCTCTGATCCACACATCTGAATTTTTCCTGTAATATTGATGAGAGTGCTTAGGTCAGTAGAGACCATTTCTATGATGGGGATAGCAGAGGTGTTCTCCAGGGAGCTTTGCGCGGGCCTGCTGCGGCCCTTTTTTTTTTTTTTTTTTTTTTTTTTTTAATGATTTTTTTTTTTTTTACATATTACGATTCTGTGATGCTATTATATGTGGTGAGACTTAAGTTAATATATTGTTTGCTGTGTTCAGCATGCATTTCTGTTAAGTTATCGAGTTTCATATATCTAATAATTTACCTTCTGCTCCAGATATAATACATGTAATCCCACACACCCCTGACAATATTTATATGAATATATTCCCTCCAAAGCTCCGACTCCTAGACGAATCTTGTCACAATGTAATTTTTCCCACCTCCTAGACCTACCACCCCTGCCCCGTCCCCCGCCTAACTTCTCTGGTATGAGTGATGCAGAGGTGCGACAGATGGAGGGCAATGAACGACGCCATGTGGAGGCTCGCATCACCGTCTTGCGCAACATTCAGACGCTCCTTGATGCTGCCGTGGTCCAGGTATTTAGGTTTTATTTTCAGTATTTGTAGCATCTTCCGTTGCTGGGTACACCATGGGAAGAAGCGCTGTACAGTACTGTTCTATAATAAAGGGACCTCTGCCGAGGAAAAAGGCCGGAGTTGAGAAATTTTGATATACTGTATAGTATAGTATGCAAAGGTGAGCTTGTGTTGAATAACCGGCTTGAGAGTGTTAACTTTGGCAATGAGTCGCTGGAAATCGTGGACAAGTTTTTCTAAATGGGAGATAACATCTCTGCCAGTGGTGGGGCCGAGGCTGCCACTATTGCCAAAATTATATGCAGCTGGGGAATGTTCAGAGAACTGCTGCCATTACTAACCATGAGAAAACTTCCTCTCCCCTTGAAGGGAAAGGTGTACACTTCATATGTTAAAAGTGTAATGACATGCTTCAGATACGTTGCCTGTCAAAGTTTATGATTTCAATAGAATGTAATGTAATGAAAAGAGAATAAGGAGATGGATGTGTGGAGCCAAATTTCAAGAAAGGATATCTAGGTATCAAGAGTATTTTTTTTACCTAATTGTAGTATACAGGAGTTCAGCTTTTTAGGCTTGTATTGTCCCGCTTCCTGAGTTACAATTATTTAACTTTGCTTTAAAAATATGAATATTTTTTGCACATACCACTTCATCTTCTAACCGATTCCATTTATTATACTTCTGTAAGGGAAACTATACTTTCTCACATCTCCTTTACATCTTCCTTTCATTAGCTTATATGTATGTCCTCTAGTTCTACCATTATCCTTCACAATATAATCCTTGTCCACCTTCTCAAGTCCTCTTACACATTGTCCAAATCCCTCTGTAGTTCCCTTCCACTGTTTTCATCTTCTATACTCTTCATGATCTTGGTATCATATGCGAACATATTCATATACGCATTTACAGTACAGTATATCCTTTGGCATGTCGTTAATATATATATATACAGTATTCTATATTTTATTAATTCCACCACAACACCAAACACCTCCATTGAAATTAATGAAAGCATATACAGTATGTGATCCACCGGGATTCGAACCTGGGTTATCACACACAGATTTTTAAACACTAACCATTACACCACCAGCAACATTATGGGAGCCAGCACTGCTCCCTGCGGAACTCCACTCGTGACGTCTTTCCACATACAAAATTTATCTCTGATTGTAGTCCTCATCTGTCTCCCCGAAAGATGTCCTCCATCCAATTTAACAAACTACTGTATCCTGAATCCCTCCATACTTTTTCAGTTTCCATATCAGCCTGTTATGCGATACTGTCAAAAGCCTGCTTTATGTCAATATATACACAGTCCACCCATCCATCTCTCTTGTAATATGTCGACCACTCTGTCATAAAAACTGAGTAGATTAGTAATACATGAGGTACCCTCTCTGAATCCAAATTGCAGACAGGTGACATTGTGACAGACATTGTGAAACAGGTCGATAGTTTAATGGATGGAGCATCCATTAAACTATCGACCTGTTTCACTTACCTTTATTAATACTGTGGGTACAATGTTGGCTCCTTTCCAGTCCATTGGTAATTTTCCCACTTCCAGAGAGCATTTCATTATCTCATATAAGGGTTTTACTAGTTAGTCAGCACATTCTTTCAAAATCCATCCTGCTATATTGTCAGGGCCCACTGCTTTTCACATCTAGTCCTTTCATTAGTTCTACTAGCTCCTCTTGGAGAAACTTAATCACCAATTTCATAAATTTCACCTACTTCTACAAAGTTCTCCTCTTTAGAATACGGTATACTGAGTGTAGTGTATTGTTCATAACTTCAAACATATTTTGGTTGTCATCATAATTGGTCCCTTCAACTTTCAACCTCACTATTCTATCCCTTACCTTCATTTTACTATTTACAAACCTATAAAACGGCTTAGGATCACTCTCACATTTGTTCACCATGTTCTTTTCATATGCTCTGGCTTCTTGTCTCCTGATTGTAGCATATACATTTCTTAATATCTTTTATCTGTTCCAAGTTTCTCTATTACACCTTTTTCTAGCTGCCTTCCACGCCTGGTCTCTCTTTTCCTTGGCTTTCCTACATTTTTCATTAAACCAATCGTATATCTTTGTTGACTTATTACCTTGTTTAGGGACATATTTATTGACTCCTTCATATATTGATTTGAATACTTCATACTTCTCATCTACACTATTTCTCTGATGTATTTCGCTCCAGTCAACATCTCTGAAGTATAGTCTCAGTGATTGGTAGTCTGCTTTTGCGTAGTCAAACCTAGTTTCCTTGTGCTCCTTCCTCTCCACCATATTGGAATAACCCATTAGGATTTTTATGTCCATTACAACATGATCACTCTTGCCTAAAGGTGGTAAGTATTTTATACTGTATCAGAAATTACATCTGGGTCTCTAGTAAACATTAAGTCCAATCTGGATGCTTCATCATTTCCCCTTCTTCTTGTATTTTCCTTTATATTTTGTACCAATACATTTTCTGTAACCAAATCTAGTAGCCTATACCCCCACAAGTTCACATTGCTGCCCGCTTCTCTCTGTTCCCAATCCACCTCTTGTCCTCTTTACAGTTGAAGTCCCCTACTATAATTAATTAATTGTTTTTGTGAGTTAATTTTTCAATAGAAATAATCATCTCATCTTTGATGAATTTGTATTCCCCCTCTTTCCAAGCCCCTATGCTCGGGGCCTTGGGGCTGTTCGGCCAGGCAGCTTGGGGAACAACAACAACCTTTGCTTTATCCTCCATCGTATATTTATTAACTTTTCTCCAACACTTCACTGGCTCCTTTTTCTTCCTTTCTTGCGTGCTTCCGTTCTCCCCCTCCCCGGTACCTGAGGCTTGGATTTACATCATAAGAGGCATAGCATACCACCAGATACTCGTTAGATGGGATAGCGGTCAGAGAAACAGTTTGGGCTGAATGGAGCACTGTTGAAAAATGGCGCAGACTGACTGGGAGGGACGTAGGGAGTCCTAGGGGCGCTGATGACGTCAGGCAAGATGCGGGTTGAGGCCAAATATCAGCGATCAGCTGTGAATCTTGAAATTTGATCCCGGGGAATTGAAATATTTTGAGTTCGATACGAATTTTGGATCGTTAGATATGCGATCGGGTAGAGCTCCTAGAGGATCGTTAGATGCGAATTAGTTAGATAAAAATGCGTTGGATACGAGACTCTACTGTATTACAATCCCCAGCAATTTCTAGGTCTCGTTTGTACAATGCCTCCCGGACTAAGAATATCCCTTCCGCGTCGTCGCTGTCATTGTTTTCGTTTGTTCTTAGTATGCTGGGGCACCTATTCGGATGTGGCGGAAACCTTAGAAGCTTGTGATTCCATTGTGACGGCTTGGTGGAGACTGACTTTATTTACCTATTTGTAGTATACAGGAGTTGAGCTTTTTAGGCTCGTATTGTCCCGCTTCCTGAGTTACAATTATCTAACTTAGCCTTAAAAATATTAATGTTTTTTGCACACACCACTTCCTCTTCTAACTGATTCCATTTACTTATACTTCTGTAAGGGAAACTATACTTTCTCACATCTCCTTTGCATCTTCCTTTCATTAGCTTATATCTGTCCCCTAGTTCTACCATTATCTCTCACAATATAATCCTTCTTGTCCACCTTCTCGAGTCCTCTCACACATTTGTACATCATAATCATATCACCTCTCTCCCTCCTATCCCTTAGAGATGGTGAATCTAATTTCTTTAATCTCTCCTCATATGGTAATTCTCTCAGTTCTGGTATCATCCTAGTTGCAGCCCTCTGAACCTTTTCCAGCTTCTTTATATGCTTTTTTAGATGTGGTGCCCACACCACTGCCACATACTCTAGTCATGGTCTCACCAATGTTTTTATTATTTTCTCCAGCATCTCTTCGTTTACATAGTTAAAGGTTATTTTTATTCTGTTCAACAGTCTATATGTTTCACCCACTAGCTTATTGATATGATTCTCAGGTAAAAGATCACCCCTAACAGTTATCCCTAATTCCTTTTCTTTCTCTGATGGGTTAACCCGCAAACGGCGGAAAAGCTCATAAGAGGTTTCACTGGGCGACGGCGGCAAAGCTCTTAAGTGCACATGGGGGTAATTAGACACCTCTGCCTGTGCGCATGTATTTTAGCTGTTTCCATCACTAAAATATTCATTTTACCATAAATAGCATTAATACTTATCCATATGCACCTATTATAGGTTCATTATAAAGGTATTAACCTGTTACAACAATAAAACGAGTGAAAACAGCGTTTGGATGGTCAAAATCGGCGATACAGGCCGCGAGTTACATAATGTATGGGTGAGACAACCTGCTTTCCCGTCAATTTCCCTCAAGGCCACTGAGACACTGTCGATCGATACTCTCTCTCTGTCTCTTGCACTCGCTTGCTAACAGTGATGACAATGCCCTGCTTGCAACTCGCTAATGTTAGCACGAAAATATACCTCAGAATATGGGAATAACAGGGAAAATAGGTGATACCTGAAGGAGGTGAGGAAAGTGGGGAAGGAGGGGAGGTAGAGGACTGATATTTTGCATGGCCCAAGGGCAAAAAAAAATAAAAATATATAAATATATATATATATATATATATATATTATTTTTTTTTCGATGTTTAACCCTCCAACCCCGGCTAGGGTAGATCGTGACTGTACTCTGTGACCGGGGGTTTTGAGGAATTTTGGTCCATGTTGATTCACCTGTTACTCCTGAAATACATGACACAAAGTTATAAAAAAAAAAAAAAAATTGCACAAACCTTCATGTGTAGAATGCCGTTGAGTAGAGGTCTCTAGCCCAAGTGATTGCATAATGGCGAGCGCGGGAAGTGGAGTGATTTTTATGCGGGAAAATCTTCCCGTGTTCGGATGCGTCGCCTTGGCCCAGGCCCCGGCTTGGCTAACCTACTGCGCACTTAGCCACTCGTCGCGCCAGAGTTTTTACCTCCCGGAGGCGATTTTATTTATTGATAGTGATGTTATTATAGTTATTTGGAGTCCAATTATATAAAATATGTGTATATTTGTCACTAATATTTCACATTTTCACTCGATACCGTAGTTTTTATGAGTAATTGAGGCTGGTTATTGTTATATTACGCACTGATTCTTCGTTATCACAGGTGTTTATTATACTTTGGCCATCTATTATTAGTTTGTGTGTCACTTTCACTTTGGTAAATATGCTTGAGAGAGTGTCACTGTCACTGATAATGCTCATTTTCACTTGATACGGTACATTTTATTAGTAATTGAGGTAGGTTATTGTTATATTAGGCAGTGATTATTCGTTATCACAGGTGTTTATTGTACTTTGGCCATCTAATATTACTTTGTGTGTCACTTTCACTTTGGTAAATATGCTTGAGAGAGTGTCACTGTCACTGATAATGCTCATTTTCACTTGATACGGTACATTTTATTAGTAATTGAGGTAGGTTATTGTTATATTAGGCAGTGATTATTCGTTATCACAGGTGTTTATTGTACTTTGGCCATCTAATATTACTTCGTGTGTCACTTTCACTTTGGTAAATATGCTTGAGAGAGTGTCACTGTCACTGATAATGCTCATTTTCACTTGATACGGTACATTTTATTAGTAATTGAGGTAGGTTATTGTTATATTAGGCAGTGATTATTCGATATCACAGGTGTTTATTGTACTTTGGCCATCAATTATTGGGTGTTGTGTCATTTTCACTTTGATAAATATGCTTTAGAGAGTGTCACTGTCACTGATAATGCTCATTTTCACTTGATACGGTACATTTTATTAGTAATTGAGGTAGGTTATTGTTATATTAGGCAGTGATTATTCGTTATCACAGGTGTTTATTATACTTTGGCCATCTAATATTATGTCGTGTGTCACTTTCACTTAGTTATATGCTTTGCAAACGTTTTATATACAATTTGTTGTCTTTTTTCACTTATTTATATATGTTTTCATAATACATGACTTTTTTATCACAATACATTGTTTTATTTCCACTTGTTGCCTATATATATATATATTGTCAGTCTTTGGTACTTTCACTATGATTATTAGTTAGTACTCCTGCTTGGTGTGGTACTCAGCAAAGCACGGTATAGCACATAGTGACACCTGGCACTCCACACACTCCATGGTGGTCTTTTTCTGCTTCCTCGGCCTCACCTGGCTGTTCCAGCAGACATGGCACCGCCTTCTGCTAATGGTGACTCCATCTCGATCCAGAGGCAGGTAACCGAGCTTGTGCACATTTAGATACTGTGCACACTGCATGCGGTCCTGAACGGGGCGCCCAGGTTGTGCCACTGCCCTCTGTGGCGTAGCATACCTGTCCAGGAGCTCCACCAACACCTGTTTTTGGAACCTCCGCAGGCTACTGAACTTCCTGGGTGTGCGCGGATTCCGAAGCCTGTAGATATTGTAGGCATTCAGCATTGACATGTCCACCATGTGCAGAAAGAACTTTTTGTACCATCTGCATGAGGTACGCAGACAGTCGATGAAGCCTATCTGCATGTCGGACTTGTCCACCAGCCTCATATTTATGTTGTAGTCCATTACAGCATCGGGCTTGGTCACCCTGACTTGGGTGCGGCGATCCACCTTGCCAGTCTCAACCATTTCCCCCTTGTGGACGGTGCTCAGGAGGTTGACCTTCCGCTGGTCGTGCCAGTGGATAGCCAGAATGGGTCCCGACTTCTTCTTGAAGACATCGCCTTTCTTGGTTTTAGGAGGGAAAGTTGGCATGCCCTTCCTTTTCGCTCTAACTGTGCCTACAGTCCCCGTCTTGCGCTGATGGAGGTACTTTGAGAGAGTGGGGGACGTGTAGTAGTTGTCCGTGTAGAGGACGTGCTTCTTCTGGAAGTACCGGTTCATCATGGCTTGAACCACTGCTCCGCCAAAGCCAATGAGGGGGTCTATTTCCACGTCCCCTTCCTTCCCGCTGTAGACCAGGAAGTCCAGGACATAGCCAGTTTGGCAATCGCACAGCACAAAGAACTTTATACCAAAGCGATGTCTCTTTGAGGGGATGTACTGCCTGAAGCTCAGCTTTCCCCGGAACAGCACAAGAGACTCGTCAATACAGACGTTGCAGAAGGGCGTGAAGTATGACGTGAAACGTTCTCGCATCATCTCGTACAACGTCCTAATCTTCCACAGCTTGTCAGAGAGATGCATGTCGGTGTTGGTGACAAGATGGAGCGATCCGAGGATGTCGAGGTACCGGTCCCGAGAGATGTATTTCCCGAAGGCAGGGGTGGATATCAGATCTTTGGTGATCCAATAGTCAGCCAACCTGTGCTTCTTTACATGAGGCATTAGCATGGTGATTGCCAGGAACACCATGAACTCGAGATGAGTCACTGGGGTCCACCGCTTCATGTGGCCCTTGGTCACCTTGTCAAAAAAGTTCACCTGGATTTGGTGCTGCTTGTTTGTCTCCTCTATGACAAACTCAGTAACCTCCTTATAAAAAAATGCCTCAAAAAGCTCATGTGGTGGAGCATTGGGGCCTGCGGGAAAACTTGGGGTAACTCCTGAACCCTCCTGTACCTCATCAAAAGGGGTTACATCAGGGTCATTCACTTCATCAGCAGCCACATCCTGCCAGTTGAAAATATAAAATGGGTCCTCCTGGCGACGCTGACGAGGAGCTGCAGCTGGGGCAGCACGCCCACGAACTCTGGCGGCGCGCACCCTAGGGCGGCCAGGAGCGCGACGGCGCCCAGGCCCAGCCCGGCCAGGGCGGCCAGGGCGGCCAGGAGCACGACGGCCCTGGGCCAAGCGTCTGGGTTGAGGGTCGTCGATGTCGTCAGAGCGGTCATCTTGCCCTGACGGTGGACCCATTTAATCATGGCCAGAGTCATCTGTGAGGTACCCTTCATCTTCAGACCCCCCCTCATAATCTCGCGGGGAACGAATGATGCGTGGGCGGCGTGAAGGTCGGCGAGGTGGGGAAGGAGTGGCAGGTGAGGCTCTGTCATCTTCATGCAGAGGTTCGGGGCTCCTTGGCCTATGACGAGTCGTAGACAGCACTGGTTCAGTGTCTGTAGGTGCAGTTATGGATGCGAGGTCAAATACATCGTCAGGAACCTCTGTTGTAGGCTGGAGAGGTGGGGTGGACCCTGGGGAAAGTTGCGGGGGCGTATGGCTGGGACCGGCAGGGGTGGAAGCCGCGGGAGCCTCGAACAAAGAGCGCCTACTTGTAGCTCCTTTTTTCACATATTTTCTCCCTTTTCCCTTTTCTTTAGTAGTATGTCTCCTCTCGGGGGAAATAGGGGGTAAATAGGCCGAAAGTGGGGGGTCCTCAACCCTAGGCAGTGCTGATGGTGGTGGGGAAGAATGGCGGGCGCCTGGGGCAACTTGGGTGGATAAGGAAGACAATGGCGGGTCAACCTCACCCTCACGCTCAACCTCACGCACTGCTCCCTCACCAAGTTTTAGGGCCTCTTTCCTGGCTGCCGCGGCCGCCTTTCAAGAACTTGCTTCTTATAAAAACTTATCTTGAATGGAGATTTAGCTGGCGAAGGGCTAGGTGTCGTGTTACTCAACCTAAACTTGGCAGTCGACCTAGTGCTGTCCCATTCGCTCACTCTCACTACACTCATCACCTTGCACAACTATATCACGTTCAGTACTATCATCACTATCATCGTCATGCTCAAATCCAACAAATTGCGCGTCTCTTTGATGAATTTCGTCTAGATCGTCTAAATCTTCACTATAGTGCGACTGATAAGACTCGGAGCTATCACTGCCCAAGTCATCAACACTATTTAGTCCTTCACCACGTTCATAACTCCTCAAAGCTATTTCAATACCTCCGGGAGTCAACGCATCTTGTACGTGCCTTTGCGTTAGGGCGCGACGAACCTGGGCAGGCGTCGAAGGGAGCATGGAATCGGACACAGGGGAATCACTTTTTGGGCTAGTATCCATGTTGGCGGCAGGGTGGAGACTGTTTTGGTGGCGTACATGGTGTCTGGTGGCGTCACCTAGCGACCACGGAACGAAATGTTTACGCGCGCCATTCGAAAGCACATACGCAAGCAATGGTACAATGTTGTACCACCCGGGTTCCTCGGGTCAAAACATAATGGTACACACGTGTACCACCCGGGGTTGAAGGGTTAAACAAATTTTTTTTTTTTTTATCTGACTCTTAACCCTTAAAAAGCGGCTCACCACATAAGTCGAGTTGAAAAAACTGGCAAAAAACGGGTGAAAAAAGGGTGGAAATCGAGTGAAAATAGGTGGGATAGTAATGATCCATACGTCCGACATCTGTGGCCTCCCGGCCCACACTAACTCCAGTTCCCCCACCGCGCGTGTGGATGACAGTGTAACCAATAGTTCGCTAAAAGTGAGCAAGGTAGCAAAATCCGCTAAACTTCCATCTTCGAGGTAACACTGTCAGTGCTCCACGAGCGCTACGTAGCTGTATGTGGCGTCATTGTGTAGCGATTTCCACCTAGTTTTCGGCGCAATACAGTTCCTTTCATACTGATGGTTGATATAGCAGTCAGAACGGCCCAGAAAGGCCCAAAACGGCCACAGAGCACCCGCTAGAGGAGGGTTAAGAGTCTTCCCGCAGTCCGCCGGGGGAACTCTTAAGAGTCTTCCCGCAGTTCCCGGGTTAAGAGGGAGGCCTAAAAAAAAAACATTTAAACGGCCCCAGTAGCACTAAACAAATATTTTATTTTTTTCCCTATATCACTCCTCCACATCCCCTCCTTCCCCCTTTTCCCCTCCCCCTTCAATTATCACCTATTTTCCCTGTTATTCCCTAATTCGTTGGTATATTTTTGTGCTAACATTAGCAATATGTCTGGAGGATGTGCTTACGTGCCTAGCGGGTGTGTTACATAACCGAGGGTGTGTATGAGTAGGCTCAGTGTGGCTTGAGGCCTCGTGGAGGGAGGAGTTGCCTCAATTTTCTCCATAATTCATGAATGGGCTGGTCCATCTATATTCGCGATTTTGACCAGATTTTTTTATTTTCACTTGTTTTATTGTTGTTACAGGTTACTATCTTCATAGTGAAAGTAAAATATGAATAAGTAATAACGATATTTATCGTCAAATGACGATTATAGGCCTGAATGGAGCCAATATGCTCGCCCATGGACAGCTAGTTCAATACCCCCCCCCTTGCCGTTGCCGGGTTAATAGTATGTTCTCCTAACTTATATTCCATATGAGGCCTTCTTTTACTTACTCCCACTTCCACTACATGACATTTATTTGTGTTGAATTCCATTTTCCACTTCTTGCTCCATTGATCTATCCTATCCAAATCCCTCTGTAATTCCCTTCCACTGTTTTCATCTTCTATACGCTTCATAATCTTGGCATCATCTGCGAACATATTCATATATGCTTTTATATCCTTTGGCATGTCTTTAATGTATATTAGAAACATTATGGGAGCCAGCACCGCTCCCTGCGGAACTCCACTTGTGACATCTTTCCACGTAGAAAATTTATCTCTGATAGTAGTCCTCATCTGCCTCCCTGAAAGATAGTCCTCCATCCAATTTAACAAACTACCCTGAGTCCCTCCATACTCTTTTAGTTTCCACTTCAGCCTGCTATGCGATACTCTGTCAAAAGCCTTCATGTCAATATATACGCAGTCCACCCATCCATCTCTCTCTTGTAATATGTCGACCACTCTGTCATAAAAACTGAGTAGATTTGTAACACATGAGGTACCTTCCCTGAATCCAAATTGCCTGCTAGATAGTAGGTTAATTTTTTCCAAGTAAGTCGTCCATCTTTTCTTAATTATTTTCTCACAGATTTTGCACCCTATACTAGTAAGTGACACAGGTCGATAATTTAATGGATGCTCCCTGATCCCACCTTTATAAATCGGTACAATGTTGGTTCTCTTCCAGTCCATTGGTAATTTTCCCACTTCCAGAGAGTATTTCATTATCTCATATAAGGATTTCACTAGTTCGTCAGCACATTCTTTCAAAATCCATCCCGCTACATTATCAGGTCCCACTGCTTTTTTCACATCTAGTCCTTTCATTATTTCTACTAGCTCCTCTGGGAGAAACTTAATCTCTTCCAGTTTATCACCAATTTCATAACTTTCACCTACCGGTACTCTTCAAAGTTCTCATCTTTAGTATATACTGAGTGTAGTGTATTGTTCATAACTTCACACATATTCTGGTCGTCATCATAAGTGGTCCCTTCAACTTTCAACCTCACTATTCTATCCCTTACCATCATTTTACTATTTACAAACCTATAGAACAGCTTAGGATCACTCACATTTTTTCACAACGTTCTTTTCATATTCTCTGGCTTCTTGTCTCCTGATTGTAGCATATACATTTCTTAAAGCTGTTCCAAGTTTCTCTATTACACCTTTTTCTAGCTGCCTTCCATGCCTGGTCTCTTTTCCTTGGCTTTCCTACATTTTTCATTAAACCAATCCTTTACCTTCATTGACTTATTACCTTGTTTAGGGACATATTTATTGACGACTCCTTCATATTTTGCTTTAAATACTCCACACTTCTCGTCTACACTATTTCGCTCCAGTCAACATCTCTGAAGTATTGTCTCAGTGACTGGTAGTCTCCTTTTGCATAGTCAAACCTATTTTCCTTGTGCTCCTCCCTCTCCACCATATTGGAATAACCCAATAGGATTTCTATGTCCATTACAACACGATCGCTCTTGCCTAAAGGTGGTAAGTATTTTATATCAGAAATTACATCTGGGTCTCTAGTAAACATTAGGTCCAATCTGGATGCTTCATCATTTCCCCTTCTTCTTGTATTTTCCTTTATTGTATATTTTGCACCAATACATTTTCTGTGACCATATCCAGTAGCCACTCCCCACGAGTTCACATTGCTGCCAGCTTCTCTCTGTTCCCAATCCACCTCTTTACAGTTGAAGTCTCCTACTATAATTAATTCATTGTTTCTACGAGTTAATTTTTCAATAGAAATAATAATCTCATCTTTGATAAATTTGTATTCCTCCTCTTCCCATGTAGGCCACTGCAATATCCGCCTTTTGATTGTCATCATCTGTCAATTCTACTGCAAATATTTCTGCTTTACTATTAGGGTACGATGCCCAATGCAGACGCAAAAATGGGCACTATTTTTTTTTATCGAGTTGCTTCTGTCAACCTATAACAGATTGAAAATTGGGGGTAGGGGGGATAAATAGCAAAAAGGCTATATTTTTAAAGCAAATCAAAAAAAATCTTGTATCTCTTATTCTTTAAAGAGAGAGAAGACAAATAAGAGATGCGTCTCCATTTTTTCACAAAACCATAAGGAGACGCAGGTATGTTTAAAACATAAAAACACACATAAAATTATATAAGTACTTACCTCATGGGTACCAGAAAGAAAGCATGGTACTTTTGGTTGTAAGTTGACAATGCTGAAGCAATAAAACGGACTGACATAGGCCTTATAATATATATTATTAGAGAGACATAAAATATTACTAAACATACTAATTGTTCATTGTAGGCCAATAACAAAACAGTTTAGAGGATGCAGGGAAGTAATATATGTAACATTCATGCTAATACGAGGTTTAAATCAAGCACCAGTCGCCAACCCGGGCATATTTGGGGAAAATAGGGATAGGAAATGGGCGGAGGGCCTGGAAATATAGTTATTTTTTCATCACTAGGCTGACAGGGCCCACACAAACATTTGACTGCTGGCAAGAACATGCTTAATGTGATTTTGAATTGCTGAGGGGGTAAAAGGGGTGCGTCTCCTTAGGGCCAGCAAAAAATTCTGGAGGTCCAATAGAGACGCATTTTTCAAACTGTTGCCATACCTCACTGGTAGAAAGCCATTCTCCCCACTATGTATGGTGTAATTAGGGTCGAGTTTCCTTCACCCAGGATAAAAGAAAAGGTTATTATGTTTAATAATGTTAACAAAATAAACACACATTTACAAGGACCTAAGGAGACGCAACCCGGCTACCCTAAGCAGACGTGTGCGTGCGTCTCTATAGGGCCCAGGGTTCTAGTTAAGGCAGCTTCGTCAATGGTGAAGGAAACTCAACCTTATTTATACCAGACATAGAGGAGAGTATGCTATGTTACCAGTGTAGTGTACGCCCTTCTGGCATCAATTTGAAAAAATGCGTCTCCATTGGATTTTACTATTTTTGCTGGACCTATGGAGACGCACCCTCACCCCCCTTCAGCCGTGCAAGTAAAAGCCTTTTGATCATGCAGTGTTATACTTCAACTCATGCACTATCAACCTGCAGTAATAGAAACGAGATTCAAATTAGGGAACTGTAAGAAATTTAGCTTTTTAAAAAAAAGAAATCCTTAGGTTTTCGTAAGGAATTTGCGAAAACATGATTTTTTTTTTAGTTCCTCTCATCTCACACAATAACATATGAAAATAATAAGCTGGTACTATGTGAGCATATTAGGTGATAGTTAAAGAATATTTTGGCCCACCATTCATGCATCTATTTACTCTGGTACTATGTGAGCATATTAGGTGATAGTTAAAGAATATTTTGGCCCACCATTCATGCATCTATCTACTCATCCTATGCCTGTGCAAGTTTTTTTGTTTCAAGTGCGTCTCCATTGGTACTCGTACCCTATTCAGATCAATCATTCTTGTTTTCAAGTTAGTATGCGTAAGAATTAGCACCCCTCCCCCAGTCTTGTCTTCTCTATCCCTTCTCCAGATATTATAGTTGTTCCATTCCATTCCCTCCAAACTTATCCCTTTATTTAGTTTAGTTTCACATAGACACAATATTAACCCTTATTTAGCGGGTGGTAAGGTATTTTACACCGTGCGGCCCAGCGGGCATAATCCCGAAATATTCGCTCACTTTCACTCGCCCTAGCGCCGTTAATATGGCTCCAATGCGAACGAAACTATAATTTTTGGAAAGAGCAACTCTTCGTATCCCCACATAAGTCTATTATGGATGTTATGAGCGAGGGTGGGAAGAGGTGAGGAAGAGGGGGTACTTTTTGGTCTATTTCTCGGGCGCATTTGGATGCGTTCGCTTTGCCCTGACTTCGGCATCCCGCCCTCTCTCTCTGGTTCGCTCGCTTTCCCTCTCTCGCGCGCTCTGTCTCTCTCTCTCATCCGTATATGTAATTCTCATTATTATTTTCTCTAATCTCTCTCTCTCTCTCTCTTTCTCTCTCTCTCTCTCTCTCTCTCTCTCTCTCTCTCTCTCTCTCTCTCTCTCTCTCTCTCTCTCTCTCTCTCTCTCTCTCGTCTCTCTCTCTCTCTCTCTCTCTCTCTCTCTCTCTCTCTCTCTCTCTCTCTCTCTCTCTCTCTCTCTCTCTCATCCGTATATGTAATTCTCATTATTATTTTCTCTAATCCCTCTTTCTTTATTTGCTTGTAATATTTCTGTATTATTATATCTTTTTCACTCTTTCTTCAGTTCAGTTTCTGCATTCTCTCTCTCTCTCTCTCTCTGTTTCGCTTGCTTTGCAGGATTTTGTTTTGTTTTTATATATAATATTATTTCAACACATTTCCAAATCACCCTATGGAGTAGTGTTGACGACTCATTTTTTTTTTGTGGTGTTCCCAGGAGGTGTAATCCACATGTGATTGAAGTAGGCAAAAGGCAGTTATGTGATTGAGGTAGGTAAAAGGCAGTTATGTGATTGAGGTAGGGAAAAGGCAGAGCTGCCTATAGCGAGTGTATGAATGTGATTGAGTTAGACAAAAGGCAGAACTGCCTATAGCGAGTGTATGAATGTGATTGAGGTAGACAAAAGGCAGAACTGCCTATAGCGAGTGTATGAATGTATGTATGAATGAATGACATGGATGTATGAGGTGGACCAAGAACCAGATGGATGGATGAGATTCGAAACTTATGGATGTAATGGGTGATGTTGCTGATGATGATGAATGCACTTGTGTTTGGGTAGTGTGCTATTCCACCATATGAATGATTGAATGACATGAATTCATGAGGTACTTTGAAATAGATGAATGAATGATTGAATGAAGTTATGAATGATTGGTAAGAAGGGAAGAGGTTAGAAGTGTTCCAGTGTGTAGTACTCGGTGTAGCAAGGAATAGGACAGAGTCCCACATCACACCGACTACACTTGGACGCGACTTCCCTCCTATGTCGGGGCCTCCTTGTCGTGTGACTGCAGACGTGGCACACCTTCTTTCCGGCCACCCAGCCAGCAGCAAGTTGGTTAGGGTTGGGAGGTACAGTCACAAGCCTGTGGGTCAAGAGGTAGTCCCGGCACTCAAGGCGGCTGGGCAAATCCACGATCGCCCTCGGAACTGGTGCCGCACGTGTGGTTCCGTGCTTACGGAGGATGGCCTCTATGATGTCCTTGGAGAACAGCCTTACAGAGGTCTTCTTTCCTGTGTGCGTCATCCACAGGTTGGATGCGTTGAGGACAGTGACATCAAGAAGATGGAGTACGACCTTCTTGTACCATTTACAGGTCTTCCTCAGGCAGTCAACAGCAGTGATCTGCATATCACTTTTGTCCACCAACCGCATGTTCACATTATACTCCAGGACAGCGTCAGGTTTGGAGATAACAACTACAGTCCTGTTGCCTGTGACACGGTCCTGCAGGTATCTCCTCTTCCCGCTATCTAACAAAAAACAAAAAAGTGAACAAAATCGCCGATATATAATAATTTACTTATCATTACTTACTATATCTTATAAACAATAGTAGGTAGCCAACTTACCATAATACCGATACACCAAACCGATACGCATGCGGTTTTGTTTATCACCTGTTTACTAAAGTGCCACCATTATCGATTTTCTTCGAGCCGACTCGAGCGGGAGGGTTACCAATTGAAGTTAAATCCGCTAGCATATATTGTTAGATGTAAGACATGATAAATACTACTAGAAATATGAATTGGCAAAATCCATATAATATCACTTCGAAATTGTTCTGAAATTTCAAAACAAAACCGCTAGTGTAAGTCATTGCTTCTAGATCGAAGTAAAGGTCTCTAGATCTAGCGGAAGTCGCTATACGTATTGGCAGTACTGCACACTGCCGACGGCGATACGTTGTTGACATTATTGTTGATGTTCCAGTGGAGGGATGAACAAAATATTTTCCTTGTCCAATAATAGCTATTTCATAGTCCCACAGGACTTATTTTGATATATTTATGACCCCTGGTATGAAGGTATGTTGCCAATATAATAATAGAGACAAATAAATAGTAAAAAGGACTAATAACCTAATAATAATGACAAATACCGAATGCTCCCTGTGACCGAACTGGCCATGGCCCATGTAGTTCGATTATGGGAGTGATCACTTGTAATGCCAAGCACAAATATTCAATCTTTCGTTGTTTATATTACCGGAAGAAATTTACTGAACGCCTGAAAATAATACGCGATAAAATGCTTGCAATCAAACTTTCAAGCAATTACAAGGTCACATGCAATTATAAAAAGGTATATTGTAGACCACAATCTTCGCCAAGCTTCGTTGTTGCTTGTACAGTATTATCGTGAGAAATGTACCGTACACCCTGGTTATCGTGAAAAATTTACCGAACGCCTGCAAATAATACGCTATAAAATGCTTGCAATCAAACTTTCAAGCAATTACAAGGTCAAATGCAATTATAAAAAGGTATATTGTAAACCACAATCTTCGCCAAGCTTCGTTGTTGCTTGTATTATCGTGAGAAATGTACCGTACACCCTGGTTATCGTGAGAAATTTACCGAACGCCTGCAAATAATACGCTATAAAATGCTTGCAATCAAACTTTCAAGCAATTACAAGGTCACATGCAATTATAAAAAGGTATATTGTAGACCACAATCTTCGCCAAGCTTCGTTGTTGCTTGTATTATCGTGAGAAATGTACCGTACACCCTGGTTATCGTGAGACATTTACCGAACGCCTGCAAATAATACGCTATAAAATGCTTGCAATCAAACTTTCAAGCAATTACAAGGTCACATGCAATTATAAATAGGTATATTGTAGACCACAATCTTCGCCAAGCTTCGTTGTTGCTTGTATTATCGTGAGAAATTTACCGTACACCCTGGTTATCGTGAGAAATTTACCGAACGCCTGCAAATAATACGCTATAAAATGCAAAGGAAATTTCTTGTAGAGTGCAATTTTGAGGACGTAATGTGCTCTGAGAGAGAGCGGAGCGGTGATTAGGAGCATAAATTACCTCCTGACCGCTCGCCACGGCCGCCGTGGCCCGTGGACCTACTGAGCTTTACTCCACTTACATCTACCCTCCCTCCCTCGCCACACAGGGAATTATATAAGAAAATTACCGTATTTTAGGGTTTTTGCACTCGTGTTGCACGATCGTTGCAAGACAACCAGTGATCGTAGAAGGATGGTTCGGGTGTCATTAGAAAGCTCAATATATGCCCTTTCAGGGATACATACTTGTATTATGCTCTGGGTCTTGTTTATGCATGAAAAAGAGCACGGAAACAACCCCATTTAGGGTAAAAATAAAACCCGCTGGGCGGCACAGTGAAATATACTCCACTACCCGCTCGTAAGGTGATAAAATGCTTGCAATCAAACTTTCAAGCAATTATAAAATTTAAATTGTACTTACCAACACCCACACCAGTATGTTTTTCGTCAGGAACGTCTCCATTTTGCTCAACGGTCTGTGCAACATCAACCACAACATTTGCGACACGCAAATTATGCTTGGGGTGAAAGCCTATGATCGGCATATTTTCGTCTTCCGAGTCATCCACACTATCAAAACTCTCACCCAGACCTTCCATGGTTTCATTCAACAGCCTATTAGAAAGTTCTGAAGAGTTCAGCATGATATCTAGTTCCTGGGCGGTGAGCCGGGCGTGATGAGTGATGAGCCGGGCGTGATGAGTAGGGTGGCGCGACGCACTAGGGGCCACCGAATCGGACACGGGCAAATCTTGACCTTCCATTACGGCTGCTTGAGGGTTACTGAGTCACGGTCATGCAGTGGGGATGTGTGGGTGGGACCTTGTAGTACACCGCCTGACCACCAAGTTTCGCTTTCCACCTAAATTAGGGCGGGGATACGCCCACGGACTTTAGTCGGACCCCGCCATTTAGTCCAATTTTCTCGATTCGGACTTAAGTCGGGTCCCGATCTTTAAGGGTTAAGGGTTCTTCCTGTCTGATGTAATCATTAATTTCTAATTTCTTTGATATCAGCCCATCCACATTGCTATAGACCATCTTGCACCTGTTGCTTTTACCATTAAGATTGATATTCCCTGCCTTTATCCTACTATTTATACTATTTCCCTTTCCTGTTGCACCTCTCCCTCCAATCCTTCTTCCTGTACCACCACGTCTTTTCTCCCCCTCTCCGCCCCTATCTTCTCCCCCTTCTTCAGGTACCACTTCTTTACTTTCCCATCCATGTTCCTGTAGAAAAAATCCCCCTTCTCCCCTTCTGATCTATTATCGTTCTTTTCTTTGACTTCTCGATTTATTTCTCTCATTTTCTCCCTCTTCCGCATTTAGATCTTTCCTTAGTTTAACATTTCTGTATTCCCCCTCCTGACTTAACTTCCAGCTGGATCTGAGTACCTCTTCTGCTACTTTGGTTGACTTAAATCTAATCTTCATTGGCCTCATTTCTCCTTTCTTGTATTTCCCTAGTCTCCAACAATCCTCTACCTCTCTCTTCCATCCCTCCTTATCTTGTCTATCTATCACATCAATCATCTTCTCAACTTTCTTCATCTCCACACCTTTTCTCGTATTTCTATCTGATATTTCCTCTTCTACATCTCCAAACATAATTACACACCTCTTCTTGTCAATAATATCACTGACCTGTTTCTCATTTTGTCTGATGGCATTAACCCGGGAACTGCGGGGAGACTCTTAAGAGTTCCCCCGGCGGACTGCGGGAAGACTCTTAAGAGTCAGAGAAAAAAAAATTGACTTTAAACCGATTTTTTTTTTTTTTTTTTTTTTTTTTTTTTTTTTTTTTTTGGGCCCCTGGGCCATGCAAAATATCACTCCTCTACCTCCCCTCCTTCCCCACTTTCCTCCCCTCCTTTAGTTATCACCTATTTTCCCTGTTATTCCCTTATTCTGAGGTATATTTTCGTGCTAACATTAGCGAGTTGTAAGCAGGGCGTTGTCATCACTGATAGCAAGCGAGTGCAAGAGAGAGAGAGAGAGTATTGATCGACTGTGTCTCAGTGGCCTTGGGGGAAATTGGCGGGAAAGCAGGTTGCCTCACCCATACATTCTATAACTCGCGGCCTATAATTATCTCCGATTTTGACCATCCAAACGCTGTTTTCACTCGTTTTATTGTTGTTTCAGGTTAATACCTTTATAATCAACCCATAATAGGCGCGTATGGATAAGTATTAATGCTATTTATGGTAAAATGAATATTTTAGTGATGGAAACACCTCAAATACGTCAGCACAGGCGGACGTTTCTAATTACCCCCATGCGCACTTCTTAGGTTAACTACCCTCTTGTTCAGGTTCTCCTCCTGCTGTCCCTTTTGCTCCTCAATAATTGCTTTTAGTTGTACCTCTGCTTCACCCACTCGATCACCCCTGACATTTTTCATTTGAGATACCTCTTCCTCCATTTTTTGTGTCCTGTCCTGGTTTGTTTTCACTCCCTGTTTTAGCCCAGCATTCTCCTCCCTCAATTCACAAATCTCTCTCTCAGCCCTCTCCCTATACCCATCATCTATCTCTTTTACTCTCTCATTTAAATGTTCTTTGTATTCCTTAATCTGTTCTTTTAAAGCCACATTCTCCGATACCAATTCGTTGACCCTAGCAGTTAAATCATTTAAACCCTCCCCTGGGACGCGGCTCTCTTCCACTACAGTCCCAATGGTCTTCCTCCACCCCTCCACTTCCTTCCTCCACTTTATTAGTCCCATCAGATTCCTATTCAGGAAGGTGATCTGGTCCTCCTTACCTTCAGGAAAGCCTGAATAATCCTCTTCCTCCTCATAAAAACATTCCCCACTCGTATCCGTGGCTTCGGTGTCAGCCATTGTTGTTGTCATGTGATGTCACCAGCCTTACCAGCTGATTTTTCAAAACAAGCTCCCTAACTTTTTATACATTCATATTTTTAAATAACTTTCACTGAATACTTTCTTGTTAGAATATTATTAGCGGGACAATACACAATAATCTACTGTCTACCCCACTTTAGGCAAGGCAGATGGTAGTTTGTGGAGTGCCAGCCAATGACGTCCGCTTCCGCTCGTCTCTCTCGTGTGTGCATGGTGGCGCTGTGTATGTTTCTATCTACAGTAAAAGTCCGTTAATTCGACGACCGATGATTCGAATCTCCCAATAGTCCGAATTTTTCAATTTGAGGCCAAATCCGAATTCACCTGATGGTCCGAATTTCAAGAAGTCCCAAAGTCCCCTTTTTGAGGCATTAGGCCACTCAAATGACACATAATGGAGCACACACATATCATATGTTCATGAATTCACTTTAAAAGTTTACCATTGTCATTGTAGCCTATTACCTACTTCAAAACATTCAGATTAATGGTCAAAGGAAGCTACTTATATAAACGTAAACACCTTCTTCTTCCACATCGTCTGCTAGAGAGTTTGTTTTGCTCTTGAACGCATCCGTGGGACGCTCCGATGCGCTACTGGCTTGTACCGCATTTTCTGCAAGCGCATTCAGTCTTGAGCTTGAAAACGCACCTTTGGACGTATTAGTCTTGAGCTTGAAAACGCACCTTTGGACGTTCCGATACGCTACTATTTATAGTTCAGTGATCGGAGCGTCCCAAGGGTGCTTTCAAGACAACAAGACAAGGGTGCTTTCAATACAATATAATATAACAGAGCACGTCACAAAAGGAAAATCACAAAATGAAAATTACAAGAACCTCTCAGGGAAGTGCCGTTGTTAAGGCATTACTTCCCGAACCACATCTGATCTTCAAGAGCAAGACAAACTCGCTAGTAGACGGAAGAAGAAGAAGACGTTTATATCAGCAGATTCCTTTGACCATTAATCTGAATGTTTTGAAGTAGGTAATAGGCTACAATGACAATGGTAAACTTTTGAAGTGATTTCATGAACATATGATATGTGTGTGTGCACCATTGTGTCATTTGGGTGGCCTAATGTCTCAATGTTTTCGTCATACACAGGTTCATAGGGGTAAAGTCCGATAATCCGAAAAATCCACTAATCCGAACGAGGGCCGGTCCGCTGCCCTTCGGATTAACGGAAGTTTACTGTATCTATCTATCTATTGCCGGACGCCGTGATCCCCGAAGGGGTTGCCACGAACAAAACGCCTCCATGCACCTCTGTCCTCAGTCAGTCTATGCCCCTCCTCCCATCCAACACCACCTTCACTCATATAATTCTTCATTCCATCCTTCCACCTCTCATTCGGTCTACCTCTCCCTCTCTGTCCTTCCACCTCGCTCTCGTACACTCTCTTAGTCATTCTCTCGCTTCCCACACGTTCCATATGGCCGAACCATCTCAAAGTGTTCCTTTTCGCACTTTCCAGCACATCTACATCCACACCACACCTCTCTCTTACTTCCTCATTCGTCTGTCTATACCTCCATGTAACTCCACACGTAACTCATTTCCACCCCTCTCACTCTTGGTCTGAGTCTCTTCAAGAATGTCCATGCTTTGCTCTCGCAAGTCAATGTCGGGATTACCACACTGTCATGCAAGGACTTTTTTACTTCCATGCTGACCATTCTTATTTCTTGTTACTGCTTTCAGCATTCCTACAACCCTCTTCCCCTGTTGCACCCTCTCCTGCACTTCTTCATCCATACTCCCATCTTTACTTAACACACTGCCCAATTACTTAAATGAGCTGACATTTTCCATATCCTGACTGTTCAACCTTATCCGACACTTTTTAGCTGCACCCCTTTCAAAGACCATAACCTTGCTCTTCCCCGCATTTAACTTCAGATTCCGTTTTTCACACACTGTTCCAAACATATTTACCAGACCCTGCAACTCCCATTCACTATCGCTCATCAGAACTGTATCATCGGTAAACAGCAGTACAGGTAGCTTCCACTCGTTTTCCTCCCTTCTCAGCGGTACACCAACATCCACTGCTCTTTCTTGTATTTCTTTCATGACTCCATCCATATATATATATATATATATATATATATATATATATATATATATATATATATATATATATATATATATATACCCGGTATATATATATATATATATATATTTATATATATATATATATATCTATATATCTATATATATATATATATATATATATATATATATATATACTGTATATTGAACATCCATGGGGACATCACACATCCCAACCCAACATTCAGCTCAAAGAACTCGCTCTGCTCATTCTCCACACATACTGACGTCTTTGCACCCTCATATATGCTCTTCACTGCTTTCAGCAACTTGCCATCTACTCCATAATAATTATATTCTCAGTACTTTCCACATACCTTCTCTATCCACTCTGTCATAGGCCTTCTCCAAGTCCATAAAGGCAACGTACAACTTTTGTTGCTTCTCCAGATATTTCAGGGCAAAAATCTGATCTACGCATCCTCTTCCCTTCCTAATCCTGTCCTGCTCGTCAACTATCCATTTCTCCGTTCTCGCTCTCACTCTCAATCATTACCCTACTTTACACCTTCCCTACTACGCTTAGAAGACGTATTCCCCAGTGGTTACCACACACTCCTCTTTCCCCTTTACCCTTATACAGGGGGACTATTATGCCTATCTTTCAGTCATCAGGTGCACTCCTCTTCTCCCATGCTAGTTTACACATTTTCCATACCCATGCAATCACTGTCTCATCACCATACCTTAGCATTTCCCCACACACTCCACCTATTCCTGATGCTTTCCCCATCTTCACTCTTTTCATGGCTTCACACACTTCTGACCTGATTCCCACCTCCTCCTCCACTACTTCTTTTCTTCTCCCTCCCATACTCCACCCATTTATGTTTGCTGGCACTTCATTCCTTACATTATTTTGCAAGTTTTATATTATAATTCAGCAAATCGTTGAAGTACTCCCTCCATCTTTCGACTCTCTCTTGCTTCTCGGCTATCACTCGCCCAATCTTATCTCTCACACCCTTACTGTTTCCCTTGCTGCCTGCCCTAACATTCTTGACCTCTTTCCAGAACAGTTTCTTACACTCCCTCCATTTTACACTCGGATTCCTTCCAAATTCCTCATCTACTCTTCTCTTACTTTCCTTCACCACTCTTTTTCTCAAAGTACTCCACTCTTTTCTGTCTTTCCAAATCTTCATTCCCTTCACTACCCAACCATTCTCTATATGCTTTCTTCTTGTCTTCAACAGCTATTTTTACCTCTTCAGTCCACCATGCTGTTCCCTTCACTCCCCTCCCTCTTTTCCTTACTCCACACACCTCACATGCTGCACATATCTCTTCCTTAAACACTTTGCTCACCTTTTCCACTTCCTCCATACCCTCCAGGTCAAACCTACCTAGTCATCTTTCTACTGCTCTCTTGTGTACTGTACGTGTACATAATACAAAAAAAATTGACGCGTACACTTTGTATGCATGTATGTATATACAGTACTCAGGCACATACCCCATAGCTGGGGTTGGCTGACTTAAAACATAGCCCGAACTGGGGAAACAAAAATATACTGTATATATACCGGTATATACTGTATGTACTGTATATATATATACAGTATATATATATAAGTAAAACCCCTCCCATCCGGTGCTCTCAGATCCGGAAACCCAAGAGATCCAGACAGGCATTTCGATCCAGACTCATGTTTCAGCCAACCAGACTTGTCTGGATGGCTTGGGAAAAATATAAGTCAATCCGGAAACGAACGAGACGAATACAAGTTTCCACACATATTATTTACATCCAGTGTTAGATATCCAGACTTGTATGTCAGCCATCCGGATTTGTCTGGATGGCTGAAACCTAAGTCTGGTTGTTTAAGTTAGATATCCGGACTCATGTTTCAGCCATCCGGATTTGTCTGGATGGCTGAAACCTAAGTCTAGTTGTGTAAGTTAGATATCCGGACTCATGTTTCAGCCATCCGGATTTGTCTGGATGGCTGAATATACAGTATGTCCGGACTTTCGGCAGATCCAGACAGGGTTCTCCCCCAATTAGTCTGGATGGGGGAGGTTTTACTGTATATACTGTACAGTATATATATATATCTATCTATCTATCTATTGCCTGACGCCGTGATCCCTGAAGGGGTGGCCACGAACGAACCGCCCCCATGCACCTCTGTCCCCAGTCACTATAGATATATATATAGAGATATATATATATATATACAGTATATATATAGGTCGCCCAGGAGAACACCCAGAGACTCAGGCCCATTTGGGTTCTCCAGCAAAAGACTCCCAGGTCCCAGACCTCCCAGAGAGGTTCTGGTCTCAGCAGGAACACGCACAACGAAGATCACCACCACAGTGCCCTCCCACCTCACATCCAGGCATGACCTTTCATTTATACACCGGCACCTTGGGCCAGGTGCCTGACGGACTATCATCTAGTCCAACTGGTGCCTGACTTATCTATTCATAAGCATTCTCCATTTATTCATTTTCATTACCACTTCTCTTGCCTGTTCTTCAGTCATCACTCTACCTTCCAACTCTTGTACTACGCCATCTCTCTATCTCATCCGAGGTCTTCCTCTCCCTCTACCTCCCCTTGTTTCTGACTCATATACTCTTTGTAAGCCTTTCATCTCCCATTCGTTCAACATGGCCATACCAGCACAGCACCCTTCTGTCCACTCTGGCTGATAAGGGTTCCTGCTGTCCCACTCTCCTATGTACCTCCTATGTACAATATCGAGTAACCTAAAACCGAGTCAACAATGTTCAGAAGTTGTTAAGAAGGCAAACAAAATAATTGGCTTTATAGGCAGGTCATTTGTGCATAAATCCAAAGAAGTTATCCTAACCCTTTACAATTCCTTAGTCCGCCCTCTTCTGGAATACTGCGTTCAATCCTGGTGCCCTTATTACCAAAAAGATATAAACAAGCTAGAACAAGTTCAACGTAGAGTTACCAAAATGATACCTAGCCTAAAGAACAAACCATACGAAGAGCGTCTTAGAGAATTAAATCTATTTCCTTTAACCCAGCGCAGATTAAGAGGTGACTTAATTCAAGTGTTCAAAATCATCAAAGGCATCGACAATATGGACTGTAGTAAGTACTTCACTATCGACCAATCTAATTACACGCGGGAAACGGTTGCAAAATTATTGGTAAATCTTTTAACTCACACGAATCTAAGAATTTCTTCTTCAATCGAGTTGTCAACTTGTGGAATGGGCTTCCCCGAAACGTTATAGACTGCATCACCGTTGATTCATTTAAACTCCGCCTAGACAAATATCTTGCATCAAACCCGCGACTGACTGCGTTTGTAAATGAATAACTATATTTTATCCCCCCCTCAGTTACTAACCCATCTGTCCCCTACTAACTTTCTAATCCTGCCACGGACTTTAGTTCCAGGGCAGTAATTCCCTTTCCAATGTTCCCTTACCCACTCTAAACCACTGTTTGGACACTTGATCCTCAGTGTTTTGGAGGACAAGCAACCTAGAAGGGTCACTAGATATGTTGTTGCTTGATTTCCTTTGTACTCCTTTGTACCTCTTCATTCCGCAATCTGTCTACGCATCACTACACACATACTCCTCAAGCAGCTCATCTCCATCACATCCAACTTTCTTCTCTTGTGCCTTCAAAGACAATGTCTCAGCCCCATACATCACTGTTGGTACGGTTGCGCTAATAAGTCATGTTCCAGCTGTCATTACGTTTGGCTCGCTCTGTGCTGTATTAATGTCTGTCAGATGTTGAATAGGGTGGGTAAGTGTAGGAACATGTTTGTATATCTCACTCGATATGAAGAAATGAAGCTTAGATATTGCTGATACCAATTACAGTACAGCATTGATCAAAACATACTTTGTGTACAACTATCCCTTGATACATTGCACTTTTAGATTTCATTCAGAGATTTCTCACCTTCCACATACTTCCCATTGCTCCGAAAACTTTCCTTCCTTCACATACTCTCTGTCTAACATTCATTTCCACACCTGCATCCCTGCTTATCACTCCTTCTAGATATCTAAAACACTCCACTTGTTCCAGTATCTCCCCATCCAGTCATACATTTAGATTTACCCTACGAGCATCTCCATTACACACCATCACTATACTTTAATTAAAAACACTAATTCAAGCAAGGGATCCTGGGCTGCCATCTGTCCTCCGAGGTGCAAACTCGATTTGGAACCTGGGAGGCCATCCATACTCCGAGGGGTTCAAAATCTGACAAGTGGGGCAGCTCTGAACAGGGCTAGCTGGAGTGCTGCCATTAGGCCAGAAGCACTGTCTTTAAATTTATGAGTGTATGGAGTGTACAGTATTTAGCAATTATTTGTACAGTGGTGTACTTGGGATGTTTATGATGCCACTTGGAAGCTTGCATCAAAGTCTTTCTCAACATTTTATACCTTGCTCCTAGATGTAACCATGGTGCTCATAGTATGTTCATAACTGATAAAGAAACAAAAATTTAGTTTCAATACCTGGCACCAGCGAACTTGACAATCTTGATCCCTAACCTTGTTGTAACTCAACAGGGGCTAGAGCAAACGGGCTGTACATTTTGACACCTATTTCCTGGTTGACTCTCCCAAATTATAGAAATCTCAGCTTGATTGCTTTCATTCTTTTTGAATTATAAGAAATTAAGGGGTCACGATTTCTGTCGTCGCTGGCGCTGGGTAAAGTATGATTAGTATAGTGTGCAGAGCAAGCAAAATATATTGAAAACTATTACCTCACTTTTCATTCTTCCATTATACCTTACAACTCTGACCGTAGCTTTTGGGTCAATATGTGTTTATCATTCTTCCAGATGAACCAGTATGCCTCAGTGATGGCTGCACTCGATCTAAATGTTGAAGTTGGTGCCACGACCGCCAACCTTCAAACCTCCAGTTCCCCTGCTACCAGTGGCACCACCTCTGAACCCATTGTTACATCATCTACCACCACCACCACCACCTTCCTCAGCTCCACTACTCTGCATGATACTTCAGGACCTAAGTAAGTCATAAAATGTATGTTTATATAAATTCTCTGTATTATAATGTAAAACTTGCAAAATAAACAAACCAAAACTTGGACGAACAGTAAAAAGACAAAACAACTTATCAAAATCGCTATGTGGAAACAACGCTTAACCACTTCTGTACCGGCGACGTCTTTTTAGTTTCATTCTAGCTACATTTAGACAATTTTGTGTAGTTTTGGAAGGATCTGTGGTAGTATAAAGGGTCAAGCGATATAGTTGGAAGCCTGTTCATTGCCGGAGGTTCTTTTTAAGCTGAATAAAATCGTCTAATAGTTGCCAGAATATAATGATCAGATAATGAAAAATACATCACCGGTACAGAGGGGTTAAGCAAAATAATAATTTATAAATAAAAGCACACAATCCACCATAGGGTGTACATCACTACATGAGCAAGTTAATCTGGTTTCCAAGCAAACTAATCGCACATATAACAATGCACTATCGTCATGTTCAAGGAATTAGTCAGTTTGGGAAGTACGGGACGTTCTGGTAAATTTTACTAAATAGTAGAATGTAAATTATTTAAAACTAAAGACACCTAACCCATTAAGGAATATGTATCGGGGGTTATATTGTTTAGATACCTTTTTGCCTCTTACCTTGATTTTCCTTGTAATGCTTGTAGTCCAGGTAACACTGTAAAAACATGTTGAAAGGTAAATCATAGAGGTAACTGATTTGAAGCAAAGACACTGGTGGCTTTTCTATATATATTTATTTAACACAAAATAATTTATAGAACTATGCGGTTTGTAAATAGTTATAAGGTCTGTGTAGATACTGTATTGCCCAGCAGGGAAGTATCTACCTAATTAAAAGCAGTAAGCTGGCTAACAACTAGATTGAGCTATTATTCCTGTAATCCCTTCCTGTAAAGAATAGATGAATTAAGAATAGCGAAAATAGGTAAACGGTACACACACTAATTGCACAGTATCGCACTGTCACTGTAATGTCACTGTATTAATTACCACGGCCGCTTGAAGGGGTAATCTTCCTAATGGGTGGCTGTTCTGCTACTGGTCCAAGACTGGGGGCTCGAGCGTGCCGGCTTCATACCAGTGTGGAGTCATACGATATTAGTTGCTAGCAATCATCTTGGTGTTGCTGCAATTCTCTAAAGGGAGCGTGAGAACCCCTGCTTAGCTTGCAAGAATTGTACCAAGGCCTTTATAGGTGGGGTGATCTTCTATAGGGGAGATCATGCCCAATTAGAATGTACAGTAGTATACTTAAGTAAGTGAATAATTGTTATAAGGGTGTGAGTTATACAAGTGATTATATGAGTTACCCTAGAGTGTACAGTCGCTCAAAATGCGCTGTTACACCGCTCGGCCACGTAAAGTGAGGCCCACCGAACATACATATTATCCCTATCATCCCTATGACCTACATAACCCTATTCCCAGTGTATAGCAATGCCAAAGAAGGTATGAAAGGGTAAGGACTAACTTACACAGTCGCTTCGGCAGTTGCCAGCTTAGCCTTACGTCTACGAGTCAGGCGATCAACCCTGAAAGATAGGCGAAGGAAGAGGCCTACAAGGATTAGAATTATTACTGAGAGAGCCAAGGTAGGGGTTAGTACTGTAGGATAGAGAACGTCTGGGCTGATGGACATGGGGAGAGATGAACCAATGAGATTAGTAAACTCAGAAGAATTCAATGCATTTAACATTTTAATGCTACGTGACTTGATGATTAGGTCTGAGGAGTTGCCTGTGATAGAAATGTTAAGAGGGATGAACTCAGAAGAGAGGTTAGTAATCAGGGCTTGGTGCTGATGAGAAGGCAGAGTATGAATGAGTGAACTCCTTACTTCACAGTGATCAGGGGCCTGATATATCCCTTGTGCATGAAATACATTTCTAGAATCTTTACAAATGAGAGACACCTGGGTCTGGCTAGGGAAGTAAAAGAACTGAATATCTAGCAAGTGTTTATGAAACACGGGGAGCTCAGGAGCTGGGGCGTACGTACAGTCTTTCATAGCTCCAGTGTCAGTCACAGTGGCTTGAGTCAAAGTAAGTTCGCATGCAGTTTTGTCCGGGGACGTAAAGGAAAACACATACGCTGGACACACATATAGATGAAGATACGAGGACCGACATAAGTTAAGTGCGTCATTGTCAGTCACAGTCACAAGTTGAAGGTCGTCGGAGACGAGCATCATGTCTGCTGTGTCAGTCACGGTTAGTAATCTTCCGTCTAAGAGAAACGGGAACGGAATAATCCTCCAAGCATTGAACATATGTGAGGACTTGAACGGAATGTGGACTAAAATGGATGAGTGCGTAAGAACTGCTTCCAGTAGAGGGTAGTAGAACTCGCATTCACCTGCATCAAATAGCGGCATCAGGGAATACTGATCTTTCGCTATGTCAATTGCCGTACTGAGATGTTCTACAGGCACTAGGTCACTGGTGACTCGGCTTAGGGCAGCATCAAAGAGATTTGCTAGAACCCTCTTCGTACCCTGAAATAAATCGCTAACATCATCCTCAGTAGCTTGCAAGATCTCTGACAAGTAAATTACTTTATCTGTGGAATGTCCATCAGAAACTAGAGAATTAACAACTTGTGTCAAGTTATTAATAGTCGTAATTACCGAGTTAACTGTCGTGAAGACATCCGTCATTGCTATTGAGTCGTACTTCAAGACTCTATTCATGGCTCTTGCTGCTGTCTCCAGTACACTAAGTCTCTTTCCCAGCTTTTCAACATTAGAAGCTTGGGCTGTTCCAAAGAGCTCATGGGAGATCAAGCCAACAAAATTGAAAAGTCCTCTCTTTGTACGCCGTGAGTGAGCGTGTTTGGCTACCTGGATAGGGTCTTCAGGCAGGACCAATTGGATCTTCCGTAAGTTACGATTCATACGAGCTACACGTGAGCGTTGGCGTATAACTGTAAGTCGTAAGTCACGAGGCAGTGTCTGATTAGTCAGTAGGAAGGTAAATGTAGAGTGTAATTTGTCTAGGCGACGTTGGAGCGTCTCAACACTACGGGGAATGTCAAAGAGGTCTCCGAAATTATACTGAACTGCTACTACATCTTCCGCAATTAGCACTCTCCCTACTTGGGCAACAAGGGCGCCGGGCTTCAGCAACGAAGGTGATGCTGCATCAGCCACTATTAGTGTTCCAAGTAGTAGAAGTGTTTTCACTAACCAGTTCATCTTTCTCTGACGAAAGGAGAATATTCTATTAGAAATGTGTACTAATTGAATACTTCACTCGCCCAGTAGGATGTACTTGGGTGAGCGGCCTGCTCTGTTAGAAGTGTGACGTTAACAGAACGGTGAGTTGGTTTGGTTTTAGTCTTTTCTACACACCTGGGTGTGCGGCTTGTTTCATTAGATATGCTATCTCAATAGAACAATGATCCACTCTGCTAGCAGAACGGAGCTTCCGCTTATACTCATTGACGTTCGCGGAGTCAGTCGACAGGGGTGCAGTGGGTTGCACCGTCGAAGGTGAGGGAATAGGTGTGAGTGCTCCATCTGCTGGGAGTTCAGGACTCACACGTTTCAACCTATCACCATGGATTACTTCTACCTTGTTAGTGGTAGGGTCTCGAACCTCAAACTTGTTACCGGATGTTGTGTCCGTAACGACATAGGGTCCACTATACTTAGGCGAGAGCTTAGACATTCTCGTCGGATCTAGGCACATAACTTTGTCACCTACGTCAAGGACAGTTTGCTGTGCTCTTTTGTGCTGTTTCCTTATCATTTCTGCACGGGATGCCTGTAAATGATCTCGGACTTGGTGGTGGATCTTGCTAAAGACCTGGAGTTGTCTCTTAGCATAGTCCTTCTAGATTGTAGACTGGTGTGCTAGGCTTGGAGAGTAGTTCATATGGCAGAATCTTGTCCTGTCCATAGACTATGTAGTGTGGCGTCTTACCTGTAGAGGAGTTTACAGAGCCGTTTACACAAGCTGCTACCTGTGGAAGCCAGTCTTCCCACGCTTCCTGGAGCGGGTTTGTTACATGGCGTAGGACTTCTAGGAGGGTCCTGTTCATGCGTTCAACCAACCCATTTGAGGCTGGGTGGTATGCTGCAATGTACGATTGCTTGATATTGTAGATATCACAGATACTTGCAATCACCTGGTTCTTGAATTCCAACCCGTTGTCTGAGAGGAGAGTCTTAGGGCAGGAGAACGGACAGATGAGATGCGTTACTAGTGCATGAGCAACTTCATCCGCTGTTTTAGTTTTAAGCGGGGCTAGAACTACGAATCTTGAGAAGAAATCAACACATACTAGAAGATACTGTGAATCCTGGTGACACCGCGGCAACTTCAGCAAGTCCACTGATACAGTGTCGAATGGAAGTGAAGGCGTTGGATACTCCAAGATTGGTGCGGGACCATCACAGGTTCCCTTGTGCTGGGCACAGGAGAGACATCTTGCTATGTGTTGTTCAATATCCTTTCTCATCGTTTTCCAGTAGTACTTCTTTCTGGTAGCGTCAAGTGTTCTGTCCCGTCCTGGGTGACCAGCTTGGGGAGCATCATGTTGCTGTTGAAGTACTGCTTCAGTGAGAGTATCTGGAATCACTACACGGGGTCGTGTGTCAATGGCTTTGGGAATAACTCTAACCAAAAGTCCGTCCTGCAATTTGAATTGCGTGAGGGGGACCGGTAGTGCTGGGAGAGTTGTAGCATCACCTGATTCCAGATAATTGATGACTGTGGACCACAGAGGATCCTTGCGTTGGTCTTCTTGCACCTGGGCGTGTGTTAGCGTCGGTAGCTGGATCACTGGGGCCACTTGCACATTTCGGGAGAGTGCGTCCGCCGCCACGTTAGCCAGACCTTTGATATGATACAGAGTCGGATCAAACTGTAATACCGTTTCGTACCACCGCGCTAGTCTGCCAGTGAGATTCTTACCACCCTTGAATATCTTCGTGACCGCCTCATTGTCGGTGTAGAGATCGATCGGATAGCTGAGGATGATATCTCGGAAATGCTTCAGGGCCCAAGCTACTGCAAGGGTTTCCCATTCCGTAGAGTGATACCTAGTCTCGGCATCATTCAACACTCTACTTGCGTAACCAATGACTCGCATTTTGCCTCGTTCATCTGGCTGCATCAGTACAGCTCCAAGACCTTTGAGGGATGCATCGGTGCAAAGTGTGAATGTTTGATCATAGTCAGGGAAAACTAAGATAGGTGTAGAGGTGAGAGCCTGCTTAAGGCTAATGAAGGCTTCCTCTTGCTCTGGGCCCCATTCGAACGGTGCTTCCTTTCGGAGCAGTTGGGTCAGAGGCCTTGCCAGACTCGCATAGTTCTTCACGAAAGAACGATAGTAGCCTGATAAGCCAATGTAGCTTCGGATATTCTCTACAGTTTTCGGTCGTGGGAAATTTTGTACCGCACGGATCTTATCATCCATAGTGTGGATTCCTTCTACGTCTACTTGATGACCTAGGAACTTGATTTTTCTTTTAAGGAAGTCACACTTGCTGATCTTGATACGTAAACCTGCCATTTGTAGTCTTTCCATTACTTGTTGGAGTTTGTCGAAATGAGAATCATGATCTTTACTACAGATTATGATGTCGTCCAGGTAGGCAAAGACTGAGTCACCCAAGAGGCCCGCAAAAAGGTTGTTGACTAACCTTTGAAAGGTGAGGGGTGCGTTTCTTAACCCAAAAGGCATGCGTAACCATTCGTAGTGTCCGCTCGGGGTCGAGAAAGCAGTGACTTCCGTTGACTTTTCATCCATTCCAACTTGCCAGTACCCGCTGAGGAGATCTAGCGTACTGAACACTGTATTCCCTTTTCCAATGCCTTGTAGTAGCTCGGACAGTACAGGCATGGGGAATCTATCAGGTATGGTTGCTTGATTGACCTTGCGATAATCAATCACTGGGCGCCATCCTCCATCCTTCTTAGGAACCAGGAAAAGAGGTGAATTCCATGGCGAGGATGAATGTTGGATAACCTTTTGCTCAAGCATGTCGTCTACCATCCCTTTAACCACATCCCTTTGACAGTGTGGCAATCTGTATGCCGCTGTGTAGACGGGGTTGGTGTCTGGTTTTAGAGGTATGGAATGCGTTGTCAGATCCGTTTTACCTAGTCGTTCTCCTGGGAGCGCAACGACATCTCTGAACCGCTGTAGTAAGCTCAGAAGGGAGTCCTCCAGTTCTGGAAAGTCTACATTCTTGAGGTGCAGCTTGATAGGATCTGATTCTGACATCTTGGAAGGTTTCGATGCTGTCATCACAGCTATGGGCGCTTGAGCGGAGGGCCACTCCGGGGGTTCTGGATCTACTGGATAGTCGTACACAAGAGTCTTACCGATGGTACAACCGGACTGCAGCGTAATTGGACCATTAGATCTGTTGTAGACTAGTATCTCCGCCCTTGAGTTATCGTGTAACTTGTACAAGGTTGACTCGAGAGCTAGTCCCTTTACACATGCACTTTCACTTAGACAGATTACATCCGTGCCTTTCTTTAGTTTGGGTAACCTAACTGGAAGGTGTGCACCCTCTCTAGCACGAATCCTTTGTTTTCCGGAAACTACTATGGGATACAACCGAGAACCCTGACCTGTTGATCCAACACTCTGGATACTTGGAGTAGGGAACCCCAAGGACCGTGCAGGTAAATTGTCCATTCTTGCTGGTACAGTCGCTGCAATGGTCGAGTGAAGGAGAGGTCGTGGATTCTGCATTGTAGAATACGTGTGGCGGTTGTATGTCATACTCTGCTCGGAAGGATCTAAGACGATGCGGTTGTCCTTCATCGTTTCAATGCCGATGAGGCCATCAGCTGGGAGTGGAAAATCCTTTATCACGTAAAACCTTGTCTTGATGTTCGGGTCTCCGCGACGTGTGAATCTAAACGGAATGTCCACCATACCAACTAGTTGTTGTTGTTGTTGTTGTTCCCCAAGCTGCCTGGCCGAACAGCCCCAAGGCCCTGAGCAAGGCCAAGGCCATAACCGAGCGCCCCCACAGAACCCTCCCCGCCGACCACAACAAAGCCTGGGTGACCGAAGCCACTCCATGGCGGGGAGCTGAGGAGGGTGCGGAAATGCCCGGGAAACCAAAGCCCCACCCAGGGCCCTGTGTCCCTCAGCAATTATGAAGAGAAAGTTGAGGGGCAAGGGAAAAATGTGACGCTTTGGCTTCCAATCTTGGTAGATTGGGAGGTCAATCCACGTTAGAGACGCCGTCACTTGAGATCTAGAAAATATATAAGTAAAAGGAACAGTCAGAGTAAGCTATGGGTATGGCAGAGATTGCTCAGTTCTCACTCTAATAGACCAGCCCATCACCACATGACTAGAACCCAATCCTCTCAGCATCAGCTAGGAAAGGCCCTAGAAAGCCGCCTTTGGCGGGGGGATAGCTCCCCTATTTCAACCCTTTTCGGGGTTGGGCACCCGCCGTTTCGGGGTTGGGCACCCGCCGATTCGGGGTTGGGCACCCGCCGTTTCGGGGTTGGGCACCCGCCGTTTCGGGGTTGGGCACCCGCCGTTTCGGGGTTGGGCACCCGCCGTTTCGGGGTTGGGCACCCGCCGTTTCGGGGTTGGGCACCCGCCGGTTTCGGGGTTGGGCACCCGCCGTTTCGGGGTTGGGCACCCGCCGTTTCGGGGTTGGGCACCCGCCGTTTCGGGGTTGGGCACCCGCCGTTTCGGGGTTGGGCACCCGCCGTTTCGGGGTTGGGCACCCGCCGTTTCGGGGTTGGGCACCCGCCGTTTCGGGGTTGGGCACCCGCCGGTTCGGGGTTGGGCACCCGCCGTTTCGGGGTTGGGCACCCGCCGTTTCGGGACCAACTAGTTGTAGGGTATCCCGTGTAACTCCTTTAAGTTGCATGTCTGGGAGTTTAAGTGTCCAGTTGCACTTAAGCTGGTTTTGAAGATTTATCAATGACTCGTAGGACAAGACGTTGGCGCAGGCACCGGAGTCAAGAGCCAAAGAGATCTTCCTGTTACCTACCGTTACTGGAATTGACATAATGTTCACTCGTGTGACAGCCGCAACGATAGAGGGCAAGTGTAAGGGCGACGAGTGTACATTGGTAGGTAACGGAGTAGTCTTTACTACGTTTGATTTTCGGGCGTCCTGCCCTGAGCTTCCCCCGACGAACGTTTGTGGTACTTACTGACTAGATCCTTGGCTGCTCGGCAGTCTTCTGTGGAATGTCCCTTCTCTCCATGGATCATACAGCTCTTCCTCGGACTTTGTGTTCCTTGGCTTGTGGGGAATCCTTGTGCTCGTCCAGCTTTGTGTGATGCCCCACCGGAAGCTGTGTGTCGTCTTCTTCTTGTACCTGTCCGGGGTTTGCTCCGGTGCAGTTTCCAGCATGATCTCTTGTCATGGCCCTTCTTCTGGCAGTGTTCACAGATGGTGTGGTTCCTTGAGCTTGTAGCCTGCCTGGGTTTGGTCCCATAAGCTTCTACTGGGCTTACGAAGGCTTTTGGTATTACGTCTGTGGAGATTTTGAATGCTTTCTTTGCCACAAACTCCTGAAGGTTACTGGTTGATTTAAACTCAGTCTTCATGATTTCCTTCCTAAGAGTGGTAGGCAGTGCGCATACGAAAACCATGTATTCTAGGAATTTACTTAAATTTTTCAGGGTCATAGTTTGTGCTCCCTGATCTACCCAATCTGAAGTGTAAAATCTTTGCTCGGCATCTACGACGACATCTCCTGCAATGACTTGGGCCATGAGCATGTCTCGCTTACCAAGGGACTCGTCAAATTTGTGGGCCATTCTGTGTACGAAGGCCAATGCTCCTCCTTGGTTGCCGTCTCCAAAACATTCAATCAGATATGTTCTCCATGCATTATAGTCCTTGGTCCGGAAACCTAGGATGGACTGTGTGAGTGCGGGTCTGGAGCCGCTTTTCAGGTATCCTCTTACAAACACTATCTTGTCTTCATCTGTCGTTATGTCACTATTCCTCATTAGGTCTTCGACAACAACAACAACAACAGGTCTTCGATGGTCCGCAAGAAGATAAGAACTCCCCCCGGGTAGTTTGGACAATCTTTTCCGGTAAAGTAGGCGATGTCTTGCCCACGTTGCATGAGATTTATCTTCGGTGGTGGCGGCTGACCTGTCATGATTGCTGTGGAATTAGCCGGTGGCGTTATTGTAGATGAAGTACTGGTAGTCGTTGCCGGTGGAGGTGTCACTGCCGACACTACAGGAAAGTAGGTGTTTCCTGATCGCAGGGTGACTCCACCTAGTATTGAAGGACGTAAGCTGAAATGGCTCTGGGTGCCGGAGGTATCTCGTTTTACCTCGTGTTTCGCGAAATTTTTGTGATCTTGGGACACCAATGACGGTTCGCTGGCGCTTGAGGATGTTCTATCGGGGTGACCCAATGTATCCTTAACTGTTCCGCAGGCGCTAGAGGATGTATCGGGGTGGCCCGATGTCTCCTTGAAAGAGTTAGTAAGTTGATCAGTCAAGTCGTCAAGGTCAGAAGAAAGTTTTGTCCCTACTTCTTTCTCAAGCTCTGTGTCTGACTGAGGTTCAATTCCCGCTCCCTCTAATTCCTCTTCTGAGTTGTTCTCAGTAGTACTGTCTGAGGAAATTAAGTCCTCCTCATGGTGAGGTGACTTCTTGCCAAAAGGATTAAAGGACATAGGGGAAAAACTACACTTTTGGTAAAGGTAGCTGGACTGAATGTCATAGACAAATAATCCCACAATTTTTTTTTTTAGCACTGGTACACAATTTTTTTTTTTTGTAAAAGGGGACTTCTCTTAACCACACACCCGTATGTTAGTTTGTATGGATGAATGAAGGTGATTAGTCTGATGAGTGAGCAGTTGAAATATTAATACTGGAAAATCTGGAAAATTCAACTTAGTAAGGCACTGTATAAGAATACTCTCTTACTAAGAAAATGAAAGTAAGGTAACACAGGCAAGAGAAAAGAAATGATCCTCTGCTAAAATAAATTTCTTAAGAAATTTGTGCTGGTAAACTAATATTTACTGTAGGCCTAAAATTTTAATTCAATGAGAGAAATTAGAATTAAAAGGAAGTAAAATATAAGTTTCTTAGTGCGAGAATAAAAGTTCTTAAAGCAAGACTTGAATTTACTAATTCGAAATGGAGTTAAAATGTACGTATAGTCACACTTTAAAATTCGTAGAGTAAATAAGTAGAGATATTTGCTAAAGAAAATTTAAAGAAGGCACTGGCATTTGCTGTGTTTATGTTGACAGGATTTTTACTAGTACTAGTTACTAGTATTTTTAATTTGTATTGTTATTTCTGACTAACCGATACAAAGCTGAATTAACGCTGTGATGTTTGAAGTCTTCTAGTCAGCTGTTGTAGAATGAAGTTTGAAGTGGTGATCCCTTAGAGTTGGTTGCTTCTCCTGATGTCGTCACCAATTCCTGTGACGTCACAGTTCACAGACACGTCATACCCTTGCCTGGGCGTGGTGTGCGTGCGTGCGTGTGTGAGTCTCTGGCTGAGTTGCTGGCGCGCGGGCTCACCATGACTCATTGGCTCAGTGAAGGGAATGCTGAGGTCAGCGCTGATGTGCTGGGCACTGTGATATAGTACCACCTCACTCTGAATCCACTTCTATGTCTTTATCATTCATCGATGTTTTTCTTTCCTTTTAGCTCATTAATGTTTGGTAAATCTAGTTGCTCTGTTTTCAGCTTTTCTTTACTGCTTTTAATATGATTGCTCTTCGGAGGTATTTTCTGTGTTGTATTAAGGAACACGTATCCCACCGCTGCCACCACTTATGTATCGGGGGTTATATTGTTTAGATACCTTTTTGCCTCTTACCTTGATTTTCCTTGTAATTCTTGTAGTCCAGGTTAACACTGTAAAAACATGTTGAAAAGTAAATCATAGAGGTAACTGATTTGAAGCAAAGACACTGGTGGCTTTTCTATATATATTTATTTAACACAAAATAATTTATAGAACTATGCGGTTTGTAAATAGTTATAAGGTCTGTGTAGATACTGTATTGCCCAGCAGGGAAGTATCTACCTAATTAAAAGCAGTAAGCTGGCTAACAACTAGATTGAGCTATTATTCCTGTAATCTGTAATTCCTTCCTGTAAAGAATAGATGAATTAAGAATAGCGAAAATAGGTAAACGGTACACACACTAATTGCACAGTATCGCACTGTCACTGTAATGTCACTGTATTAATTACCACGGCCGCTTGAAGGGGTAACCTTCCTAATGGGTGGCTGTTCTGCTACTGGTCCAAGACTGGGGGCTCGAGCGTGCCGGCTTCATACCAGTGTGGAGTCATACGATATTAGTTGCTAGCAATCATCTTGGTGTTGCTGCAATTCTCTAAAGGGAGCGTGAGAACCCCTGCTTAGCTTGCAAGAATTGTACCAAGGCCTTTATAGGTGGGGTGATCTTCTATAGGGGAGATCATGCCCAATTAGAATGTACAGTAGTATACTTAAGTAAGTGAATAATTGTTATAAGGGTGTGAGTTATACAAGTGATTATATGAGTTACCCTAGAGTGTACAGTCACTCAAAATGCGCTGTTACAATATGTTTGTTAGCATTTTCCTTTCCTTTCCGGCCGTTCCATATCCGCGGTTGTGGACGGCCATCGTTCACTTCCTCACCCTATAAACTCCGGTGTTCTTCAGGGCTCTGTCCTATCTCCTATTCTCTTTCTAATTTTTATAAATGATCTCAACTGTACCTCAATTCCCATCCATTCATACGCAGACGACTCAACCTTACACTACTCCATTAGTTTTTCAGAACGCCCCAGCCAGCAATCCCTCAACAAAAAACGTAATGAAGCCATAGAACTCTTAAATTCTGATCTAAATACTATCTCCAATTGGGGCAGAGAAAACCTTGTTACCTTTAATGCTTCCAAAACCCAATTTCTCCATCTATCTACCCGTAAGGAACTCCCAGCGGACTATCCCTTATTCTTCAACAATACAAAAAATCAATCTTTCATCTTCTCTCAATATTCTTGGTGTCTCTTTCTCTTCTGCTCTCAGTTGGAAGAACCATATTACCAGTCTTGCTAAGGCAGCCTCCCAGAAGCTGGGTGTGCTCAACCACCTTAGGGGGTTCTTTTCCCCTGTACAGGGGCATAGTGCGTCCTTGTATCGAGTATTGTTCACATGTGTGGGGAGGTTCGTCTCACACCGCTCTCCTAGACAAAGTTGAAAGGAAGGCCTTTCATATCATTAACTCCCGTCCACTCACCAACTCTCTGCAATCTCTCTCTCTCCGCCGCAATGTTGCATCTCTCTCGCTATTCTATCGCTACTATAATAATCAGTGTTCCTCAGAGCTTTCCCAGTGTTTACCACCTCCTTTACGTAGCGCACGTGGTACCCGTCTTGCAACTCAAAATCCCACCCCTACTCTGTGCAACTCTCCAACCCGAGAGTGAAACGTTACTCTCAAACTTTCTTCTATCAACAGCTGAGCTCTGGAACTCTCTCCCAGAATCAGTCTTTCCCTCTACCTATGACTTAAATTGCTTCAAACTCTGTGTGTCCAGGCATTTTGGCTTGAACGTCCCCTGATTTTGGCCCTGTCACTTTCAACTATGGGGGAGGCACTCGCAGTTCTGCCTTTTGCCTCCCTCAATCACATAGAAAAAAATATATATATACCGGTATATATTATATACCAGGTATATATATATATATATATATACAGTATATATATAGCCTACCTGGTATATATATATATATATATATGTATAAAACCTACAAGGTTCAGTCAAACAAAAATTTATCAATAGTTATTCACAAGAATAGTTTAATTTGATGTAATAAAACTACCGCTTTCCATGAGGCAATTAGCTTCTATTGAGTCCTTCAAGAGGGAGCTGAAAACTTTTATTTTCTTGAAAAGTTATGATCTTCAAAGAGGTGTCATGACTGACAGTTACAGGGTGTAAATTGGTGGTTCTTTTTATATGTATTTACTTAGCATCGAGGTCCTTTTTTACTAGTGTCTCAAGCGCTAGTGAATTCTTGTGTTTTTGAAGACCTGGCGCTTTTGATAAAGAAAAGATCAGATAATTCTTATTGTTATTATTATTATAACTCCAAATCTTACAGTGATGAAGGAGGGGGAGGACCAGAGATAGAGTCTGAAGGAGCAACAGCAGCAGAAGTAACTTCCTCCCCTCCTCCCCCCCACACTACCCCCTCCCCCACTGACCTCTACCCCTCCTCCACACCCGCCGACTCTTCCACGGTGGACCCGGACGACCCCCAGGAAATAAGGCGGAGGAGACTGGAACACTTCACTCACCCCACCTCTTAATTGACCCCCCATCACTCTCACACACAGGTACAGTTGGGTTCTGGGTCCATAACCACTAATGTCATTAACACTAAAGTCACCACCTGTCCTAAATATCATCATAAATATCACCATAACCAACTTTATACATATTGTACATACATCCAGTTTATTAATACAAATAATAAGCTCCCTATCAATTTTAACACATTTCCAGTCATAAATATAATGTAATTCTCGCATGGTAAATTTCCAAGGCAAGAGACCACCTTCAAAGTTTACCAGGTGAGGAATACATGTTATAACAGAGGACCTGCTCAAAATCCACAAGAAAATGTGGATATGAAACCTAATGAAAATAACCAGCGTAGTGTTGTTTATGAAGCTGTACTGGTGATGTACAGGTGTTGATGTTTGTGTTACTGACATTACTATATGCCAGGGTCACCTTGGTTTAGTCTTCACCCACTGATTGTACTTCATAACAGTTTAGGATATTCTTATTTGATTTAGTATAGATCTGCAAGAAAACACTGTCCAATTGTTGTTTCTTCTGCAGACTTTATTGTAAAGAGCAAATAAAGACTTTCACTTGGACTGAATGAATATATATATTATACAGGGACTTGTAATATGATAAAATTGCAATATTTGCAATAGGATTTGTTCAGTTTTACATAACCATGTACAGTACTATTGGAAAAAAGTGGCATATTTAAAGCTGGCATTCCTCACTTAAAGTTTTCTTATATTAATTTGTCTATTACATTGTTCATTAATTTAATTAGGGAACAGTATGCACCTAAAGTTGTAATGCTTAAATTTAAGTTTTAAATGACAATTGTTATAGTGAAAAATGGCTTCAAAATATATGAAAACAATTGCTTCACTTTAAGTAAGTGATGTTTTTTCTGGTAATGTAACTACAACTTTAAGTGAGGAATTACTGTACAATGTTTGGTAGCCTGTGAACCCACAATAATACTAGTTGTAAAATTTGACATAATACAGGGAGGTAGAGAGGGTTACGTGGTTTCCAGAAAACTAAGAGATCATGTAATGGGAAGATAAGAGAATAGAATGACATTGTACAGTATAATGATTTAAAGTTCACTTACAACCTTGATGAAAAATGTGAATTCCAGAAAAGAGTATATTAATCTGAGAACCTTCTACATCTAGATAAAGAGCATGGTTAGAGGATGATTGGAAACAATTGGGGAATATCTATAAAAAGTGCTTTATCGTCAAATTTCGTAGTTTATCATTTGGGTTCTTTGCAAACTATAATTGATTGCGTACCAAGGAGTTGGTATAAAAAAAAAAAAAAAAAAAAAAAAAGAAAAAAAAAAAAAAAAAAAGAGAGAGAGAGAGAGAGAGAAAAGAGTTGATATGGTCATTATATCTTGCATATTATTGCAGTGTATGGGAAGTCTAGGAAAGGAAACTTCTCAAATCCCTTGTGGGAAGGTAATCGAGGGTGGTTATGTACATACATGAAGCAGTTACTTTTGGTTCTGTTCTCTACTTGAAGTTTTCATTTATTTGTTTTGACTTGTATCTTTAACATTAGTAGTGTTCCACATATTTGTTTTGTTTATGATGCAGAATGTTATATATTTTTATGAAGGTTTAATGTGTGGTGTGTGACTTGAGCCACATTTCAAACTTTTGTTTTCTCATTACCATATGTCGTATTTCTGAAACAGTTTAGTGAAATTATGTTGAAACTTTAATGTATCTTAGAGAAATTATTATTATTATTATTTTGTTTTTGTTAACCCGGGAACTGCAGGAAGACTCTTAAGAGTTCCCCCGGCGGACTGCGGGAAGACTCTTAAGAGTAAGGCTATTAAAAAATCCATTTAAAACACCCAAAAACATTTTTTTTGTTTTGTTTTTTATTGCCCCTGGGCCATGCCAAATATCACTCCTCCACCTCCCCTCCTTCCCCACTTTCCTCACCTCCTTCAGTTATCACCTATTTTCCCTGTTATTCCCTTATTCTGTGGTATATTTTCGTGCTAACATTAGCGAGTTGCAAGCAGGGCATTGTCATCACTGTTAGCAAGCGAGTGCAAGAGAGAGAGAGAGAGAGTATCGATCGACAGTCTCTCTCCAGACGTGGGGAAAAGTGGCGGGAAAGGAGGTTGCCTCAGCCATACATTATGTAACTCCCGGCCTGTATCGCCGATTTTGACCATCCAAACGCTGTTTCCACTCGTTTTATTGTTGTAACAGGTTAATACCTTTATAATCAACCTATAATAGGCGCATATGGATAAGTATTAATGCTATTTATGGTAAAATAACTATGTTAGTGATGGGAATAGCTCAAATACGTCGTCACAGGAGTGTGGTGTCTCATACCCCCCATGTGCACTTCAGAGGTTAATGGAGTGTTACATAATTAATTGTTCAATTTGAAGTTAAACATATTTGATACACAATGAAATGATAAAACATCTTCTGAGTATACATATTCAGAATACTAGGTCAGGATTGCCCAAATTTTGTCATAAAGTATATAATGTCTGTCATTAATAGACAAATAAACAAAATGGAAAGAAATCTGTCTCCATAATACATTAAATTTATTAATAAAATGTAAAGAAATTGTGGTAATCCGTTCTTTTACTTTTAATCCCTGTAGTATGAGATGATATTTGCATTTGCAATCTGGCTATCACTAGACAATTTTATGAAGCATAGAAGAGCCAGAGGGTAAACTGAGATAGTTTGTACTCTGTAGATTCATAGAGGTACTGGCTAAGCTCAGTAAAATTGTCTAGCATTAACCAAAATATAATTCTAATGGATTCATCATACAAAAGGGGAAAATCACTCATTAACCTGAGTATTGTCTTGTATATTTTCAGAAGCTGATGCTCATGTGTGGTATTAGATATGTTCATTTTCACCAGTAGTTCATCATCAGTAATTTATCTTTTATAATATCATTTGTTAATAGGTGTACAGTCATGGTCAAAAGGTGTTTAACAAGTTTGCAATTAAAAGTTTAGTTTTCTATCTAGTTTAACAAGAATAACTCCATAAAACACACAAGCAAAACTTATAGATTAAATACCCTATATTTTCGACCCAGGTATCATGACCTTTGACCCCCAAATGTACAAGTTGAAATTTGAACATTATGAAGTGATATATCAGACATCATAGCTGCACTAAAGCTCTACTTATGATGTCTAGCAGATAAGTATGATGGAGGGAGAACTGGACTGAAACATCGAATAGAGATGTAGTAATTGTGATAAATGTTTATATTTTGAAAACAAAAAACAAAACAAATTGAGAGTAGGGAACATATGAACTTTAAAAGTACCATAGGGATCTGCCTTGCTTAGGCCAATCGGCTTTCTGCAGACTCCCATTTTCTTATGTTCTTATGTTCATATAATTACTGTATATATTCATGTTTATGACTACTTGGCAGTTACTTCAGACTGTTGTAAACCTCTTGACAATGAGATATCTTTTGTAGCTGAATAAAACTAATACATGTATATAAATACATAAATACACTTTAAAGTCAGAGTGATCCAGAAAAGGTACTGTCTCATTTCCTAATTGTGGCATTCCTTAACCTCTGAAGTGCGCATGGGGGGTATGAGACACCTCTGCCTGTGCGCATGTATTTGAGCTGTTTCCATCACTAAAATATTTATTTTACCATAAATAGCATTAATACTTCAACATATGCACCTATTATAGGTTGATTATAAAGGTATTAACCTGTTACAACAATAAAACAAGTGTAAACAGCGTTTGGATGGTCAAAATCGGCGATACAGGCCGGGAGTTACATAATGTATGGCTGAGGCAACCTCCTTTCCCGCCACTTTTCCCCAAGTCTGGAGAGACACTGTCGATCGATACTCTCTCTCTGAGGCAGCCTCCCGAGGCTGCCAACCGCGGATGGCTGCCGACCCTCCACGGCCGAAGACAAAATCAACGACCAGTGGAGGAAAACCGGATGCCGGCCGCGGGGAGCAGTTTCGGGAGCCAAACCGTCACAACCATCCCCTGCCCCCTCCCTGGGGGCACGGGTCCTTGGAGCGGCTTCGGTCGCGCCGGGAATTTCCACACCTCTCACACCACACACACACACACATCACACAGTTTTTCCTACACCGAGAAATGACTCTCCGGCTGTCATTTCTCGAAGACTTCTTCTAGCCGGAGACATTGAGAGCAACCCAGGACCCACGTTCACATACACATGTCCAACTTGCTCAAAACCCATCACTTCGAGTCGCCATACTAAAGGTTCAGTTCTCTGCAATTCATGCGGGAACTGGACCCACTTCACCTGCACAACACTTGCCTCCAAGAAACACTACACAAACACCTGGACCTGTTCCTCATGCCCCTCCCTCTCCCAGTCAAATCCCTCACCTAAAACCCGTCCACCTCTCCTCCCCAACCCACCTAACCTTTCCATATCATCCACTCCCCCCCCTAAAACCCGTCCACCTCTCCTCCCTAACCCACCTAACCTTCCCATACCATCCACATCCTCAACTCAACACACCACACCCCATCCTAATCCATTCCAACCCCCATCTCCTGCTCCCCAATCCCCACCCCCACCTCACCCATCCCAACCCCCAGCCCCTCCCTCACCCCCACCCCCCCCATCACCCCCACCCCATCCTCGTGCAGCAGAACCCAACATACATCGTGCACATAACATTAACATTCTTCAACTGAACATAGATGGCATCAACACAAAGAAACACGAACTCTCACACTTCATCAAACAACACAACATACACATTGCCATCTTACAAGAAACAAAACTCCGCACAACACAAAATAACACCCACATTTCATAATTTCACCACCATCAGACAAGACCGGGCTGTCGGCGGGGGCGGTGGACTCATCACCCTGGTACACAAAGAAATATCATACATAGTAACCAGTGTACAAACCAAATCACTCCTCCCCCCAAATGATAACACAACAGAAATACAGTCAATTAAAATACGCACTGGCAACAACTCCAACATAACCATCATAAACACATACATCCCTCCCCAAACATCCCCTACAGTACCAAATGAATACAGACCACACTTACAACACATCACAAACACCCCACACACCCCACACATCATCCTGGGTGGTGACTTCAACGCCAAGACGTCGGCCTGGTTTGTCGACAACCCCGACACAGACAGAGGGCTGGTACTACAAAACCAAACCGATAACCTCATCATCCTTAACGACATCCATCAACATACCCATATTCCTCACCAAGCCCTCTATAACCCATCATCTCCAGACATCACCTTTTGCTCCCCAGAACTCGCCCCCACAACATCCTGGAGGGTGGTCAGAACCTTAGGCTCTGACCACCTCCCGATCATTATCACCACCAAAACCAGACTCACCCCAGCTAGCCACAAACACAACACCAATTATAAAAGAGCTAACTGGGAAGCATTCACAAATGAGACAGAACAACACTTCACAACTCTAAACAATACACCCATCACTAACATCAACAATGCTGTACACATACTCAATAAAACTATCCAAAACGCTGACAAGAAACACATTCCAAGAGGTAACAGAAAAAGACACAACCCCAACTTCACACCAGAAATTCAAAACCTCATCAGACAACGCGACATACTGAAACACTCCCCAGCACCCCACACACAAGACATCACACAACAAATTCAAGCACTCAACACCCAAACTAACAACAAAATACAAGAACAACAAAAACTAAATTGGAATAACTTCCTACAAACACTTGATCACAAAACAAACCCCAAAAAACTATACAAAACACTAAACAGCATCACACTTTCCAACAGCAACACAACACAATCACATGCTGCAATCACAACAACAGACTCTACTCCTTCATGTAAACAACAAGCAAACACTCTCATCAATCACTTCTCACATGTCAGCCACCTAAAACCTCACAAAGACGACCGACGTGTCATCCGACGTAAGAGACAATTCCCCACAGACCCTGACTATACACCCTTCACCAATCACCAGACAAAGCATATCATCAACAATCTCAAGCACTCACCCGCCTGTGGCCTAGACAACATAAGCAACATACACCTCAGACACCTGGGACCACAAGGCATACAAGCACTCACTAACATATCACAAACTACAGCTATTCACACAACACAATACCAGACATTTGGAAGCATGGTATCATCATCACATTCCCCAAACCCAACAAAGACCCCACGCTACCCTCCTCGCACCGCCCCATCACACTCCTTTGCTCCCCCTCCAAAGTCATGGAACGCCTAGTATTACAACTAATTACACCTGACCTACCCCTAGCTCCAACACAACATGGCTTTAGGCCACTGCACTCCACAAACACTCTTCTCACAGACCTTACACAAAGAGCTTTCGACGGCATCAATTCAGATAGACCACCACACAGATCACTATTAGCCACACTCGACATTAGTAAAGCCTTCGATGCCATCCCCCGCCACAACCTAACAAACAAAATCTACAACACAAACATGCACAACAACACAAAACGGTGGCTGGCCAACTTCCTAGCAGGCAGATGTGCACATGTATCTTTTGCCGGTCAGTCATCTAAAATCAAAAACTTTCCAAACGGAGTCCCACAAGGATCCGTCCTATCGCCTGCACTCTTCAATCTGTACATGCACGATATAACTACACCCAATACGCCCCAAATAAACTTAGCCTCCTATGCAAATGACATAACACTCACATGCACACACCATGACCCAAAAAGAGCAACAGATCTCCTTCAACCCTATCTCAACACACTACATGGCTGGTGCACTACAAACAGACTTAATCTAGCCCCAGCCAAATCCACCGCAACCCTGCTCACAAGTTGGACAGGAGAACACGAATACATCCCTCAACTCACCATAAACAACACACCCCTAACACATACACACACACCCAAAATCCTAGGAGTAACATATGATACTCATATGACATTCAAACAGCACACCACAAACATTAAAAAGAAACTGACACCCAGACTTACGCCCTCAGGTCACTTGCTCACACAAAATTTGGACACAACAAAGAAACTACCACCACAGTATATAAACAATACATAAGATCAGTGATGGAATACGCAAGCCCAGCCTGGGCTTCTAACCTAGCTGAAACACATCATAAGACCTTACAGACTATTCAAAACAAAGCCCTGAAGATCATTACAGGCTGCACAGCTACTGCACCCACAGATCACCTACATCAAGAAACCAAAATCCTCAAAGTCAAAGACCATCTGGACATGAGAGGCACTCAATTCCTGGCAGCAGCCTCCACGAACCAAGACCACCCACTAAACTACATGGCAACACACCCAGAGACACCAAGAAATATCAAAACAACACCCAGCACACGGTATCACACACAATTATTGTCCTCTCTCCCTCCCTGCCCACCCCGAACCAACTTCCAGAAGCACATCCATACTCATATCTCTCACCGATCCATCCACTCACTCACAGACAACACGCAGCTGCATGCACGACCTCCCGAAATCCATCCTTCCGAATCCTCCCTTCCTCGCGAGGACAGAGTCCACCTGGCCAGGCTGAGATGCGGACACCATCCAGCTCTCCTGAGCTATCAGAAGAGACTGGATGACTCCGTTGTCGACGCCTGCCCGGGATGTAACACAGCACCCCATACCATTAAACACATCATAGAAGACTGCATTTCACACAACCACTTACGCCAACAACACAATCTACACTCAATGAGAGCTCTGTGGGAAAGCCCGATCGTGGCCATGTCCTTTCTCAGGGACTCGGGGCTGTTCGGCCAGGCAGCTTAGGGAACAACAACAACAACTCTCTCTCTCTCTCTCTCTTGCACTCGCTTGCTAACAGTGATGACAATGCCCTGCTTGCAACTCGCTAATGTTAGCACAAAAATATACCACAGAATAAGGGAATAACAGGGAAAATAGGTGATAACTGAAGGAGGGGAGGAAAGTGGGGAAGGAGGGGAGGTAGAGGAGTGATATTTTGCATGGCCCAGGGGCAAAAGAAAAAAAATAATAAAAAAAAAAAAAAAAATTCGGTGTTTTAAATTGATTTTTTTTCCCCGGACTCTTAACCCGTACAGCCCCAGCGACGCGCCTGACGCGTCAGCGATGTATGTAACGCACAGCCCCAGAGACGCGCCTGGCGCATCACCCTAATTGCGCCGACCGTAACCTCAGGTGTAGCCACTCAAGAGGGCTCAGATTTGTATGGGAACTGTGTACGTATCCCACGCAACCGTGCCGATGGTTGAAAACTCTCGAAGTCCACGTGCGTGCGCGTGAGCGCGCAATAACCTGGTTTTTTGGGGTAATTGCCTTCAATTTTTTAGTCCTGTAAAATACGTTTTCGGGGGCTCTGTAGGACCATTCTTTAAGCTTTTTGAGCGGTTTTCGTGGTTTTTCCTTCATTCCTAACCTATTCGCTATTGTTTCTGGAATAAAACAATTTTTTTTAAACCGGCCGGGTTCTGGTGAACAAACATTACAAAACTAGCCGGGGCTGGACGGGTTAAGAGTCTTCCTGCAGTCCGCCGGGGGAACTCTTAAGAGTCTTCCCGCAGTTCCCGGGTTAATAGAATTGAATGATATAAAATTATTGTTGTACTGTAAGATTTGTTAACATTTTCTAACCACAAAGAACTGGAAAACTTGTGATCATACTGGAGGATTTACATAAGCTACTCTATAAGCATTTTGCAACAAGAAGTCATTGAATAACAATTTATTATGGTAGTCAGGAACTTAAAAAGGTTATTCTGATATGAAATGTATGAAGTTTATTTGTCCCTAACTATAACACTGCTCTTCCCATTATTATCAAGTATTGAGTATGAACTGGAGCATAACATTGTTATTATTATTATTATTTTTTATTAAAAAAAAAAAAAAAAAAAATCTGTGCAAATTATGTGGCATTATATTTTGCTTGTAGAATTTCTTTTCACTCTTGGATGATATATTTATATTTAACCCATTGAGACCCAGCGTCGCACGTGATGCATCGGCAGTTTTTGATCACCAACTCCCAGCGACGCATCACGTGCGTCCGGCATATTAAAATCAGTTACGTGGCTCGTAAGGTAGGAAATGGCGGGAGAATAGGAGGGGGAGGTACCGTAGTGTGTGGGCGAGCCGGGCCGGTAGGTGTGAGCGGGCCAAGGCGGCCGGTGGTGGTGGGCTTAGTGGGGATACTGTTGTTGTTGTTGTTGGTCCCCAAGCTGCCTGGCCGAACAGCCCCAAGGCCCCGAGCAATTCCAAGGCCATAACCGAGCGCCCCCACAGAACCCTCCCTGCCGACCACAATAAAGCCTGGGTGACCGAAGCCACCCCATGGCGGGGAGCTGAGGAGGGTGCGGAAATGCCCGGGAAACCAAAGCCCCACCCAGGGCCCTGTGCCCCTCAGCAATTATGAAGAAAAAGTTGAGGGGCAAGAGAAAAATGTGACACTTTGGCTTCCAATCTTGGTAGATTGGGAGGTCAAAGTGGGGATACTTTACACCCTTAGTTCACCGCCATTTTGAACCTTCATTACTCCGGTCGTATGGGAGCTAGAGGCTTGAGATTTATGAGAGACACTCCTTAGGATGTATGCCGTACAATGCCATACTCAGTTTTCACCCTAGTGCTCCCGGGCGGGTGGTCATGCGGGGGAGACGAACTTTCGACCCCCGCCCCCCAAATGACCGAGGTGATTTTTTTTTCTTCATTTCTCACCATTCTCTTCCATTTTGGCTCAACAAATTTTTTGGAGGCTCCCCCCCCCCCAAAAAAAAAAAATCAGAGGTGATTTTTTTTTTTTTTTTTTTTTTTTTCCCCCCCCCCATTTCTCAGCCTTGTCTTCCATTTTAGCAAACAAAAACAAAAAGTGAAAATGGCTTGGGACTGGGGTGAACAAAATATTATAACTAGCCGGGGCTCAGCGGGTTAAATACATTATACAGTATATATATGTCAGAGTTACTGAAGGTTTTATTCCAGATATGATGTGTACAGTTGGGAGCCTGGGTTTAGAGCGATCTATTCAAATATTAGGCAATATACAGTACATACAGTACATACAAGTTTAAAGACCATTTTGTCCACATAGAATGTGGTTAGTCTCACGTCCTAAATGGCGGCTTTCCAGGAGGCTCTGTCAAGGGCTGCCTCTGTTGTTAAGTTCTTTATTTAGAGATCGGACCGGAGGACTCGAGCCCATGTCATTCTAGGTCCACCCCTACGCGCAGCTCCCCCCACATTCACAGTCCGGCATTTCTTCACCCAGTTCTGATCATCCATTCTCTCCACATGTCCAAACCAACCAAGTCAGCTCCTGCGCATCACTTCACTGACACTCCTAATGCCCAGACACCTTCTCAATTCCTCGCTCGATACCCTGTCCCTGAGATTAACCCCACACATCCATCTCCCCATTCTCTTCTCATTTCGTTCCATTCTATTGATATCCTCCGCTTTAACCGGCCACATCTCCGAGGCATAGGTCATCGCGCTCCTAACACGCAAGGTATACACTTTCCCTTTAAGGTGGGGTGGGTGCCTTCTCATGGTCAGGAGTGGCAACAGCTCTCTAAACTTTCCCCAGCCACTTCTGACTCTAGCAATGGAGTTAGCTTCAGCGCCACCTCTGGCGGAAACCGTATCGCCCAGGTAGCAGAACTTATTCACACACTCCAGCATTATACTGTCAAAATCAACACTGACAGGTGGGTCATTTAATACAAGATCTCCTTTGCACACTGCACATTCAAAGTCTATGATTATTGTCAAAGGTCCTCTAGCTCCACTACATCTCTTGAGTAGGCTACCCAGTCACTACAGATGCAACATTGAATTGAGTTACTTCCCACCTCATTCCCACATACTGCCCATGGATAGTCGCCGTTTCTTTCCATAGTTCCACGCCCTACTCCACTAATCATGACCTTTATTTTATCTGTTATTTGCCATACCTTCCCTCCATGTTTTGAACTTCGCCTCTGTTTCCTGCGCACTATCTGCGATAAGAACTAGATCATCTGCATATATATACAGTATATGTGCGTGTGTGTACAAGTTCAGATCCCAAGACTATACAAACCAGTTTTTTTATGCGGTGGTCTAATTAGTATGCAAAATTGATAACGTTACTATCCACAAAAAATAAATAGGCCTATTGTCAGATGGGGTAATTTAGTATCAAAATGTATCCTCCCTCTCCTTTATCAGTTTCCAGCCTTAAAAGGGCCTTAGATCAGTAGGCTGTAGAAAGATTGGTTTTTAAGTCAAGGCACATTTCAAAACTACATTATACTGTAGTTACCAAGGTACCCACACACTGTGTGACTTAAAGAGTAGTCTCGAGAACCAGAGAGGGCTGCACTATGATAATAAACTCTACATGGGGTCACAAACCCTTGTAGTGCCAATAATTTTTGTTCTTTCTTTTTCCATGTTATTTTATTATGATTTATAAGGTTGGTCCTGTCCAGAGTGAGGTTTTGCATCCTCTACCCAACCTTAGCCATGTTTGTTCGTCTCTTTTCCTGTAGTACTGTACTGTACCGGTACTACTTTTCCTACTTTGGGGGCGGGAGGCTAGGAATACTCCTCTCCTTGTAAAATTCACCTACTAGACGAGACAGAGAAAGGGGTGAGGGAATGCGAAAGTAGTCCCGGACCCTAAGAATTGGAACTTTAAATGTTTCTGATCGGGCTCTGTCTCGAGTCGGCCACCCCCAGTATATGCATATACTGTATACATACACATACATTTAGTTATTTATTTATTTCCCCGAATACTATACTCCTTGTCGCGGTTGGGGGTCTTCGGGCCGGTGACTGGAGCTTAATGAGGGAGGGTTATGGTTATTTCCCTCCCTCTCCCCTCGAGCTTTCGTCGTCGGCTTGACAAATTTTGCGTAGTTTTTCAATCCTCTTTCTATGTTTTTCCCCTTCTGTTCTTATTCTGTCCCATTCGTTTGTCCTCGGGCAGCCTATATCACGTGCCTCCCTGGCCTGGCTAGGTAGTAGGCTCGTGACCTGATTTTTCTCTTTGGTCGGTGATGCAGCCGAGCTTACTTGATTCCTCTCAGTATTGCATTTTTTTAGCATCTCGCTGTGATTTTGTTCTACCTTAGACCTGATCTCTCATTCTTCGCTCTTGATCACTTCTTGGTTGGTACTGCAGTGTAGCAGTTCTTTCCTCATCCTTTGGCCCTGCCCTATTAAAATGTAAAACTTGCAAACTAAACAAACCAAAATTGGGACAAGGACAATATAAAGTCAAATTAAATTTTCAAAATCGATATAGAGTTCTGTTGTGGAGCTCATGTGGTCCGGCTGAACTGGTGAAATGGCGAGAAATGTCTGCGTGTCTTCGCTTTCCTAGATTTGTTCACCTCCTGCCCTTTCCTACCTATCTTGTCTTGATTAGTTGTCCATCTTGATCTAATCCTTCGAGCCAGCACTATTGGGGAACTCAGTGGTCTGGTTGAACTATTTTATATAAAAAAAATATATATACAGTGTATATATATATTTTTTGTATTTAAAACCATATTTTTGTACCCCCTGAGTACCCCAGCCAAGTATCATATCCAGTCACCAAAGGTTTGGGCCTTAGGGGCTAGAGGGACAAATACAACTATATACAATATCCTGAAGGTTGATATGTTAATATAACTGCCTCTCCGGGAGGTCTAGGACCGGGGGAGTGCTGGAGTCCCTTAGTGATCCTTGGTGTCTGCGTCTTCTCCTGGGCGACCTATATATATGTGTAGGGTATGTGCCTGAGTATATATAGTACATACATACATACTATGAATCTGTGGGTATTTTTCATCTATATCGTATAGGTTTTGGACCTTCACTTATTATTATTTTTTTGTTTTAATTTATAATATATAAAACAAAATCCAGATGCCATAATTCCCGAAGGGATGGCCATGATCATTAGGCGTTTGCGATGAATCGCTAAGTCAAGTTGCCCGGGCTTGACATCTACCAATAAAAAATTTATAGCGCGGGCTCGATCCGCCGACCTATACTACCCTACCAGTTATTGTTGTTTTGAATAGTTTGGTTAAGAATTAAGGAAGTATTGTGTATTATTTTGTTTTCATATGGTATGAGTATTTATTGTCTACCAAGGATATTCTCCTAAAGAAACATGTTATTATATATTCATTATAGATCCATTTGTTTTTCTTATGCAAAGTATATACTGTATACCTTATTTATATACAGTATGTCCTATAAATACAGTTTGTGTGAGTGTTCTTCACTTTTCAACTTCAAGCCAGATTATCATACATTTCCCTGGTTTCTTTCTAGCTCTAGTAATGTTCTTACACCTGTACTATTATAATGTGGAACCTTGTGTTCTGGGGCGTTTCTCTATGGATGTAATTTTCCTTTAAGATAGTATTGTGAAGTACAGAAACAAATAATGAGGTATAATGTAAAATCCAAACTCCTTTCCTATTTTTGCTCTAAGTTAAGTAAATACCATGGCCATTGAAACTTTGAATGCCCGAACACGTACATAAAAATAGCGAGGGATATGAAGAATGGCGGGTGGGTTACAATTGTTCAAACTTGCAATACAGACATTTAAGCTTATAATACTGGCATTCAAACTTGCAGTACAGGCATGAAAGTTTACAGTACAGATTTAAAAGCTTGCAATACAGGCATTCTAGCTGGCTATACAGGCATTAAAGCATTAATGCTTGCAATACAGGTGTTAAAGCTTGTACTACAGGTATTCAACTTGCATTAGAAGCATTCAAACGTGCTATACAGTTGTTCATGCATTAAAGCTTGCAATATCCTCGGAATGGACTTTCCGTGGAGCATAGGTGGGAAGGAAATTTGGCTCGGAGTTTAATTTTCTTGAGTTTTGTTTCTACGGCAGGATGAAGTGAGGGTGGTCTGTTGTCTGGTTGTCTCGCCCTTACCACTACCACTTCCTGTTTTATTAAATGATTTATATGATGGGTCAATAAATTGATGACTGATCCCAGTATTTATTAACCTGGACAGTGAATTTTTTTTTTTTAGAATTAACCCCCTAGTGCTACGCCTGTTGATTGTCGTAGGGGGGCTTCGGTGCCGATGACTAGAGCTTGATGGGGTGGGCTTCCCTCTCCTCTTAACCCGTTGAGCCCCGGCTAGTTATAATATTTTGTTCACCCCAGTCCCAAGCCATTTTCACTTCTTTTTTTTTGTTTGCTAAAATGGAAGACAAGGATGAGAAATGAAAAAAAAAAAAAAAAAAAAAATCACCTCGGACATTTTTTTGGGGGGGGGGGGGGGAAGAGCCTCAAAAAAAATTGTTGAGCCAAAATGGAAGAGAATGGTGAGAAATGAAGACAAAAATTAAAAAAAAATCATTTCGGTCATTTGGGGGGGGGGGGGTTTCAATAGTTCGTCTCCCCCGCATGACCACCCGCCCGGGAGCACTAGGGTAAAAACTGAGTATGGCATTGTACGGCATACATCCTAAGGCGTGTCTCACATAAATCTCAAGTCTCTAGCTCCCATACGACCGGAGTAATGAAGGTTCAAAATGGCGGTGAACTAAGGGTGTAAACTATCCCCACTAAGCCCACCACCACCAGCCGCGCGGCTGTCTCGGCCCGCTCACACCTACTGGCCCGGCTCCCACACACACTACGGTACCTCCCCCTCCTATTCTCCCGCCATTTCCTACCTTACGAGCCACGTAAGTGTTTTTTATATGTCGGACGCACGTGATGCGTCGCTGGGAGTTGGTGATCAAACACTGCCGACGCAACACGTGCGACGCTGGGTCTCACCGGGTTAAGCTTTCGTCGCCGGCTTGATTAATTTTGCGTGGCTTTCATTTCTTCTCTCTATATTTTTGCCCTTCTGTTCTTATTGTATCCCTTTTGGGTTTACTTTCTGGACTTTTCCTCTGTGTTCAAATTTTGTTAAGTTGGACGAGTTAGCTTAGTTGATCTTTTCTGGGATTGATACTCAAACCCGGACCCAATTGTGTGACGGTGGTAACATGTCGGCTCACCCGAGTGTTTTTTTGTTGTAATTCCCCAGACTATCATGCCGAACAGTACCGAGTCTGGTAAACTGAAGCCATCAGATGCTCGGGCCCCCGAAGGGGCCAGGGTGAGATTTAACGAGCTGCTTCTATACATGGTCATAGATTTCATTTTCGACCAGCCATTTGCCCAGAATCTAAAAAAAAAAATTCAAAAAGCCTTTGGTTTAACCCTTCCTGCCCGGTTGTCATTTTAAAATGACACCGCGGCAGATGGGCAGGAGCCCGGGTGTCATTTAAAAATCTGTAAGCTTGAAAGCCTATTAAAACCCTCCAGCCCCGGCTATGTATTATATATATATTCCTCGAAACCCGGGTGTTTTGGCCGAAAAACGTCTAGGCTAGGCTACCGTATATTCGTTAATCAGACTGCTTCCCGCATTCCCGCGCATCCCCAAGCGTAGCTGTGTTATTTACCTGTAGAATGGCATTAAGTAGAGCTCTCTAAGTCAACTGGTTGAGCTGTGATGATGATTTCATTGGAGATAACTTTATGGCCAAAACAGCCACTTTACACCACTTTTCGATACTTAACAACAACATACAGGCACACACGAACAAGCGACGCTCTCCTTCTTGTGGCCGGAGATGCGGGGCGACGGTCCAGCCGGCTGTTGTTTACATGCGTCGGACCGACGCCTCGCACACGAAGCTCACAGGCTTTCAACCACTGGGCGTTCAAGATACCATCCGGGTACCTGTTATATGCTTTTTTATGGGCGTTCAAGAGCCCTTCCGTGGTGAGAGGGTTAAGCGTGTTTTGAAAGCCGTGCGTTCGACGCATGTAAACAAAGCCTGTCTTTGCGACACCTCACCTCCGAAAACAAGAAGGAGACGTCGGATCAATGTTGTTGTATGCTATGACGAAATTAGTGTCTGCAAATGTCCGATATTGCTAACATCGCATCGAATATCTCTTCACGGAAATCATCATCACAACTGAACCAGTTGACCTAGAGAGCTCTACTCAACGTCAGTCTACATATACAAAACACAGCTACGTTTAGAGATGCGTGGTAATTCTCTAGCAGTTGAAATAACAAAGACGGCTAGCCTATTACAACTTTTTTCAGCCAGATCGCCCGGATCTCGACTATGTCCTTAGGATGGTGAGCCCGGGCAAGAAGGGTCGAATTTTGACTGTTCAAGATTATGATATATTTGGATTCGTCTCGTTGCGATTCCAACAGTATATATATTTTTTAATTTTGACCAATTTTTAGGCCCAATAGGCCTATTTAACATTTTAAAAACTCCATAGACGAGTTATCTATGTATGGATTTGTTCAAATTTTAACCATAAGTTCACTTTGACACACTGAATCGAATGGCGTAAACAGAATTGAAATCGGACAATTAATTTAGGATTTTGTATTTGACTTGGCCTCCCAGAAGGGCCCAAATGACCGTTTTTTTGGACTTTAAAAGTCCTCTATCCCAAACTATAAATCCTAGGGAATTCTACTTGGTGCCATTCGATTTTTCTCGATGAGCAACTTCTATACATGGTCGTAGATTGCATTTTCGACCAGCCATTCGCCCAGAATCGAAAATATTTGTTTCCAAAATCCCTGCGTGCCCAGAAATTTTTTGCACTTGGCAGGCGACTTTCGAATTTAGAGTTTTCATGGGTATATATGGATTCGTCTCGTCATTACAATTCCAACGGCATATGAATTTTTTCATTTTGACCAATTTGTAGGCCCAATAGGCCTATTTTAAAGTTTAAAAACTCCATAGACGAGTTATTTATGTATGGATGTTGTTCAAATTTTAACCATAAGTTCACCTTGACACGCTGAACCGAATGGCACAAACAGAATTGAAATCGGACAATTAGTTTAAGATTTCGTATTTGACTTGGCCTCCCAGTAGGGCCCAAATGACCAGTTTTTGGACTTTTAAAAGTCCTCTGTAATAATAAGCATGTTACTTATTTCTCATAAGCGCCAATTTTTCCGAAGAATTCACTAGCGCTCGAAAAGAGAAAGAAAAAAGAACAAAATCAATGCATCAAAAGAAGGCTTTATATACAACACACATTTAACAATCACTAGCAGTGGCAAAATAGCCTAAACTCTATAGCCATCCGTCATGGCACCTCTCTCAAGATCATAGCTTCTCTCAAAGAGAAAAGTCTTAAGTTGTCTCTTGAAGCATTCAACAGAACTTAGTTGTCTCATGGACAGTGGCAACCTGTTATACAACCTCGGAGCCATGTAGGAGAATGACCTCTCAAAGAAAGAAGACTGCTGGAAAGCCCTTAGTTCATCAAGACGAAAAGGGTCATTGTCATGACGCACAACTACACCATGGTGTGCCGGTGGGCGCCTGAGCAGCTCCGCAAGGTACCTAGGCTCACCAAATTTGAGAACCTTAAAAGTCACCAAACACAACTTAAATTCTATTCTTGCTCTTACTGGCAGCCAGTGCAGTTCTATGTGAAGAGATGTAGTAGGAGTTCTAGGTGGAACACCAAAAATTAGTCTTGCGGCCCTGTTAAGAACAGACTGAACTTTCTTCAAAATATAATTTGGAAGACCCACCAACAGGGCATTGCAATAATCAACACGAGAGAAGACCAATGAGTGAACCAACGTCAGGAGGCAACGTCTGGTTATAAACGGCTTCACCAAATAGAGATTTCTGATGTGCAAGTAACAACTTTTAACTATCTGGTTTACATGCTCTTTGAAATCTAATCGGGAGTTCACATATACAGTCTGACCTGCCAATACGCGAGCTTTTAATACGCGATTCACCTTATACGCGAGGAGGGGGTCGAATCATACCCAAACTTTCAAAACGCGTGATGTACCTTTAAAACGCGAATCCGGGCCCGATATAAGGGCAATTCAGCTAATACGCGAGGCCCCCCACCATTCCGCGCCAGTTACGTAGGCACACAGGGCATTGTGGGATACGCCAGTCTACCCTCAGTCCACGCTCGCGCAACAGCTGTCCGACTCGTGTTGGACATTTACTGTTAATTTTAAGGTGAGTTTATTATTATTGTTATATTTTCTTATGATTTGGATGTTTATGTATACATATATGTACCTTTTGTGGCAATTGACGGAGATAAATAGGCCTAAAGTAGACAACTTGGAGTCAGTGCCGCCCATATCGATTTATTCCCATATAATACTCTATTGCTAATACGCGAATTTTCATTCCGCGCCCTCGCGTGTCGCCCATATTCTCGCGTATTGGCAGGCCAGACTGTACACCCAGATTTCGAACAGAGTTGGCCGGTCGCAGCTGTAGCCCAAACTATAAGTCCTAGGGAATTCTACTTGGTGCCATTCGATTTCTCTCTACGAGCAGCTTCTAGACATAGTCGTAGATTGCAATTTCAACCAGCCATTCGCCCAGAATCAAAAATATTTTTTGCAAAATCCCTCGAGGGCCCCCCTATGAAAGATTATGCAACTTGTCAGGTAATTTTAGATTTTTTAAATTTTAGCGATATATTTAGAATCTACACGACGTTGCAATTCCAACGGTATATGGCATTTCTGTCTTTTTTACATTTTTCGTTCAATTTTTTTGGAAACAGTAAATTACTCATGGATGAGGATTTCATGCATAGAAGTTGCCCAACTATATTTCTCAAGTACACCATAACCCCTTGAATCCATTGGTTTTCATGCATAAGAGGAAATGTAAGAAACAGCTTAGAAAGACAAATAAATACCTTTAATATAGTGAAAATTAAGTGACTGGTATATTTTGGAGAAGCCTTCCTTAGGGTTAAGTGCCCCATTAATTACTATTTCCATTCACATATTCATAGCCTCCGATAGCGCAGTTGGAAAGTGTGTACATGCTTAGATTGATATGCAGGATTCGAAACTGCATAATAAATCGTAGGCTTGTGCAAAATTCTTTAACTGTCTTCGTGGTGTAATGCATAAGTGTGTTGATTTTCGGTGTGAGCGTCCTGGGTTCGAATCCCCGGACTGCCACATGTGTTTGTTAATTTCATTAATTGAGTTTAGGAGTAAAGTTGGTTAGTGGAGAGAACATAATTAATTCTGGTTCAGTAGTAGTTTATCGAGAGGCCTTCCTTAGGGTTAAGTGCCCCATTAATTACTATTTCCATTCACTTATCCATAGCCTCCGATAGCACAGTTGGAAAGTGTGTACATGCTTAGATTGATATGCAGGATTCAAAACTGCATAATAAATCGTAGGCTTGTGCAACATTCTTTAACAGTCTTCGTGGTGCAATGCAGAAGTGTGTTGATTTTCGGTGTGAGCGTCCTGGGTTCGAATCCCTGGACTGTCACATGTGTTTGTTAATATCATTAATCGAGTTTAGGAGTAAAGTTGGTTAGTGGAGAGAACAATAATTAGTCCTTGCCAGATTCCGGATTGTTCTTTTTCCAGATTATATGGTACTGGATTACATGACTGTAACTGGGTTCTTTATTGAAAACCATAAAAATATATTTCAAATAATTGGAAAATGAAAAATATGTATATACTGTATGTATATATATATATATATATATATATATATATAATTGCATCATAGAGCTCTTTTAATAGAAAACATATAAAAGTTGCCACAATGTATGTACAGGTACATGTCAAGTAATGTCTGTACACACTGAATCTTTATACACATTTAGGCACATAATTAATGTACAATTTTCAACATGAAGCAAATATATAATTGGGGTAACTGTACAATAAATACACTTTCAACAAACCACAGCGTTGTATACTTTTCTACTACGCTAAAATTGAGATCCTTAGCACAATATCACAAGGAAAATTGAATGGGAGTGGCCCAAAATCTAGCAATGTTAGCGATCAAATGCCTGGACACACAGAGTTTGAAGCAATTCAAGTCATAGGATGAGGGAAAGATGGATTCAGGGAGAGCATTCCAAAGCTCAGCTGTTGAATAGAAAATTGTGAATATCATTTCACTTTTGGGTTGGAGAGTTGCACAGAGTAGGGGTGGGATTATGTTGCAAGACTGGTGCTATGTGCTCTACATGAGGAGGTGGTACTGTATACACAGAGCTCTGAGGAACACTGATTATAGTAATAGCGAGAGAGTTCCAACACTGTGGCAAAGAGAGATTGCAGAGAATTGGTGAGTGGACAAGAGTTAATAAGAAAGGCTTTCTTTTCTACTTTGTCTAAAACTGCTGTATGAGAGGATCCTACCCACACATGTGAACAATACTCAATACATGGTCACACAGTGCCCCTGTACAGAGCAAGAAGCTGTGCAGGGGTGAAGAACCCCTTGAGGCGGTAGAGTACACCCAGCTTCTGGGAAGCCATTTTAACATACAATCAAAATAAATTTGTGTAATATTATTACAATATAACAACCACTACATTTTAAAACTTTAGTTTACCGAACAAAAAATATATACAATTACAGACATTTTGGAAATTCCTAAACATCTATCTATTATGCGTAACCAATACACGCCAAGCTGACGATGGGAAGAAATCCAATGTTGTGTAGGGCTCTTGCTTGTGTGAGTAGTAGTCCAGGAAGTACTGTACCAACATTGTTGCTTGCTGCCGCAGGGACAGATCGCCGACTAACCCTGTACTCCAGTACGGTCCACCCTAGTAGTATAAAGCACCAAATACATTCTTTTTAGGAACCAATAAAAAAATCCTAGCTCACCGGCAAAAGACTATTCACACAAGCTCTTAAACTTGCCAATGTTATAGAGTTACATGCAGTCACCAACTGAGAATAATTAGAGCTGTTAATTATGCCATTTGTTATACATAGACCCCATAAATAATTTTCCAAAGCATTATTTAACCCGGGAGCTGCGGGGAGACTCTTAAGAGCAGAGCTTTTGAACGCTTACCAAAACTGCGCGTTTATAGCCAGGCGGCTGAAAATTGGTGTGGGTATAGTACTACATGTCAACTCTCGACACCACCCCGCCAAACGCTCGCCCCGCACTCGTGCAAGCACCACCGCGCCAGTAACCAAGCACTAGTCATGGAGCCCACACGTCCCTCACGCTCGCTCCCTGATGACACAACCAGCCCTCCTTCTGGTGGTGTTAGCCGCCGTGGAAGGCAGAGGGTGGCTGCTAAAGACCCTAGCTACCAGTACGACACGCCCTACAGCTCTGAGGACGAAAGACCAGCACCCAAAGCACCCAAAGCACGAAAAACACGTGCAAGCACGACAAAGGTACAGAGGTCATTGGTGTTTCCGGACACTGCCACCACGACCCAGGCCACTGCAACAACCACTACCACCACCACTGCCACCGGTACCAGCGACGCAGGAGGCCGCCCTAGGGCTGCAGAACCTGCGGGGGCAGGAAAAATTAAAGGCACGGGCGTAGGGAAGAGAACCCGTACGCCAGCCACAGTGCCCCTACCACCACCACCACCACCAGCCGCCCCTGACCCGGCTGCCCCTGCTGCCCCTGCCCCTGCCCAAGGAAAAGGGAAGGGGAAGGGGAAGGGGAAAGGGAGAGGGAAAGTGACTGCTGGCCCTGCTGGCCCTGGTGTCCCTGGTGTCCCTGCTGCCCCTGCTGCCCCTGCCTAAGGAACAGAGAGAAGGGCGACAGGCACCACCATCATCTTGCCATCAAGACCACGCACCACTGCTGCCCCTGCCGCCGCCCCTGTCCATAAGACTCCCGCACGTGCTGGATTGACCCGGAAAACTCTTGACACCATCAAAGTATGCCGCCCTGCTGTTTGATGGTGATTCGCAGGGCATTGGCAGCCCGGGTTTCGACGACGAAGCCCTAGCACGGGACCATGGGTGGGGGGATTTGGGAGTGGACAGTGGGAGTGAGTCCGACGTCGGTGACGAGAATGAGGAAGGGCATCGTCTGTCAAGTGAAGAGGAGGGTGATGATGCAGTGCTGTATCGCGACCATGGAAGCGATATTTCAGACGATGAAGGAGACGCAGACTACATTCCGATCCCTGGGCTGCCTTCGTTCGATTGGTCTGACGGGGTCAATTTTGTACCTGACGTGCCCCAGTTCAATCCTGGGACGTCAGGAACAACTGACGACTGGCCCTGTGCCGATCAAGCGAACGAAAGCGACTTCTTCCTCGCTTTTTTCGATATGGAGGTAATGACGTACATCGTTGCCCAAACAAACGCCTACTACAGGTGGGTGTTTGGCAGATTGGACGTCCTTCCTCCAAAAGCGAGAATACGAGGCTGGGTGGATACGACTGTGGAAGAATTTATGACGTTCTTTGCCTTGTTGTTCCTCATGCCTCTGATCAAGTAGCATGTGTTGCAACACTATTGGAAGCACGACCCTCTCATCGCCACCCCAACTTTCAATAAGTTCATGACTCATGACAGATTTTTGTTGCTGCTAAGATTTATGCACTTTGCAGTCAACGAAAATCCTAACAGGATTGACAGGATATGGAAAGTTCGGGATGTGTTCACCATGTTGTTGGAGAGGTATAGGAAATACTTTTACCCCTTCCTCAATTTGGTGATTGATGAGTCGCTCGTGCTCTTCAAAGGACGTCTTGTTTTCAAGCAGTATATCCCCTTGAAAAGGCATAGGTTCGGAATCAAGCTCTTCGTTTTGTGTGACTGCGAAACTGGAATAGTGCTTGACATGATCGTGTACACAGGCACTGACATTGACATACCGAAAGCCGCTGCCAATGACCCCATGGGCATGTCAGGTGCCATCGTCAGGAAAATGTTGGCACCTTACCTGGGCAAAGGCCACATCATCTACACTGACAACTGGTATACTTCTCCTGCTCTCTGCCAGTTTCTTCATGACAACCAAACGGGGTCCTGTGGGACTGTCAGAAAGACAAGAAAGTTTATGCCAAAGTTCACAGGTAATGTCATTCCTCTCACAGATGCCTCCTCCAGTGACACACCTTCAGAAGACGACCTGGCCCAGGAACACCGCGAGAGGCATGTGCGAAGAAGGTGACGAAAGGGGCAGAAATTCAAGCAGCTCGAGAAGTGTGGAAAAGTGATAGCCCTGAAGTGGAAGGATAAGCGAGACGTCCACCTGCTTTCCACCGTCCACACAGGTGCCCAGATGGATTCTGGCAAAATCCACTACCGAACCAGGAAGACCATCTACAAGCCCGACATGGTAGTGGACTACACTAAGAACATGCGCCTGGTGGACAAGTCTGACTGTCAGCTGTCAGGCGTTGAGTGTCTGAGGAAGACTGTGAAGTGGTATCACAAGCTCTTCCTCCACCTAGTTGATATCACGATGCTCAACGCCTACAACTTGTGGTTGGTGAAGAAGGATATGTCCCCAAACCAGAAGCTGAAATTCCGGGAGTTCGTGTACAACGTCTCATACCAACTCCTGGAGAAGTATGGCACCACCACTCTCAGACGTACGGCATGGCGTGGGGATCACGTTCCTGACCGCATCCAGCTGGGTGTCGAAAGACACTACCCAATCAACACCGAGATGCTTGGCACTCGTCGCAGGCAGGCGCAGTGCACCGTCTGCAGCTCCAGTGTCAGGAAACCCCATGTCACCAAAAGAGTCACCTCAATGTGCGCCGAGTGCAAAGTTCCACTCTGCCTGGGTGACTGCTTCAGGGACTACCACACCTTCAAGAATTATTGAGTGTCGCCCCCTGCCCTGCCCTGCCCTACCCTGCCCTGGACTCGCCCCCTGCCCTGCCCTGCCCTGGACTCGCGCCCTACGTACCTTACCTGACCTGACCTAATTGATCACGCTACCTCATAATGTAACATATATATTATATAATGTATAAGTTCCAAAGATGTCCCTGTGATATAGCTTTTACATTATATAATTGTATGTTTCATTATTTAGTTTATAAGTTTCAAAGATTTACATGTAATATGCCTTCTTTTTTTAGTATATCAATATATATGTTTGTTATTAGCCTAAGTAATGTGTATATAATTATTTTCTTACCTCAAATGAATTGTACAAAAATAAATATGTTTCAATAAATCCTGTCAAACCTACTAAGATAATAAAAAAATAAATAAATAAAATAAAAATAAACAAGGTCATGTCATTGTATTCTTACAATATGATATATTCTATGAATATTTCATATTGTTTGAATACAATGGCATGATCTTGTAAAAAACATTTTTTTATCAAAAAATGTCTAGACAGTATAAAACCTTCCCCATAACCCCCTCCTGGATTCGATCCCACTACCCTACCACACTTTGAGTTTTCCAGTCCGCGACCTTACCAACCATGCCACAGGAGCTCATACCAAATATCACTCAAAACTTCGTGTCTACAATCGAAATGACAATATAAAAAAAAAAAAAAATTATCCCACCAATTTACGTTTGTAAATTGATGGGATTATCAATTATATCATGCCAAGATTTATAAAAGTTTGTCTCTGTCAAGAATTAGTAATTATATAACTTTATTCTGTCAAAAATTGCCCAAACACTCAGCAAAATTGCCCCTCTCAGTGTGACTCTACTCATTTTCACACGGTCAAGCGGTGACCCTTGCCGCTCCTTGATGCTCCAGCTACAGCAGCTCTGTCTGGGAACAAAATTGGTATAAATACAATAATGGATAAAATACTCTTCACAAATACATTTGTATTGTATAATATTGTAAATAAAAATGAATAATAACTGTGTGGGTGTCGAAAATTGCTCAACCAGCTTTCTTATGTCTCGCCTACGCGCGTATATTGGATTATACATAGTCATGACTGTCATACAAATACTTGCAGTAGGTCTCGAATATACATTTATATTGCATATTACTTGGAAATAAATAAGTATAAGTTTCTCTGGTGGCAATCTACCCTTTCGCAAGTGTAAGGAGACACCAGTCTATATTAGCCCTCTATCACAAAAGGCAATCTGCCTGTGTTTACTGACCACCCTCGTTGCTGGTCTATAATATAGTACTTTATTTACAGTCAATGGCCTACATGTTTCTGTGGTACTTCACATGTGTCTAAAATGCAATGTCTGCTTGCATAAAAATGCAATTCTGAAGTCCATTTATACGTACGACATACGCATGTCTCAGTTTCTCTCTCTCTCTCTCCATTCCTGACTCATGTTATTGTAGACCTCTTGGTGGCAACGAACACCAGACATCTGGTAGACATAAGGTTCAAAATACCAAGACATCCATACGCCTCGGGCGCCTCCACAATTATCACAAAGCTGGCTATCTATCTAGAGATCTGCCTGCCTTCCTTCTCTCCACGACTCACTCACTCACTCACTCCCTCCCTGCATGCCTCCCTCCCACCCACCCACCCACCCCCACCCACCCTTTCAGGCTTCCGTCTGCTAGAAACACATTCACAATTTGCGTAAATATCGCATCAATTGGTCTATATGCGGTATATTCCTTGTTATATGGGACGCCTACATACGTACACGTCTTTATTATAGCATGACAGTGCTCTAAATACAAGATATACGTGATATTTATGGCATAACACACCCTCTCCCCCTTTCATTCCCAGCACAACTCACTCACACCTTGGTTCACGCATAGAAACTCATTGGTAATGTGCGTAAATATCGCATGAATTGGTCTATATGCGGTATATATTTTGATATATGGCACGTATACATACGTACAAGTCTGTATTATAGCATGACAGTGCTCTACGTACAAGATATAAGTGATATGTATGGCGTAAACCACACTCTCAGCTCATAAATTGCCGCCAAACCTCAAACACATCTTCATTCCCGCCTAAAAATTCTCTTATAATTCCCTTATATATTGCAATTTTTGGTCACTATGAGGCATATTCATTGTTATATGGGTGGCCTACACACGTACTCTACATAGCCTAAAAGGGCTCAAAAAAGGAGATATACGTGATAATACGCGGTAACCCACCACCTCCTCCCTCGCCTTCTATCCCCTGGGCGCGTGAAAATTCGGCAGGGAAATCTCGCCGCTCGATGACAATCTAGCCGTGCGGTGCCATTCGCTCCACATTTTTTAACTACGGACCGTTCCCCCCCCCCCCAGACATTTTTTGGGGGGTCAAATATATATGGGCCGATGCACGCAAACATTCCCTACACGATGATGTACTTTTTATCGAAATTGGCAATGGGTCCCAAAATCATCATAGGTGCGCACAGTCTTACCCTGTAGAAAACCCCCTGTGCGCCACGGAGAGGTTAACTACCAAACTTATAAAATGTGCTTGAAATTATATATTCAAAACAGTTTAAGATTTAAATTTCTTTGTTCATACCTTATATTCTAGTTGTTCCTAAAAATAGTATAGACCATAATAGAAATTACAGCATTCTGTAAACAAGTAGTAACCAGGGGAAATTGACAACAAAATGGGGCGAAAGGGGTTAAAATCGCCAAACTAACGGGCCGAACATCTAATCTCAAAACTAGTGGGGCTAAACATTAGGGAGAAGGGGTCCAGAAAAACGGTCTGCCTCCCCTTAACCTCCCCATTACCAAATTTTAGAGCCTCAAGAGACCGATGTGAAGATAAAAAGCGAGTCCTTCACAAAATTATGATGCCATAGAATATTTACTTCTCGACTCGCTTTACAAAAACTAAAAACCCCCGGATACTTGTTTAGTATCCATGTAATAGCGGTGATCTAAGGCCTTTTTAACCCCTTCTGTACTAGCGGTGTCCTTATTAATTTGTTTGCTATATTTAGACCATTTTGTGCAGTTTAACCCACCAGACCCGGTTGGGCTCTGAGAAACCCATAACAAATGCGCCCGCGGAACCCGGTAGGGCTCTGAGGCACCGGCAGCTTGAAAGCCTGTAAGCTTGGTGTGCGAGGCGTCCGTCCGACGCATGTAAACAACAGCCGGTTGGACCGACGCCGCGCATCTCCGACCACAAGAAGGAGAGGCGTCGCCGGGTTTCGGGGAAATTATAGAATACAATAGCCGGGGCTGGAGGGTTAACCCGGGAACTGCGGGAAGACTCTTAAGAGTCAGGGAAAAAAAATATCCATTTAAAACACCCAATTTTTTTTTTTTTTTTTTATTGCCCCTGGGCCATGCCAAATATCACTCCTCCACCTCCCCTCCTTCCCCACTTTCCTCCCCTCCTTCAGTTATCACCTATTTTCCCTGTTATTCCCTTATTCTGTGGTATATTTTCGTGCTAACATTAGCGAGTTGCAAGCAGGGCATTGTCATCACTGTTAGCAAGCGAGTGCAAGAGAGAGAGAGAGAGAGTATCGATCGACAGTCTCTCTCCAGAGGTGGAGAAAAGTGGTGGGAAGTCAGGTTGCCTCAGCCATACATTATGTAACTCCCGGCCTGTATCGCCGGTTTTGACCATCCAAACGCTGTTTCCACTTGTTTTATTGTTGTAACAGGTTAATACCTTTATAATCAACCTATAATAGGCGCATATGGATAAGTATTAATGCTATTTATGGTAAAATAACGATGTTAGTGATGGGAACAGCTCAAATACGTCAGCACAGGAGTGTGGTGTCTCATACCCCCCATGCGCACTTCAGAGGTTAAGAAGGATCTGTGGCAGTCAAAAGGGTTAAGCAAGATACGGTAGTTCGAAGCCTGTGCATTGCTGGAGGCCCTTTTTTTTTAACTGGTCCAATAGTAGCCAGAATAAAATGAAAAAGAAGTTGCCGGTACAGAAGGGGTTAAATAGGTTATAAAATATATAAACACCCAATAGTCAAGGCATTTATGAATGAAAAGACTTCGGAGCTTTATGTTGGTCAATTAGGGAGAGGCAGACCATTTTTCTGGACCCCCTTCTCCCTAATGTTTAGCCCCACTAGTTTTGATATTATAAGACGTTCGGCCCATTAGTTTGGCAATTTTAACACCTTTCACCTCATTTTGTTGTCAATTTTAAGACTTTTCGTGCCATTTAGCTGTCTATTTTTTCCTGGCGAGCGATAGCAAGCCTGTAATTCTAAGATGAACCGGCCTTTGGCCGGAACAATTTTCTACCAAAAAATGTACAAATTTATCTTGAATGGGGGGGTGGGGGGGTCTAGGGGGTGTTTTTCTAAGCTTGATGGAGGTCTAGGGAGGAAACTAAAAACATATATGAATAAATTAATTAATACACCAAACAAACGGCCAGTCTCCCCTTAAAAACATTCTTAGCGTTCCAGTGCCACATAAGGGGAACACTTCCGATTCATCTAGTACAATGAAAAGCCTTTGGCCATAAAATTAACTACCTTATAGCCAACTTCAGTAGCATTTGTCGTTTATACATAATGGTGAGACCAACTTCAAATCTGGTAAAGCACATTCAACTTCAATGTAACTTCTTCCAATGGTAGTTCTCCAAGGTTGCACTATTGTCTAGGCTATTATATCGCCTCCAGTAATTTTGTCCTAGTTACAATAATTATACCTTACCATTACCACTCCTAAAATTTAAAGTTTATCTACATACCTTACCATTACCACTCCTAAAATTTAAAGTTTAGCTAGCCTACATAATAGAAGGAAACAAATCACATACTCCGGCTCCCTTGCATAACTACTGTACGATACTATACCCTATTCCAAGTAGGCCAAAACATTAAGGGGGGATGGTTCACTTTTTGGTAGATTTTTTCATATGTTTATTATTTTCTTTAGTTTCCTCCCTAGACCTCCCATCAAACTTAATAAAACATCCATCAGATCCCCCTTCTAGATTAATTTTTACATTTTTCGGTAGGAAAACGTCTCGGCCAAAGGCCGCTTACTCTTACGATTACGGGCTCGCTATCGATCGCCAGGAAAAAAATCGACACCTAATTTTTGTTTTTGTTTTTTTCTATGTGAGTGAGGGAGGCAAAAGGCAGAACTGCCTATAGCGAGTGCCTCCCCCATAGTTGAAAGAGTGACAGGGCCAAAATCAAGGGACGTACGAGCCAAAATGCCTGGCACGAAAGGTCTTAAAATTGACAACGAAATGGGGCAAAAGGTATTAAAATCGCCAAACTAAAGGGCCGAACGTCATAAAATCTGAAAACTATTGGGGGTAAGCATGAGGAAGAAGGGTCACCAGAAAAACAGCCATGTCCCCTTAACCTCTATAACTCTCAAACTACTAGAGCAATCGAACTAATATTTCTACCATTTGGGAAGGGTCAGCCAGGGAATAGGAGTGGAAATTTACATCCCATTTGCTCTAGCCCTATTTGATTTATGGAAGTCAGAGTTCACGATGTCTGGCCTACTTATTTGGAACAGGGTATAGTCTGTGATAGGCCTCACGGAAGCAAGACCATAAAAAAAGCCTTCCATAAAAAAAAGGGCCTATCAAAACAAAGGAATTTGTCTCTAGGTGAGATAATTCCCCTCCAGTACTCATCCATGTAAATCTCACCCACCCCCCTCCCCTCCTTATTCCCCCCTCCCTCCCCTCCTCAATTATCACCTATTTTTCCTCTTATTATCATCATTTATCGGTTATTTTTCTCTCCCGCGATAATGTAGCACAAGTGGGTTGCAGAAAAGATCGTTATGCAACACCCAGACACCGGCCCACACCGCCCCGCTCGTCTCAGTTACCTCACAGACAGCGAGAGAGGAGGGTTGCCTGTGGCTCTCTCTCGCCTGAGATTATGACCGGGTGGCCAATATCTTCGTTTTTCACCACCCAAATGCTTTTCCCACTTATTTTAGCACTCTTGAAGGTTCATATATACATCATATATGTAAAATAAAAGCATACCGAAAACAAATAATGCTCTATATTGTAAATATAACGAATTCTGTCAGAATCCAAGGCTAGAAATGCACAAATAACTACCCTAGCCCCTAGGTCTATTTCGCGCTTGTCAGGTTAAGGGTTAAAATTATATTTATTAAAATAGTTTAACCAGACCACTGAGTTCCCCAAAAAAACTCTTATAGGGCTGGCCTGAAGGATTAGATCAAGATGGACAACCAATCAAGATATGATAGGTAGGGAAGGGCAAGAGGTGAACAAATCTAGGAAGGTGAAGATACGCAGACATTTCTCACCATTTCACCAATTCAGCCGCACCAGAGTTCCTCTTATAGGGTAGGGCCGAAGGGTGAGTCAAGAACTGCTACACTGCAGCACCAATTAAGAAGTGATCAAGGGTGAAGAATGAGAAATCAGGTCTAAGGAAGAAATAAATCACACAGAGATACACACATAATACACCACTGAGGGGAATCGAGTCAGCTTGACCGCACCAGCGACCATAGGCACAAATAAAGTCAGGAGCCAATAAACTAGCCAGGCCAGGGTGGCATATGATATAGGCCGTCCGGAAGACAACCGAATTAGACAGAATAAGAATAGAAGGGGAAAAACATACAAAAAGGGGCATTCAAATTTCAATGGAAATTCACTATGATAACTGTAATATGTGGGAATAACTTTCACCTTCATATTTCCTCATCTCTTAGCATAAACATGATCAATTAGGGTGCCATTTTCAGTTGTTGGTTGTTACATGTTGAGAGTATCCACGCTTTTCCATTAAATTTGCAATAGAAGAGTTAGTTTGGATGTGTTCACAATGCAACTAATTGAGTACCGGTATTTGTCTAGTTCATTTAGCAAATTACTTAAATTTACTCTAAAATAATTAAGTCCATATGAAATAGGTCTGTATATAGGGACAGGTTTGTCCTATAGAGAAGTATAGCCAACACTGTTCTCTACCCACTAAAAGCTGAACCAGTGGAAGGTATTACCCGTGTTTGCATACCTTGCCTCAATTTCAGTCAGGCTATATTTGGATGATAATTTGAACTCAATTTGACCTATCTCAGAATAGTAGTATGGGAATTTCATTTTTTTCCTTATTGTGAAGGCAACCATTATTCTATAAAAACACTTACCCTAATAATACATGTACCAGGTTGTTCTCTATATTTTAAGTTTATACTCTTTATATAAAAGGCTTGCATGGCTGCATGATAAAAGTTTTTCTTTGATTCACTCTTCTTGACTTTTTCTATATTGCAGGCCATGCTTTTGTTCCTCCTAATTCCTTTTCTATTATTTCCACTCCTCAAGTGAGGTACTGTAGAGGTGATTCTCTTGGTCCCATCTGTAGAGGTATTGTAAATGGTGGCCACACACACCCGTGGCAGTCTTTCACACCCAACCCATCTTGTCCTATCTAATTTTATGTTGAACTCTATTGTTCTTGATCCCACTATAGGACTTGGTAGCCTATTCCACACATCTACAACTCTGTTACTAAACGAATAATACATGTACCAGGTTGTTCTCTATATTTTAAGTTTATACTCTTTATATAAAAGGCTTGCATGGCTGCATGATAAATGTTTTTCTTTGATTCACTCTTCTTGACTTTTTCTATATTGCAGGCCATGCTTTTGTTCCTCCTAATTCCTTTTCTATTATTTCCACTCCTCAACTGAGGTACTGTAGAGGTGATTCTCTTGGTCCCATCTGTAGAGGTATTGTAAATGGTGGCCACACACACCCGTGGCAGTCTTTCACACCCAACCCATCTTGTCCTATCTAATTTTATGTTGAACTCTATTGTTCTTGATCCCACTATAGGACTTGGTAGCCTATTCCACACATCCTAACTCTGTTACTAAACGAATAGAGGCAGATCCCTTACACACTCAGTTTCTCTCTGTCGCTCGTTTGCTTGCACATCGGTACAAATGAAGCAGATCCCTTACACATGCAACTAAGATGAACATGGGAATCTGCAGACAAGTGGCCCACAAAAGGCAGATCCCTTTCACATCCAACCCATTTTGTCCATATGTCTATCTGATTTTATCTTGAAATTCTTTATTGTTCTTGATCCCACTATAGCACTAGGTAGCCTATTTCACATATCTACGACTGTTACGAGAGAGGCAGATCTATCCCTTACACAGCCAATCTCTCTCTCTCTCTTATTTGCACACTGGTACAAATGAGGCAGATCCCTTACACATGCTACCAAGATGAAAATGGGAGTCTGCAGAGAGCCGATTGGCCCACACACGGCAGATCCCTTTCACACCCAACCCATCTCGTCCTATAAAATTTTATGTTGAAGCTCTATTGTTATTGACCCCACTATAGCACTTGGTAGATTATTCCACATACTTTCTTACAGTTTCTTACAGTAGATCCTCTGGAAAAAGGCAAACTAGGCCTGTGTATCCAGCTCAGTACCAGTACTTGCACTGCTGCGGTCGTTCACGGTGTTGGCGGCGGCGGTAGCAGACGCAACATTTTTACTATTCTGTATTTTTGTTTTATAATCAAACTTCAAATCTTGTCTTCCCCATGCTTTATCAAGATTACTTTCAAACTCCCTTATTGATTCGGAATCGACTACATACTGGGGCAGTGCGTTCCACTCATTTACCACTCTTATCACAAAATGAGTTCTTTGCCTTCTCAAGCCTATTTCTTTCTTTGTAAATTTTCTTAGAGTGTCCTCTCGTTCTTGTTCCCTCCCGCATCAAGAAGATACCTTCACACACATCCTCATCGTACTTTCCTGACACTATCTTAAAAGTCTCTATCATATCCCCTCTCTTTCTCCTATATGCCAGTGTCGGAAGCCCCAGTGTCCTCAACCTCTGCTCATAGCCCGCGTTCTTCAACGTTGGTACCAGCTTGCTAGCTCTCCTCTGCACTTTCTCCACTGCTTCTATATCCTTTACCATATATGGAGCCCACACCTGGTTCGCATGTTCCAGGTGCGGCCTAACCAGCGCTGTATAGAGATTCCTGAAGATTTCTTCGTCAAGTGACACAAATGTCCTCCTTATCAGCCCTACAATTCTATTGGCTTTGTTTATCTTTTCCGCTAAATGTTCTGAGAAATTTAACTTATTGTCTATCACTACTCTATATCCTTTTCTGCATTCACTTCCTCCATCGCTTCATACATACTGTATCCTACCTTGCTTGTCCCAATCCGCATGTACTTGCATTTTTTTGGATGAAAAGGCATTAACCAATGCTCAGACCATCCCTTCATGCCCTCCACATCTCCTTGAAGCAAACCCACATCTTCCTTACTCCTCACTCTTCTATACAGCTTAGTGTCATCCGCATACAGGTATACCTCACTTCCATTAGTTATAACTTCAGGTAAGTCGTTGATAAATATAACGAACAGCAGTGGTCCCAACACAGATCCCTGAGGTACCCCACTTGTAATTTCCCTCCAGCCCGAGCCTATTCCATTCACCAGTACCCTTTGTCTCCGATCTTTCAGGAAGGCTTCTATCCATTTCACACATTTCTCCCCTATACTATAGCTTCTAACTTTCTCTATTAACCTTTTATGTGGGACCTTATCGAAAGCCTTCATAAAATCGCAATATACCACGTCTATTACATGACCATCTTCTAGAATTTGCATCCAATCATCTACCACCTTAATTAGCTGTAGTACCGTCGACCTCCCCGGCAAGAATCCGAACTGTCTCCCATTGAAAAGTTGGTTTGACTTCATATGCTCCATTATTCCTTCTCTAATTACCGTTTCCATTAGTTTACACACACACTTGTCAAACTGACTGGTCTATAATTCCCTGGGTCATTTCTCTTTCCCTTCTTAAATATAGCTGTTATGTTCGCCTCTCTCCAGTCCATCGGGATTTGTCCTGTATTAAACGATACCTCAAATAACATTTTCAATGGCTCTACTAACATCTCACCTCCTTCCTTTATGATTCTTGGGTGTATCCCATCCGGTCTTACTTCTTCTTGACTTACTTCTGTTCATTTTTTCTATAGCCCTTCTTATTCTAGCATGGGAAAACTCTATTAGTTTTAGTGCCGGTGCCATACAGTATCTATAACTCTTTTACCAAGCGAATAGAGGCAGATCCTTTACACAGCCAATCTCTTTCTCTCTCGTTCTTGTTTGTTTTGCACACCGGTACAAATGAGGCAGATCCCTCACACATGCAACCAAGATGAAAAGGGGAGTCTGCAGAGAGCCAAGTGGCCCACATAAGGCAGATCCCTTTCACACCCAACCCATCTCATAAACGTTACCTGTTATTTACACTACTTACTATACACCCATGTTATTATATACCTGCAACCAAAACACAATTGTAAGAAATAGGAACATAGGAAAATGGGAGTCTGTAGAGAGCCAATTGGCCCACACAAGACAGATCCTTTTCACACCTAAACCATCTCATAACAACTCTCTCATTTATCTGTCTTCCTTACATTTATGACATCCTAGTCTCTCTCACACAAATGAGAACATAAGAAAACCGGAGTCTGCAGAGAGCCGGTTGGCCCACACATGTCAGATCCCTTTCACACCCAACCCATCCCGCGCTCTCTCTCTCTCTCTCACATTTATCGCTATCTTCCTTACGTTTATGACATCCTATTCTCTCTTGCCATACTCTCTCACCCTCACAAATGAGAACATAAACAAAATAAGAAAACGGTAGTCTGCAGAGAGCCGATTGACCTACACATGGCAGATCCCTTTCACACCCAACCCATCTCGTTCTATCTAATTTCAAGTTGAAGCTCTATTGTTCTTGATCCCATTATAGCACTCGGTAGCCTATTCCACATATCTACAACTCTGTTACTAAATGAATAGAGGCAGATCCCTTATACAGGCAATCTCTCCCTCTCTCGTTCTTATTTGTTTGCACAATCTGTTCCTTTTGTAGTATCTCCATGCCCGATAAGTTAAATGATCTTTTGATATCTGTGACACAACTTTTGTATCCAACACAATACCCCTCGAACCCCGGACAACGTTGCTTGCAACTTTAATTTTTATTATTATTATTATTGTTATAGTTATTTTTATTTCTTTGTACTAGTAGAGTTGTTACCCTGTACGCATGTTTGTATGTCTGTTTTTGCTAGTTCCTACTGATGTATTTGACCCATATATAGGCTCCGCCTCCCCTCCCCCCATGCTTCTGCCCCCTCCCTGTCCTGCCTCCTTCCTCCCTCCCAACCCCCACCTCCCTCTCCTCCCCCGCCACCTGTCTGGACGGATATTTAAGGCCTCCTATGTACCAGCATTTGTTAGTGACCTGATGAAGCTATCTGCGAAACGTTGTCAATAAAGTGCTCTTCCTCAGATGGTGTTTCTTATCCATTATATTACTGTATTTTTATAAATTTGCAAAGGAAACATGTCTGGAGAAAGTAGCCTAGAGGCATTTTTGCCATGGCCATCATTTAGCAGGGGTTTCCCAGGAAGAGCAATGCGCTGGAGACGACTATGATGAATTTGTGTTGTATATTCTTGCACAGGTATTAAATAAGACTACAGTACTTAGTTTAAAATATAAATATAATGGGAGATAGACTTCGAGTACAGTATGTTTCTGACTGATACATCCACCACTAACACTGCTTGTGTGACTCCGGCCTAATTAGAGATAGGCTGGTTTCTCAACTTCATGCCATAGTGGAGTCACATTTAATCCACCCCGTAAGTACAGTGATGCTAGTTTTCATATTATTCTTGCTAACAATACACAATTTTACTTTACTGTACTTAGGAAGGATCTCTATAAATCAAAGGGATAAAAACTTTATCAACCCTGTCTTCTATCAATTTTTCCTTAAATTATTAAAAACATCTATTGATCTATGTATGTATTTATATACTCAGGTACATACCTCATAGCTGGGGGTGGCCGACTCGAGACAGACACTAAACAGAAACAACATTTAAAGTTCCCATTCTTAGGGTCCGGGACCACTTTCGTATTTCCTCGCCCCTTTCTCTGTCTCGTGTAGTAGGTGAATTTTATAAGGGGAGGAGGATTCCTAGCCCCCTGCCCTCATTGATATCTATTGATAGGCAGAATAAAATGAAGAAATAAATCATTGTATAGAAGGGGTTAATAGAGAATACTCTAATTACATTTTCTTGTAATACATTCTGTTCATCTTAACCAATTGAGACGCACAAGAAACTTAAATTAAATAACAGTATAACAAGTCTCTCTCTCCTTTATTTATTTTTTACCAGGCTCCCAATGGATGGCGCGCAAAGAAACAATTAATTATCGCTCTGTTAAAACTCATAACAATAGCGTTTACTGTAACGAGTTATACATGTCAAGAACTAAGAAAGCCCATACTACAATATGAATGCATTAAACTTGGATAAAAAAAATTGTTTTTCGCCATTCAACTTGTCACAAATACATTATATGCTGAGCAATAAAAAAAAAATATATATACTGTACCGTATAACTATATATATATATATATATATATATATATATATATATATATATATATATATCAAATAAGAAATATTTTTGGCTGGCTTTCCAGGAATTCATTTAACATCAGTAATTTTTGCATATGAATATACTATCTATCTATCTATATACTCAGGCCTGATCCCCACTTTTCCTATTTTTTTTGGGGGGGTCCACTCAAGACGGAGCCCGAATAGGAACAACACAAAGAAAACAATGAACACAAAAAACAAAATACAAATTCACACACATCTAGGTCATCCAGAAGACCCAGAGACCAGCACTCCCCCGGCCCCGACCACCCGGAGAGGTTCCGATCTCAGCAGGCAGAAGAGCCGAAACCACATGCCCGCTAGCCACACTTCCAGGCGCACCCATCATATAAACCGTCTTCCCGGGCTAGGCGCCTGATGGACTATTATCTAGTCCAACTTGCGCCCGACCCCTTCCCCTAAATGAACACGTGTTCACTTATCTATTCACAAGCATTCTCCATTCATTCCTGTTTATTACCACTTCCCTTGCCTGATCTATAGTCATTCCTCTATCATCCAAAGCTTGTCTTACAGTCTCTCCATCTCAATGGGGGTCTTCCTGCCCTTCTATCTCCCCTTGTATCTGACTCACATATTCTCTTTGTAAGCCTTTCATCTTCCATTCGTTCAACATGACCATACCAGCTCAGCACCCTTCTGTCCACTCTGGCCGACAAATGTTCCTGCTGCCCCACTCTCCTACTTATCTCTTCATTCCTCAATCTGTCTCTACGAGTAACTCCACACATACTCCTCAAGCAGCTCATCTGCATCACATCCAGCTTTCTTCTCTCCTTTTCCTTCAGAGCCCATGTCTCAGCCCCATACATCACTGTTGGCACAACAATTCCTTGATACATTGCACTTTTTACTTTCATTCCGAGATTGCTCCGAAAACCTTCCTTCCTTCACACACTCTCTGTTTTACCTCCATTTCCATACCTCCAATCCTGCTTGTTGTTCCTCCTAGATATTTAAAACACTCTACTTGTTCCAATATTTCCCCATCCAGCCTCACATCTAGATTCACCCTACGATCAACCCTTTTACACACCATTACTTTACTTTTATTGATGTTCACCTTCAGTTTCCTCCTCCCACAAACCATACCAAACTCTTTGATCGTAAACCATATTCTATGGATTTTGAATATGACTGCCGAACCCAATATGTTAATTCATGAACGATTTTCACTGACAATAATTGCCTCTACTGCAATCTATTATGTATCACTAGACACAGGAAAGGCTAATCTAGAATATCACCATAGAAAACCCCACAATACCTCAAATATTCATATATAAAATATATTGTAATTTTTCCAAGTACAGTACAGGTACTGTACATAGAATTCCATGGCTTTTATTCAAAATTTTGAATGACGACACTAGGTAGGTTTATATCTATGTATTATAGTTACTGTATATGTACAGTACAGTATAGCTCATTGCATAAGAGAATAAAACAAAAACGAAATTTCTATGCCTAATAGTATTTTTCTATGCATATTTATATACTGTATACGCATTCAACAAATATGACTCAATACACTCAATAATGTTAGATATTCAAATTGCTACTTCCAGTTCACTAATAATATGATACACTACATCTAATTACGGAAAAAAATTACTTATACACTATACAAGAATAGCATAATGTATTTACATATAGTTATGAGCTAGAGCGAGTCCTCCAGGGGCTCCATACTGCCATGTTAAAAGAGTGCAACAGCGTACATCCCAGCTCCACTGATCATCCGAGACCGAGAATCATAGCCGGTATTGATCTCTCGGTGGTGTTACAGACATCTCAATGTTGCCAATAGCTTGCCTATTTTCTTCACATCGAACGCTATTCGTAGAGGAAATTTCACGCAGATCGAGTCGTTTGTTTTTTTGCCACCAAATGTTTAAAAGTTACGCGACATGATTCGCGTGGTTGATAGCTTTTGGCAAAACATCCAAACCATGCGATTGTCGAGGGGTTAAACTGGCAAGAAATACCATCCCCCATTAGTTGATTTATGACATTTGATAACAGAACAAAAAGCTACATCTCAAAATGGTATCAATGACATGATTTTATAATTGGAACTATACAGTAGTGTATTTCATTACAAAAACCTTGTCACAGCACTGCAACCAAGATGAGGACAGGATAGTTTCTCGCCTGGTTAAGATGAACAAGAATATAGTGCATAGAGTGACTGGTATAGCAGCAGTGTCCCCTATATGGCAGAAGTCAGCATATTTATATTTTCTGTAGGATCTGTAGTGACGAATAATAGTCTTTTGCTCACTCATTTGCTTTTGGGTTGTAGGTTAGTAAAAACAACATGATGCCAAGATTAGTACAGTTTTAAACTATAAGTAACTAGTTGTAATGCAATTACTTATTAGTGGCCCCTCCATCATTGACGATATGCCTATTATATAATAGCTCTCATTCAAACGCCCGCGGTCAGCCTGTTTGAAACACCCGCCACAGGGGAAAGAGTGCCGACATTATAAGGGCACGCTTATTCTCTTAAGGAATCGTCATTATGATTGGGTACTCACTACGAAAAAACTTCGTAAAAAATAAAAAATAATTATTAACTTAAGAATTGGTATAATAAAGCTTCCCAACTTTGTGGATGTCTTCCCGTAGATTCTATCCGAGACGCTGAACCCCTCGGCGTCATTCCGCCTTCCTTCCCCTGTGTCTGTCCCGAGCGGGTGTGCCTAGCCCGTCCTCGCTTTATTCTGCATTCGTTCACCTCTAGTGAGTCTTTTGCTCATTTGTATTTATCTGAGATGTTCTAGAATAGGTTTAGATTAGTTAGGATGGTCGGCCCCATTGGTACGTCCACAGGAAGTGTTAATAATAGGGTACAAGTGTTAGGCGTTCTGCGGTCCACTTTGGACACGCGTGCCTTTATTTTTCTGTTTGTTTTTAGCTCTAGCTTTGCTCTAACCTAGTTATTTAGGAGGCTATATATACGCGGAGCTAAGTTACTGGCCATCTATCTGATGGGGTAACGTGTTTTAATATCCATATAGCAGACGTGCTGGTCTAAGAGTTGTCACACGTGGTGGGGAACTTTCCAGAATCCGAGTTTGCTTCTTCCCCTCTGGCGTGGGGCGTCGTACGCTCGCTGTTGCTGTGTCGTCTTGGGAGGTAGGGGTGTCGTATTCGTCGTAATATTTACCTTGAGCCTCGTGGCCAGCCTCAGTTAGGGGTATTTCTATCAGTGGCTAGGAGGTATTTATTAATTGCTTAATTAATTAATATGTATTAGCCCTAAGATGTAACCTTCGCTTTCATGTGGTGATATTATACATGATAGGAAGGTGTCGGGAGACGTTCTGACTTATTTGGGTTTTTTTTTTTGTGGGTGGCTGTCTTGCCTGGACAAGTCAGCACTCTCAAAAGGTTTGGTGTTTCCCTCCGGCGATCTTTATCAGTTATTGATGCCGGAGGCTCGCCTTGCAGACAGGCAGGGAATAGATCCAATAAACCCGGCGTGGGCAGTAGTGCCACTAGACTCCCGGCGGAAGTGCAGATTCCCAAAAGGGAGTGTTTCGGCCCGGCCGAAAGAACTCATCTATACAGATAGCCTCACGCGGCATGACATGACTTTGAATCCGCCCGGCGGAAAAGTCCAGTGGGGTAATTAACTATCACTCAGGTCCTTGTAGACGATCCGCTAGTTAATAAATATCCGAAAGGATTAATCTAATAGTATGGGTCGGTGACACTTGGTCATAGATAAGCAATTCTTAATAGAAAGGATCTTCGGGGTCTTTTCGAAGACAAGTACGACGGAAAATTAGAGTGGCGGTGTGGCTACATCTAGTTTTCCGGCGCATTTGGAGTGTAACGTTGTGTGAATGTCTCGGTTTATCCTTATGAGCATTGATTCCTGGAAATTTTCTTTCCAGATCACAACACCTCAACTGCGGCACAGGACACAAGGGAGGGGGCCGATCCCGGAGGGGGGGGGGTTCGTTAGGTCACCATCATGCCTTCAGTCACGCTGTGCTCCACGCCTACTTGCTCTCTCATTCCGGTCTTTTCTCATAAATTATGTGTGAAATGTATGAAGTGCCGGGACAGGTCCAGGGGAGTCTGGGTTTCCAAGAAATGCGGCGTGTGCACAAACCTGAGGAATGGATTGTTTAACCGAGATCAATCATGTCTCGTAGCCTTGCAAGAGATTAAAAACACTTTTAATTCTTACACTAAAGACGTAGCTCATAAAGCATTTCACTGTGATGATGAAGCACTTTGGGACCAATTAATTATTAAAGCTCAAGTAAATAAAACTCCCCCTTCTCGGTCCGGCTCTAAACCTAAATCTAAGCCTTAAATTCTTTCTATAGAAACAGTGAGCAGTAGTGACAGCAGTGACTCTTCCTCAACTAAGGCAACCCTCCCCCCCTGGCCGCCATAAGAGAGCACGGTCAACATCTCCACAAGAGGACCGATCACGGTCCCGGTCGAGATCGCCTCTGAAGCGGTCATCGAAGTCGTCTGCGGAGGCTTCAAGATCTCTGAAGAAACGGAAAACTTAGGTGGCTACATCTATTGACAAGCATTCAGATGGGAAGGGTATTAAACATTCCCGTACGGAGGCAACGAGCTCGCGGCACCGGCAATCGGCGGGGTCGCGGCCACCGCCCTCCGTCCCTACCCTCTACCATGTCTAACGTCCAATCTGGCAGTTCAGAGGTAGGGACGGAGGGAGTTGAGTCAACTCCCAGGGACGGATCTAATGACAGAAACTCAGAACCTAAAGATGTAAGTTTTGCTATTCCAAAGTTAGATACAACACTTAGTCGTGCTCGTGTGGTACCTTCGAGAGTTCTGGCTGAACAGTATAGGGGGTACACGGCGAGTGAGCCACAAGGCTATGACACAGGTTCCCAGTTTGTCCAGTGTTCCCAGTTTCTCCCGAATTCACAGACTAGAGTTGAACAGGGTCGCAGTGTGTGGCGGCACCCAGAAACAGTGCAAACAGGTCCCTATATTCAATACCCGGCGGATCACAGAGTAAGTGAAAATGTTGACACTATACCTTCATCCGTCCCTGACCTAACATGGCCAGGTCTTGAGCAACAACAATTAACCTCTGAACTCCGGCAACAGCCGGAAGAAATGGAAGTGACAGGTCAAGAGCAGGAAGAAATAGAACAATTGTCTTCAGCTCAACCTGACCCGGTAGAGGAAAGGTCGGAGGTAGGATCAGAGTCATCTAAGGGTTCTCAGAGTCAATATATAACTTGTGATGATTTAGATTATATTTTACATTATATGATGCAACGATATCAGGTACCAACAAAATCACCGGAAACTCCCACAGCCGTGCCGGGAGCTCCTTCGATTGTGTCTGTTGTGCGGCCATCCAGAGTCTCTGTTCCTTCTAATGCTCCACCTCCCCTCCCTGACGTAACTCCGCAAACTACTTCAGCTGGTAGTATTCCAGTTACTGCTTCTTTGACTACCACTAATGTCTGAGTCATTACGGATATTATTTCCCCTCCTTTAGAAAAGGCTCCGATAAAGAAAGGCCCTATGCCGCTTCTTTACGGTCCCGATTGTTCATGGGTTACTATTATGGCTCAAAATCCAGCCATAGCACAACAAACAATCGCGGGGGAGCTCCCAGAACCGAGTGAGTGGGTAATCCAAATGAATAAGAACAGAAAACTGAGGGCAAAAGATACAGGGGGTAATATTTTGGATGTAGCTATCAAATCAATACCTAATGTCTATGCATATGAATATTTTGTGTATTCCCCCACTCCAGCTCTTCCTCCTGCCTCCTCTGCACGACTATTTGCGGATTGGTCCAAGAGTGATGGCGTTAATGACATAAAAGCTCTAGCCTCGCTCACGTCGGAACTGGATACACTTCCAGTGAGCGACCAGTCCGGCAATCCGGTCCTGCAGGTGGGACAGGTAGGTTCAGGCCCTTGGGTGGACTGGGAAATTGAGGCGCAACAGTTTGCAGCAACTATCACGTCAAAATCCTCCCACCAAATACCCCAAGATAACCACTCTTGGTTCTCTTTGCCCATAATCAAAGCCGGAGGAGTTCCACCTATTATATTAAATTTTCTTGCTGCCCCCAAGTTGTCTTTATGGGACCTGCAGGAGCCCTTTTCAACTCCTCCTCCGGCACACCTGGATAGAGATTTTAAATTGCGTAGTAAAGCTTTCAGACTTTTCTCACAATTCATATTAAGTCGCCAAATAGCCCAGTCCCTCACTAGAACGATACAAGCTGTTAACCCATTAAGCGCGCGCAGGGTGTAGTGAACACCACAGTTCTGGGCGGCAATATTAGGCTCCATTCCTGCCTATAATAGTCATTTTACGATAAATATCGTTATTACTTATTCATATGCGCCTATTTTACCTTTAATATGAAGATAGTAACCTGTAACAACAATAAAACAAGTGGGAATATACATTTTCTGGTCAAAATCGCGAGTTGTTAGCGAGCGGTTCATTCATTAAGTCTGGAGAGTGACTGAGGCCTGTATATCTCTCTCCCTCTCTTTCCCACGCATAGACACACACATCACCACACCCTGCAACCGGCTTGCAGATGTTAGCACGAAAATATACCAATGAAAAAGGGAATAAAAGGGAAAATAGGTGATAATTGGAGGGGGGGGGCGGAAAGGAGGGGATGTGGAGGAGTGATATGAGGTATGGAGGGAAAAAATTTTTTTTTTAAGTGCTACTGGGGCCTTTTAAAATGTTTTTTTTAGGCCTTCCCTCTTAACCCTTCCAACCCGGAAGGGCTCTTGAACGCCCATAACAAACTCGGCCCGCGCAACCCGGACTCTTGAACGCCCATTGCTTGCGTACGTGCTTTCGAATGCCGCGCGTACATTTTTGGTATCGTGGGAGGGTAGGTGGCGCCACCAGACGTAAACTACGCCACAGCAACAGTATCTACCCCGACGCCATCATGGATAGTACGCCAAATAGTGATTCCGCTGTGTCCGATACCGTGTGTCACGGGTCAGACCGTGACTGTGATTATATACTATAGGGTTAGCTATATTTAAGGAGTGCGTGCGGAGTTACATGGAGGGATAGACAGACTAATGAGGAAGTAAGAAGGAGGTGTGGTGTGGAGGTAGATGTGCTGGAATGTGTGAAAAGGAACAACTTGAGATGGTTCGGCCATATGGAACGTATGGAAAGCGAGAGAATGACTAAGAGGGTGTACGAGAGCGAGGTGGAGGGACAGAGGGGGAGAGGTAGACCGAATATGAGGTGGAAGGATGGAGTGAGGAACTACATGAACGAAGGCGGTGCTGGTTGGGGGGAGGGGCGTCGACTGACTGGGGACAGAGGTGCATGGGGGCGGTTCGTTCGTGGCCACCCCTTCGGGGATCACGGCATCAGGCAATAGATAGATAGATAGATAGCTATATTTCTCGAGCGCGGGAAAAATTGGGGAGGCGGGAACAGCTGTAGAGAAAGGGAGAGAAGAGGGGTGGAGGCACAGGCATAGGCCTGTGTACCGCTAGGCGCCTCGCGTACATGTGTGCGTGTGTGCGTTCTTGCTTGTGAGCGTGGGTAGGCCGCCGTTACGCGTACATGTGTGTGTGCATTCATGTTGTAGGCGTGGTCATAGGGAGTGTCCAGTCTTTTCATTGGCACCAAATTCAAAATGTGATGGGGGAGGGGAAAACCGAGGTTATAAAGGGGGCAGGAATGCCCAGGACAGGCCTTATTCTGCTCCTGCCCGACCCCAACGAGATAGTCCAATTTTGTTGTGCCCGCGATGAATGGGTCGGCAGTGCTGCGAGGGCACCTCGTGCCCTAATTCAACCATAATCAGGTGAGTCCAATCCAGTTAGACAAGTGTCAACGTTGATTGAGATATCCAGAATGAGGTGTGGTGATGTGCGTGTGTGTGTCGGCCAGTCACCAAGACTGTGCCAGACCGTACACATGGCCAAGGTTGTGACGCCGACCGAATTAGCTTATGCTATGGCCGAGAATGGCAGGTGTAAGCATGACCCCACAGAGGGCTTGCTAAAAGCTAGGGATGCCCAGGGCGACATAGTTCTCCTGCGGCGATATCCCACTGATTTAGCTATGCACGTGGCCAGGGGTGTGTGTGGATGTGTGCGGGTGTGGTGAGTGACGCCGTAACGCTTAACCCCACAGAGGGTGAGGTTACCGCTAGAGGATAGTCGGCTTGAAGGACTTGTCGTACTGCCCGTTTTGAGACTCTTTAATTAGACAACTCTCATTAGTCTAGCGAGTCACGTGTGTGTGGATGTGTGCGGGTGTGTGAGTGACGCCGTAGCATCTTAACCCCACAGAGGGTGATGGTTACTGCTAGAGGATTGTCGGTTTGAAGGACTTGTCGTACTGCCTGTTTTGAGACCCTTTAATTAGGCAACTCTCATTAGTCTAGCGAGTCACGTAACCGAGGTGAGGAGGTGAGAGAGTGATGAGTGTGATTGACGGGTACTGTGAGTGTGGGAAAATCTCGTACCTTATTCGATCATGCGGTCATTTGCTGGGCTAGACACTTTCAGTAACACAGTAGACTAAAGGGTTGGTTGATGTGAGATTTCGTGTGACAAGCAGTAATCAGTATAATGATTTGGGGTAATCTTAGGGGTAGTTATAATACTGGGTAATTGTATTTAGGTAAGTGGATAGATAAGTGGGTTAGATTGAGTGGCTGAGTGTGTGAATGAAATTGTCTCTTTGATAAATGCAATTTCAGTGTCGCTATTCAATAAAACCATTTTAGTAGGAATGTTTGTTTCTTTAATTCTTACTAACTTTAAGAATATAATTATTATCAATATATACCTATCATTACAATAAATCTGTGTACTCTATTATCCCGCAAGCTGGGAACTGCAATTTTCTTTTCAAATATATTACTGCATCGAGTCAGTATAGATATAAATGTATAGCATGTTCTGGGACTTTTGTTGCCATAATTTCACAAGGGATATTTGTCTATTTTTGATCTAAAGTAACGACACTATCAATTATAGGTTTATTTCCTAGATAATGGGCAAGTGTTACAGTAACCTATTAGTCTTATGATCTATTACAATTGGCGATCTGGACAGGATTACTATTACAATTGGCACCGGGCATGATCTATTACAAGTGGCGACCGTGACAGGACCAGTTTCTGATTTAGATGTACGGGATAATGAAGGATTTGTTGTATAATTGTGTTCATACAAAAGTAGCCCCACGCGGGAGATTTTCTTTCTTTTTCTTTCCCCTCGTGGTCAAGTCACATCCTGGGAGCGTCGGTGAACCTCCTTGTGTAAACAAGTGAATTCCTTTCCCCATCGCCCGCGCGCCCCACATTGTTTCATAATATTTAGTTCTACGATTCGCTTTGAGAAGTAATTGTGTCTGATAATTTTTGTTTGCTTGTCTATAATTGATCTCTGTTGATTTTTTTTTTGTGATTGTCGCTGTGATTTTATGCCATGTGAATAGTTTCCTTTAATTTCGTTCGTCATACGCAAGTGCTGTGATCGATCGTTTAAGGATAGAGGGAAGTGTTGTAATCCGATTGAGTCGTTGTTGTTTCTCTTATTCCGGTGTCATAAATCTTAGGCAGTAGGTGTTATGTGGAATAGTTTCCTTTAAATTCGTTCATCATACGTAAGTGCTGTGATCGATCGTTTAAGGATAGAGGGAAGTGTTGTAATCCGGCCGAGTCGTTGTTGTTTCTCTTATTCCGGGATCATAAATCTAGACAGTTTCAGTTATATGGGTCAGTTGTGTGTCGGGCAGGATTTTTTGTTTTTGCTTTGATTGTTCTATTCCTCTCTTAAAAATCTGTTGTTCCTTGTCAAGGACAAGAGGGAGAGGGAGGAACGAGCATTGGATAGGACGAATACTAAATAAGTGAGGGATTGCGTAGCAGCAAGGGTTGGGATAGAAAGGGAAGACCATAGGAAAAGTTAGAGGAGACAGAGAGAGAGCGTCAAGAGGAGGCTCGATCCTGCTTAAACTTGGGAAAAGTGTGGGATGTGTGTGGTGGTGCCAGATGTCGCCAGGGGCGCGGCTTAGGCTCGCGGAGAGTCTGGGTGCTGTGGTGAATAGCAACAGTGCATATTGCTAGCCAGCATCAAGTGAAAACTCGGGAAGGCCATCGTTGAATGAGGTCTGGGGCGTAAGTCGGGTTAAATAGTGGGGAGACTGATGATAGAGGGAGTCAACAATAAGTAGCTTGATATATAATACGGGAGGGGAGGGGATGAAATGTTGTTTGTTCGCTTTTATTCTGCCGCTTCCAAATTTTATACAGGTACTGAGTCAGCCAGGCGTTCGTCGGGAGATTGGAGAACCCACGGCAGGAATCCTGGCCCTCAAGAAACTACGCCCAAGGATCCCTCATCAAGTCAAAACAAATGTTTATACCCAGCAGTCCATAGAGTTGTGCCGATTTTTTTTTTACACTGTTTCTTCACATACCTCATTTAAACCGTGTCTCACAACATCTCTTTTTACATGACATTAGCTGAGCTTAATTGTGTGTTCATTGTAAATGAGTGGGCAAAGCCACTAGTTTTCACTGTAAAAATAAGTGGGTTAACCACCAGGTTTATGTCGCTGGCCGTGAATGAGACCTCAGGAGTTTTCCCCTTTCAGTAGAAATTTTAACGTAAATGCAGAGGGGTTTTTCTACTCAAGGGCGATCATTTAATGCACCAGCGACAGGTTAGACTCACACTACAGTATGGAAGACACTATGAATGACACCTGAGTGATTTTAGCAGAGCAAAATCAATGTTAGTAGGGGGGAATGTCACGGGTCAGACCGTGACTGTGATTATATACTATAGGGTTAGCTATATTTCTCGAGCGCGGGAAAAATTGGGGAGGCGGGAACAGCTGTAGAGAAAGGGAGAGAAGAGGGGTGGAGGCACAGGCATAGGCCTGTGTACCGCTAGGCGCCTCGCGTACATGTGTGCGTGTGTGCGTTCTTGCTTGTGAGCGTGGGTAGGCCGCCGTTACGCGTACATGTGTGTGTGCGTTCATGTTGTAGGCGTGGTCATAGGGAGTGTCCAGTCTTTTCATTGGCACCAAATTCAAAATGTGATGGGGGAGGGGAAAACCGAGGTTATAAAGGGGGCAGGAATGCCCAGGACAGGCCTTATTCTGCTCCTGCCCGACCCCAACGAGATAGTCCAATTTTGTTGTGCCCGCGATGAATGGGTCGGCAGTGCTGCGAGGGCACCTCGTGCCCTAATTCAACCATAATCAGGCGAGTCCAATTCAGTTAGACAAGTGTCAACGTTGATTGAGATATCCAGAATGAGGTGTGGTGGTGTGCGTGTGTGTGTCGGCCAGTCACCAAGACTGTGCCAGACCGTACACATGGCCAAGGTTGTGACGCCGACCGAATTAGCTTATGCTATGGCCGAGAATGGCAGGTGTAAGCATGACCCCACAGAGGGCTTGCTAAATGCTAGGGATGCCCAGGGCGACATAGTTCTCCTGCGGCGATATCCCACTGATTTAGCTATGCACGTGGCCAGGGGTGTGTGTGGATGTGTGCGGGTGTGGTGAGTGACGCCGTAACGCTTAACCCCACAGAGGGTGAGGTTACCGCTAGAGGATAGTCGGCTTGAAGGACTTGTCGTACTGCCCGTTTTGAGACTCTTTAATTAGACAACTCTCATTAGTCTAGCGAGTCACGTGTGTGTGGATGTGTGCGGGTGTGTGAGTGACGCCGTAGCATCTTAACCCCACAGAGGGTGATGGTTACCGCTAGAGGATTGTCGGCTTGAAGGACTTGTCGTACTGCCCGTTTTGAGACCCTTTAATTAGGCAACTCTCATTAGTCTGGCGAGTCACGTAACCGAGGTGAGGAGGTGAGAGAGTGATGAGTGTGATTGACGGGTACTGTGAGTGTGGGAAAATCTCGTACCTTATTCGATCATGCGGTCATTTGCTGGGCTAGACACTTTCAGTAACACAGTAGACTAAAGGGTTGGTTGATGTGAGATTTCGTGTGACAAGCAGTAATCAGTATAATGATTTGGGGTAATCTTAGGGGTAGTTATAATACTGGGTAATTGTATTTAGGTAAGTGGATAGATAAGTGGGTTAGATTGAGTGGCTGAGTGTGTGAATGAAATTGTCTCTTTGATAAATGCAATTTCAGTGTCGCTATTCAATAAAACCATTTTAGTAGGAATGTTTGTTTCTTTAATTCTTACTAACTTTAAGAATATAATTATTATCAATATATACCTATCATTACAATAAATCTGTGTACTCTATTATCCCGCAAGCTGGGAACTGCAATTTTCTTTTCAAATATATTACTGCATCGAGTCAGTATAGATATAAATGTATAGCATGTTCTGGGACTTTTGTTGCCATAATTTCACAAGGGATATTAGTCTATTTTTGATCTAAGTAACGACACTATCAATTATAGGTTTATTTCCTAGATAATGGGCAAGTGTTACAGTAACCTATTAGTCTTATGATCTATTACAATTGGCGATCTGGACAGGATTACTATTACAATTGGCACCGGGCATGATCTATTACACCGTGCTTCCTACGACGCCCGTCCTAGTTCGTCGCGCCTTACCCCGACGCCATCGCCTAAATGTGTTATCTCCCGGAGGTATTGAGACGACATTGAGACTTTATGAGCGTGCTGATGCCAAGCATAATGTTGATGATGAAGGCAGTGATCACTCCACTAATTATAAGTCGAGTGATTATGGCGATGAGAGTGACAAAGAAGAGCAATTCCTGGGATTTGCGAGAGAACATGAGAGTGATGAGAGTGATGAAGGTGATGTACCAGCTTTTGAGGAAGCTGTTTTACCTCAAGACGGTGAACTTGAGAGAGTGAGTGAGTGGGAGAGTTCAAGATCACTCTCCAAGTTTCGCATGAGTGACACGACCCCAAGCCCTTCGCCAGCTAAATCGCCTTTCAAGCTACACTTATATAAGAAGCAAATACTTGAAAAGGCGGCTGCGGCAGCTAGGGAACAAGCCAAAATACTTGGTGAGGATGAGGCTGTGAGTGAGGGTGAGCGTGGTGACTCATCTCGCCTGCCATTGTCTCCCTTATCTACCCAAGCCACCCAAGATGACCCGGGTGCCCCGCATTCTTCCCCACCACCCCCACCACTGCCAAGGGTTGAGGACCCCCCACTTTCGGCCTATTTGCCTCCTAGGTCTCCCGACAGGAGACATACTGCTGCCTAAAAGGGGAAAGGCAGCATATATACCAAAAAAGGAAAGAAAAGTAAGCGGGTTTTGTTCGAGGCTCCCGCGGCGTCCACCCCTGCCCGCCCCAGCCATACGCCCCCGCAACTTTCCCCACGGTCCTCCCCACCTCTCCAGCCGTCAACTTATGTTCCTGACGAAGTCTTTGAGCTCGCATCACCAATACTTGGGCCTAGTGACAGTGAAGCATTGCTTTCTGTCACTCGTCGCAGGCCAAGGAGCCCAGGACCTCGGGGGGACATAGCCTCACCTGTCAGTCCTTCCCCACCTCGCCGCATCACTCGTTCCCCGCCAGATTATGTGGGGGCCACTGATGATGAAGGGCACCTCTCAGAAGACTCTGGCCATGATTACATAGGTCCAGCATCAGTGCAAGATGACCACTCTGACGATGACTATATGGACATCGACGATCCTCGACCCATCCGCTTGGCCCGGCGTCGTGCTGGCCGCCCTAGGGCGCGCGCCACCCGAGTTGGCCGTGGGCGTGCTGGGCCACCAGCTGGAGCTCCTCGTCAGCGTAGACAAGACCCATTCTACGTTTTTCAGTGGCAAGACGTAGTTGACGGGGATGGGTACAACCCTGATGTGCCAGCTTTTGATGAGGTACAGGAGGGTTCAGGCATTACCCCCAATTTTCCTGCAGGCCCCAATGCTCCACCACACAAACTATTTGAGGCCTTCTTTGATGAGGAGGTGGTAGGGTATGTTGTCAAAGAGACAAATAAGCAGCACCAATTCCAGGTCCACTTTTTGGGCAAGGTGACCAAGGGCCACATGAGGCAGTGGACCCCAGTGACTCATCACAAGTTCATGGTGTTCCTGGCACTCACCATGCTAATGCCTCATGTCAAGAAGCATAGGTTGCCTGACTATTGGATCACCAATGATCCACCCCTGCCTTCGGGAAATATATGTCTCGCGACCGGTACCTTGATATCCTCGCAGCGCTCCATCTTGTCACCAACACCGACGCCCACCTCCCATACAAGCTGTGGAAGATTAGGACGTTATACGAGATGATGCGAGAACGCTTCACCTCCTACTTCAAGCCCTTCCGCAAGGTCGTCATTGACGAGTCTCTTGTGCTGTTTCGGGGAAAACTCAGCTTCCGGCAGTACATCCCCTCAAAAAGACATCGCTTTGGCATAAAATTCTTTGTGCTGTGCGACTGCCAAACTGGCTATGTCCTGGACTTCCTGGTCTACAGCGGGAAGGAAGGGGACGTGCTTGTGGACCCCCTCATTGGCTTTGGCGGAGCAGTGGTGCAAGCCATGACGGACCGCTATTTCCACAAGAATCACGTCCTCTTCACAGACAATTACTACACGTCCCCCACTCTCTCAAAGTACCTGCATGAGCGCAAGACGGGGACTGTAGGCACAGTACGAGGGAAAAGGAAGGGCATGCCAGCTTTCCCTCCAAAGACCAAAAAAGGTGATGTGTTCAGGAAGAAGTCGGGGCCCATTCTGGCTATCCACTGGCACGACCAGCGGAAGGTCAACCTCCTGAGCACCATCCACAAGGGGGAAATGGTGGAGACTGGCAAGGTGGATCGCCGCACCCAGGCCAGGGTGACCAAGCCCGATGCTGTCCTGGACTACAACATCAACATGAGGCGGGTGGACAAGTCCGACATGCAGATAGGCTTCATTGACTGCCTGCGTACCTCGTGCAGATGGTACAAAAAGTTCTTTCTGTATATGGTGGACATGTCAATTCTGAATGCCTACAATATATACAAGATTCGGAATGTGAACACACCCATGAAGTTCAATAGCCTGCGGAGGTTCCAAAAGCAGGTGTTGACGGAGCTCCTGGAGAAGTATGCTACGCCACAGAGGGCAGTGGCACATGCTGGGCCCGCCGCTACTGACCGCTTGCACTGTGCATATTACATGAATATGCACAGGCTTGTTTCCCTGCCTCAGAATGAATCAGGAAGAACGCAGCAGAAGCGGTGCCATGTCTGCTACAACACCAGGCTGAGGGCGAGGTCAGGTAAAAAGTCCACCCTGGAGTGTGTGGAGTGCAAGGTGGCACTCTGTGCTGTAGGGTGCTTCTTTGATTACCACTCCAAGCAGGAGTTCTAATAATCATAGTGAAAGTGCCAAAGATAATGACAATATGTACAGTATATATATAGGCAAAAAGTGGAAGTAAACCAATTTATTGTTATACAAAAGTCATGTATTATGAGAATATTTATACAAATAAATTACACCATAATAATATGTGAAAGTGATACATATGTATATAATAAGTGACATTCATATGATTACAACCTATAGAAATATATAAATCAGTGAAAAAGACAATAAATTGTATATAAAACGTTTACAAAGCATATAACTAAGTGAAAGTGACACAAGACCTAATATTTGATGGCCAAAGTATAATAAACACCTGTGATAACGAATAATCAGTGCCTAATATAACAATAACCTACCTCAATTACTAATAAAATGTACCGTATCGAGTGAAAATGAGCATTATCAGTGACAGTGACACTCTCTAAAGCATATTTATCAAAGTGAAAGTGACACAAGACCCAATACTTGATGGCCAAAGTATAATAATCACCTGTGATAACGAATAATCAGTGCCTAATATAACAATAACCTACCTCAATTACTAATAAAATGTACCGTATCGAGTGAAAATGAGCATTATCAGTGACAGTGACACTCTATAAAGCATATTTATCAAAGTGAAAGTGACACAAGACCCAATACTTGATGGCCAAAGTATAATAAACACCTGTGATAACGAATAATCAGTGCCTAATATAACAATAACCTACCTCAATTACTAATAAAATGTACGGTATCGAGTGAAAATGAGCAATATTAGTGACAGTGATACCCTAATAAACATACTTTATATAATTGGCCTCAAAATAACTATAAAAATATCAAATAAACATCACATTCTCAATATCAAACACTAAAATCGTCTAATGGAGATAAACACTTTGGCGCTACGAGCGGCTAGGTGCGTGGTAGCCGTGGCCGGGGCGACGCATCCGAACGCGGGAAGAATTTACCGCCGAAAAGCACTCGTCTTCCCGTGCTCACCATTATGCAACCAGTGGGGCTAGAGACCTCTACTCAACGGCATTCTACAGAGGAAGGTTTGTGGAACATTTTACTTTTTTATTCATAACATTACATGCCATATTCATTGAATTACAGATGAGTTAACATAGCCCAAAGATCGTCAAAACCCCCGGTACCACAGCACAGTCGCGAGCTAGAGTGCCCGGGGCTGGAGGGTTAAGAGCTTTCTCGCCGTTACCCAGTAAAACCTCTTAAGAGTGTTCTCACCATTCCCGGGTTAATGACTCAGATGTTAGGAAGGCCACAGAATTATCCCAGCGCCTCCTACTCCAAAATTCAATCCAGTCACTGGGCGACGTCAGGATAGTCTTGTTAGAGGCCGTCCGTGCACGTCAAAACCTACGGGTCTATATGGTGAAGAAGTTGCCGAACGATAATGGTCGACGGGTAATCCTTTCACCAGTACTGACGCCCTCTTTAGTTTGCCCCAATACAGTACGTGGAAAACTGTATTCAATTTGGTAGATACTGCTAAGCAGGATGCTTCCCATGCTCTAGGAAGGACCATTTTAAATTCACTAAACCATATACCAAGCCCAAAGGCAGTCCAAAAGCTCAACCTAGTGGGTCCAAATCCAAGCCTCCCCCAGCACAGGGAAGCACTCAGCCCAAGTATAAGCAAGGTAAAAGGTATAAGAATCAACCAAAAAAAAAATCAGGTCAGGGATCGACTTCTGCCAAAACTAGCCAGCCGTCTAACCCTACCCCACCACCATAAAAAAACTAGTCACCTCACAAACTCTCTCACTCCCGAGGCCTGTCGAGGGCGAGTTGGATCCGAGTGCAATTATGCCGGACAAGCCCAGTCAAGTAACTGGGTCATTTCGGGCATGTCATCAGGCTTGGCCCCGGCGGACTTGGGCAAGGACAGTGGTACGCAAGGGCATAACCTGGCAGTGGCTCCGGCGACCTCGTTTACATTAACCACTAGAAATAAACCATGTGTCTTTAGAGGTGGAGTCACCAGTCCAGGAAATGATTACCAAGCATATCATTGTACCGGTCAATCCAAATTGCCCAGTTTACACGTACAGACTTTTTCTCGTACCAAAGAGGGACAGTATTCAGATGAGACCAGTCGTAGACCTATCTTGTTTGAATCAACACATTCACAACGCATCGTTCAGAATACTCACTGTGAATCAAATCAGGCTAACACTTCCGCCGCAAGGTTGGACGTGCTCGTTAGACCTGACAGAAGCCTATTAGCATGTCCCGGTAAACAAAAGGTTCCAAAAATTCCTCACTTCGAGGATCGAGCATCAGACTTATGTCTTTCAGAGGATGCCATTCGGGTTGAACCTAGCACCGAGAATATTTCCAAAATTAGTTCGGCAGGCTCTAATGCCACTTTTAAATCAGGGAATCAAAGTGTTGTGGTACTTAGACGACTGGCTAGTGGTGGCGGAGTCAGAGAGTCATATCATGTAACTCAAATTATAAACCATGTTCAATCCCTGGGGTTCAAGGTCAACTTGGCAAAGTCTAACCTTGTCCCAACATGGGTAATTCAGTGGATAGGGCTGGTCTGGGACACAGCATATCTTACTCTCAGTCAGAGTGTGGACAATCGCAACAGATTTTGAAAGAAATTGTTTTTGTTTCTCCACAGTCTGACTACCACGAGAAGGACATGGGAATCCCTGGTCGGCTCTCTCAACTGGATTCAACTGACAGTAAAGTTGGGCCGGTTGAAAGTAAAGAGATTAATCCTGGAAGGAAACAAACATTTCCCGCTGTTGCCGGCGGGAAAGTTATGGCGAATTCCATCGTTAATTCACAACTTGCTATCGGTTTGGGCGAGGAGGGAAACATTGCACTCAATAATGACGTGGACATCTCCTCCACCTACGGTATGGATAGACACAGATGCTTCAGGGACAATAGGCTGGGGTTATCAGTCAAGCCTTGGCCATCAGGGTCAAGGGCTTTGGTCCCAATCCGAGAAATTTCACATCAATGGGAAAGAGTTATTAGTCCCCTTATTTTTCCTACAGGCTCACGGCTCCACCTTGCGGGGGAAATCAGTAGCCTTTCGAATTGACAATTTGAATGCGGTGTCCTGCATTCAAAAGCAGGGGTCAACGAGGTCTCGGAAGTTGCTAGAGTTGTCGGAAGATATTTTTGTTCTGGCGGAAAAGCTGAACATTCATCTTCACGCATCATACCTGCCAGGCGTAGCCAACGTCTGGGCAGACGCCTATCACGAAGACAGAGCACCAAGGTAGAATGGTCTCTCAAGCAAAATATCTTCAATCAGATGATTGAAGAGCCATACCGTCCATAAGTGGATTTATTTGCGTCCAAGGAAAACCACAAACTTCCATTCTACCTAACCCGCCAGGAAATGACTTCGGCGGGGGGTCCAGACACATTGATGGTGGACTGGAACAGGTGGAATTCCATCTTTCTGTTTCCGCCTCTAGACGCTTCACTCATGTGTCAAGGGGTTACCGGGGCATAGTCTCGATAATCGCGCCCCTGTGGCCGGCTCAGGTGTGGTACCACCAGTTGAAGACGTGGTGCGAGAACCCGATGTCACTCCCGATCTCGTACTTCCACTTGGAGACAATTGGCAACCTAGAGACCTCGCTGACTTTTGCCTTTTGGACATGTATTCAAAACGCAAAATGGTTAACTCCGTATGGTGAGAGCGTCACTAATAAATGTCTAAATCAGTATACTCTATCTACCAGGTGTCAATATCAATCCCATTGGAAATCTTTTACAACCTGGATAGTGGAAACGGCACAAACTGACGCATCAGTAGCTTTAGTTTTCAAGTACAGTATTTGGACTACTTATTTGAGCAAAAACGGCTTTCCGTAGTAATGCTGAAAAACCACCAGTCAGCTATCAGAACCCCCTTTTATGGCTTAACAGGGCTATCTATTCTGCAGGTGGAAGAGACAGGGTTCATGAGGGTGTGTTTCAAACTTCGCCCACCACCCCGTCAGCTCATGCCTACCTGGTCAATTGACAAAGCATTGTCTTTACTCCAATCGCGCAAGTATAATCACGCGCCGGATTTTGAGTCACTTTTAAAGAAGGCTGTGTTCCTTATGGCTTTGGCCACAGGTAACAGGGTGTCTGAGCTGGCGGCGATGAGCAACGAACCTAATTGCCTCAGGTTTGGGAGACGCAATATAAATGTGCAAATTGCGCCGTCCCCCACTTTTATTGCTAAAATCCTAAAAATTAGCATAGCGATCATGTGTTTTCTGATTTTAATATCCCGGCGCTCAAACGTGGGGATACACATCATATTTCATGCCCAGTTCAGTCCCTTATTAAGTTTATGAGAGTTGCGCAACCTCAACAACAGGGAGCTTTATGGGTCAATAATACAGGCAAGCGAGTCACAAAGAGAAAATTAGCATCATTACTTGTAGATGTTATTCGGGAAAGTAACCCTGGTCTAGTGGGAAGGGCCCACGACATCAGGAAGTGGGCAGTTTCTTTAAGATTCTTGCACAATTTTTCGGTCGATGACACAACTAACACACGCTTATGGGCATCCAATCATAATTTCTAGACTCGCTACCTGTCTGTGGCCTTGGATAAACCAAAACTTACCTGTGTGGCATTGCGTCAATGGGTCTAATTGGCCTTTTGTGCTAATAGATTTAAGAGTAATCTTAAGTATGAAAAAGGAGGGCGAGATAATGGAGAACACAAGACCCTCAGACCCTCCGCCGGAGAATGTGATAAGTACACGAGCTGTGATACTTAATAGGTCGAACTGATTATACAGTTCAGGATTTTATTTTTGGTTAAATATCATTAATAGTTGCAACTATTAGATATAGAGATAAGTTGTACAAAAATATACAGTAGTTATATGTACAAATTAATTCTAAGGACCAAATGTTTGTAACCAAATGATTTGTTTGTTTCTACAGAACTTTGATGTCTAGGAAGAGTCAGAGAACTATCTTTGTTTTTAATAATAATAATAATAATAAGCATGTTACTTATTTCTCATAAGCGCCAATTTTTCCGAAGAATTCACTAGCGCTCGAAAAGAGAAAGAAAAAAGAACAAAATCAATGCATAAAAAGAAGGCTTATATACAACACACATTTAACAATCACTAGCAGTGGCAAAATAGCCTAAACTCTATAGCCATCTGTCATGACACCTCTCTCAAGATCATAGCTTCTCTCAAAGAGAAAAGTCTTAAGTTGTCTCTTGAAGCATTCAACAGAACTCAGTTGTCTCATGGACAGCGGCAACCTGTTATACAACCTCGGAGCCATGTAGGAGAATGACCTCTCAAAGAAAGAACACTGCTGGAAAGCCCTTGGTTCATCAAGACGAAAAGGGTCATTGTCATGACGCACAACTACACCATGGTGTGCCGGTGGGCGCCTGAGCAGCTCCGCAAGGTACCTAGGCTCACCAAATTTGAGAACCTTAAAAGTCACCAAACACAACTTAAATTCTATTCTTGCTCTTACTGGCAGCCAGTGCAGTTCTATGTGAAGAGATGTAGTAGGAGTTCTAGGTGGAACACCAAAAATTAGTCTTGCGGCCCTGTTAAGAACAGACTGAACTTTCTTCAAAATATAATTTGGAAGACCCACCAACAGGGCATTGCAATAATCAACACGAGAGAAGACCAATGAGTGAACCAACGTCAGGAGGCAACGTCTGGTTATAAACGGCTTCACCAAATAGAGATTTCTGATGTGCAAGTAACAACTTTTAACTATCTGGTTTACATGCTCTTTGAAATCTAATCGGGAGTTCACATATACACCCAGATTTCGAACAGAGTTGGCCGGTCGCAGCTGAGATCCACCCACATTGATGGAGAGGGCACCTACTATATCATCAGCTCTTCTATTTCCTCGGATGATGAGAATATCAGTTTTACCATCATTTAGTTTAAGTTTTCTCGCTCTCATCCACTTCTTGATATCAGACATCAACAATTCCATCTTACTCCGTATATCAACTATATTTGTGATTCTCACATAAATCTGGGTGTCATCTGCATAAAAGTGAAAGGTGACATTATGTGCACGAAGCAGAAGAGACAAACTGCTAATATAAATTATAAATAGGATAGGACCTAAAACTGATCCCTGCGGAACACCATACTGCAGGGGTGTCGAGTCCGAGACCACTTGATTTACCATCACACTCTGGGATCTACCTGACAAGTACGACCCAAGAAGCAAGAGAGCGGAGTCACGCACACCACAATCATAAAGATCACTCAATAACAACTCGTGATCCACTGTGTCAAAGGCCGCAGAGAGATCAAGCAAGACCAATAGTGAGGCCACACCATTGCAAATGTTCTCAACTAGATCATTATGTACTCTAATCAATGCTGTTTCAGTTGAATGATGCTGTCGGTAAGCAGACTGAAAAATTGGGATAGTTTCATTCTGCTGAAGTAGTGGTTGTAATTGGTCAAGTATTGCACGCTCTAATATCTTTGATATGAAGGACAGGTTGGAGACAGGACGATAGTTCAACATGTTCTCAACATCAAGTCCAGGTTTCTTTAGAGTAGGTCGGAGTAGTGCATGCTTTTCAGAATGTGGGAAGCTACCTTCAGAGAAGCACTTATTAATTATTTTGGAAATAAACTCAACTGTGTGATCATAGACTCTTGGTAGCTTGGAAACATTTATGGGATCCAACGGGCAAAATGTTTTATTGAGGTTTCTTATGTAGGACGAGATCATGTCCACCTCTACTGAGTGAAAGGATGAGAGGACATTATTAGGAATGTGTCGGGGTTGGAGTACAACTGAAAGTTCTTCACCAACAGAAGCATCATCCAGTTCCTGTCTTATGCGAGTTATCTTGCCAGCAAAAAATGCCACAAAGTTGGCAGCCAACTCGGCATCGGGTACAGAAGGTCTTAAGCTGACTCTTGTTTTTCCAAGTAAACTGTTTACAATTGAAGCCAACCTCCTCTGGTCATTACCACATGAGTCAACTTTTCCCTGATAATACACTTTCTTTTCATCTTTGATTGTACATACATACATACCTAAAATTTTAAGACTGAGTGTTCCACATATAAGTGCAGTTTCAGTCTCTTGTCCTAATGGCGGCGTTCCAGGCAACCCTGTTAAGGGCTGCTTCATTTGTCAAGTTCTTGGATTTGAGATCGGCGCGTATAGTCCGATCCCAGGTCTTCCTCGGTCCACCCCTTGGTGCAGCTCCCTCCACAATCACAGACCTGCATTTTTTCACCCAATTTTGTTCATCCATTCTCTCCACATGTCCATACCATCCCAGTCTACTTGTACGCATCACCTCGCTAATACTCTTTATACATAAACGTCTCCTCAGCTCAACATTTGTTATTCTATCCTGTAGCCTGGCCCCACACATCCATCTCACCATTCTCATCTCATTACGCTCCATTCTGTTGACATCCTCTACTTTAACGGCCCATGTTTCTGAGGCATACGTCATTGCACTTCTAACACATGAGGCATACACCTTTCCCTTCAGGGGAAGAGGCATTCTTTTCATGGTCAGGATTGGCATCAATTCTCTGAACTTCCCCCAGCCACACCTAATTCTAGCAACAGTGGCAGCCTCGGCCCCACCACCGGCAGAGATGGTATCTCCTAGGTAACAAAACTTGTTCACCAGCTCCAAAGACTCATTTCCAAAATTCACAGCCACAGGATCATCACTTAACACAAGCTCGCCTTTGCACACTACGCACTCAAATTTCACTATTTCTGACTTATCCTTCGGCAGGGGCCCCTTTATTCTACTACAGCGCTTACTCCCATGGTGTACCCAACATCGACAGATGCTACATTGAATTGAGTTAACGCCCACTCCCTTTCCACACACTGCACATGGGTATGCACCGCTCTTTTCCACATTACCTAGTCTCAAACTACAATGCATAACCTTGGTTTTGTTAATATTGACTCTTAAACCCTTGCTCGCCATGCCCTCTCTCCACTCTCTGAATTTGGCCTCAGCATCCTGCATACTGTCAGCTATTAGGACTAAATCGTCTGCATAAAACAGTTCCAACGGGAGTCCGCCTCTAAAAGCTCTAGACAGCGCCTCCAAGACCATAATAAAGAGGAGGGGGCTTAACACTGAACCCTGATGGACTCCAACACGGACTGCGAACTCATCACTCAGTACACCCTTCACCCTCACCGAACTTCGCGAATCCTCATACATCTTCATTATCACACGCACCAGCCACTCTTCCACACCAAGTTTCCTCATAGCCCACTGTACAACATCTCTAGGTACCCTATCAAAGGCCTTCTCCAGGTCCACAAACACAAAGTAAAGATCCCTGCCTTTTAGTAAGTATCTTTCCTGTATCTGCCTGACTATGAAGATAGCATCGGTTGTACCACGTCCTAGCATAAAACCAAACTGCATATCATCAATAGAGATGCTTTGCCTGATCAAACCCTCAAGGACTCTCTCACAGACCTTCATGATTTGGTCAAGCATTTTCAGGCCCCTATAATTTCCTCTATCTAGCGCATCCCCTTTTCCTTTGTATATATTTACTATTACACTTTTGAGCCAATCCTCTGGGATTTTCTCATCTTTAATAATGGTGTTTATCAACTCAGTGACTAAGTTTACACCAATCTCCCCTGAGGCTTTTATCATCTCAGCGACAATGTCGGAGCAACCTGGAGCTTTACCGTCCTTCATTTTATTGATTGCGTCGCTCACTACAGCTGGTGCTATCAAAGGAGGGGGCCCAGATATTGGTTTTTCGATACTAAGCTGTTCCTTATCCCATTCAAACTCTACATTTAGCAATCGTTCATAGTGTACCTTCCATGCTTCTCTGATTTCATTTTCTGCATACACAATCTTCCCATTATCATCTCTTAACACACTGTTCACCTATAATATCCCTACTGTCATTTTTAACTCGCCTAGCTAGGTTGAAGATCCCATTGGGATTGTCAGTGTTACACACTTGTTCGAGGACCAGGTCCTTAATGCGATTTTTAGCATTGTAAATAACTCTTTTGGCAGTTCGTTTAGCTGCCTGGTATTCCTCCCTGCTGCCTCCTTTCTTCCATGCTTTGAAGCATCTCCTTTTCTCTTTCACAGCATGTTCTACCTCATCGTTCCACCACCAAGAGGTCTTATTCCTGGGGTGACCCTTTGTTTTCCCACAGACTTTGTCAGTGGCAGCGATAAGGCTATGCTTAAGAAAGTTCCATTGGCTATTTACATCGTTAGGCCTAGCTTCCTTATTTCTATTCATTTCCTCCAGTTCATTATGAAACCTATCCCTAACTTCCTTGTCCTTCAGCAGCCACACTTTCCTTTTGGGTATGTAAACCTTCTTGCGCTTAGGATCTCTGTATAAGCTCATGTCGCACACAAGTAGCTTATGCTGGGGGATACATTCTTCGCTCGGGATGACCTTTACATCTCGAACTAGTTTCCAGTCTTTCCTGTTAACCAAGAAGTAATCTATCTGGCTACTGGAGACCCCAGAGTTATATGTGATCAGGTGGCTCTGTCTTTTCTTGAACTTTGTGTTACACACAACCATGTTGAGTGCAACGCACGACTCCAATATATATTCGCCTTCTAGATTTCTCCTTCCGTAACCAATTCCTCCATGTACCCCCTCGTATCTATCTGCAGATGCTCCCACGTGACCATTGAGGTCATAGTTATTTCGTTATTTCGATAGTTATTTCGTTCTCCGAGAGGCCTGAAATGACACTGACGGTGTCATTCCAGAAGTCCTCTTTTATCTCTTTCTGTAAACCAGCCTGTGGGGCATATGCAGATATCACATTCAGAATTCTTTCACCAACTTTCAACTTCAAAACAATCAGCCTTTCACTAACTCTCGTAATCTGAAGCACACTTTCCGCCAGCTCTTCAGCCACCAGAACACCCACTCCTCCTTTCGCTTTATCAGTCTCCACACCCATCCAGTATATCCTATATCTTTTCCTCCTTCCGACAATCCACTGTACCCCATGCCTCTTCCAGAGTGTTTCCTGGGTACAGCAGACGTCCACTCGCCTCCTCTCACACATCTCAGCCACTTCATTTGCACGCAGATTCAAACTACCAACATTCACACTAGCAAGTCTGAGTTTGTGGGGGGCATTTGTCATTGTCCTGTGCGGTTTTGTTTCATCGGACTTACGTTTATTTTCTTTGATTTTAGTCATAGTTAGGTAGGTTTGGCTGGCAGATGGGCATCACCCCCCCCAGAACTCCGGCTCCAGTCTACCCCGGGACCATTCCCAGCACCATCCCCCAAGTGATTACAAGGGGGTAGGATCCAGTGGCCTCGGTACGCCCCACCAGAACCAGCCGCAGGGACGCACCCCGTGCGCGTACACGGCACTACGACTGGCCTGATATTTTTCGCCAAATGACAGGGCAGCCTCCTGGAACGCTACCACCAGGTTCGGGCCCCTATACTATTGGGCGGAAAGTGCCAGTCCGGGGAAACACTACGTACTGTACCCTCTGGATCCATTTCGTCCATTGTGTGGACCACAGCTCTTCTGGCTGACAGATATTGCAACCATGTAGAGTCTGTTTTATTTTTCCGCCATTCACGTTCAGCTCTTCTACGCGCTCTTCTAAGAAATTTAACTCGAGTGCTATACCAGGGTGAATCATCTCGTACTATGATTTTCTTCTCTACTTCTGGACAGTGATGATCGAACACTAATTTAAGTGCATTTCCATGTACCTCCACCAGCTCATCTGAAGTAAGGTTGGAAGTATCAATACTTCCCAAGTACTGTTTTACTTCACTGCTAGCCAAATTTTGGTCTGCATTTTTATAATTTCTAAATCTGATTACTTTTTCATGTGTGAGTGGCTTAGGGAAATCAAAGCTGAAAGTAATCAAAGCATGATCAGAGGTATTAGGGTCAGCATTCTCAACATCAACATCCAGAACACCACCACAACCCACAGGAGAGAAAACCAAGTCAAGGGTGTGTCCTAAGATATGAGTTGGGTGGGACACATGGTTTACAAAATTGTTCTGATCAGTCAACTCAAGGAACTCAGGAGAGAATGGCTTCAGATGAGGGCTGTCAACCCAGTAATTAAAATCTCCACATATCAAAAGTCTTCCGGTTTTAGCAGAAAATTCCTCGAGAAACTGCCCAAACTCTTCCATAAAACCCCTATCTGTGCCACGATGGCCAGGCCTATAGACAACTGCCATTCTTAGAATTTGTTGATGGAGTTTTATTTCCACTTCCAACAGTTCATAATAAAGAGGGGCTGGGTTATGGCTTATTTGCAAGATATTCACCAGAGATGTGGAGTAGACAACTGCCACTCCACCACCCGGATGATCTCCCCTAGGCCTAGGAACATTTATTATGGAATGGGTTTTAGGCAATGCCGCCTGGATAATATTCAGATCTGACTCGAACAACCAGGTCTCAGTGAGACATAATACATCAAGGTTACGTTCATCCAAGATCTCGCAAATACTGTATGATCCATTTTGTTACGCAAGGAACGAACATTCAACAGACCCAGTTTCAACCGGCTCCCATGTGCATTTTTCAGTTTTTTGAACCTACAAAATTGGTGTTTTCAATAACTTTATTTCTCTGAGCTGTCATTAGAGGACAATTTCTACTTGAGGCGAAATGATTTGGCGGCTCCGTAACTGATGTGGAGCTCATACAATTTATACATTTGGGGGAAGTCTTGTTGGTGCAGTCTTTTGAGTTATGAGTACCGGCACAGAAGTTGCATTTTGGATCCTCATTTTTCCGATAACACCTGTCACTGGTATGGCCAAAGCCCTGGCAATGGTAACATTGTGTTACCCAGAAGCGATCGTATGCACGACATCTCACAAGTCCAACATACACAGAATTGCCATCATCCACAATGGAAGAGCGTATTTCAGGTGACATTTTTACTGACATTTTTTTTGACAAGAATCAAGTATTCTTGGAACTATATTTAATTGGAATCTCAATGTGATATTCATTACCTATATGTACTGTACCTGCAAGGTTACGTACTGTACAAGCAGACTTCTTCGAAATACGCAATCTGCTTCTCTTTCCATTTTTTATACCAAATATTGTTTTTAAACAATAAATTTAAGAATGCTATGTGGTTGTTTTTTCTCTACCTATGATGGTTTGTTAGTGGTTTAGATATTGTCACGAATGTCCCCTCCAGTCTTGAGATATCAGGCATATCGTCAATGATGGAGGGGCCACTAATAAATTATAGGTTTGAGTCCCGGAGGGAAGAAGGAAAACCTAATATTTAGTAGTGGCCCCGAAATCATTGACGATGCAGGCCCTCCCTTCCATCCCCTTCCCATTCGTTGATGTCTTAAGTTTAATCTTGATATATCATTGAAGGCGGAATGACGCCGAGGGGTTCAGCGTCTCGGATAGAATCCACGGGAAGACATCCACAAAGTTGGGAAGCTTTATTATAGCAATTCTTAACCCTTCCTACCCGGGCTGCCTTAGGTAAGGACAGCACGAAAGAAGGACCGCTACCCGGTATGCCTTATCTAAGGCATGAGCTTAATAGCCTAATTAAGCTTGGTCCGAACGCCGTGCGTACGACGTATGTCAACAAACCCAAGCGTTCGTCACCGCACCTCCGAAATCAAGAAGGAGAAGACTCCTCAATGTTATTGGTATGACGTCATGACGAAATTAGTGTCTAAAAAGCCCCCATATTGGCAACATCTCTGCAATATTGGCTCCACTGAAATCGTCATCACAACTGAACCAGTTGACTTACAGAGCTCTACTCAATGCCAAAATACAGATTGAAAACCGCACTACGATTATAGATGAGTGGGAAAGTTCTAGCAGTGAAAATAAACATAAATACGGTAGCCTAGGCCTAGACGTTTTTCGGCCATATCGCCCGGGTAGGGGCGACCGTCATTAGCTAAGACTGCCCGGGTAGGAAGGGTTAAGTAAATAACTTTTTTATTTGTTTACAAAGTTTTTTCGTAGTGAGTACCCAATCATAATGACGATTCCATTAGAGAATAAGCGTGCCCTTATGATGTCGGCACTCTTTCCCCTGTGGCGGGTGTTTCAAACAGGTTGCCCGCGGGCGTTTGAAAGAGAGCTATTGTATATTAGGCATATCGTCAATGATTTCAGGGCCACTTCTAAATATTAGGGTTTCCTTCTTCCCTCCGGGACCAAACCTATAATTTTGACTGTACTTCCGTTCCTAGGACACATTAACTTTGTACAATAAAACACCTCTTTTGAACCTTGGAGATTTGGAAACCTAAGGTTTTCGGACCAGGCTTTAAATTCTTCTCTTTTGCAAAGTTTGATTGACTGGGTCAATTTATCAAAAGATAAAGGTAAAGGTAAATGTTTAATCAATTACCCCTCTGAATAATCAGGGTACCTGATATACAGTTTGGACTAACAGCCCGTCTTTTGGATAGTCTGACAGACTTAGGTGATTTCCACTTCCAGATAGGGTCTTCATTAGTTTGGAGGAGAAGTTTTACTGTAATTGTAATGTATTAAGTTATACATAGCTAGGCAACTTGTATATTAGTATAGGGAGCCAGCAGCCAGTCCAAGCTCCCATTACAATTTAGCTGAGAACAGCCTTCTGCAAGTACCCCAATGAACTGAACTGAAAGGGAAGAAAGCAGACTATTAACTACTTACAGAATGGATCACACACACATCTATTTAATGATAGATCATCTACACCTTCAAACTATTCACTTCACTGACTCAAGGTCTAAAAAAAGACAAACAAATCCTGAGCACATTAAACTTGGCATCAGCAGTATTCTACAACCTCAAAGCAATGAAACTGGGATGAAAGATTTAATATAAATATTGAGCCACTGTTTATGTTACTCCCCGAGTATCTTCTAGTAAGAGGCAATTTGTAGGTAAGTGTTAACCCTTTCAATCAAATTACCACTTAATATTATACTGTACTGTATTCAATGGCTAACTCCAGATGATATAGTTTAGTACAGTATACAATAGGCCAATGGGAATCCAATGGTTGGTAAAAATGAACTTACTGGACCTTCTCACTCCAAAAAGTCATCCATAAGTGGAGTAAAATCATCTAGTGGCACATTAATATAATATTCAATTTGGTATCCTAAAATTATGAGTTAATTTTCCAAAGCAGACAACAATTTCTTGGATTATGTTAGCTGCTTAAGTACAGCACAATTGTTTAGCGTAATTTTCCATAACATACATTATAACGACTCAGAGGGGTTGACTTTCAGCAGTTGGAGTGTAATACAATAGAGTCCTGCCACAACACTGCCCCATCATGTTATCACTGTGGCTGATGTTGGCATGGTGCTAACTGTGCCTCAGCAACTCAACAAAATTCCATTGTAGCACCTGCACCTGCAGTATCTACAAACTACACCGGCTCAACAGTGCTACAAGACAGTACCATATCAAGACTTTACTGTTCATTAGGCAACTTGGAATTTAGAACAACCAAGTTCTGCCACAACACTTCACCACCATGTAAACATTGTGGCTGACTGGTGTGGTGCCAAACAGCACCCAGGTAAAACTAGTTGAGTCCCCTGTGGCACCTATCCACTCCTCACCAACCTCGGCAGTGCCATACCACGACAGCGCCAAATTCGCCAATAACAAGGCTTTATTGTATAGCAATGGCTGTTGGTCCAGAAGTCTACCGCCAACCCCCTATTAGTCACCTTGTACGACATGCAGTAGGATGTGTGGGGCATATTCTTTGTTTCCTCCACCATAAGATCATGGCCCCCTTACCCTCTGCGGGGTAAGGATCTGTCCAAGTTAAAGAGTTCAACTTCATAAAGATATTCATTGACTTTGAATCATTTAGGTCCTTTCTAGAGTGAGTAAAATCATATGGCAATAGCATTAATTTTAGAGTAAGGAAATAGTGGTCTCATTGAAAGGGTTAAAGAAGGCTACCGTACAGACACCATAGTAAAGAGACGGGACAACTTCTGACATTAGATGCCTCTCAGAAGCCAATATTAAAATCTGAACTGTTTTACTTGTAAGCACTGGTTGTATTGTTAATTATGAACCATAGCAAAAATAATTTACTATAAAAATAGTTAAAAATATATTTAATTTCTTTAGATTTATTAACCTCTTCAGTACAATGATGCCCAATTTTTCTTTCATTTGGCTATCGTAAGACTTTTACAGCTCATAAATTATCTCTAGAAACCAAAGAGGTAAAAGGTATCTCATGAACCTTTTGACTCCCATAGATCCTTCTTAAACTGCATATAATAATCTAACAAAAGCCAGACAATAATGAAAATTCCATCAACATATTGAAGGGGTCAAGCACAAATATGGCATCAGGTTTGAAGTCATCTGATCTTTCTTACAACAGTGTCAAATTAGAGCCGCAGGTAAAGCTTAGCTAGATGGCCAGAACATTATTGAGCCACTTTGAGTGTTTTTCCCCAAGTGTCTTCTGGTAGGTGGTAGCAGTGAGGCATTTGTTGACCAGCGAGCGTTCTCCCAGCAGCACGGCGCTCCACTCGCTATTAACGGTCTCCACACACCAACGTTTTAGGGCAGGGGGTGGTGGGGAAGCGGTGCGTTGGGGCCCTGGGTAAAGCAGGTCTCTCAGGCGCACCAGCAGGAATCGTCGGTGGCAGAACAGGGCCTCATGATCATGGTACTCTTCTATCAAGTCCCGATTAAATTCCAGCTCCTTCATGAACAGCTGATCCACTGATTCAATACTCGGGACTACATCCTGCAAGCTGCCAATCTTACCCTCTTTCACCAACGAAACCAGGGAATCTAGAAGGTACTGGAGGTAGTGAAGACCACTGTGCTCGCTAACATGCCTACTGACCCACCGATGACAGTTTTCATATTCTGACTGGTACACACCGGTCAGGCCCCCATGTGAGGTAAACTGCTGCAGCACCCACAGTCGGTGGTTCCAGGAATGGTAGTTATTCTGGTGCTTCTCACTCGACCACTCACAAATTTCTAGTTCGGACAACAGGAACTGCTTGATGTATTCAGAATCCAAGTGGTCGTAATTAGGATTGTGGTTATCTTGGCTTAAGTCAGCTGCACCATTTGTTTGACGGGGCATAGGTTTGGCAATGATATTAGAGTAGACCCACTTACGATGCTGGAACACCTCCATACATTTGGGTTTCCTAGAGAGAATTAGCTTAGTGAGGTGAAGATCAGTGTCTGCCGAGAGAATTCCTTGTCGCAACATAGTCTTGCGTATGTTCCAAAATGTTGCCACTTCAGGTCCAATCAGCAAACAGTACTGTGTCCATCGCAGCACCACTTCAGGATCTGAATTAAATAGATTTCTTATTGCAACAGTTATTCTCTAGTGATATAGTCACAGTAATTTGACTAATTGTGTCGCTATAAACTTATCACAATCTTGGAACCAACCACTAAATACAAGATTTTATAGTGGTTTTGAACCTGTACAGGACTCAGGTCCAGAACCTATAAGATACAGCAAGTTCAAAAGCCTTTATTACAAATAAAATTTCTTTTAATGACAATAGGAGTAGCTACAGTAACTGTTTTGTTAACCTGGTGTGTTCACATTGGTTCCTTTGAGTTAGACATTCTACTTAGTACCATACTGTTTGAGTGTTGGTTTTTGTAACAGACATTACTAAGACACAGACCATGGCATGGTTAGTAGCACGTCTGACAACTGATCAAAGGGTCGGCAGTTCGATCCCATGCCGTGCCATTGGTAGACGGCAAGAATTTGGGCAGCTCGGTCTAGCGATTTGTGGTAAAGTACCGTTAATAAGGGCACGCCCTAGTCCTATCAATAAGGGGCGTGCACGGTGTTAAAAACTGCATCATCATCACAGTACTGTACCATCAGTCAGTCAGCTTGAAGTAGAGTTCTCTTGCTCAAAGTGACCAAGTACGAACTCACCAATTGAAAAAACTTAACCAATTCTAAAACTGAGCTTTACATAATCATATTCCTTGAGCCAACTACTAGTTATCTCTATGGCCCATGGATACCACTAACCATTAAGTCTTTTGGTGAGCTTGGCATGGAGTATCTTCGCGTAGGCGTAAGCGTAGACATGCTTGACACACCAGGACTCCAGACCCAGCTTATGCTCCACACTCACCACGGGGGACCGGTTCACTTCACCCAGAGCAAACACTATATCAAACTCATCACTGGAAGTACAGCATTAATTAGATACTGTGCACTGCCCGGCATAAGTGGTGTCTGCATGCCAGGTTTCAGAAATGGTTGTTTAGCTACATAAATTTGAATTACATGTATCACTTACATTTGTTGTTGTTGTTGTTGTTCCCTAAGCTGCCTGGCCGAACAGCCCCGAGTCCCTGAGGAAGGCCATGGCCACGATCGGGCTTTCCCACAGAGCTCTCATTGAGTGTAGATTGTGTTGTTGGCGTAAGTGGTTGTGTGAAATGCAGTCTTCGATGATGTGTTTAATGGTATGGGGTGCTGTGTTACATCCCGGGCAGGCGTCGACAACGGAGTCATCCAGTCTCTTCTGATAGCTCAGGAGAGCTGGATGGTGTCCGCATCTCAGCCTGGCCAGGTGGACTCTGTCCTCGCGAGGGAGGGAGGATTCGGAAGGATGGATTTCGGGAGGTCGTGCATGCAGCTGCGTGTTGTCTGTGAGTGAGTGGATGGATTGGCGAGAGATATGAGTATGGATGTGCTTCTGGAAGTTGGTTCGGGGTGGGCAGGGAGGGAGAGAGGACAATAATTGTGTGTGATACCGTGTGCTGGGTGTTGTTTTGATATTTCTTGGTGTCTGTGGGTGTGTTGCCATGTAGTTTAGTGGGTGGTCTTGGTTCGTGGAGGCTGCTGCCAGGAATTGAGTGCCTCTCATGTCCAGATGGTCTTTGACTTTGAGGATTTTGGTTTCTTGATGTAGATGATCTGTGGGTGCAGTAGCTGTGCAGCCTGTAATGATCTTCAGGGCTTTGTTTTGAATAGTCTGTAAGGTCTTATGATGTGTTTCAGCTAGGTTAGAAGCCCAGGCTGGGCTTGCGTATTCCATTACTGATCTTATGTATTGTTTATATACTGTGGTGGTAGTTTCTTTGTTGTGTCCAAATTTTGTGTGAGCAAGTGACCTGAGGGCGTTAAGTCTGGGTGTCAGTTTCTTTTTAATGTTTGTGGTGTGCTGTTTGAATGTCATATGAGTATCATATGTTACTCCTAGGATTTTGGGTGTGTGTGTATGTGTTAGGGGTGTGTTGTTTATGGTGAGTTGAGGGATGTATTCGTGTTCACCTGTCCAGCTTGTGAGCAGGGTTGCGGTGGATTTGGCTGGGGCTAGATTAAGTCTGTTTGTAGTGCACCAGCCATGTAGTGTGTTGAGATAGGGTTGAAGGAGATCTGTTGCTCTTTTTGGGTCATGGTGTGTGCATGTGAGTGTTATGTCATCTGCATAGGAGGCTAAGTTTATTTGGGGAGTATTGGGTGTAGTTATATCGTGCATGTACAGATTGAAGAGTGCGGGCGATAGGACGGATCCTTGTGGGACTCCGTTTGGAAAGTTTCTGATTTTAGATGACTGACCGGCAAAAGATACGTGTGCACATCTGCCTGCTAGGAAGTTGGCCAGCCACCTTTTTATGTTGTTGTGCATGTTTGTGTTGTAGATTTTGTTTGTTAGGTTGTGGCGGGGGATGGCATCGAAGGCTTTACTAATGTCGAGTGTGGCTAATAGTGATCTGTGTGGTGGTCTAGCTGAGTTGATGCCGTCGAAAGCTCTTTGTGTAAGGTCTGTGAGAAGAGTGTTTGTGGAGTGCAGTGGCCTAAAGCCATGTTGTGTTGGAGCTAGGGGTAGGTCAGGTGTAATTAGTTGTAATACTAGGCGTTCCATGACTTTGGAGGGGGAGCAAAGGAGTGTGATGGGGCGGTGCGAGGAGGGTAGCGTGGGGTCTTTGTTGGGTTTGGGGAATGTGATGATGATACCATGCTTCCAAATGTCTGGTATTGTGTTGTGTGAATAGCTGTAGTTTGATATGTTAGTGAGTGCTTGTATGCCTTGTGGTCTCAGGTGTCTGAGGTGTATGTTGCTTATGTTGTCTAGGCCACAGGCAGGTGAGTGCTTGAGATTGTTGATGATATGCTTTGTCTGGTGATTGGTGAAGGGTGTATAGTCAGGGTCTGTGGGGAATTGTCTCTTACGTCGGATGACACGTCGGTCGTCTTTGTGAGGTTTTAGGTGGCTGACATGTGAGAAGTGATTGATGAGAGTGTTTGCTTGTTGTTTACATGAAGGAGTAGAGTCTGTTGTTGTGATTGCAGCATGTGATTGTGTTGTGTTGCTGTTGGAAAGTGTGATACGGTTTAGTGTTTTGTAGAGTTTTTTGGAGTTTGTTTTGTGATCAAGTGTTTGTAGGAAGTTATTCCAATTTAGTTTTTGTTGTTCTTGTATTTTGTTGTTAGTTTGGGTGTTGAGTGCTTGAATTTGTTGTGATGTCTTGTGTGTGGGGTGCTGGGGAGTGTTTCAGTATGTCGCGTTGTCTGATGAGGTTTTGAATTTCTGGTGTGAAGTTGGGGTTGTGTCTTTTTCTGTTACCTCTTGGAATGTGTTTCTTGTCAGCGTTTTGGATAGTTTTATTGAGTATGTGTACAGCATTGTTGATGTTAGTGATGGGTGTACTGTTTAGAGTTGTGAAGTGTTGTTCTGTCTCATTTGTGAATGCTTCCCAGTTAGCTCTTTTATAATTGGTGTATGTGTGTTTGTGGCTAGCTGGGGTGAGTCTGGTTTTGGTGGTGATAATGATCGGGAGGTGGTCAGAGCCTAAGGTTCTGACCACCCTCCAGGATGTTGTGGGGGCGAGTTCTGGGGAGCAAAAGGTGATGTCTGGAGATGTTGGGTTATAAAGGGCTTGGTGAGGAATATGGGTATGTTGATGGATGTCGTTAAGGATGATGAGGTTATCTGTTTGGTTTTGTAGTACCAGCCCTCTGTCTGTGTCGGGGTTGTCGACAAACCAGGCCGACGTCTTGTTTAAAGATTTACTATCACAGAGCCAGAGTAGCTGTAGAAACCGTATCTATCTATCTATTGCCTGACGCCGTGATCCCCGAAGGGGTGGCCACGAACGAACCACCCCCATACACCTCTGTCCCCAGTTAGTCGACGCCCCTCCTCCCAACCAGCACCGCTGGGTGCCCGACCCCGAAAGGGGTTGAAATAGGGGAGCTATCCCCCCGCCAAAGGCGGCTTTCTAGGGCCTTTCCTAGCTGATGCTGAGAGGATTGGGTTCTAGTCATGTGGTGATGGGCTGGTCTATCAGAGTGAGAACTGAACGATCTCTGCCATACCCATAGCTTACTCTGACTGTTCCTTTACCTTATATATTTTCTAGATCTCAAGTGACGGCGTCTTTTCCGTGGATTGACCTCCCAATCTACCAAGATTGGAAGCCAAAGCATCACATTTTTCCCTTGCCCCTCAACTTTCTCTTCATAATTGCTGAGGGGCACAGGGCCCTGGGTGGGGCTTTGGTTTCCCGGGCGTTTCCGCACCCTCCTCAGCTCCCCGCCATGGAGTGGCTTCGGTCACCCAGGCTTTATTGTGGTCGGCAGGGAGGGTTCTGTGGGGGCGCTCAGTTCTGGCCTTGGAATTGCTCAGGGCCTTGGGGAACAACAACAACAACAACCAGCACCGCCTTCATCCATATACTTCCTCACTCCATCCTTCCACCTCTCTTTCGGTTTACCTCTCCCTCTCTGTCCTTCCACCTTGCTCTCGTATCTAACACATGTAATTTGATATCTCCAAACAGTGCGGTCTAGCAATCTGTGGCAACTATTCACTGAAGTCCCTGATCATCAGGGCACCCACCCTAGCCCAGCTCTTGAGCAGGGAGTACATGGTGGTAAAAAAACGCATCAAACTAAATATTGTATACATGATGCATATAGTTTTAAGACCTGGCATGCAGACTCCAATTTTATCAGAGGGTGTACAATATGCAGCAGCTACCAGGAAAACCCCTCACTTTCAGGCTAATCAGGAGTAGACTGTCTGGAAATATATAATTTCTGAGAGTGTGAAGTACAGTACTGTACCTCAAAAATTTCCGGACATGTGAAACATCTCAGTCTGACTTCTACCTTTGTTGGACTTTGACTACAATCTTTTGGACTTGTCATAAAGACTGTGGAGAAAATCCAAACCAGATATTGGGTCTGGACTGAATACCATTGTTTAGATATATGAAATTCATTCGCAGCCACTCTTGTGGATTACGGCGTCTAGCAATAAATAGATATAGATAGACATTTGTCCGAAAGAGAGGTAAAGTCTGGATGTCTTGGGTTTATGGATTCCTGTGATCCGAAAGAGAAGGGATTTAATGTACTGTACTGTACAGTACATTACTTCAATGTCAATCAAGTACAGTACAGTATTACTAAAACCTTATGAAATACATTAGACTATCTACTTAATATGTGAAGTACAGTGTGGCACAAAACTTGGTTACCTTTCTACCAGAAATTGGCAACGTTGCCTTTCTATACATCTGTGCAGCCAATTAGTAGTCTGCGTGGATCGTCCTATGAATATTTAGTTTTATCTATCTATATATCTATTGCCTGATGCTGTGATCCTCGAAGGGGATAAATTCACAACCATTATATACATTGCCTTTTATAATACCCCAGTAAATACAGAATAGGTAATAGAAGCTACTGGTATTATTTAAGTTGCAATACAAATAAGCTTATATGAATAATGAGCATAAAATGAATTACACACAATAAAAGTGTGTTAACACTATATTTAACATGTTTTTTTGTATTTCTCTGAATTAAAAACACTTGCATTAATTAGATGCAAATTTGACTAATTCCTTGAATGTGACGATAGTGCGTTGTTATGTGTGCGATTAGTTTGCTTGGGAAACAGATTAACCCTCTCAACACGGATGGGCTCTTAAACGCCCATAAAAAAGCATATACCAGGAACCCGGAAGGACTCTTGAACACCCCTGTAGTTGAAAGCCTGTGAGCTTCGTGTGCGAGGCGTCGGTCCGACGCATGTAAACAACAGCCGGCTGGACCGACGCCCCGCATCTCCGGCCACAAGAAGGAGAGCGGCGCTTGTTCTTGTGTGCCTGTATGTTGTTATTAAGTATCGAATAGTAGTGTAAAGTGGCTGTTTTGACCATAAAGTTATCTCCAATGAAATCATCATCACAGCTCAACCAGTTGACTTAGAGAGCTCTACTTAATGCCATTCTACAGGTAAATAACACAGCTACGCTTGGGGATGCGCGGGAATGCGGGAAGCAGTCTGATTAACGAATATACGGTAGCCTAGCCTAGACGTTTTTCGGCCAAAACACCCGGTTTTCGAGGAATATATATATAATACATAGCCGGGGCTGGAGGGTTAACTTGCTCATGTAGTAGTGTACACCCTATGTGGTGGATTGTGTTCTTTTATTTCATAGATTTCATTTTAGTAAGCGTTGTTTCCACATAGCGATTTTGATAATTTAATTTGACTTTATATTGTCCTTGTCCCAATTTTGGTTTGTTTAGTTTGCAAGTTTTACGTTTTAATACATATGTTTAGAAGCCGAAGGTAGGCTATATACAAAATTGTTGTAAGTTTCTTATTTCCTGATATACCAGACTTTAAACCCATTAGACCCGGCTGACCTAGAGCCCTACAAAAACTAAACGACCTCAGAACCGTCACAGGCAAGGACTTTGGCCAACAAAAAGAAACACTGTCCATACTTTACAAACAGTACATCTGCACAACTATACACTATACTTCCCAAGCCTAGTTACTCTGCACCTCAACCACAAACATGAAGAAACTACAAACCACTCCGAATAAAGCCCTCAAAATCATAACACGTCTTTTTTGGTCTGCCCCCTTAGTGCAGCTACCCCCACGTTCACGGAATTGTATCTATTCACTCAACTTAGTTCATCTATCCTCTCCACATGTCCATACCATCAAAGCCTGCTTGTACACATCTCATCACTGATACTCTTGATACCTAACCTTCTCCTCAACTTTTCACTAGATATCCTATCTTGAAGCCTGGCACCTCGTCTTTTCCTCCTCTTTTCCACTCTGACGGTACCACCGTCACATCTTTCTCTGACAATGCTGAACTCTTCGCTCAAACTTTCGCTAAAAACTCCACCTTAGATGATTCCGGTGCTACTCCTGCCTCTCCACCCACCTCTCACTTACTTATGCCTAATATCATATCTCTTCTAAGGATGTACTCTCGGCCCAGTCTGGGCTTAATACTAAGAAGCGTACGGACCGGATGGTGTTCCTCCTGTTGTACTCAAAAACGGTTCTTCCGTGCTGACTCCCTGCCTAGGCAAAGTCTTTCGGCTCTGTCTATCCTCTAACTTCTTTCCTTCTTGCTGGAAGTTTGCTCTTATTCAACCTGGCCCAAAGAAGGGTGACCAGCTCTCAACCCTCCAACTATCGTCCAATTGCTCTAAAGAGGCAAACATCCATCCAGTTCCTAAAAAAGGTGCCTCTTCAGATCCATCAAACTACAGACCAATAGCTATAACTTTCACTCTTGGTAAATTTTTTGAAATTATATTAAATAATCACATAATTAAGCATCTTGAGAATAATAAATTAATCAGTGATAGGCAATATGGTTTTAGACGATGTCGATCAACTGCAGACATTCTTTGCCTTCTTACGCATCAAATCAACCAAGCTACAGACCAACATGGTGAAACACATACAATAGCACTGGATATATCAAAGGCATTTGATAGAGTCTGGCATCAATCCTTATTGTCGAAGATGTCACACTACGGCCTTGCATCATTAGTTCCACTAATTTCTTCTTATCTTCATAACAGAAAAATATGTGTAATGGTAGATGGCCTTTATTCTCAATTTCACTCAATAAATGCTGGTGTTCCCCAGGGATCAGTTTTGACCCAACTCTGTTCCTCATTCATATCAATGATCTCATATCTACCACTCATAATCCAATACATTCCTACGCAGATGACTCAACACTCCACAGTTCCTTCACATTTACCAATTCTTTCACCCAACCCGATCTTATAAATTCAAAAATAAACACTGCAATTTCTCTGAACCAGGACCTTTCTTGAATTAATGAATGGGGACAAAATAATCTAGTTTCCTTTAATGCACAGAAAACCAAGTACTGTATATTCAATTTTCTAACCGACAGAATCTCACTGACTCCCATATATTTTTTAATGATGTAAATATTCCCACTTCCCCTAGTATTGACATTCTCGGTGTAACATTAACTACTAACTTGAGCTGGACACATTATGTTAGAAGCATTGCTAAGAATGCCTCTAAAAAACTGGGACTCCTGTACAGAGTTCGAGAATTCTTCACTGACGAGCAGTTGGCCGTAATATATAAAAGTCATGTGCGTTCTCAGATGGATTACTGTTCACCTCTGTGGGGTGGAAGTGGAGTGGTTGCATTGAGGCAGTTGGACAAAATTCAAAATAAAGCTATTAGATTAATCAATAACCCTGCAATCACACAGGACCTTCCTACATTATCCATACGAAGAAACGTTGCATCCCTTGCATTATTCTACTGATATTTTCACAGCAATTGTTCCGAGGAACTTGCTTCAATTGTGCCTCCTCTCCACATCTTTCCCCGTAGAACTAGGGCAGCTGAGAGCGCCCATGAATTTACACTTTCTCCTCCACAATGCAGAACTTCTGCTCATCAGAATTCATTTATCCCCAGAGCTACTACTCTTTGGAATTCACTTCCCTCGAATTGCTTTCCACAAACTTACAATCTACAAATGTTTAAATCCAGTTGTTACAAACATTTTATGAATGGAGGTTGCCTTTAGGCACATGGACCTTTTTGTTTTATCTGTGTTTTTCCTTCCTCCGTTCACTGTCTCTTAAAAAAAAAAAAAAAAAAAAAAAAAAAAAAAAAAAAATCTTGTATCTCTAATGTTTTGGAAACTATTTTTAACTAAATTTTTTTTAAGCATTTATCTTCCCACAATCTGCTTTCAGATCGCCAGTACGGTTTCCTTAAGGCCCGCTCTTTTTTTCTTTTTCTTTTTTCTATGTGAGTGAGGGAGGCAAAAGGCAGAACTGCCTATAGCGAGTGCCTCCCCCAAAGTTGAAAGAGTGACAGGGCCAAAATCAATGGACGTTCGAGCCAAAATGCCTGGACACACGGAGTTTGAAGCAATTTAAGTCATAGGAAGAGGGAAAGACGATTCTGGGAGAGAGTTCCAGAGCTCAACTGTTGAATAGAAGAAAGACTGAGAGTAATGTTTCACTCTTGGGTTGGAGAGTTACACAGAGTAGGGGTGGGATTGTGTTGCAAGACGGATACCACGTGCCCTACGTAAAGGAGGTGGTATACACTGGGAAAGTTCTGAGGAACACTGATTATAATAGTAGCAATAGAATAGCGAGAGAGATGCAACATTGCGGTGAAGAGAGAGAGATTGCAGAGAGTTGGTGAGTGGACGGGAGTTAATGATACGAAAGGCCTTCCTTTCAATTTTGTCTAGGAGAGCGGTGTGAGAGGAACCTCCCCACACATGTGAACAATACTCAATACAAGGACGCACTATGCCCCTGTACAGAGCAAGAAGCTGTGCAGGGGTAAAGAACCCCCTAAGGCAGTTGAGCACACCCAGCTTCTGGGAGGCTGCCTTAGCAAGACTGGTAATATGGTCCTTCCAACTGAGAGCAGAAGAAAAAGAGACACCAAAAATATTGAGAGAAGATGAAGGATTGATATTTGTATTGTTGAAGAATAAGGGATAGTCCGCAGGGAGTTCCTGACAGGTAGATAGATGGAGAAATTGGGTTTTGGAAGCATTAAAGGTAACAAGGTTTTCTCTGCCCCAATGAGGGAAAACCGTACTAAAAATCCAGATGGCGCGGGGGGGTCTTATTCAAATGACTATCGTGTGTGATACACCATTGAGGTGTTTTGATGGTTTTCGTAATTTAAGAGGTTTAATACAGTTCTCAACTATCTATGACACATAGTTGTGTAGTATATTTTTACTAGATTCATAATATGATGGTTATATACTCGTTAATGCAGTGAATATATAATTAACATAATTTGATACATAAATATCAGCTTATTGAACAAGAAATTTAGTTTCATCTAATGTGGTGTGATAGGCTGGGCGAAATTTTAATACTCATTGAAGTATTGTATTTACTTCCTTTTTAGTTACTAACAAATACGTGTTTCAGTAGAAATTGGCTGAACATACGGTATTATATTCTGTAGCTGTAGAATTTGGCAGGTTGAATGTCTGTGCCTGCACACTATAGTTTCTTTCCTACAAAACAAGCTATCGTGCGCTTTTAAGTTACCAATTTATAATCCACTATCAAATCGGGCAGCTAAATATGTTACCGGCTATATTTCTTATTAGACCAGTGACAGGAAATCAATCAATGTGAATCAGAATGTCATAGAACACAGAGGCAGCAAATTACATACGTGGAGATGCAGGAAATTCGAAAAAGATGATGACAATTTTTTTTACAACACTGCCTTTTCCATGGGCGACTGTTTAGGTCGTCAGCTGACCGCGGCGGGATATACGTACACAGTGTTGCCAAGGTCTTCTTTTGTTCGCACCATTGGGCTAGTTAGGATTCGTTCAGAAGCGTAGATTTGCGAGTTTCCATTTCAAACGATATTATATTCTTGATTTACAATGTGATGGGGTGGATAGCCTCTGAAGTATTATCCTAACTAACTAACATTGAGGAAAGCGGAATTGGGCTGGTTCTATATACTATTAAAGTTGTAGAGGTGTTGAGTGTTGAGTAGCCTATAGCTAGGCTACATTTCATACAAACATTCATCATGGCTTTCTGTTGGTTGTACTATACATGTATGGTAGCCTATGTGGTGGTGACTGAATAGCCTAATTAAGTTATTGTTTGTGAGGGGGGATTGGGACATTGATGCAGATTTGATGAGTGCATGATTGTGATAATAATGTATGTGGTATTTCATTAATATTTAAATGATGGGACACGTAGGCCACTAATCATACAGTAGGCTATATGGGACTAGGCCTAGTTATATTTGGGGAACTCATAGTATCATGCATGCATGGCTGTTAACCCGTACAGCCCCAGCGACGCGTCTGACGCGTCGGCGATGTATGTAACGCACAGCCCCAGCGACGCGTCTGACGAGTCACCCTAATTGCTCCGACCGTAACCTCAGGTGTAGCCATTCGAGAGGGCTCAGATTTGTATGGGAACTGTGTACGTATCCCACGCAACCGTGCCGATGGTTGAAAACTCTCAAAGTCCACGTGCGTGTGAGCGCGCAATAACCTGGTTTTTTGGGGTAATTGCCTTCAATGTTTTACTCTTGTAAAATAAGTTTTCGGGGGCTCTGTAGGACCATTCTTTAAGCTTTTTGAGCGGTTTTTCGTGGTTTTTCCTTCATTCCTAACCCATTCGCTATTGTTTTTGGAATAAAACCATTTTTTGAAAACCGGCCGGGTTCTGGTGAACAAACATTACAAAACTAGCCGGGGCTCCACGGGTTAAAGATAAACATATCAGAAAATGTGTGTGATCGGATTAAAATAGCTGAAATTGTCTGTTGTGCGGTATTAAGTGATTGGGCTACTTTTGGGCGAGTTTGGAGATGTGATGTGCGCTGGCAACCTTGGAATACACACACACACACACACACACACACACGCACGCACGACACAATCTATAACTGAACATTTTACCTTTATTAACCTCTGAAGTGCGCATGGGGGTAATTGGAAACGTCCCCCTGTGCTGACGTATTTGAGGTGTTTCCGTCACTAAAATATTCATTGTGCCATTAATAGCATTAATACTTATCCATATGCGCCTATTATGGGTTGATTATAAAGGTATTAACCTGAAACAACAATAAAACGAGTGAAAACAGCGTTTGGATGGTCAAAATCGGAGATATAGCCCGTGAGTTGTATAATGTATGGGTGAGGCAATCTGCTTTCCCGCCAATTTCCCCCAAGGCCACTTTGACACAGTTGATCGATACTCTCTCTCTCTCTCTCTTGCACTCGCTTGCCATCAGTGATGACAACACCCTGCTTGCAACTCGCTAATGTTAGCACGAAAATATACCTCAGAATAAGGGAATAACAGGGAAAATAGGTGATAACTGAAGGAGAGGAGGAAAGTGGGGAAGGAGGGGAGGTTGAGGACTGAGATTTTGCATGGCCCAGGGGCCAATTTTTTTTTTTTTTTTTTTTTTTTTTTTTTTTTTTTTTTTTCGATGTCAAAAGTTGATTTTTTTTTTCACTCACTCATAAGAGTCTCCCCGCAGTGCGCCGGGGAAACTCTTATGAGTCTCCCCGCAGCTCTCGGGTTAAGACTATAATCCACATTATATTAAGATTTCCATCTGTGAGAAACAAATATCTACCACCATTACTGCTAATGTGCACATAGATGGACAACTAATGTCAAATTTAACAAAGTAAGTTAAGTGGGGAAGAGATGTTTACTGTCCGAGAAGTTTCGTATAATGACTATTATGGGTAGCGAACACTGGCATCAATTTATTATGCACTTGCCAGATCTGAAACTAGTTTATAATTGTATAATCTAATATCCAGTAAAGTGGCTAATGACTATTATTTTATAAGTTCATCTCGAGTTTTTATACATACCATTTTAATTTTAGGACATGGATACCTATCTATTAAAATATTAACAGGACTATTTTTCGAATGACTGCCATGTGTTTTTGTGGGCCTAATCAAATATGTTTTATTAATCATAAATACTTTGTATATTGGACAATGTACTGAATAGAATGTTAGAGTAATATGTCTGTAACATTCATGACTATAGAAATCCAGTGATATTTTGATGACTGCAATTTAAAAAATTCAATTCACTCGATGGCAACAAATTTAGGTTGGTGTGAACCAAAGGCGGGAAAAATAGCAGACAATTTTTGTATTGTCCCCCATTGGAGATAGTACTGTTGTTAGATCAGAATTTAAGTGTTCTATGGCTTCATTCCGTTTGTCGTTGAGGAATTGCTGGCTGGGGCGTTCTGAAAAACTAATGGAGTAGTGTAAGGTTGAGTCGTCTGCATATGAATGGATGGGAGTTGAGGTACAGTTGAGAAGGTAATTTATAAAAATTAGAAAGAGAATAGGAGATAGGACAGAGCCCTGAGGAACACCGGAGTTTATAGGGTGAGGAAGTGAGCGATGGCCGTCCACAACCGCAGCTATGGAACGGCCGGAGAGGAAATTAGAGACAAAGGCACAGATGGAGGGATAGAAACCGAAGGAGGGTAGTTTAGAAATTAAAGATTTGTGCCAGACTCTATCGAAGGCTTTCGATATGTCTAGTTCAATAGAAAAAGTCTCACCGAAGTCCCGAAAGGAGGATGACCAAGAGTTAGTAAGATATGAAAGAAGATCAGAGTGGCCCTTAACCTAAGAAGTGCGCATGGGGGTAATTAGAAACGTCTGCCTGTGCTGACGTATTTGAGCTGTTTCCATCACTAAAATATTCATTTTACCATAAATAGCATTAATACTTATCCATACGTGCCTATTATGGGTTGATTATAAAGGCATTAACCTGAAACAACAATAAAACGAGTGAAAACAGCGTTTGGATGGTCAAAATCGGAGATACAGGCCGCGAGTTATATAATGTATGGGTGAGGTAACCTGCTTTCCCGCCAATTTCCCCCAAGGCCACTGAGACACAGTCGATCGATACTCTCTCTCTCTCTCTTGCACTCGCTTGCTATCAGTGATGACAATGCCCTGCTTGCAACTCACTAATGTTAGCACGAAAATATACCTCAGAATAAGGGAATAACAGGGAAAATAGGTGATAACTGAAGGAGGGGAGGTAGAGGAGTGATATTTTGCATGGCCCAGGGGCAATTTTTTTTTTTTTTTTTTTTTTTTTCGATGTTTAACCCTTCCTACCCGGGCAGTCTTAGCTAATGACGGTCGCCCCTACCCGGGCGATATGGCCGAAAAACGTCTAGGCCTAGGCTACCGTATTTATGTTTATTTTCACTGCTAGAACTTTCCCACTCATCTATAATCGTAGTGCGGTTTTCAATCTGTATTTTGGCATTGAGTAGAGCTCTGTAAGTCAACTGGTTCAGTTGTGATGACGATTTCAGTGGAGCCAATATTGCAGAGATGTTGCCAATATGGGGGCTTTTTAGACACTAATTTCGTCATGACGTCATAACAATAACATTGAGGAGTCTTCTCCTTCTTGATTTCGGAGGTGCGGTGACGAACGCTTGGGTTTGTTGACATACGTCGTACGCACGGCGTTCGGACCAAGCTTAATTAGGCTATTAAGCTCATGCCTTAGATAAGGCATACCGGGTAGCGGCCCTTCTTTCGTGCTGTCCTTACCTAAGGCAGCCCGGGTAGGAAGGGTTAAAGTTGATTTTTTTTTTTCTCTGACTCTTAAGAGTCTTCCCGCAGTCCGCCGGGGGAACTCTTAAGTCTTCCCGCAGTTCCCGGGTTAAGGAAGCCATACTGGCGATCTGAGAGCAGATTATGAGAAGAGAAAATTAATGCTTAAGAAATTTGGAAGCAAGAATAGTTTCAAAAACTTTAGAAATACAAGAGATGAGAGAAATTGGCCGATAGTTGGAGGGTTGAGAGCGGTCACCCTTCTTTGGGACAGGTTGAATGAGAGCAAACTTGCAGCATGAAGGGAAGACGTTAGAGGATAGACAGAGACGAAAGAGTTTGCCTAGGCAGGGAGTCAGCACGGAAGCACAGTTTTTGAGTAGGACAGGAGGAACACCGTCCAGACGGTACGCCTTATTAGTATTAAGCCCAGAGAGGGTAGAAAGTACATCTTTAGAAGAGATTAGGATATTAGGCATAAGTAAGAGAGAGGAGGGTGGAGAGGGAGGTATAGCACCGGAATCATCCAAGGTGGAGTTTCTAGCAAAAGTTTGAGGGAAGAGTTTAGCTTTTGTCAGAGGAAGAAGTTATAGTTGTGCCATCAGAGTGGGAAAGGGGAGGGAAAGACGAGGAAGAGAAATTGTTGGAGAGGTTTTTGGCTAGATGCCAGAAAGCTTGGGAAGAGCTAGAGTTGGATAGTTCAGTGCATTTATTATTGATGAAAGAGTGCTTGGCAAGTCGAAGAACAGATTTGGCTTGATTCCGGGCAGAAACATAGGAAGAATGAGTCTTGAGTTTTAAGGCGTCGGTACCGTTTGAATGCTTCCTCCTTATTGCGGACAGCAGTAGAACAGGAGTGAGTAAACCAAGATTTTTAGCATTAGTCTGAGAGAAAGAGAATGGAATGTATGCTTCCATGCCTGATAGGATTACCTCAGTAATGCGTTCAGCACTCTCCGAGGGTCCCCGGACACAGAAGCAGAAATAATTCCATGGGAAATCAAAGAAGTACTGCCGGAGAGCCTCCCAGTCGGCAGCGCCAAAGTGCCACAAGCGCCGCCGGCTAGGAGGATCGGGTGGCCGTACTGGAGAGATAGGACAGGTGACAGAGATAAGTTTATGGTTGGAGGAGCCCAAAGGAGAGAAAAGATCGACAGTATAAGAAGAAGGATTAGAAGTTAGAAACAAGTCAAGAATGTTGGGCCGATCTCCGAGGCGATCCGGGATACGGGTGGGTTGCTGAACTAACTGCTCTAGGTCATTTAGGATAGAAAAGACATAGGCTTGTTCACCAGGTGGGTCAGTAGTGTGAGAGGAGAGCCATTGGCGGTGGTGAACGTTGAAATCTCCTAAGATGGAGATTTCTGAGAAAGGAGAAATGGATAGAATGTGTTCCACTGTAGAGTTTAGATAGTCAAAGAATTTGAGAAAATTGGTTGAGTTAGGGGAAAGATAGACAGCACAGAGATATTTAGTAAGAGAATGACAGGAAAGTTTGAGCCATAAAGTTGAGAATTCAGAGGAGTCGAAATCGGGAACACGAGAGCAAGTGAGTTTCTTGTGCACATATGCACAACATCCGCCTTTGGCTTTGAAACTAGGATAGAGAAAGTAGGAGGATACAGAGAAGGGGCTGCTGGATGCTGCATCAGACACCTGAGTTTCGGCGAGGAAAAGAAGATCAGGTTTGTAGGAGAGATGGTGTTCAACAGAGTGAAAATTAGAGGAAAGTCCGCGAATGTTGCAGAAATTAATAGAAAGAGTAACAGGCCGAGGTCCAGGTGATCTTCTTGCTTATCCCACTAACTCTTGGTCATCCTCCTTTCGGGACTTCGTTGAGACTTTTTCTATTGCTCTAGACATATCGAAAGCCTTCGACAGAGTCTGGAACAAGTCTTTAATTTCCAAACTACCCTCCTTCGGTTTCTATCCCTCTATCTGTGCATTTGTCTCTATTCCTTTCAGACCACTCCATAGCTGCAGTTGTGGACGGGCATCGTTCACTTCCTCAACCTATCAACTCTGGTGTTCCTCAGGGTTCTGTCCTGTCTCCAATTCTCTTTTTAATATTTATCAATGATACTGTACCTCTAGTCCTATCCACTCATATGCTGATGACTCTACCTTACACTATTCAACTAGTTTTTTCACATCAACCCAGCATGCAAGCACTCCAAAATAAACGTGGTGAGGCCATAGAATGCCTACCTTCTGATCTTTCAATTACTTCTGATTGGGGAAGAGAAAATCTTGTTACTTTCAACGCCTCCAAAGACCCAGTTTTTCCCTCTATCTCTCTATCATAATCTTCCACAAGACTATCAACTATTCTTCAACAATACATAACTCAACCCTTCATCTTCTCTCAACATTCTAGGTGTATCTTTTTCATCCGACCTTTCTTGGAAAGATCATATTACCACTCTAGCTAAAACAGCTTCCCAAAAGTTAGGTGTACTCAACCATCTCCGTGGGTTCTTCACCCCCACACAACTTCTTGCTCTGTATCGGGGCACAGTGCGCCCCTGTATTGAGTATTGTTCGCATGTGTGGGGAGGCTCAACCCATACCGCACTTCTCGAACGAGTAGAAACAAAAGCATTTTGCCTCATTAACTCGCTTCCTCTTACTAGTTCCCTACAATCTCTTTCTACACGCCGCAAGGTTGCATCTCTCACTCTTCTATCGCTATTAAACAATCAGTGTTCTTCAAAACTCTCTCATTGTATATCCCCTCCCTTGCGGCGAGTGAGAGGCACCCGCCCTTCAACACTCCTATTCATCCTTTTTTAAATAGCAGTGTTGAATGGGAGGAGAGATGTCGGCTGACGGGTGACAGAGGTGCATGGGGGCGATTCATTCGTGGCCACCCCTTCAGGAATCATGACGTCTGGCAATAAATAGATACCGGTAGATAGATTTTCACATTTACAATTTATTATTGAAACCATTTACAGCAATGTGTTGACTTTAACCTCTTCAGTACTATGACACCTTTTTACCTTTAATTGCTGGCTAAAATGAGATGATTTTATGCAGTTTTAGAAGGACCTATGTTACTAAGAGGGTTTACTGAGACTATTCAAAACAAAGCCCTGAAGATCATTACAGGCTGCACAGCTACTGCACCCACAGATCACCTACATCAAGAAACCAAAATCCTCAAAGTCAAAGACCATCTGGACATGAGAGGCACTCAATTCCTGGCAGCAGCCTCCACGAACCAAGACCACCCACTAAACTACATGGCAACACACCCACAGACACCAAGAAATATCAAAACAACACCCAGCACACGGTATCACACACAATTATTGTCCTCTCTCCCTCCCTGCCCACCCCGAACCAACTTCCAGAAGCACATCCATACTCATATCTCTCACCGATCCATCCACTCACTCACAGACAACACACAGCTGCATGCACGACCTCCCGAAATCCATCCTTCCGAATCCTCCCTTCCTTGCGAGGACAGAGTCCACCTGGCCAGGCTGAGATGCGGACACCATCCAGCTCTCCTGAGCTATCAGAAGAGACTGGATGACTCCGTTGTCGACGCCTGCCCGGGATGTAACACAGCACCCCATACCATTAAACACATCATAGAAGACTGCATTTCACACAACCACTTACGCCAACAACACAATCTACACTCAATGAGAGCTCTGTGGGAAGGCCCGATCGTGGCCATGGCCTTTCTCAGGGACTCGGGGCTGTTCGGCCAGGCAGCTTAGGGAACAACAACAACAACAACAACTGAGATCGTATTCACCTATTAAGTAGACTAAAAACGAAAGAAAATTGAAAATGCTAACCAGAATATGAGGAAAATGTTGTAATGGTGGTGAAGGGGTTAAGCAAAAAAGTACGGTCTGTTCAATAGATAGATAGATAGATTAAAGCAGTAAATAAAACCTGTACCGTACATTACTGCATTATGTGGGAGTACCTGTTCAATAAATGGGCTAATTAAGGCAATAAACAAAACATTTACCGTACATTAGTGCAACTGTACTCAATTTAATTTTTTAGAATAAGATTGCATTACGAAATTCCTACATGTAAGTAGTCCCACTTGAAGGTATTGATACCATACAGTACTGTACATCCTTAAAACAATGGTGCATAATCAGAAATCAGTAGCAGTAACTACCATAAAAAGGTAATTCAGACTGCCTGGAATGCTACTATTAGGACATGAGACTGAAACCATACTTCTTATGGATCACTGTCTTTATGGTGTACAGTACTGTATGAATGTAAGGTTAGTTAAACTTACAGTTCAGGATCTCGACTAATCACCATGTCAATTTTTTTCATAATTCTTTCGCACGTAGCTTCCTCCATCTTGATGGGTGTGAAAACGGCTTGTCGTCATACAAGCCTCTGAAATGGTAGAGGAACAATAGTACTGTATACGGTATACTGTATTATGGTAGCCCTACATAATCTAACTATGGTATAGATACTACATATTTCCCCCTGGTTGATAAGGTGCCTCTGCTCTGCTCTGGGGCCAGTGGGGGTTAAGGACAAAGTGCAAATTCCCCTGTATCCATATGCAATTCATATGAGCCGGCATCTAGCCCGCCTGAAAAATGCCATACAGTACTTCTGCTTTATGGCAATTCTATTAGTATCTAGGTCACCAGTGCACTACCTCATCTTTCAGAGCAGTGAATTTGCCCCATGGAGAACTGTCATAGGGCACAAACAGAATGAGCCATGCTATTATATATGTTCTTTCCCTCAGGTGACACTACCCATGGGACTGCTGTTAGCCTTTTCAAGTTTACAGACAAACAAAATGAAAAATTATATCTGTCACTTCAGTTAAACTGGGAAATCCAGCTAAGCACATTTAGCAAGAAGGTAAATACATAAACCAGTTGGCTCTCTCTACTCCTTGAGGTGAACTTGAGAACAGGTTTAGTTAGTCCAAGGACAGGACTACACTCATGGATTGTGGTGGGGACACTTAAGGAGATATGTTCCAAGATTGTCTGCTTCTGGGGTTTCATTATGGTATAGGGATGTTCCCTTGAGTAGTTGAAACACTGACACCTTACAAATATACAATGTATAGAATAAAACTTCAATATTGAATACCACATATATCATACAAGCACCAACTACTTCAAAGGCATTCTTCTTTCCCCATTGCAATCAAGGGAAGAATTACAGTACAATACAGGTACCTTTTTTTTTTTACATTCAAGTACCTTTTTTGACATTCGAATTGGACATATGATTATCAAATATCGGTAAACCTGACTTTTAGCACCACAGCGATTTTCGTAAATATTTTTCTTTCTATGCATTTTTTTCCTTCGGATATATTGGGGTGGATGGGACTCATTAGCCTTGGTCGGCAACTCATCTAGGGGAGACAACCTTATACAAATCCGGGTGGATGGGACTCGTCAGCCTTGGTTGGCAACCTGTCTAGGGGAGTAAACCTGATACAAATCCGTACTGCTTACCTAAGGGTAAGGCAGGTTAGTGGATGGATTAGCCGAACACCACTGTAGAAAAATAGTGCTAACAAGATACACAGAGGGCCTCGGAGTCGGATGGATCCTGGATTGAGTGGTCAATCCTGTGAGTCCTTCACTAAACTGGCTCGGGTTGTCCCTCTCACGGGGAGTAGGTCCGCTTGGGGGCATTCTGTGTATGGCCACCCTCGTAAGGGGAGTAAGGCGTCTGGCAATAGATAGATAGATACAGTAGATAGATATAGTGTTGTATTACAATGATTTTGAGCAGAAATTAGTATTTACCCATTTTCCAACAATCCATTACCACCGCCCCCACTAGTGAGGAGGGCTATGAATATCAAGGAAAATGTGGGGTTAAAGACGCTAAAGAAATTAAACAAATTCTATTTGACAATAACCATTTGCCGAGGAATTACAGGATCTTTTTCACCCTCCCAGGACTTATTGAAATTCTCATCTATTTTGTCAGCAGGGGACTAGGGGGCAAAAACCTTGTTTTGGTACTGTACTTATTTACAAGATGACCACATATTTTGTCTCAACATAGGCCTATTTAAAATTGGTTATTACTGACAGTTATTTCATCAACCTTTTTATGCCTAATAGATCCAGTAAAACATACTGTATATATCATTGCTATACAGTATATGTCATTAAGAGCAGAAATGTTTTATAAGGGAGATATACAGTTGGTCCTTCGGTAACGTGGCCAATGTGTTCTGGTTACCTCCCGTGTTAGCAAAATCTGCGTTACCGAACCCATATGTTTACATGTTAAAGGTACCTTGGTGTTCTGGGGATTTCCACAAAGTCCACTTTTTCTCCATAGAAGCCTACAGTATGTTATAATAATTAAATCAATTATAAAGGTTATTTGACATGTACAATGAGTTGATTTGCCCATTGCAACAACTCTTACCTTTGAATAAATATTTCGTTTAGGCTAGGCAGCTAGGCTAAGGAGAGAGAGTCACAGCAGTAGCCGACATTTTTCGATCGAAGGTCTGAAATCCCTCCATCATATTTCTCACCTCACACAATAACTACACAATGTAAGGTGTTCTAGTATTCACCTAACGCACTGCGACAACCATATCTTCATCTGGTATGGATAAACACTTGGTTTGGCCATTTAATTGCCGAGATATGAGCATCGGTAAATTACGAAAATCGTAGCTTCGGAATTCCCGCATAACTCGCCGTCTTATTATTTCTCACCTCACAGTAACTACACAATGTAGGGTGTTCTAGTCTTCACCAAACGCACAACAATGATCATATCTACCTCTGGTAGGCATAAACACTTCGTTAGGCCATATATTTTTAAGAGCTATGAGCTACGAAAGTCGGGAGTAAAGGTTCAGAGCCCAGCTGGACCCCGCACCAGTGTAAGTATTGACCGTGTTAGCAACATTTTGGATATTTGGGGTGTACCGCGTGCCACCAAAACACGCGTTACCGGAGGACCAACTGTATAAGAAAAAAAGAAAAAAATCTCCCTATATACGACCTGCTACTCCATATAATAATAATAATAATATCAGCTGTTCGTCTAGACTGCGCGCCGTCTATAGGAGAGTTTAAGAACCTTTTTACAGTAGGTAGACATATTGCTAGCCTTTTTCAATCTTTTACTGAAGGTTGAAACAATTTTCAATAGGCCTATGCCTATGTTGAGACAAAATTTGTGGTCGTCTCATATGTACGAAAACAAGGTTTTTGCCCACAACTGACAACATAGATGAAAATTTCAATAAGTCCTGGGGATTGGGGGAGGGGGGGGGGGGGGGGCAGAGCCGCCCTCAACAAATCCTGTATTACACGGCAAATTGGTCTTATTTTGCTTTTTTTAGTCTTTAACCCCACATTTTCCTGTTATTTTAGGTTTTACTTATTTTATGTTTGTATTTTAATGGTTTGTAAGTGTGTATTTTATTGTTAGAAAGTGCAGAAAGCACTTTTTATTAGCATTTGCATTGTTAATTGTAATTCAGATACCCCAACAATCTAGGAGTGTACTCGATTTAGTCAACTTTCTAAAGACATTAGCCTGTCCTAACAACCTTACCTAACCTATCCTAGTATTATGGGTGGGGGCTGCTGCCCCCACACCCCCACTGATTGGGTATTAAAACTATAAAAGATTGACTGGCGTCGAAAGAAGAGTCGATAAAGTCTATAGTGCTTACTCTGCAATCTTCAGCTTTGGCTGTCGATAACAGGAAAGTACAGTACCAATAAAAATGTGCTGACGTCTTGTAGGTGAAGCTCCACTCCAATTGGCTACTGAACATCGGGGAGGAGCCTCCAAGGAGGCTAAAATGTAAACAAAGTGTCCTGGACTGGATGTTCAAAAATAACTCTGAACATTTTATAGGGGAGTGAAAATCAAATTGACAAAATAAGAAAAGTAGCGGCAAGAATGTTTAGTGCAGGCGTACCGCCAGCCTTGTTTACACTACGCGTAGTGGCGTCGGACCTTTGCCATCATGTTCCCGTCTATTTTGACTGCCTTTGGATACAATAATATGTTGAGGGGGCCCTTTGCCCCCCCTTCAGCCCCCCATGACATATTTTCATCATCACATATATTGCCAGCAGGGGGAAAATTACCGAAAAAAAATCGCCGTCAAAATAGACGCGAACTTAACCACGGCGATCGACAAATGTAAACATGACGGCGGCGGGGGAGGCGTCGGACCTTTGCAATCATGTTCCCGTCTATTTTGAATGCCATTGGATACAATAATATGTTGAGGGGGGGGGGGGGGGGAGAAACCCCCCCATGACATATTGTCATCATCATATATATTGCCAGCAGGGGGCAAATAACCGAATTAATCACCGTCAAAATAGACGCGAAGTTAACCGCGGCGATCGCCCTATGTAAACATGATGACCGTACACCCGGAGTCTACATCCATCCCAAAGTAGTACTTATCCGCACATCATTAAGGTCCTATAAGTAAGGTAAGAGCGGAAAAAAAAAAATCCATGAGACAGGAATCCCGTAATCGAGTTGTTGTTCTGCAGAATACCCAAATAATTACTAAAATACTGTAGCTGTTAGTGCTAATATTCAGGTTTACCAAAAATTGTTGGGATGGATGTAGTTACCGGGTGTACCACTACCGACATACAACATAAATCATATATAAATACTTATTTCTTACAGTTTCTTACAGTAGATCCTCTGGAAAAAGGCAAACTAGGCCTGTGTATCCAGCTCAGTACCAGTACTTGCACTGCTGCGGTCGTTCACGGTGTTGGCGGCGGCGGTAGCAGACGCAACATTTTTACTATTCTGTATTTTTGCTTTATAATCAAACTTCAAATCTTGTCTTCCCCATGCTTTATCAAGATTACTTTCAAACTCCCTTATTGATTCAGAATCGACTACATACTGGGGCAGTGCGTTCCACTCATTTACCACTCTATCACAAAATGAGTTCTTTGCCTTCTCAAGCCTATTTCTTTCTTTGCGTGTCCTCTCGTTCTTGTTCCCTCCCGCATCAAGAAGATACCTTCACACACATCCTTATCATACTTTCCTGACACTATCTTAAAAGTCTATCATATCCCCTCTCTTTCTCCTATATGCCAGTGTCGGAAGCCCCAGTGTCCTCAACCTCTGCTCATAGCCCGCGTTCTTCAACGTTGGTACTAGCTTGCTAGCTCTCCTCTGCACTTTCTCCACTGCTTCTATATCCTTTACCATATATGGAGCCCACACCTGGTTCGCATATTCCAGGTGCGGCCTAACCAGCGCTGTATAGAGATTCCTGAAAATTTCTTCGTCAAGTGACACAAATGTCCTCCTTATCAGCCCTACAATTCTATTGGCTTTATTTATCTTTTCCGCTAAATGTTCTGAGAAATTTAACTTATTGCCTATCACACATCCTATATCATTTTCTGCATTCACTTCCTACATCGCTTCATACATACTGTATCCTACCTTGTCTATCTTGCTTGTCCCAATCCGCATGTACAGTACTTGCATTTTTTTGGATGAAAAGGCATTAACCAATGCTCAGACCATCCCTTCATGCCCTCCACATCTCCTTGAAGCAAACCCACATCTTCCTCACTCTTCTATACAGCTTAGTGTCATCCGCATACAGGTATACCTCACTTCCATTAGTTATAACTTCAGGTAAGTCGTTGATAAATATAACGAACAGTAGTGGTCCCAACACAGATCCCTGAGGAACCCCACTTGTAATTCTTGTAATTTCCCTCCACCCCGAGCCTATTCCATTCACCAGTACCCTCTGTCTCCGATCTTTCAGGAAGGCTTCTATCCATTTCATACATTTCTCCCCTATATTATAGCTTCTAACTTTCTCTATTAACCTTTTATGTGGGACCTTATCGAAGGCCTTCATAAAATCGCAATATACCACGTCTATTACATCACCATCCTCTAGAATTTGCATCCAATCATCTACCACCTTAATTAGCTGTAGTACCGTCGACCTCCCCGGCAAGAATCCGAACTGTCTCCCACTGAAAAGTTGGTTTGATTTCATATGCTCCATTATTCCTTCTCTAATTACCGTTTCCATTAGTTTACACACAACACTTGTCAAACTGACTGGTCTATAATTTCCTGGGTCATTTCTCTTTCCCTTCTTGAATATAGCTGTTATGTTCGCCTCTCTCCAGTCCATCGGGATTTGTCCTGTAATAAACGATACCTCAAATAACATTTTCAATGGCTCTACTAACATCTCACCTCCTTCCTTTATGATTCTTGGGTGTATCCCATCCGGTCCCGGGGACTTACTTATAAATACTTACTTATAAATCTATAATACTAGATTAGGTTAGCTTAGGTTAGGTTGTTGTTGTTGTTGTTGTTGTTGTTCCCCAAGCTGCCTGGCCGAACAGCCCCAAGGCCCCGAGCAAGGCCATAACCCAGCGCTCTCACAGAACCCTCCCTGCCTACCACAATAAAGCCTGGGTGACCGAAGCCACTCCATGGCGGGGAGCTGAGGAGGGTGCGGAAACGCCCGGTAAACCAAAGCCCCACCCAGGGCCCTGTGTCCCTCAGCAATTATGAAGAGAAAGTTGAGGGGCAAAGGGAAAATGTGACGCTTTGGCTTCCAATCTTGGTAGATTGGGAGGTCAATCCACGGAAAAGACGCCGTCACTTGAGATCTAGGAAATTCATAAGTAAAAGGAACAGTCGGAGTAAGCTATGGGTATGGCAGAGATCGCTCAGTTCTCACTCTGATAGACCAGCCCATCACCATAGGTTAGGTTAGGTTGTATGGTTAGGGTAATGTATTTTTGTATCCAAAGGCAGTCAAAATAGACGGGAACATAATGGTGAGCGTCCGCGTAGTGTAAACAAGACGGGCGGTACACCCGGTAACTACATTCTTGCCAAATTGTTTCAGCCCTCGGTAAAACATAAGGTTATACTGATGATTTGGACCGACAGTTAGCTCATCGATCTTTTTAGTCCTAATAGGTCCGGTAGAGCATATACATCATTGCTATACTGTATATGACATTAACAACTTATTGGCGGCGCTCGACTTAAGTCGTGCACCAATTTGCAGCAAGTTAGGAGCATTATTAAGGCTTTTAAAGGGTTAAAATCGACTGCAAATGGCCGGGAGCGCAGCGGGCCAGACAGCCGACTCCCAGGGCTTACCACTGCCCATTAACTCATGTTCCCTGTGTTCTCGAGAGGCCGGCAGTGTAGCCAGTCGTGAGCATAGCTGGGAAAAATATACCGCTATACGCTAAACTCCCATGTTCGTGGCATCACTGCAAGAGAACCACGAGTGCTACGTAGCCCGTTCTGGTCTCATTTTGAAGCTTTTAGCGCCTAGTTTTTTGCTCAATACATTTCTTTTCATGCAGATACTTGATTGATCATTCAGGAGGTCCTGAATATGCCCAAATGAGCCCAAAACACCCCGCTAGACAAGGGTTAAGAGCTGAAATGTATTATAATGGAGAAAAAATAAAACTCTAAAATACGCATCACAGCTAGCAGTGCAATCTTAATGGGTACCGGTAATGGCAAAGTAACATAAATATTAAGATTTTTTCGCATAGGTTTAAACTTCCAGAAATTAATGGGTAATAAATACGATGATTTCTTATTTTAACTTATGTCCACCGCCGCACTCATGTTATTGTTGTGAACTTCTCGGGCTCGGCCCACTCATTGCCGGAGTAAGGTATGTCCCATAATACAGTGTTTTTTTGCACTGTTACCCAGCGGGGGTGTGGGGGCAGCAGCCCCCACCCATAATACTAGGATAGGTTAGGTAAGGTTGTTAGGTTAGGCTAATGTCTTATTTACGCTTTTAACCCCTCATTTTCCCTGAAATTCATAGCCCTCCCCACTAGTGGGGGGCATGTTTTTAGATTGTTGGATAATGGGTAAATACTCATTTTAGCTCCTCTTCAGTATAAAACAACACTATATCTGAAGGAAAAATAAAATAAAAATAAAACTTACTGAAATCGTTGTCGGTCAAAAAAGTCAGGTTTACCAAAGATAAGATCTATATATTGCCAGCAGGGGGCAAATAACAGAAAAGATAGCCATAAAAATTGACGGGAACAGTACCGCGGCGATCGACCTATGTAAACATGACAACCCCCGTACGCCCGGACACTGTACTGTATCCTTCCCTCTCTACCTACTGTAAAAACTTAGCAGGGTTGGCATGATTAAAATCAAACAATTTTAATCAAGTGATTTTAATCGATTATAATCAAAGAAAAAAATAATTGATTACACTTACACTTTGTTACACTTTGTTGTATTCCGTCCGTTAGTGACACAGTTGAGCTGGGGCTCCACTGCGACCAGGCAGCTCCCTTTCTTCCACTCTCCATTCCAGAAGTCGGTTGGAGTTGGCGCTGGGGTATCCTGGTGTTGGTGGCCGGTCCGGTACTTCGGCCAGCCACATGTCCAAGTGTTTCTTGAAGGTGTCTGGATACACCCCGGTCATGTTCCTGAGAGGGGCTGGTATACAGTTGAACAGTCTGGTTCCATTGTATGCAAAGCTGTGATGGATCAGGGATTTGATTTTTTGTGTTGATCCCGGCGTAGTCCTCACATAGCACAGCCTCCCTCGCCTTTGGTGTTGAGTCTCTTGGATGTTTGGATTTGGTACCTTTTTTTCCAAAATCTTCCAGACGTAGATGATGATGTATCTCTCCCTACGTCTTTGATTAAAATCAAAATTTATTTTGTTATTAAAATATCACATTCCAAGTAATTATAAATTTGTTTTCGCTAATCTTAATTAATAGTCTACCAATATTTTTAACCTCTTGAACATTATATAGTAACCTACCGGTATATCAACAATATTTTGCATATTTCTAATACACTTTTGCACTAGTTCAAGAATTTTAGAAATTAAATAAATTGTGTTCTTCCATAGAAAATGAATCTTTGCTCCTTAACCCTCCTTGCCCGGCTGGACTCCATAGCTCCATATCTAGTTTGCCCTGTACCACCCGGCTGGCCTACATAGCATTATTTCATGGCTTAAAACCGCTTAAAACTGCACTTGAGAAAGTGTTATTGTCTTAGCGGATGGCCTGTATAACCAAAAAGAACAAAAACACATAGCCAGTCAGTCAGGTGACTCCTGCTTGTGTGCAGGCCTAAAGAAAACTTCTATTGATTTCCTGAGTCTCAAACGATGCATGAAAGCAATCGACAGTGAAATAGGGATGCTTATAATGGTGAACTATATCAGTAATCAATAATCAATATTAGGCTAATACAGAATACATAATCAATAATCAATTGTTGAATTAATGTAAATAGACCGTAGCCGTGGCTGCCAATACTGCATCGTCGTATTCGAACAGTTCTCAGTAGCATCACAAAACAGCCGGTCTTATTTCCCACCTCACACAATAACCGCTTAATGTACAGTACAGTGTTTTAGTTTTCACCCATCGCAAGATAACACCGAGTACTGCCTTTGGTATTTATATAACTTAGGTTAAGCTATTTATTTGCAGAGATATGAGTATCTGTAAATGACGAAACTTGAGAATTTACACGGTTCTATGCTCACAGCGGGCAAAACTGACCTACTAATTTTCACAATAAAAACGGAACTTCTTGGTTTAGAGACTTCTAGTCTTCAATCATTATCATAGCAAGGTAACAAGTATTGCCTCTGGATATATATATATAAAACCTAGGTTAGGCCTATTTTTGGCGTATTTATAAGCGCGCCAAAATCCTGATAATTCGACGATTCATCCAGATTCAGCATTGGCAGGAAGGTTTAAATGGCTGTTCGGCGAGGGTTAAATTACTTTGATTTAATTGTTTTTCTGACATAATCTAATCAAAATAATAGCCTTTAAGATGTAGGAATATATATACAGTACTTACAATATTATAAATATTTTGCGCAAAATTTAGCTAGGCCTAGGCTAAGTTTGTGTAAAAAGAAATATTTGTTTTTAATTTTAATCAAATAAATCAGATTTTAACCCTTCCTACCCGGGCTGCCTTAGGTAAGGACAGCGCGGCTGAAGGGCCGCTACCCGGTATGCCTTACCTAAGGCATTTGCTTTAAAGCGTGCTTTAAATTTCGCGCGGGCAAATTTTACTTTGCGTGGGCGATCGTAGCGCCACCAAGCCTCAACTACCATGCTTATCAGTTCCTACGTTGCCGCCATTGAGAGCTACAGCAAAAAAATGAATTCCGACGCGTCCGATACCGGTACTGTGCAATCTCCCGCGCGTCCCAGTGCTACCCCGCTTGCAACATCTACGCCTCTGCCAACCGAGAAGAAAAAGAAACTAAGGAAAGTGAAACGTTTGCTAAGTGAGAGTGCAATACAATGTGAACTTTTCAACCCGGATTTGAGCAGTGGTGAAAGCTCTGTGGACAAAAACCTCTATATTCAGAGTAGAAGTGGGAGCGAAATTGATGATTTTGTGGGATTTGGTGCTGATGACAATGTTGATTTATTTGAGGGGGGTGATAGTAGTGATGATCCTGATGTGGAAGTGGTGGAGGAAGGTGCTATTGAAGTACCAAGTGTGCTAGAGCCAACCCCTTCGCCTAGTTTCGTAGGTCAGGGTAGGCCTAGGCCTAGCCCTAGCCCTACGCCAGGACCTTCCCCTTTGCCTGCCCGTACGCCCTTGAAAGTGGGTAAATACTTCTATAAACAGTCTTTAGTAAAAAGTGCAGCCAAGAAAGCACGCAGGGAGGCAGAAAAAGTGAGGGAAGGCGTAGATAGTGAGAGTGACGCCGACCCAGGCCTAGCAACCACCCGCATTCCTTTGTCCCGGGACGCCGGGAGGGCCACCCACAGCCCTCAGCTTCATCTGTCCCTCAGGATGACCAAAGGGCCTCTACAAGTGCGCCATTGGCCTCCCACAGTGTGTCACCACAGGCCCCGCATCGTAGGTCCTTATTTCCTGCGGAAAAGTCCACGGCTAGCCGCAAAAGGAGCCCAACTCCCGAGGCCGAGGCTCCCATTGCTCAACCTCCCGCAGCCCCACGCCGCCGACGCCAGCTCTATTCTTCACCAGAGTTGTCGCCTGAAGAGGATGCTGACGACCCCAACATTGCCCCAAATGACCTGACGTCGCCTGAGGAAGAGGAAAACGAAGAGGGAGTCCCGACAAGAAGAGTCAAAGGGCGAGGTCGTGGACGTGGTCAGCCTGCCGACGCCGCTGCCCCTGGGCCTGGGCGTGGGCGTGCGGGGCGTCCGCCTGGGCATCCGCGTGGCCAAGGGCGTGTGCCAGGGCGTCCAGGGTGTGTGCCTGCTGCAACTCCACGTCCTCGTCCTCGAGCTGCTGAAATGTTTGTGTGGTCAGATGGGGCGGATTTTGTGCCAGATTTTCCTGCCTTTGACGAGGTACAACAGGGTTCTGGGGTGTCACCAGCATATCCCTGTGGCCCAAATGCCACCCCCAGTGAACTTTTCTGTGGCTTCTATGACAATGAAGTCATGGAATACCTTTCAAAGAGACAAATAACCACCAGGCTATCTGTTCAAACTTTCTTGGCAGGAAGACCAGTGCCAAGATGGTGGCATGGAGAGCTCTCACTGTGGCAGAAATATATGTGTTCTTGGCACTCACAATGCTGATGACACACATAAAGAAGCACGTTCTGGCCGACTACTGGATAACTGGCGACCTCACAACGACTCCAGCATTTGGCAAATTCATGTCAAGGGATAGGTACTACGACATCCTCTCATATTTCCACCTGACAAATAACATGCATGTCCACGAGCCCGACACACTCTGGAAGATCAGGCAACTGTATGACATGATACGTCATCGGTTTTCCACCTACCTGATTCCATTTCAGAAGCTGTGCATCGACGAGTCTCTGGTCCTGTTCCGTGGTAGGCTGCACTTCCGACAGTATATCCCGTCAAAGAGACACCGCTTCGGCACAGGAAGAGGAAGGGTATGCCAGCCTACCCAACCAAAACTAAGAAGACGGACATCTTCCATAAGAAGAGTGGCCCCATCCTCTCCATCCACTGGCATGACCAGCGCAAGGTTAACCTCCTCACCACATGCCACAAAGCAGAGATGGTCCCCACAGGGAAGGTGGACCGAAAAACGAAGAACCCTGTCACAAAACCAGCTGCTGTTCTGGACTATAACCTGAACATGCGCCTCGTCGACAAGTCCGACATGCAGATGGGCTTCATAGACTGCCTGCGAACATCTTGCAGGTGGTACAAGAAGTTTGTCCTGCATACAGTAGATATGTCTGTCCTCAACACGTACAACATCTACCGTTTGAGGAGTCCAGTCATCAAGTACAAGAGCCTGCGGACCTTCCAAAAGCAGCTGATACATGAGCTCCTGGTAAAACATGCGGGTACACCAGGGAGGCCACTACAAGGACCAGGCATGATGGACAGAATAGGGTGTGCCGACTTCTTCAGAAAGCACCAGCTCGTCGCCCTTCCATTCCAGGGTCCTAACAGCCGAATAAGAATGCAGAAGAGGTGCTATGTGTGCACCCGCACAACTCGACGACCAAGCAAACCCACAAAAACCACTTGGCAATGCCTCGAGTGTCAGGTGGGACTGTGTGCTGGCATCTGCTTCAATGATTTCCACACTATGGCAAACTATTGAAGTGTAAGTGACAGTGATAGTGACACTCAATAATAATAATAATAATATAACTAAGTATAAGTGAAAGAGACACATAAGTAATAATAAGTGCCTTCAGAACAATATGAACAAGTGAAAGTGACACTAAAATATATATTCCTAACAATAAAGAAGTGAAAATGACACTATCAATTGCCATAGTCCAGTATAAATAATCATAACTACTATAATAATGACTATAAAACTAAGTCTAAGTGAAAGAATAATAATAATAATAATAATAGTTCTTAAAGCTAGCGCATGCTAAGCTAGCTAAGGATAGCTCAATAAGGCCGATTAGGTGTATTTCCATTGGGGTCCTGTACTACTATCCCATCCCTTTGCTCATGAGGGATGGTAACGACTCAGTGCTTGTGAAAAATCTTTAATGCGCCGAGCGTGGACGCGAACCCGGGCCTTCTGGGTGGAAGTCCGAGACGCTAGTCACTACACCAAGCGAGCCGCTTGGTGCCTTCAGAACAATATGAACAAGTGAAAGTGACACTAAAATATATATTCCTAACAATAAAGAAGTGAAAGACACTATCAATTACCATAGTCCAGTATAAATAATCATAACTACTATAATAATAACAATAAAACTAAGTATAAGTGACAGAGACACAAATTACTTCAGAAAAATATATTTATTGAGTGAAAATATCATAATAACAATAATATATGGCATAATAAACAATAAAACACTAAAAAATCGCTTCCCGCCATAATTCAAGGTAGAGCGACGAGTCAAAACGTTCGTCGTAGCCTGGGCCGCGGTTGAGTGTTCGGACGCGGCGAGGGAAATACGCGGCAAAAGTTACCTCCACTTCCATCACAATAACTCCGGAACTACTTGAGCTAGAAAGCTCTACTCAACGCCATTCTACGCGGCAAGGTAAGGCGCCCATTTTGACATATGTTTGATTAATGTAGGTAGTATATTAAGCGAGATTAGCCTTAGTTTACTTTTGTTGTGTTTTCAGCCAGATTGCCCGGATACAGCCTCCGTCATTAAGAAAGGCTGCCCGGGTTGGAAGGGTTAATACAAAAAAAAAATATTTTGATTTTTATTAAAATAGGCTAATCAATTTTTTTCCAACCCTGGTAAAAAGGTTGTCAACACTCTCCTGAGTCCTGTAGACGATACGCATTACGCAATCTAGATGAACTGTAACAGCTGATGACATTATAGGCTAGTAGTGGCATATCATATATATAGGCTAGCCTATAGGGAGAGTATTTTTGGGAAGGATGTAGTGTCCGGGCGTACGGTCGTCATGTTTACATAGGACATAGGTCGATCGCCGCGGTTAAGTTTGCGTCTATTGTGATGGCGATTTTTTTCGGTTATTTGCCCCCAGCTGGCAATAGGACCTAGGCTAGGCTATAGGTTTATCAAACATAGAGCTGTTGTCAGCCGAATGTAACAATAATTGGAAAAATGTTATTTTAATACCACAAATTTTCAGAGTGTTTTTTTATAAACAAAATTGTTCATTTGCATCAATATATAGTGTTTGTAATTAATTAGAAATCTCGGGAAAACCTATTTTCCCCATTAGGCCTATCGATCGATGTTGAGACACGCTCCACCGATAGTGATTTGAAAAGACATTAGCCTAACCTAACCTAACCTAGTATTATGGGTGGGGGCTGCCGCCCCCACACCCCCGCTGGTTGAGTACTAATCCCTTAACCCGTGGAGCCCTGGCTAGTTTTGTAATGTTTGTTCACCAGAACCCGGCCGGTTTTCAAAAAATGGTTTTATTCCAAAAACAATAGCGAATGGGTTAGGAATGAAGGAAAAACCACGAAAAACCGCTCAAAAAGCTTAAAGAATGGTCCTACAGAGCCCCCGAAAACGTATTTTACAAGAGTAAAAAATTGAAGGCAACTACCCCCAAAAAACCAGGTTATTGCGCGCTCACGCGCACGCACGTGGATTTTGAGAGTTTTCAACCATCGGCACGGTTGCGTGGGATACGTACACAGTTCCCATACAAATCTGAGCCCTCTCGAGTGGCTACACCTGAGGTTACGGTCGGATCAATTAGGGTGACTCGTCAGACGCGTCGCTGGGGCTGTGCGTTACATACATCGCCGACGCGTCAGACGCGTCGCTGGGGCTGTACGGGTTAATAAAAAAATAAAAAAATGGCTGTCGATTATACGAAGGTAACGAAGGTGAAAGAAAAGTCGATGAAGTCTATGGTGTTTACTCTGCAATCTTCAGCTTTATTGTACATTGATAACGGGAAAGTACCGTATTGACAACCTTGTTACGAAAATTAAATTTTAGTACCATACTTTTATATTAGGTTTTTCCGAGGGTTTAACACATTTTCATATGATCTTTAGAGCTATCGATGACTGAAAGTACCGTATTGACAACCTTGTTACGAAAAAGACATTTTAGTACCATACTTTTTTATTAGGTTTTGCCGAGGGTTAAAACAAATTTTCTTATGATATTTAGAGCATATAGATTCATTATTTATCTTCAAATATATCAAAAAAAATTGTGGTATTAAAATAACATTAAACCCAATAATTAAACAAAGCAAACTCCACCAACAGTCACATGAAACATCATAGCCTAGCCTATCACCACAATTGCCCTACAACGTCTAGGCCTAACACCACAAACAAACGAACACAAGAAACTCAAATATGGTAATACTGTACAAGTACCTCAATTAGGCTACATAGCCTAGGTTAGGCTATGTTAAAATTTAGAAAACGCGAAACTTCAATTTTTTTTGTCGTAGGCTAGCCTAGCCTAGCCTATCAAACTTTTTAAAATGGCGCTAGGCTCCCTGCCAATCTGTCATATTGCCTAGGCAGCTAGGCTAGCCTACCAACACTTGGGCTAACCAAATTTAGGTTAGGATAGGTTATGCTTTGGGCAATTGGGAGGTTAGGACCATAGGACTAGATAGGGTAGGTACTGTAAAGTTCTCAGACTCAATTAGCCTACCCGGGTAGCTTAAGCAGCAGCTAAGCTAAAGCCTAGCCACCTAAGCTTAAATTAGGACTTATTAAGACAAGGCTAGGCCTAGAAATAGCTTCAGTTCATAGCCTAGTCTACTTATTATTTTAAGTTATGAGGCGAGTAGCCTAGGCTACATTAATGTCTAAACTATTGGTATAGGCCTAGGCTCACATTAGGCCTATAATGGGCTAGTGTAAAAGTGGTAGTAAAACCAGAATGACAGTAGGCCTAGGCTAGGCTAAAATCAAATAGGCCTAGGTCTATTCACAGAAATGTCCCGTTACGTCACCAAAAAACTGTAGGCCTATGTAGGCAGTTAGGCAGTAGCCTATTTATTAATGATATGAATCACTACAACAACTGCAGGCATTAGTTTGGCCACATTTACTCAAGATAAACACTAACTAGGCCTAATGACAAAATACCTTTAAAATATGTGGTAACAGGGGTAGCCTGTGGGCACACAGTGACAGGTGCTACATAGGCACTCTCTGGTAAACAGGCTTTAGTAAACACCAACGACAGTAAACACACTGGTGACACTGGACACCAGAGATTGTGTATCTCTATGCTGGACACTCCCTCATTGTTACCGCCATATTGGTGACAAAATCATACAATAATACATTTTGAATGACATAATTTTAAATATACACCTTGGATCCAAGTAGCCCTACGTCAGATTAGCCAATTGATTGTTTTAAGTATTGGCATATTTCATTAATTAAATGCTCATTATTATTGATTACACCAATATGGCTATAGGTGTCCACGCTAACACAAACTCCTTATCTACCCAAATACACCATAATCTACCCAAACATATACAAATAAAACGAATAATCTTAACAATGTATTCAAATAAAAAACATGCTAGGCCTATAGTTTGTAAGCGAAAGTTCTTGCTTAGTAATTTAAACGAAAATACAACGGCTTATATATTTAAATGTTGAAATGGGAAGATAATACAAGGACAAACGTGGCAGGTAAACCTATTAACGACCTCAATACAATTACCTAAAACTAGCGAATCATCTGGTGGCTCTGGTCTGAAATGACATTACTAAAACTATACAAAATTGCAGAAATCTAACGGAAACTCAGCAAGGCGACGTGCAAAGACTCCAATTTTGAAAGGTGAAGAAAGTGTGTAATGTTTGTAGTGGTTAATTTATAATTGTAGATGAAGAGCGGGTAAATGATTCCTGGTTCCTGATAAAGTGGGCGGTGCACATACATCCATTATACTAGGGGATTTTAACCTGTGTTACAAACAACGAAATAATAGGCTTGTACGAGAATATAGGCACATAGGCCTACTGACAATGCACAATCATAAACAACTCATCACAACCCCCACACGTATTTCTGAGAACACTGCCACAATATTAGAGCACATAAACTGTAACAGAGAGGACAAAATAGCCCAATCAGGGGCTATACAGACTGGGATAAGTGATCACTTCGTCACATATTGCACACGGAAAACCACAAAAATTACCCTAGAGAATCACAATATTATCAAAACAAGGTCACTCAGAAACTACAACAAAGAAACATTTCTGGACATTTTATGGAATACAGACTGCATGGTCTCCAGTGTTTGGAAGTACAAACGTTAATCATGCATGGGTTGGCTTCAGAACCATCATCACAAACATCCTAGACGAAATAGTTCCTCTGAAAGACAGCCTACGAATTAAAGCAAGGTCAGACCCATGGATCAACAATGACATAATACACCATCTGGAACACAGTTTGCTTAGCGCACATGAAAACGCCTAACATAGATAAATCAGAATTAAAAGAGTGTCTCAAGAAATTAAAGACAAAAAAAAAGCAGCGGGCCCGGACCAGCTGAAACCTGAACTATACAAAGCATTGCTAAGCAGTGATAAATGTATGGAGATGGTAAAATGTTTTAATAAAATTATACAAGAAACAGTAGTAGGCCTACCAGAGGAGTGGAAAAAATCAAGAACAGTTATGCTCCCAAAGAAGAATTACAAACCATGAGCTAAAGACTTAAGACTAATAGCATTTGCTAATATATCATATAAGATTTTTGTCCCTAACAGTAAAAAGCAAAATAGAAGAACATTCAATAACAAATAATGAAGTAAAAGAAGTGCAAAGCGGGTTCACGTAAGGGGGGAATTTTTCTGTCCTGACAACGGCCCACTTAGGGTCAACCTTTCCTGGAGCCTGGCGCGGGGCTCGAACCTCTGAAGGTGTTTAACCCTCCTAAAAACCCACAGGTTTTGAGATGCCTTGGGTGGGGTTCGAACCCTGGTTAGTGACCATGTACCCCATAGGTCAACCAGGCCCGCGCGCTAACCCACTGTACTACCACGGACGTACAAAAGTATAGTAACATTAGTCCGATTTGTAAGAACCAGGTGATAGTCTCGTGGTGTTTCACGTGATGAGTTTATTGGACTTCCCATCAACGACTATTTTACACTATACCTGACGTCAACTCGGGTAGTACATTATTGGGGTTGCGGGATATTTTCGAGGGCATTACAGTAACTGTAGCCTAGACATCGATAGTAAATAGAAATGCAATATTAATGTATGTTTGTGATGGCTAAACAGTATGTTTAATTGGGTTTTATGTAGGCTATTTATAGATGTAGTACAACCATATCATAGCTGGTAAATCTGCTCATTATCGATGTCTACAGCCCCAACTTCCTTATAGAACGAAACTCGCAAGTAGCCTACCTACTAAGATAGCTTCAATAGCCTACGATGAAGCCTTTCTATTATTCAAACCACATTGTCTAATGACAAATAAATATATTGCGCAGGTAATGACAAATTGTAGGCTACAGGAATTATAGGATATTATGTCTCATAAAGATTGTAGACGCTACATAGCCTATGCAACAGAGATTAATTAGATAGCCTATATCGCACATGTGTAGCCTAAGTCTAAAATAATTCCCTTGTAGGCCTATTATGTTAATGTACTAGATACTAAATATATATTAATAACTGCGCCCGCTAAAGATCCTTAAGAATATTATAGGGTCTATAGCGCATATAGTTGCGCAATTGTTTATGTTTCTAAGCGGGACCTCTCATTTAAATTTGCTAAAACTTCCCGTGCAGTACTAGGCCTCTTGTTAGAGCTAAGTTTAGCCTACAGTAAACATCAGTTATTCGATAGTAGCCAATAGGCTAAGTTCCCCTGTTACAGTGTATAGACTACTTTAACACTTGATAAGGTACGTATAACGCTTACTATTAACCACTTGCGAGTTTTAGGCTATAAGGAAGTTTTAACTGTAGCCTAGACATCGATAGTAAATAGAAATGCAATACTAATGTATGTTTGTGATGGCTAAACAGTATGTTTAATTGGGTTTTATGTAGGCTATTTATATATGTAGTACAACCATATCATAGCTGGTAAATCTGCTCATTATCGATGTCTACAGCCCAACTTCCTTATAGAACGAAACTCGCAAGTAGCCTACCTACTAAGATAATTTCAATAGCCTACGATGAAGCCTTTCTATTTTATTCAAACCACATTGTCTAATGACAAATATATATTGCGCAGGTAATGACAAATTGTAGGCTATAGGAATTATAGGATATTATGTCTCATAAAGATTGTAGACGCTACATAGCCAATGCAACAGAGATTAATTAGATAGCCTATATCGCACATGTGTAGCCGAAGTCTAAAATAATTCCCTTGTAGGCCTTTATGTTAATGTACTAGATACTAAATATATATTAATAACTGCGCCCGCTAAAGATCCTTAAGAATATTATAGGGTCTATAGCGCATATAGTTGCGCGATTGTTTATGTTTCTAAGCGGGACCTCTCATTTAAATTTGCTAAAAGTTCCCGTGCAGTACTAGGCCTCATGTTAGAGCTAAGTTTAGCCTACAGTAAACATCAGTTATTCGATAGTAGCCAATAGGCTAAGTTCCCCTGTTACAGTGTATAGACTACTTTAACACTTGATAAGGTACGTATAACGATTACTATTAACCACTTGCGAGTTTTAGGCTATAAGGAAGTTGTAACTGTAGCCTAGACATCGATAGTAAATAGAAATGCAATACTAATGTATGTTTGTGATGGCTAAACAGTATGTTTAATTGGGTTTTATGTAGGCTATTTATATATGTAGTACAACCATATCATAGCTGGTAAATCTGCTCATTATCGATGTCTACAGCCCAACTTCCTTATAGAACGAAACTCGCAAGTAGCCTACCTACTAAGATAATTTCAATAGCCTACGATGAAGCCTTTCTATTTTATTCAAACCACATTGTCTAATGACAAATATATATTGCGCAGGTAATGACAAATTGTAGGCTATAGGAATTATAGGATATTATGTCTCATAAAGATTGTAGACGCTACATAGCCAATGCAACAGAGATTAATTAGATAGCCTATATCGCACATGTGTAGCCGAAGTCTAAAATAATTCCCTTGTAGGCCTATTATGTTAATGTACTAGATACTAAATATATATTAATAACTGCGCCCGCTAAAGATCCTTAAGAATATTATAGGGTCTATAGCGCATATAGTTGCGCGATTGTTTATGTTTCTAAGCGGGACCTCTCATTTAAATTTGCTAAAAGTTCCCGTGCAGTACTAGGCCTCATGTTAGAGCTAAGTTTAGCCTACAGTAAACATCAGTTATTCGATAGTAGCCAATAGGCTAAGTTCCCCTGTTACAGTGTATAGACTACTTTAACACTTGATAAGGTACGTATAACGATTACTATTAACCACTTGCGAGTTTTAGGCTATAAGGAAGTTGTAACTGTAGCCTAGACATCGATAGTAAATAGAAATGCAATACTAATGTATGTTTGTGATGGCTAAACAGTATGTTTAATTGGGTTTTATGTAGGCTATTTATATATGTAGTACAACCATATCATAGCTGGTAAATCTGCTCATTATCGATGTCTACAGCCCAACTTCCTTATAGAACGAAACTCGCAAGTAGCCTACCTACTAAGATAATTTCAATAGCCTACGATGAAGCCTTTCTATTTTATTCAAACCACATTGTCTAATGACAAATATATATATTGCGCAGGTAATGACAAATTGTAGGCTATAGGAATTATAGGATATTATGTCTCATAAAGATTGTAGACGCTACATAGCCAATGCAACAGAGATTAATTAGATAGCCTATATCGCACATGTGTAGCCGAAGTCTAAAATAATTCCCTTGTAGGCCTATTATGTTAATGTACTAGATACTAAATATATATTAATAACTGCGCCCGCTAAAGATCCTTAAGAATATTAGGGTCTATAGCGCATATAGTTGCGCGATTGTTTATGTTTCTAAGCGGGACCTCTCATTTAAATTTGCTAAAAGTTCCCGTGCAGTACTAGGCCTCATGTTAGAGCTAAGTTTAGCCTACAGTAAACATCAGTTATTCGATAGTAGCCAATAGGCTAAGTTCCCCTGTTACAGTGTATAGACTACTTTAACACTTGATAAGGTACGTATAACGATTACTATTAAACCACTTGCGAGTTTTAGGCTATAAGGAAGTTGTAACTGTAGCCTAGACATCGATAGTAAATAGAAATGCAATACTAATGTATGTTTGTGATGGCTAAACAGTATGTTTAATTGGGTTTTATGTAGGCTATTTATATATGTAGTACAACCATATCATAGCTGGTAAATCTGCTCATTATCGATGTCTACAGCCCAACTTCCTTATAGAACGAAACTCGCAAGTAGCCTACCTACTAAGATAATTTCAATAGCCTACGATGAAGCCTTTCTATTTTATTCAAACCACATTGTCTAATGACAAATATATATTGCGCAGGTAATGACAAATTGTAGGCTATAGGAATTATAGGATATTATGTCTCATAAAGATTGTAGACGCTACATAGCCAATGCAACAGAGATTAATTAGATAGCCTATATCGCACATGTGTAGCCGAAGTCTAAAATAATTCCCTTGTAGGCCTATTATGTTAATGTACTAGATACTAAATATATATTAATAACTGCGCCCGCTAAAGATCCTTAAGAATATTATAGGGTCTATAGCGCATATAGTTGCGCGATTGTTTATGTTTCTAAGCGGGACCTCTCATTTAAATTTGCTAAAAGTTCCCGTGCAGTACTAGGCCTCATGTTAGAGCTAAGTTTAGCCTACAGTAAACATCAGTTATTCGATAGTAGCCAATAGGCTAAGTTCCCCTGTTACAGTGTATAGACTACTTTAACACTTGATAAGGTACGTATAACGATTACTATTAACCACTTGCGAGTTTTAGGCTATAAGGAAGTTGTAACTGTAGCCTAGACATCGATAGTAAATAGAAATGCAATACTAATGTATGTTTGTGATGGCTAAACAGTATGTTTAATTGGGTTTTATGTAGGCTATTTATATATGTAGTACAACCATATCATAGCTGGTAAATCTGCTCATTATCGATGTCTACAGCCCAACTTCCTTATAGAACGAAACTCGCAAGTAGCCTACCTACTAAGATAATTTCAATAGCCTACGATGAAGCCTTTCTATTTTATTCAAACCACATTGTCTAATGACAAATATATATATTGCGCAGGTAATGACAAATTGTAGGCTATAGGAATTATAGGATATTATGTCTCATAAAGATTGTAGACGCTACATAGCCAATGCAACAGAGATTAATTAGATAGCCTATATCGCACATGTGTAGCCGAAGTCTAAAATAATTCCCTTGTAGGCCTATTATGTTAATGTACTAGATACTAAATATATATTAATAACTGCGCCCGCTAAAGATCCTTAAGAATATTATAGGGTCTATAGCGCATATAGTTGCGCGATTGTTTATGTTTCTAAGCGGGACCTCTCATTTAAATTTGCTAAAAGTTCCCGTGCAGTACTAGGCCTCATGTTAGAGCTAAGTTTAGCCTACAGTAAACATCAGTTATTCGATAGTAGCCAATAGGCTAAGTTCCCCTGTTACAGTGTATAGACTACTTTAACACTTGATAAGGTACGTATAACGATTACTATTAAAACCACTTGCGAGTTTTAGGCTATAAGGAAGTTGTAACTGTAGCCTAGACATCGATAGTAAATAGAAATGCAATACTAATGTATGTTTGTGATGGCTAAACAGTATGTTTAATTGGGTTTTATGTAGGCTATTTATATATGTAGTACAACCATATCATAGCTGGTAAATCTGCTCATTATCGATGTCTACAGCCCAACTTCCTTATAGAACGAAACTCGCAAGTAGGCTACCTACTAAGATAATTTCAATAGCCTACGATGAAGCCTTTCTATTTTATTCAAACCACATTGTCTAATGACAAATATATATATTGCGCAGGTAATGACAAATTGTAGGCTTAGGAATTATAGGATATTATGTCTCATAAAGATTGTAGACGCTACATAGCCAATGCAACAGAGATTAATTAGATAGCCTATATCGCACATGTGTAGCCGAAGTCTAAAATAATTCCCTTGTAGGCCTATTATGTTAATGTACTAGATACTAAATATATATTAATAACTGCGCCCGCTAAAGATCCTTAAGAATATTATAGGGTCTATAGCGCATATAGTTGCGCGATTGTTTATGTTTCTAAGCGGGACCTCTCATTTAAATTTGCTAAAAGTTCCCGTGCAGTACTAGGCCTCATGTTAGAGCTAAGTTTAGCCTATAGTAAACATCAGTTATTCGATAGTAGCCAATAGGCTAAGTTCCCCTGTTACAGTGTATAGACTACTTTAACACTTGATAAGGTACGTATAACGCTTACTATTAACCACTTGCGAGTTTTAGGCTATAAGGAAGTTGTAACTGTAGCCTAGACATCGATAGTAAATAGAAATGCAATACTAATGTATGTTTGTGATGGCTAAACAGTATGTTTAATTGGGTTTTATGTAGGCTATTTATATATGTAGTACAACCATATCATAGCTGGTAAATCTGCTCATTATCGATGTCTACAGCCCAACTTCCTTATAGAACGAAACTCGCAAGTAGCCTACCTACTAAGATAATTTCAATAGCCTACGATGAAGCCTTTCTATTTTATTCAAACCACATTGTCTAATGACAAATATATATATTGCGCAGGTAATGACAAATTGTAGGCTATAGGAATTATAGGATATTATGTCTCATAAAGATTGTAGACGCTACATAGCCAATGCAACAGAGATTAATTAGATAGCCTATATCGCACATGTGTAGCCGAAGTCTAAAATAATTCCCTTGTAGGCCTATTATGTTAATGTACTAGATAGTAGATACTAAATATATATTAATAACTGCGCCCGCTAAAGATCCTTAAGAATATTATAGGGTCTATAGCGCATATAGTTGCGCGATTGTTTATGTTTCTAAGCGGGACCTCTCATTTAAATTTGCTAAAAGTTCCCGTGCAGTACTAGGCCTCTTGTTAGAGCTAAGTTTAGCCTACAGTAAACATCAGTTATTCGATAGTAGCCAATAGGCTAAGTTCCCCTGTTACAGTGTATAGACTACTTTAACACTTGATAAGGTACGTATAACGCTTACTATTAACCACTTGCGAGTTTTAGGCTATAAGGAAGTTGTAACTAGCCTAGACATCGATAGTAAATAGAAATGCAATACTAATGTATGTTTGTGATGGCTAAACAGTATGTTTAATTGGGTTTTATGTAGGCTATTTATAGGCCTAGATGTAGTAGCCTACACCCATATCATAGCTGGTAAATCTGCTCATTATCGATGTCTACAGCCCCAACTTCCTTATAGAACGAAACTCGCAAGTAGCCTACCTACTAAGTTAACTTCAATAGCCTACAATGACGCACTTTTTTTTCCGGTAGCAGCCAATTCATGCATTATAATTTTATTAGCTTGAATTGTATATTCTTTATTCATACAGATACTTTACCTGACCTTCCCATTTGACTAATTCCTTGAATATGACGAGAGTAGCCTACGTAGTTTATATATACAGTATGTGCAACTAGTTTTCCTGGGAAACAAACCTATTTGCTTATAAGCCTAGTGATGTTCAGATCCTCTTTTATGCAAATACAGTAGGCTATAGGCTACCCATTTAGATTGATGTTTGGATCAATATCAAACTTTATTACAATGAATAGCCTTCATAATATTATGTATAGCGCGGTTGGGAATATGAACATGATTAGATTAATATCCAGTATTCGAAAATTAATAATAAGTCGTATGCGTGTGCATAAACCCAAGGGCGTCCGCAGGATTGTTTTCAGTGGGGGGCAAAGCCAATATTTTTTAGATCCCTTGCTATAGGCTACAATTTTTCCCATACTTGTCTGTGACATTTTCGGTGGTGGTCACGTAGGCTACCCATCATAAAAATGCGTTTCCCCATTCATGTAATCGAACCTAATTATCTAATGCAAGGATAATATAATCCGGGGAAGTTCTAAAATATTTAGATTGTGGACTTAGGATTACATATGTCTGTAGGCTACATGTGCATGTGTATATTAGTTTTGAATGATAGGGGCCTACATCACTGTAGGCCTATTAGGCTATCTGCAAATAAATAGTTTAAGCATTGTGTAAATTATTCCTTGCCTCTATGGACAAAACATTTTCATCATCATCATCATCATCATCTCCGACGCCTTGTTTCCCCCTGGGAAACCCCCACTAGAGGATGGCCATGACAGAAACGTCTCCAAGCTACTTTGTCAAGACATGCCTCCTTTGCCCGTGCCACAATGCCCCTTCCACTATGTGGAAGTTTTTCTTCAATATATGTTTTTACTTTCTTTTCCCATACCATAGGTGGTCTTCCACTACTAGCAGTTCCACTCACCTGACTCCCATATATCTTTCTTGGCATTCTGTCTTCATCCATTCTCTGAACATGGCCATACCACCTCAAAGTACTTCTCTTTATCCACTCAACCACACCACAATCAATGCCCAAAGCCTGCTCTTCCATTCCAAAGGACTCGTACACTTCCATATCACTTGGCCCATCTAGCCTATTCATGCCAGCTGCCATTCTGAAAAAGCTCATCTCCACAGCTCTCAGTTTGAAGAGGTCCTCGTCTCGCTTCCATACGAGAGTGTTGGGAGCAGCACACTGTTTCTCAGTGACTTTTTTACTTCCTGGCTAACCATTCTTCCTTTGAGAATACTATAAAGTTCTCCAATCACTTTTCTCCCTTGCATTTTTCTCTCTTTTTATCTCACTCTCCATTTTACCATATTTGCATAGTACAGCTCCCAAATACTTGAAACTTTCAACCTCTTCTAGTACTTCATTTTTCAATTTTATTTTACAACTTTTCTTGTGTTCTTTCTTAATTCTATATTTTTCCTTAAAATCTATGGTTTCATGCATTCTTCTCTCAAACACCATTATCTTACATTTCCCTACATTGACCTTTAACTTTCTCTTTTCACATACCCTGTCAAAGTCAGTGACCACTCTCTGAAGTTCTTCAGCATTTTCCGCCAACAGGACTGCATCGTCCGCATATAGGCATGTTAAAATCTTCCATGTGCTTCCCTCTGATTCCAGTCTAGCTCCCACACCCATTGATACAGCCCTACATTCCCTAATCACTCCATCCATGTATATATTGAACAACCAAGCTAACATGACACATCCCTGTCTTACACCTACATTGACCTCAAAAGTTTCACTTAACTTATCCCCTACCTTCACATTTGCCATTGCATTCCTATAAAAAGATTTTACTGCCATTAGCAACTTTCCTCCCACACCATATACTGTTAACACATCCCACAGGCCCTCCCAGTCTACTTTGTCGTAGGCTTTTTCCAAATCCATGAATGCTGCATAGTTTTCTTTTTTTGGCCAGATACTTCTCTACCAACAATCGCATTGAGGCTATCTGGTCAACGCAGCCCCTGCCCTTTCTGAAACCTCCCTGTTCCTCGACCTATTTTGTCATCCGTTATCTTCTGTAGCCTCTGTGTTACTACTCTTGCGTGTACCTTTCCAGGTATGCTAAGCAAGCTAATTCCCCTATAATTCTTACACTCTTTTTTACTACCCTTCCCTTTGTACAAGGGTACTATCACTGCTTTCCTCCAGTCCTCTGGTACACTTTCCTTTTCCCATGCTAATTTACATAACCTATGCATTATGTCAACAGCTTCTTCTCCTCCATATCTCAGCATTTCACCTGGGATGTTATCTACTCCAGCAGCTTTGCCCATTTTAAGTCTATTGATTGCTTCTTTTACTTCTTCTCTGCTTATCTGGCTTTCAACTACCCTGTTTATTCTACCTCTCTCCATTCCTATGGATGAGATCTTTGCCTTCCCCCTACTCTTTACAGCTAAGCTACTAAATGATCTTTCCATACTTTCACCACACCTTCACCCTCTACCACTTCCCCATTCATGTCCCTCATCCTACCACCTGAGACACTCTCAGTCTTCTTCCCTCTGGCTTCTTTCACAGCTCTGTAGTATGCTTTCCTGTCATTCAGAAACTGTTCACTAATCTTTCTCCCATATGCCTCATCTGTCTTCCTTTTAGCGTCTTGTATCGCCCTCTTCACTCTTTGTTTCAAATTTTTATATTCTTCTTTCCTCGCATCTCTAGTTTCTCTAGGTATATTCTTTTGCAGCATACTCTTTCTGAACTCTTTCTTTGTGTTCACTATTTCTTCTATCTCTTTACTAAACCATGCGTTACCTTTCTTCTTCCACATTTTAAAGGTTTTCTTCCCACATACTTTCTCAGCTGCTTTAATCATGAAGTCTCTTGTACCTTTCCATACTTCGTCTCGTACAGTATTTCCCAGATCTATCATAACATCCATGTCCTTTAAGTCTCTTTCAGGATGTCCTTGTATTTTGTTGCATTACATTCTTCATTTAATTTTCTCACATTTATTCTTTCTACTGTCAGTTTTCTCTCTTTCCTCTCATATTTCCACTCTTTCCTTATCCTCACTTTTGTCAGCACTGTATAGTGGTCTGATCCCATCAGCATACCTCTTACAGCTTTTGAATCTAAAATCTTCCTTTTAGTCCGGAGTCCATCATGACGTAGTCAATTAGAGATTTCTGTTCCTGCTCACCTTCACCTCTGTGCCATGTAGGCTATATCTATGAATGTGACGATGTTCAAAAAATGTTTTAGCCAGAAACATCTCTCTCTCCGCACATACTTCTAAAAGGAAGTCACCATTCTTATTCCTACCCTCCACACCCCATTTACCCACTATACCTTCTATCTCCTCGTTTCCAACTCTACCATTCATGTCGCCTACTAATATTACTTGTGTACACTCTTGCCTTTCTCTTATACATTTATTGACTGTATTCCAAAATTTTCTATTTTCTTCCACACCTTTCCCAGTTTCTTGGTTGACTGGTGCATAGACACACATACAAGTATATCTATCTATCCCAATCTTGCACTCACACCATACAATTCTTGAGTCCACGCATCCATAGTTTTTCACACACTTCCTCAACCTTTCTGACAAAATTACTGCTACCCCTTCCTTTTTCTTATGTTTATATCCTGCATCCAATCCAGACCAGACAACCCATCCTTCCCCACCCCACAAATCATGCTCACTCTCACCATCCCACACTCCAGATCCCAACAGGTGCGTCTCACCTACCCCACACACATCCACACATCCATCTTTAAGCTCTCGCATCAGACACTCTCTCTTGCTAAAATCATATATGCCATTGGCATTGAAGGCACAGACACGGAGCATGCTTTCCTTCACCCGAACGACGTTTCCACCACTTTTCTGCTTTGTTCCTCCACCCCCGAGGGGGTCCTGGCCGGCAGCATACCGAGCACAGTTATTTCCTAGGAGGACTTGGGGCCTGGACATAATGCCTCCAAACAGGGCGCCGAATTGTCAAAAGTATACTAAAGAAAAATTAAAAACTGATACTAACATCAGTAAAAAAACATACAACACAGTACAAATGAAAATATTAAGAAGACAGGGAGAACAAAAATATACAGGGGACAACAGAAATATAGTTACAAGGGGGATAATTTTTATAGTGGAAATTAAAAGAGGATTTAAAATTAAAAACAAAGTGTGCTGCTGAAGAAAATAGCACATCCGCCCTCCCCTTTAGTTCCACCGTCAAGCAAAAATTTTTTTTTTAGAAATTTAAAAGGGAGGATTAAAATAAGGACGGTGTAATAACGAGGCTACCTCGAGAAGGCGGGGTAGGACTTACTTACCGTAACTAGTCACGGTAAGCTACAGAGGTGCGTTTTAGCAAGACTTTAACCAATACCGTACTTATACGCAGATGACAGGACCTCTAAACCTCATTGGTTACGATACTGCCACTGCAATTTTCATTTTTTGTATTGATATGGGCATAAATTCATAATAACAAGAACGAAATTACAAATTAGGTTATAGGACAGTGGACTATTAAGTTTAGGGACCTACTTGTAATACTAAGTAATACTTGAACTATATCTTGCCTTATAGCGGATAATAAAGAAATAAGATAAAATGTGAAATTCCAAGTAGGCTACATTGAATATCCAGGGGGGGGGGGGGCAACTTCCCTTGCCTGATCTATAGTCATTCCTCTATCATTCAAAGCCTGTCTTACAGTCTCTCCATCTCAATGGGGGTCTTCCTGCCCTTCTATCTCCCCTTGTATCTGACTCACATATTATATATATATATATATACAGTATATATATACTGTACTGTATATATATATATATATATATATATATATATATATATATATATATATATATATATATATATATATGCCTATATATATAAATTTACATGGTGTTTGGGAGGGGGTTGGGGGTGGCAAGAAGGTCGAAGGGTAGGGTAATTTTGTTATGAATATGGAATGCGTGGGTGACCTAGTTTCAGTGTTATAATTTTTGTGTTGGCGGGTCCGTATTAAAACGGACCTGGTAATGGGGAATGACAACACCCCAATCCGTATATTATTATTGTTTACTACTTTACATTTGCTATGGAGTGTTGGCAATTTACATAAATAAGTAGCTAGGTTTATAGCCTACTGTTGAGTTGTATTTTGTCAGTAGATTATAGATATAAACTATGGATGCGTGGAATCAAGAATCGTTTGGTGTGAGTGCAAGATTGGGATAGACAGGTATACATTTATGTGTGTGTATGCACCGGTTAACCAAGAAGCTGGGAAAGGTGTGGAAGAAAATAGAAACTTTTGGTTTAAAGTCAATAAATGTATAAGAGAAATGCAAGAGTGCACACATGTAATTTTATTGGGTGACATGAATGGTAGAGTTGGAAATGAGGAGATAGAAGGTATAGTGGGCAACTGAGGTGCGGAGGGTAGGAACATGAATGGTGACTTTCTTGTAGAAGTATGTGTGGAGAGAGAAATGTTTCTGGCCAACACATTTTTTCAACATCGTCACATCCATAGATATACATGGCACAGAGGTGAAGGTGAGCAGGAACAGAAATCTGTAATTGACTATGCCATGATTGACTCTGGGCTAAAAGGAAGAATTTTAGATTCGAAAGCTGTACGAGGTATGCTGACGGGATCAGACCACTATACAGTGCTGACAAAAGTGAGGATAAGGAAGGAGTGGAAATATGAGAGGAAAGAGAGAAAGCTGACAGTAGAGAATAAATGTGAGAAAACTAAGTGAAGAATGTAATGCAACAAAATACAGGGATATGCTGAAAAAGACTATAAAGGGCATGGACGATATGATAGACCTAGGTCCTAGGAAATACTGTAGACGAAGTATGGAAAGGTACAAGAGACTCCATGATTGAAGCAGCTGAGAAAGTATGTGGGAAGAAAACCTTTAAAATGTGGAAGAAGAAAGGTAATGCATGGTTTAGCATAGAGATAGAAGAAATAGTGAAAAAGAAGAAAGAGTTGAGAAAGAGTATGCTGCAAAAGAATATACCTAGAGAAACTAGAGATGTGAGGAAAGAAGAATATACAAACTTGAAACAAAGAGTGAAAAGGACGATACAAGAAGCTAAAAGGAAGGCAGATGAAGAATATGAGAACAAGATTAGTAAACAGTTTCTGAATGACAAGAAAGCATACTACATAGCTGTGAAAGAAGACAAGAGGGAAGAAGACAGTGTTTCAGGTGGTAGGATGAGGGACACGAATGGGGAAGTGGTGGAGGGTGATGGTGTGGTGAAAGTATGGAAATATCATTTTAGTAGCTTAGCTGTAAAGAGTCGGGGGAAGGCAAAGAACTCATCCATAGGAATGGAGAGAGGTAGAATAAACAGGGTAGTTGAAAGCCAGATAAGCAGAGAAGAAGTATAAGAAGCAATCAATAGACTTGAATTGGGCAACGCTGCTGGAGTAGATAACATCCCAGGTGAAATGCTGAGATATGGAGAAGAAGCTGTTGACATAATGCATAGGTTATGTAAATTAGCATGGGAAAAGGAAAGTGTACCAGAGGACTGGAGGAAAGCAGTGATAGTACCCTTGTACAAAGGGAAGGGTAGTAAAGAGGAGTGTAAGAATTATAGGGGAATTAGCTTACTTAGCATACCTGGAAAGGTAGGCTACACGCAAGAGTAGTAACAGAGAGACTACAGAAGATAAAGGATGACAAAATAGGTGAGGAACAGGGAGGTTTCAGAAAGGGCAGGGGCTGCGTTGACCAGATAGCCTCAATGCGTTTGTTGGTAGAGAAGTATCTGGCCAAGAACAGAAAACGCTATGCAGCATTCATGGATTTGGAAAAAGCCTACGACAAAGTAGACTGGGAGGGTCTGTGGGATGTTTTTTTTTTTTTTTTTTTTTTTTTTCTATATTCCAACTACTCCCTCTCGGGCATAGGCTGAGAGCCTGTACATTCCACCGCTTAACACGGTGAAGCCCGTGAGGTCTTGTTCCAGTCTGGGGAGTGAGACATGTGAAGCAACCATCATGGCTCGAAGCAGCTCCATCTCTGAAGCGGCCGGTTGCTTCGCTCAAGTGCTTCACCGTCTCACCCTCCAGACTCAGACCCTCACTCTCAGAACGCCACCTATTGAGCAGTGAACTCACTAGGCATTGTCCCCCTGTAACATATTTTGAATATGGGAATATTCATACAGTGTTATTTAATCAGGGAACAATGAGGGTATTTTTTTGGCATTTCGGTGGGCTTTGTGGTAATGCACTGATACTAGGTACAGCACAAATTCAATCCCAATAATATCTTCCCATTGACATATCGGGATTGAACCCGGGTCCATTGGATTACCAATCCAGTGGCATGTCCACTCCACCACACCTCCCCTGTGTTAACAGTAGGCCTATATGGTGTGGGAGGAAAGTTGCTAATGGCAGTAAAATCTTTTTATAGGAATGCAATGGCAAATGTGAAGGTAGGAGATAAGTTAAGTGAAAGTTTTGAGGTCAATGTAGGAGTAAGACAGGGATGTGTCATGTCTGCTTGGTCAATGTAGGAGTAAGACAGGGATGTGTCATGTCTGCTTGGTTGTTCAATATATACATGGATGGAGTGATTAGAGAATGTAGGGCGGGATCAATGGGTGTAGGAGCTAGGCTGTAATCAGAGGGAAGAGCATGGAAGATTTTAACATGCCTATATGCGGACGAGGCAGTCCTGTTGGCGGAAAATGCGGAAGAACTTCAGAGAGTGGTCACTGACTTTGACAGGGTATGTGAAAAGAGAAAGTTAAAGGTCAATGTAGGGAAATGTAAGGTAATGGTGTTTGAGAAAATAATGCATGAAACCATAGATTTTAAAGAAAAATATAGAATCAAGAAAGAACATGAGAAAAGTTGTAAAATTAAAATTAAAAATTAAGTACTGGAAGAGGTTGAAAGTTTCAAGTATTTGGGAGCTGTACTATGCAAATATGGTAAAATGGAGAGTGAGATAAAAGAGAGAAAAATGCAAGAGAGAAAGGTGATTGCAGAACTTGATAGTATTCTCAAAGGAAGAATGGTTAGTCAGGAAGTCAAAAAGTAACTGAGAAACAGTGTGCTGCTCCCAACACTCTTGTATGGAAGTGAGACATGGACAGCAAGTGACGAGGACCTCTCCAAACTGAGAGCTGTGGAGATGAGCTTTTTCAGAATGGCAGCTGGCATGAATAGGCTCGATGGGCCAAGTAATAAGGAAGTGTACGAGTCCTTTGGAATGGAAGAGCAGGCTTTGGGCATTGATTGTGGTGTGGTTGAGTGGATAAAGAGAAGTATTTTGAGGTAGTATGGTCATGTTCAGAGAATGGATGAAGACAGAATGCCAAGAAAGGTATTTGGGAGTCAGGTGAGTGGAACCACTTATTACAGAATGGACATAGATTCATTGGAGAGAGTACAACGTAGAATGACAAAAATGATCCATATAATATTAGAAATCTTCCGTATGAAGAAAGGTTGAAGAAATTAGGCTTACATTCGTTAGAGAGATGCAGAGTTAGAGGTGACATGATAGAGGTATTCAAGTGGGTTAGTGGAATTAATAAAGGAGACATGAAAAATGTACTAAAGCTCAGTGATAGCGAAATAACTCGTACAAATGGTTCGAAGGACCATTATTTATCGGGAATTTAGATAAAGAGGTTAAATTGCATATCACTGGTACATGAAATATCCCAACAAATAGTTATAATATAATTACCAACGACGTGGTCGACGTGGTCGATGGGTGTAATCCAGTCCCCCCACACACACACGGCTAATTCAATTGCATGACATGTAGGAATGTTCACATAATACAATATCGATACAATGAACTTAGCTTAGAGGACTGGTGATGTAGGACTGTTGTTATAGATTAGTATTTGTAGCACATGGTGAACTGTGGGTTGAGTCAGAGCCGGGGGGGGGGGGGGGGGGGGGGGTGTTTGTATGGTGTTGATTGAGAGACTAAAGGGCCGGCGTCCGATCGGTTCGCGAAATTACATATGGCTGCCGGCTCATAATAATTATAACCCATAACTTGGTTTCATGATACATCTAGAGCTGATGTAGATATTTATACATTACAGTTAATATTTAACCTATACTTAAGAATAAACTACAATACACAAAGAACCAGCCGAAATCGTACATGCGATACGATACCGCCAAATTCAAATGTCCTATTGGACCTAAAACTGTCGGGATCATTACCCTATTCCCGATATTAGATAAATTTCGTTTCAGAAAAGATATAGGCAAATATTGGTTTGGTAACAGAGTTGTAGATAGGTGGAATAGGCTACCAAGTGATATAGTGGGATCAAGAACGATAGGGAGCTTTAAGATAAAACTAGATAGGCATATGGACGAGATGGGTTGGGTGTGAGGGGGATCTACCAGGTGTGGGCCAATCGACGCTCAGCAGACCCCCGTAATCTTGTGTTAATCTCTAACCGTTTTGGTGGGGTCAGTACTCAAGGTATTAGTGAGATGGGTCTATAATTGGGCCTTGTAATTGGGGTTGGGTGTGACAGGGATCTGCCTTGTATGGGCCGATCGGCTTTTTGCAGATTCCCATTTTCTTATGTTCTTATGAACCGTTAGTAGTGGAAGACCACCTATGGTATGGGAAAAGAAAGTGGAAAACAATATTGAAGAAAAACTTCCACATAGTGGAAGGGGCATTGTGGCACGGGCAAAGGAGGCATGTCTTGACAAAGTAGCCTGGAGACGTTTCTGTCATGGCCATCCTCTAGCGGGGGTTTCCCAGGGGGAAACAAGGCATCGGAGATGATGATGAATGATGATTATAGTGTAGTAACGGCATGGTGATTTGTGATCCGGAAGGAGAGTGGTGGGACGATGGGCAGCGAGAGCGATGCCGGGGATGGAAAGTTTGAGCCCACCACAGAGATGCTGGTGGATGACTACGATGATGAACGTACATTAGATGAGGAGGAGGATATGGAAGAAGGAACAGATCGGGAAGAGGATATTGATAATTTAGAGAAGATCAGCCACATTAAAATGTAAAAAAATCACTAATCGTGCCTCAGTTCTGTTGCATGTGACAGTATTGTGGTAACATTATGTATTTATAATGCCACTTCATAATTTTAATTTTGTTATTAGAAAAAATAAGCTTCACTTATAATATGACAATTGACACCCTTAACCTGTTTTTTTTTTATTTCCACCAGAAATATCCTATTGACCGATTGTTAGCCATGTATGGAGGCTATCCCCCCGAGGAAGGTGAGGTGGAGGTGGTAGAGGAGCAGGCCAATGATGAGGATGAGGTAGTGGTGACGGGAAGAACTACTGGTGGTGGTGGTGGTAGTACTGGAGTGGTGGTGGTGGTGGAGGCGGAGGCGAAGGCTAAGGCTGAACCAGAGACTGATGAGGTAGAACAGGAGGCGGTGTCCTCGCGATCCTCCACCTCTGGACTGTCAGCAGCCACGAGAAGGTATGGGGCCAGTGACTACTGTATATTGTTATACCTTTACCATAGTGAATTCTGTTGCATTGATGAACAAAAATGTAGACATAGTTCGTACAACAGTAATTATATGTTTAACCAGGTCAATAAGTAGACGTTGTTGTTGTTGTTGTTGTTCCCTAAGCTGCCTGGCCGAACAGCCCCGAGTCCCTGAGGAAGGCCATGGCCACGATCGGGCTTTCCCACAGAGCTCTCATTGAGTGTAGATTGTGTTGTTGGCGTAAGTGGTTGTGTGAAATGCAGTCTTCTATGATGTGTTTAATGGAATGGGGTGCTGTGTTACATCCCGGGCAGGCGTCGACAACGGAGTCATCCAGTCTCTTCTGATAGCTCAGGAGAGCTGGATGGTGTCCGCATCTCAGCCTGGCCAGGTGGACTCTGTCCTCGCGAGGGAGGGAGGATTCGGAAGGATGGATTTCGGGAGGTAGTGCATGCAGCTGCGTGTTGTCTGTGAGTGAGTGGATGGATTGGCGAGAGATATGAGTATGGATGTGCTTCTGGAAGTTGGTTCGGGGTGGGCAGGGTGGGAGAGAGGACAATAATTGTGTGTGATACCGTGTGCTGGGTGTTGTTTTGATATTTCTTGGTGTCTGTGGGTGTGTGTTGCCATGTAGTTTAGTGGGTGGTCTTGGTTCGTGGAGGCTGCTGCCAGGAATTGAGTGCCTCTCATGTCCAGATGGTCTTTGACTTTGAGGATTTTGGTTTCTTGATGTAGGTGATCTGTGGGTGCAGTAGCTGTGCAGCCTGTAATGATCTTCAGGGCTTTGTTTTGAATAGTCTGTAAGGTCTTATGATGTATTTCAGCTAGGTTAGAAGCCCAGGCTGGGCTTGCGTATTCCATCACTGATCTTATGTATTGTTTATATACTGTGGTGGTAGTTTCTTTGTTGTGTCCAAATTTTGTGTGAGCAAGTGACCTGAGGGCGTTAAGTCTGGGTGTCAGTTTCTTTTTAATGTTTGTGGTGTGCTGTTTGAATGTCATATGAGTATCATATGTTACTCCTAGGATTTTGGGTGTGTGTGTATGTGTTAGGGGTGTGTTGTTTATGGTGAGTTGAGGGATGTATTCGTGTTCTCCTGTCCAGCTTGTGAGCAGGGTTGCGGTGGATTTGGCTGGGGCTAGATTAAGTCTGTTTGTAGTGCACCAGCCATGTAGTGTGTTGAGATAGGGTTGAAGGAGATCTGTTGCTCTTTTTGGGTCATGGTGTGTGCATGTGAGTGTTATGTCATCTGCATAGGAGGCTAAGTTTATTTGGGGCGTATTGGGTGTAGTTATATCGTGCATGTACAGATTGAAGCGTGCGGGCGATAGGACGGATCCTTGTGGGACTCCGTTTGGAAAATTTCTGATTTTAGATGACTGACCGGCAAAAGATACATGTGCACATCTGCCTGCTAGGAAGTTGGCCAGCCACCTTTTTGTGTTGTTGTGCATGTTTGTGTTGTAGATTTTGTTTGTTAGGTTGTGGCGGGGGATGGCATCGAAGGCTTTACTAATGTCGAGTGTGGCTAATAGTGATCTGTGTGGTGGTCTAGCTGAGTTGATGCCATCAACTCTTTGTGTAAGGTCTGTGAGTAGAGTGTTTGTGGAGTGCAGTGGCCTAAAGCCATGTTGTGTTGGAGCTAGGGGTAGGTCGGGTGTAATTAGTTGTAATACTAGGCGTTCAATGACTTTGGAGGGGGAGCAAAGGAGTGTGATGGGGCGGTGCGAGGAGGGTAGCGTGGGGTCTTTGTTGGGTTTGGGGAATGTGATGATGATACCATGCTTCCAAATGTCTGGTATTGTGTTGTGTGAATAGCTGTAGTTTGATATGTTAGTGAGTGCTTGTATGCCTTGTGGTCCCAGGTGTCTGAGGCGTATGTTGCTTATGTTGTCTAGGCCACAGGCGGGTGAGTGCTTGAGATTGTTGATGATATGCTTTGTCTGGTGATTGGTGAAGGGTGTATAGTCAGGGTCTGTGGGGAATTGTCTCTTACGTCGGATGACACGTCGGTCGTCTTTGTGAGGTTTTAGGTGGCTGACATGTGAGAAGTGATTGATGAGAGTGTTTGCTTGTTGTTTACATGAAGGAGTAGAGTCTGTTGTTGTGATTGCAGCATGTGATTGTGTTGTGTTGCTGTTGGAAAGTGTGATGCTGTTTAGTGTTTTGTAGAGTTTTTTGGGGTTTGTTTTGTGATTAAGTGTTTGTAGGAAGTTATTCCAATTTAGTTTTTGTTGTTCTTGTATTTTGTTGTTAGTTTGGGTGTTGAGTGCTTGAATTTGTTGTGTGATGTCTTTTGTGTGGGGTGCTGGGGAGTGTTTCAGTGTGTCGCATTGTCTGATGAGGTTTTGAATTTCTGGTGTGAAGTTGGGGTTGTGTCTTTTTCTGTTACCTCTTGGAATGTGTTTCTTGTCAGCGTTTTGGATAGTTTTATTGAGTATGTGTACAGCATTGTTGATGTTAGTGATGGGTGTACTGTTTAGAGTTGTGAAGTGTTGTTCTGTCTCATTTGTGAATGCTTCCCAGTTAGCTCTTTATAATTGGTGTATGTGTGTTTGTGGCTAGCTGGGGTGAGTCTGGTTTTGGTGGTGATAATGATCGGGAGGTGGTCAGAGCCTAAGGTTCTGACCACCCTCCAGGATGTTGTGGGGGCGAGTTCTGGGGAGCAAAAGGTGATGTCTGGAGATGATGGGTTATAGAGGGCTTGGTGAGGAATATGGGTATGTTGATGGATGTCGTTAAGGATGATGAGGTTATCGGTTTGGTTTTGTAGTACCAGCCCTCTGTCTGTGTCGGGGTTGTCGACAAACCAGGCCGACGTCTTGGCGTTGAAGTCACCACCCAGGATGATGTGTGGGGTGTTTGTGATGTGTTGAAGTGTTGTAAGTAGACGTAATTTAGATTTGTACCAACTGGGTGATAAAAAAGCTATTCATAGGTAAACAGTCAACACTCAGTTCCTAAGTTTTTTCTCTCAGGGTATAAACAGTACCCTGCCATGGTACCGGTACTCAGCATTATGATTAGGGATGTATAATGTTGATGGTACCTGTTATGCCAGGTTTTTACTGGGGTTTAATTGGTTTTGATCAAGTGGGCTCTTCCTAACTGGAGAAGTTATATTGTTTTACCACAGACACAGAAAGACAATAGAGGATAATTATCACAAGACGTGTATTCATATTCCGTTTATTTGCACAAGAATATCGCATACGTAAAAGCTAGAACAATAATGGTCAAGAACAAAACAATTAAAGTGAACGAATGAGGCTCCACTACGTCTGACTCGCAAGACTGGATTATTCTATGCTATATCTAAGTAAGTATTAGGGACCGCTTTCTAACTGAAAGATTACACTTGTCCTGTATTTATTTCAGAGTTAAGAGTAGCACTCCTTTCAATCGAGGATTTACACTTGTGCTTAGAAAGGTTATATAGTAATTATGTGAACTTGAGGTATTTACCTGCGTAGAGTTGTTCTGGAATTTGGGAGCTAAACGTAATTATTTTCCTGAGGTTAAATCACTGTGGTGCTTACGCATAAGTTAACTTGAATTTTTTTGTTATTAATTTTAGCAGAATTATTATCAGTACTTCCCTAATTTCTTTGAGTTTCACTAGAGCTTCCTTTCTCTCGCTTTTATATACGTGCGTAGTATCCGATGTTTCCAGAATACCTTTTATCATATACGCAGTAGATATATATTAATTACTTTCACTTTCGATCTTTATATACTTTCTCTCTGATAATACGCCAAGTATAATTTCTTTTCACAGTTAGATCTTCTATAACTTTTACGGTATAATAACTTCACTTTCGATGTGTAGAATAATTAATCCAATGGGTGTAGAATTAGTAATCCAATCTGGGGTAGATCCGCTGGCCGTGGGGTTGTCCTGACGCCACTGGGTTCCCACAGTGTAACTCGAGTACTTTGGTTTGGGACCTTAAATAACTAAATTGCCTAGCCCAAGCCGTGACAAAATAGCATCGAGCGAACGCAGGAGTGAACTCCTGTCTACTCTGGTCTTTATAAATATTTTGATGAATTTCTTGTGGTTTGGTCTATCCTGGATAAAGCTAGTTAGTACCCGACTGTCTGTTTTTTTTTTAAAAAAGACCTCCGTCTACGTATTGTGAAAAACCTGTTATCCTCCGGCAAATTGTGGGGTTGAGTGAATGAAGGGGGGGACAGTGAATGAAGGAGGATACATGTTTTTCATAATACGTGTTGCTAGTCCCAAACGCGCGAGCAACTGTGGCTTTCAACCATCCGACACATCCCCTTCTATTTATGTGCATCACACATGTTACATACAAATAAAGTTTATGTTTTGTTTTACCCTACTGTGGAAAGACTACGGATACACCACTCCTGCCCGGGCCTCACACAGTGGCATGACCCAGTCCTGTCGAACTGAGCTCATGACGCTGGTGGCATTGCCCCGGAGGATAGCCATCCCTAGTCTTTGCTTGAGCCAGAGGGTTTCCCGGGGTTCTCCTGAAACTTCTCTGATTTTACGGCCTATTTCATTCACCATCTTAAGGGTGGTAGGGCCGAAGACTCCTGAAGTTTCGAATGCCAGGGGCTCGAACTGATGATTTCTGGCGATGGCTTGATATTTTTCTCGCTTTTTATTTTCTGCTATCCGGGCGGCTTCACCTGCTTCGTCGGCGTTTCTGGCGATGTTGGTTGTGGAGAAAGTGTCAACACATGTGGCATCCCACACGAGGCACCGGCCATTCTTGTAAGGGAAAGTGGTCATCCCATCTGGCCGTTTGCCGTCTTCTCTGTGAAGTCCATGTGGTTCGAGGATTGATGCACGGTTAGCACTCTGCAGGGCCCGTTTTATGACATCATTTAGTGCAGAGTGTCTTGGCAGGCGGCCTGCGTTGTAATTACATGACAAGGCATGGTGACCTTGAGCATCCATCCCCCCACCACACTTGCAAGTGTGTGGTTGACAGACTGCCGCACCCACTCTGAGCTTATATCCACAATAGCGCCGGGGTTGAGGTAGGCCGAGAATATTAGATTACTTCACCCAGAAGGCTCTAATAAACCAGCTTGTTGATACCTACTAAAAATAATTAGTATAATGGGTGACTACAGTCTCGTAATTGTGTCTACGCCTTGCGATCAACTGAACCAACTCTTCAACTATATGTCCTCAACTTTCGAATCTGTCCTTTTACCCGGGGTGTCAAGAACAGCTCTAGATTGAGATGTCGATCCTAAAATCTTCCGTCATAGTCATACCGTTTCTCAGGGCCTCGGGGGTGATGTGGTTGAGCATCAGAAAGGCACCTAGGGGTAGGATGTTGTAGGGTGGTTAGTTCCTTGTGGCTTGGAGAGGGGTGATATACTTATTTACTTATAGTGCTATTTCTTGATTAATTTCTCTTCTTCGCTTTTCTTCTTCTGTTGGACTTTGGAATTGGTTATGTTGATGGATAAGTTTTTCCCTGGTGTTAGAGGGCGTGTCATCTCGATGGTAGTAACTCGTGTTGTCTGGGGGCGGTTGTGTCCTTTTTAACTCTGGGGTGAGGTGATATAATATGATATTGTCTTCTGATTTGGTCTGGGGCTGTTATGTGTTTTACAGGCTGGAGGTAGATGGAGTGGACAGTGGTTGAAAGTTTGTAGGTTTGGGGTGTTGCAGGAGAAGTGTAATATCGGCGAGAACTGATCACATGTTATCTTCTGCCCTGCACAGGTATATAATTGTTATCCTTGAGTCTTTGAGTCGACGTTTTCTCTGATGCGGGAGAGGTGTGGTAGAGAGAGAAAACGACTTGTGGTGGTGAAAGCTTGGGTAACTGTTTCTCTGTTATTGGTAGAGGTGGTGGTGGTGGTGGTGGTGAGCAGCTATAGGTCTTGGTATGTTGGCTGTGGTGGTGGTGATGATGGTGGTGGAGGTAGGGGTGGGGATCTCGGTATGTTGGCTGTGGTGGTGAATATTTTTTTCTGTTATTTGAGTACCAGTACTCAGCATTATGATTAGGGGTGTACCCTATCAAAGGAATTATGATTATATCTTATTTTAAATTATATTGATGATAATTACTGGGTATGCTAAGTATGCTGTGGGTTTTCCCATATTATCACCTTATTAGCGGGCTAGGTGGTTTATTTATATGTACCGCCCAGCGGGGTGTTTTTAGCCAAAATAGGGCTGTTTACGTGATCATTTTCATGCCTAAATAAGACCCAGAGCGTAAAACAAGTATCTATCCCTGAAAGGGCATACACAGAGCTTTCCACTGACACCATAACGATCCTTTTATGATGGCTAGTTTTCTTGCAACAACCGCGCAACGCGAGTGCAAAAAGCATGTAATTCGGCACTTCCCCATACAATTCCGTATATAGCGAGTGAGAGAGGGAGGGAGAAGATGCGATTCGTGTCAGTAGGTTCGCCGCGGTGGTCTGGAGCAGTCATACGCTCGCTACTCTCCTGCCACCACTTGTCTCTCTCTCCCAGCAACATTACGTGCTGAAATTGCCACACGACCTATGTCGAGCGCCGCCAGATAGTCCAGATTTATTATACTCGACTTATGTTGCGCGCCGACACTTAGGGGTTAATATATGTTATGCTAAATTGTTTTTAGAAGGAGTGCAAATTGTAATACATTACAGGTAGCGGTATTATTGGTATACGGACAACACAACAAAAAACAATGAACACACTAAAACAAAACCCATCACGTGTGTGAGAAATTTTAATCTTACATTATACTTCTTCCTATATAAGTTATTTTATCTCTATATTGTGTCATCCCCTTTTTGGTTTGTTTATTTTGCAAGTTTTACATTTATTTTATCACGCCACATTTCCTCAATGTGTTTATTTCATTGTATATTCTCATGCCATTTACTGGTACGCCACTTCAGAAATATATTTCCGCTGCTCACATTTTGGGCATTGCACTCGTAATTCATTGTCCAAGTCTCAAATAATTTTTCCCCCAAAGTATGCAGATATGTTCATTTTGTTTACAGTAGGTTAATATGATTATTTGTATGCAGGGTTATTGAATGTGAATTAACAATTATCATTATATAAATACAAAGTTGTTAAGTAAATTATTAGTGGATAACAATTATATATAACCAGTGAAAGCATATTTGCATGTTCTTTGTGGTAGTGGCTTGTTTGAGTGGCTGAACTTGACTAACCTAAACTTATGCACATTAGTTCAGGTGGCACTGAAGTAACCTGTCATGTAGAAGGATTGCTAGAATATATGCTGCAATTAACCCAAATTAGCCAGAAATTTCCCGCCATCTTTTCAAATTGACTAATTCAGAGTGGACTCGATTGAAGTCACTCGGAATTTAGGGGTTAAATGGTTGGTATCACTTTACTATCCAAAGATGAGTTATTCATATTTGTTTTCACCAACTCGCTAATTAATTTACAAATAAACCTAACTAATGAAATCAATGAAAGTAATGAATACATGTGGTACTCCAAGGACTCGAATCTAGGATACTCACACCAAAATTCTGCACACTAAGCACTTGGCTATCAAGACCGTTAAAGGTTTATGCACAAGCCTACGATATTATAGGTTTGATTCCCGGAGGGAAGTAGAGAAAACCTAATATTTAGTAGGGCCCCCGTAATCATTGACGATATTGCCTATTAGTATAATAGTCTCCATTCAACATCCCGTGTCAGCATTTTGAATCTACCGCGCAGAAGGATCATGGAGTACTCTTCATAAGTGCACGCTTAATTCCCCTATGGGATCGTCATTATGATTGGGTACCCCACAGAAAAAACTCTGTAAAAAAGAAAAAAAAACCCAATTAACTTAATTTTTGTTATTATATGACTTTCCATATGTAGATTTCTTGTGTTTTGCTTCCCCGACTCCAGGCCCTCTAGCGGCCATCTTCGTCCTTCACTGATATACCAAGATACAACTCTAGAAATCAACGAATGGGAAGTGGGATGGACGGGAGGGTCATTTATCGTCAATGATTACGGGGCCCTACTAAATATTAGGTTTTCTCTACTTCCCTCCGGGAATCAAACCTGTAATTTAATAGTTGACCATATTGCTTGAATACCAAGTCTGGAGGGGGACATTCGTGACAATATCCTAACCTCAGGGGACAAAATAATCTGTATAACAATTTTTAAGTTTTATTGTATGCAAACAATATATAACAAATATAAAAGATTGTAAGCAGTGCGTGACATCAAGAAAGTCTGCTTACTCATGACCAGATCTTTACCTGAAGATCTATGCATGATCTTTTTAGGGGAAACACATGTGTTCTCTTAAATAGAACTTTAAATCTATAGAATTTAATTCTAACCTTAACAATATTTGTACAGTATAATATATGTTTGTACATTCTGATAATACTACATAGCTGCAACTATGCTAGATTTCTTCTTAAAATTAACATAAAATACAATTTGTTGAACTGTAGGCCTACAACCAGTTCGATCACAGCTCGTGATTTATCACAGTTCTCCGGCGGACGGGGAATTAGTGAGGTATGGGCTATTCCGCACCCCCCCCCCCCCGTTTAAGCAAATCTTACACAATAGAACATAACCTACTGGACCCGTTGTCGTAAAGCTACACAGGTACGCTTTGGTTTATCGAGAGCGACCGACAGGTAACGTGTTACGAAAGTATGATTGGACGCCCATAATTGAGTATTAGCAATGTCTTCTATCAAAAAGTTTTGTAAGAAACGAAGAGAGACTGCCCATTTCCTGATGTCGTGAGCCCTGCCCACCACGCCGGGCTACTTTCTTTAACCCGGGAACGGCGAGAAAGCTCTTAAGAGGTTTTACTGGGCAACGGCGGCAAAGCTCTTAAGAGGGAAGGCCTAAAAAAACATTTTAAACAGCCCCAGTAGCACTTAATTTTTTTTTCCCCTCTATAGCCTACTTCATATCACTCCTCCACATCCCCTCCTTCCCCCCTTTCCCCTCCCCCCTTCAATTATCACCTATTTTCCCTGTTATTCCCTAATTCGTTGGTATATTTTTGTGCTAACATTAGCAAACTGGTTCCAGGCTGTGGATATGTGCCTAGCGAGTGTGTTGGCAGAGGTAGGGTGTGGGTGAATGAGTCAGTCAAGCTTGAGGCCTCGCGAAGGGAGGGGCTGCCTCACTTTGCTCCACAATTCATGAATGGGCCGCTCCATCTTTATTCGCGATTTTGACCATAAAAACTTTATTCCCACTTGTTCTATTGTTGTTACAGGTTACTATCTTCATAGTGAAGGTAAAATAGGCGCATATGAATAAGTAATAACGATATTTATCGTAAAATGATGATTATAGGCAGGAATGAAGCCTAATATTGATGCCCAGTTTCATGGTGTTCACTACACCCAGCTCGCTTTTTATAGGTTAATGACGTCTACTAACAGAGAAGCTAACTTTCTTCTCGTAACACGATTACCTGCCTGGTTCACCCATAGAGCACTTGGTTGGTGAGGATGCGCAGCCCTCATAAACGTAGTTAAGGCCTGCACTGGGCATAAAATATGATGACAGTGTCCGCGTTTCAATGCCGGAACAGAAAACTCAGAAAACACATGATCAGAATGCTAATTTTTTGCTATGAATGTGGGAGATGGCGCGATTTGCACATGATCGTGCAATCTTCCAAACCTAAGGCAATTAGGTTCGTTGCTCATCGCCGCCAGTTCAGACACCCTATTCCCCGTGGCGAGAGCCATCAGGAATACAGCCTTCTTTTAGAGTGAATCAAAATCCGGCGCGTTATTGTATTTATGTGATTGAAGTATTGCTAAGGCTTTGTCTAGTGACCAGGTGGGCATGAGCTGATGCGGTGGTGGGCGCAGCTTGAAACACGCCCTCATAAACCCTTTCTCCTCCGCCTGCGGTATGGAAAGACCAGTGAGATCAAAGAAGGGAGTTCTGATGGCAGATAAGTGATTTTTTAATGTGACTACTGAAAAACGTTTTTGCTCAAATAGATAATCTAGGCATTTGAAAATCAAGGCTCCCGAGGCATCCGTTTTCCCTGACTCTACAATCCAGGTTGTAAATGTTTTCCAATGTGACTGATATTGTCTGGTAGACATGGTATATTGGTTCATAAGTTTATCTGTGACACTTTCCCCAAATTGAGCTAACCATTTTGCATTGTAAATGTCCAGAAGGCAAAACTGAGCGAGGTCCGAAGGTTGCCAATTGTCTCTAAGTTGAATGCGGAGACCGGGAGCGATACCGGGGTCCTGCACCATTCTTGCAACTGATGGTACCACACCTGAGCCGGCCATAACGGCGCGATCATCGAGACTAAGCCCCGGTAACGTCTTAGTTTGTGAATCACCAGGCACATTAGAACAGAATCTGGTGGACGAAAAAGATAAATTGAAGTCCACCTGTTCCAGTCCTCCAATAATGCATCTGGCCCCCCCCCCGCCGGGCTCACCCCCTGGCGAGTTAGGAAGAGAGTGAGTCTGTGATTCTCCTTGGATGCGAACAGATCCACTTGTGGACGGTAAGGCCTTGCAATCATCCTGTCGAAGACGGTGTGTTTGATAGCCCATTCTACTAAGGTGCTCCGCCTCCGGGATAGAGCGTCTGCCCAGACGTTCGCCACGCCGGGGAGATATGCTGCATGTAGGTGAATGCCCAGCGATTCAGCCAGGGCAAAGATCTGTTCTGCCACTTTTAGCAACTCTTGGGACCTCACCGAGCCTTGTTTCTGAATACAGTGGACTGCAGTTAGGTTGTCCATACGGTATGCTATTGATTTCCCTTGCAAAGACCTGCTGTGATCTTGGAGAAAAAAGAGAGGAACTAAAAGCTCTTGCTTGTTGATGTGAAAATTATTGTCTTGGGTCTAAGTGCCCTGCCCTTGATGGCCTAGATTTGACTGCTACCCCCAACCTAGTGCTCCGGAAGCGTCTATTTATATCCATACCGTAGGTGGGGGAGAAACCCATGTCATAGAGTATAGTATCTCGGGCTTGGCCCAGACCGATAGTAAGCTGTGAATTAATGGAGGAATTGGCCATAATTTCTTCTCTGGCGAGAGAGGAAAAACTTTGTTGCCTTCCAAGATTAATCTCTTCACTTTCAACCGGCCCAACTTCACAGTTAATTGGATCCAGTTGAGAGAGCCGATCAGAGACTCCCACGTTTTCCTGGTCTTATTCAGACTGTGGAGAAAACGAAACAGTTTCTTGCGAAATCTGCCCCGATTGTCCACACTCTGAGTAAGAGTTAGATTGGTGGTGTCCCAGACCAGCCCTATCCACTGAATATTCCGTGTGGGAACAAGGAGAGACTTCGCCAAGTTCACCTTGAACCCTAGGGTTTGCACATGATTTAATACTTGTTTGCATGAATGTGACATAACTCCTCTGACTCTGCCACCACTAGCCAGTCGTCTAGATACCAAAACACCTTTATGCCCTGGGTCAACAAAGGCAAAAGGGCTTGCCGGACTAATTTTGTGAAAATTCTCGGTGCCAGGTTCAACCCAAAAGGCATTTTTCGAAAGACATGTCTCTTGCCTGATCCTCAGAGCGAGGAATTTCTGGAACCTTTTGTTTATAGGGACATGCCAATAGGCGTCTGAGATCTATTGAGCACATCCAACCTTGAGGTGGAAGAGTGAGCCTGATATGATTGACTGTAAGCTTCCTGAAGGGTGAATTCTTGATAAACGTGTTCAGATGCGAGAGATCCAATACCGGTCGCATTTGCACACTGTCCCTTTTTGGCACTAAGAAAAGTCTGGAGGTGAATACTGGGCAAGTTGGTTTTACTGGTACAATGACTCCCTTGGAGATCATTTCTTGGACCAGGGCCTCCACCTCCTGTGACACATTGTTGCATTCTAGCGCCTGACGCAGTCGAGGTCGCCGGAGCCACCGCCAGGTGATACCTTTGCTCACTACTTTCCGGGCCCAAGTTTTCTTGGGCCAGGCCGAGCGTAATAACTGGAACGACCCAGTTTGCAAACTGGGCCTGTTCGGAGAAGCAACTCTCGAATCCGGCACGCCTAAGCACGGCACTGGGAGACTGAGAGTTTGGGTGGCTAGTTTTTTAGCGGGTGAGGTGGGTTGGTATCAGATGGCTGGCTAGTTTTGGTAGACGTCTGTCCCTGATTTGGTTTCTGGTGTGGCTTACCTCTATACCCTGAATATTTACCTTGTTTGGGCTTGGGCTGAGTACTTCCCTGCTGAGGAGGAGTTCTGAGATCTCGAGAGGACTGTTTAGCACAGCGTTTCTTAACCTGGGGGGCGCACCCCCCTAGGGTGGCGTTTGACAATGCTAGGGGGGGGCGTGGGGTAATCAAATTTCAAAGTAGGGCTAGACCATTCAAATGCATACAGGGTAATCGCAAAGATATATATAAATAAGAAACTTTGATAGGAAAAATTCACAACCGTCATTCCGAGCAACCACATGTACTGTTGACATAAAACCATTAATCAGTTTTAATCCTTGCATGCAGATTGTTTATTTTTTCGCCCTTTTTAGATTATCTTGCATCTTAAGCATCCATATGGAATGGATAAAAAAAGAATAGTTTTCTAGGCATCAGAGGTGTGTGTGTGTGTGTGTGGGGGGGGGGGGGGGGGCATCATGAATACAGTTCTGACCAAAGGGGGGCGTGGTGCTAAAAAGGTTAAGAACCACTGGTTTAGCATGCGGTTGGTTAGGTTTACCTCCGCTCTTTGGCTTATGAAAAGGCTTCTTAGATGGTTCTCTCCTAGCTTGGGCGGTAATCTGCTTCCACCCATTGACCATATTAAAGACTACATTCCACGTTTCTGAGTTAAGAAGGGAGGCAGTGAGTACCGGCGCAAGAGTTACCCGGCGCCCAATGTCATCCGGTAACTTTTTCACTAGATGCACTCTTAGATCCTGGCGGGCTCGAACCGCTTCCATGATCGCTATTCTGATGTCTCCTAAGGATTGAATAGAGTTTTTCAATAAAATTCTCCATGACAACTCAGTGGCCTTCCTAACATGTGGGTCAGCAATGGCCGAGATAGTCCTGGTAAGAGAGACAGCAACCTGGCGGCTGACTAAATACTGAGAGAACATCCGGTAGGCTTTGTTTCTTAATTTAAAATCCCTTTCCAAGTGAGCTGCCGGAGGAGTGCAAAAGGGTTCATCTAGATTCTAGAGAGTGGAGGGCTACTTTGGGTGCCGCTAAAAAGGCAAACAAATCCGGCGACACCCCGTCAGCCATATTTACAGGTAACGAGAAATAATGATGAGTTTCTTGTGGAACCTGATGAGATGACTTAGACATAATGGTTGATGCAAATACCTGAGCCTCTAACTCCCAATCTACCCAGGGACCCACCCTTATCCGCCCCATTTGCAGGACTGGCGTATGCGACTGATCCAGTACCGGAATTGTATCCAGTTACGGCGTGAGGGCGTTCAAAGCCTTGACATCATTAACACCATCTGCTTTAGACCAGTCCGCAAAGAGTCGTGCAGATGAGGCGGCAGGAACTGCTGGGGCAGCCGTATGAACAAAGAAATCTGGATTATAAGAACTAGGTAGGGCCTTGATTGATACATCCAGTAATCTCCCTGCTTCGTCCTTAGCCCTGAATTTTCTGTTTTTGTTTATCTCAATTTTCCACTCACTAGGGACCGGAAGGTCTCCCGAAATGGTGGGTTGTGCTAAATGTGGGTTTAGTGGCACTGCCGGAACCCATGAACAGTCAGGTCCATAGAGGAGAGGCATAGGGCCTTTCCTCTGAGGAACCTTATCTAAGGGAGGAGGAGTGATATCCGAGATTACTCTAACATTAGTGGTAGTAAGCGTGGCTGGCACTGTAGTGCCGGAAGCCGCGGTTACCGCCGGAGACAAGGACATAGGAGGCACAGTGGCTGGGGGGGTAAGAAAACCCGAAGTTTGTAGAGGTCTTATCGTGGAGTGACTCGTGGAAACTACAGGTAGACTGCCAGGGGGGTCAGAGGAGGTAGGGAGATTATACTGTTGCATTACTTTATGTAAAATATAACTTATTTTATCTGAGGTAACACACTTACTGTGGGATCCCTTAGAAGATTGGGAGCTAGCTTCAGACTCCTCACCTGTTAGACCCGGTTGAGCCGAGGATAAAAGCACTTCCTCCGGCTCCCTACTTAACTGAACCTCCTCAGAAATATCCTGTTGTGCCTCCGGCGCTTGATCCGCCGGTGGCCATACCAAATCAGGGACAGACGAAGATAACATTTCAATAATACTCTCAATCAATGGTTCCTGACTTACTCTAACCCTGTCATGAGATGGCTCTGATTGACGCCAGCACCCCCGTGCCGCGGGTGGTTGTGAGTCTTGGATTATTTGGGAGCTATCAAAAAATTGTGATCATGAGGGTAAACCCTTATATTGCTCGGCCAGGACTCGTCTAGGTCCGGCTGAGAGGCTAGGACAGCATTGCCCCAGACCCACAGAAACTGAAAGCCATCAAGGGCATTGACCCCCCAAATACAGTAAAGGGAGAACGTGCATTCATAGGATTGGCCTCTTATCAGTGGCGGACTGGGTTTAAATTTTCTACAGGGAAAACAAGAGGGCCCCCTCAAAAGGGTTCAAAGGGGCCCATTCAGGGGTACTAGAAGGGCGGGGTGGCGAGCTAAGCGAGCCTAATAGGTGGGGGTTCGGGGGGGGGGCGCTGTAAGCCCCCCTGAGATTTTGTTTTGAAATACAAGCAATTCTAGGAGCATTTTGAAGCCATATGCAAAGCTATATTGAGGTAATTGTAACAATACACAAATATATATATATATATATATATATATAGTTCCCAGCCCTCACGTACTTCCACTTGGAGACAATTGGCAACCTAGAGACCTCGCTGACTTTTGCCTTTTGGACATTCTGAAGGGAAAATGGTTAATTTCTTACGGTGACAGTGTAACTAATAAATGTCTAAATCAGTACACTTTATCTACCAGGCATCAATACCAATCACATTGGAAGTCATTCACAACCTGGATAGTTGAAACGGCTCAAACTGATGCATCAGTAGCTTTAATATTCAAATACCTTGACTATTTATTTGAACATAAACACCTTTCCGTAGTAATGCTTACAAATCATTTGTCAACAATTAGAAACCCCTTTCATGATTTAACGGGTCTATCTGTACTGCAAGCGGAGGAGACGGGCTTTATGAGGGCGTGTTTCAAGCTTCGCCCACCACCCCGTCAGCTCATGCCTACCTGGTCACTAGACAAAGCATTGTCTCTACTTCATTCTCCAAAGTATAATCACGCTCCAGATTTTTAATTAATATTAAAGAAGGCTGTGTTCCTTATGGCTTTGGCCACAGGTAACCGGGTGTCTGAGCTGGCGGCGATGAGCAACGAACCTAATTGTCTCAGGTTTGGGCGGCGCAACATTAATGTCCAAATTGCGCAGTCACCCACTTTTATCGCAAAAAATTAGCATAGTGATCATGTTTTTTCTGAGTTTACTATCCCGGCGGTCCGGCGCTAAAGCGCGGGGATACGCATTATGTTTTATGCCCAGTGCAATCCTTGTTTAAGTTGTTGAGAGTGTCCCAGCCTAAGCAACCGGGAGCTCTCTGGGTTAACAGTGCAAGTAGACGCATCACAAAAAGGAAATTAGCATCTTTGCTAGTAGAAGTAATTAGAGAAAGTAATCCCGGTGTCGTGGGGAGAGCCCAAGATATCAGAAAGTGGGCAGTATCTTTGAGATTTTTACAACATTTTTCCAGTAGATGACATAGCTAACACACGCCTTTGGGCATCTAACCATACTTTCTTGACGCACTACCTGGCTGTGGCCTTAGATAAGCCAAAGCTCACTTGTGTGGCATTACGGCAACGGGTCTAGTTGGTCTTGGTGCTGTTAGAATTAAGATTAACTTTAAGAGAAAAGGGGAGAAGTGCTGCAGAGCTAAGACCTTCAGCACCTCCGCCGGATATGTGAAAAATATGCAAGCTGTGATATACTTTAATATTGCTGAACTGGTTTTACGGTTCCAAATTATTTTAATTTTAAGTGATATACATCAATAAGAGTTGCAACTATGACTCTATGAGATATATGCAATACGTTGTACAAGAATATACAGTAGTTATATGTACAGGTTAATTATAAGGTAAAAAGTTTGTGATCAAATATATTGTACCTTACAGGACTCTGATATAGAATCAGAGGATTATCTTTTTATGTCAAAGAATCAAGAATTCTTGAACATTGTTTTAGTGAATCTCGATGTGAAACATAGTGATATTCATTACCTACATGTACCTGTGAGGTTATGTATAAGCAGACTAACTTTGAAGTGTGCGGTCTGCTTTTCTTTCCATTTTTTATACCAAATATTGTATGCATACAATAAAATTAAGAATGCTATTTTGGGTGTTTTTTCTAAACCTATTGTTGTTTTGTTAGTGGTTTTGGATATTGTCACGAATGTCCCCCTCCAGTCTTGAGATATCAGGCATATCATTAATTATAGGTTTGCGTCCCGGAGGGAAGAAGGAAAACCTAATATTTAGTAGTGGCCCCAGAATCATTGACAATGCAGGCCCTCCCTTCCATCCCCTTCCCATTCGTTGATGTCTTTAAGTTAAGTCGATCTTGATATATCATTGAAGAGCGTCATGACGCTGGGCAAATCAGCATCCCTGGTAAGAATCCGCACGGCAAGACATCTACAAGCTTGGGAAGCTTAGTTATAGCATTTCTTAAGTTAATTTTTCTGTTTTATTTTTTACGAAGTTTTTTCGTAGTGAGTACCCAATCATAAGGACGATTCCATAAGAGAATTAGCGTACACTTATGATGTAGGCCTCTTATCTCCCTGTGGCGGCTGTTTTAAACGAGCTGACGCAAGGGCTTGAAAGAGAGCTATTATGTAATAGGCATATCATCATTGATTCCGGGGCCACTACTAAATATTAGGTTTTCCCTCTTCCCTCCGGGACTCAAACCTATATTACGAACCCCTGTCGGGTGGCACAGCCAGTGCCTCCCGTTCGTCCGGTACTTGGGGTAGATCGCAGCAGCAGTGGTCCCTCTAGCAGACACGATGATGATATTTACTCTTCTGAGCAGTTTGAAGATTCTGCAGCCGAACCTATGGAAACCTCCTCTATCCCGGATCTAGACCTGGGTGAGGACGTTCTGTCCGAAGTTCCTGTATCACAGACAGGAACACTTGACACTGCTCTCCGGGCTGGCGAGTCTTGGTCGGAGGCTCCCTCAGCCCCCCCAGCCCGGTCACCGGGTGTCACCCCTCTGCAACAATATATTGCAGACGAGGAGGAAATTCCGTATGGCCAACGGAAATATCCTTCTCCCTCAGGAACGTAGGGCTTATAAGGTTCTCGCCCTACATCAGCATCTGACCAGGAAAGTGGAATACTGGTGACTAATGAACAATTTCAGGAGTGGCTAAATTTTTTGCAAACAGTGAAGGAAGAACGCAAGGTGAAAGTGTCTACACCTGCAACCCCGGTGGTGCGACCTCTCGGGCAAGTGCTAGTTCAACCCCAGGTTAAGATTAATCCTCCCCCTGTCACTGTTACTCCGGCGAATCCTACGCCTAGTTCAGCTTTTTTTTTACCTTCAAAACTAAAAAAAATAGCGGATTTGATTCCACCTCCCCTTGACAGATCACTGCCTTCCGAGAAGGGCCCTATGCCCCTCTTATACTTCCGGGACAGTTATCAAGCCCACTTGTTCTGAGGCCGCGCAGCCGACGGTAGAAGGTGAGATTCCTGTACCGGAACATTGGTTCATTGAGATGAGTGAGGCCAAGAAATTACGGGCCAAGAACCAACCCGGTGATGTGTTCGATGTAATTATCAAAGCTATCCCGAGTCTTTATAGTCCTGAGTATTTTGTCTACTCGCAGTCCCCAGCTCTCCCTCCGGTGTCATTCGTGGAGTACATCTCTCTCGACTAGGAGTTTCGACCTAGCCAGCTCACTTGACAAGATTGTTTCGGGGTTTTGTTAAAAAACCTTGGGTGTGTAAGTAAAATACTGTCTCCAGATGGAGCAGCATATGGCACTTCACGTGACAATCAAATAGAATCCCAGCCACATGTAACTGATAGTAATGACGAAAATACTGATAGAGTAGATTTTCCGTCTAGGTCTAGTAGTTCAACGGGAAATAATAAGTTAGTTAAAAACAATAGAAAATTATTTGCAAATAAAAGTAATAGGTTGAGGGTATATTATACAAATTGTAGAAGTTTATGTAACAAAATTAACGAACTTAGAGCACTTGTTAGCAAAGAAAATATAGACATAATAGCGCTAACTGAAACGTGGATTAATACAGAATCCAGGCATTTTTTAGCAGAATTTGATATACCAGAATATAGTTTGTTTAAATATGACCAAACAAGTAGGAGGGGCGGCGGTGTAGCAGTGTTTGTCAGAAGTACTTTAAAAAGCTGTATTAAATCAGGTATTAGACTAAATAAGGACAATGAAAGTGTTTGGGTAGAGGTTAACGAAGGTAGTGAGACCATAGTTAATGGAGTTATGTATAGACCGCCAAATATGAGTAGAAATGACGGAACATCAATTTAATAGTGGCCTCTCCATCAATTGACGAATTGCTATTAATATAATAGTCTCCCATTCAACACCCGCATCAGCCATTTGAATCAACCGCCGCGGGAGGAAAACGGCAGTACTCCTCATAAGTGCAACGTGTATTCTCTTATGGCATCGTCCTTATGATTGGGTACCCTACAGAAAAAACTTTGTAGAAAAAAAAAAATATATATAACTTAATATCTGTTATATTATGGCTTTCCATGTGTGGATTTCTTGTGCGCAGCCCCCAGGCGCAGGCTTCCCTAGCGGCCATACTTCCTTCTCCCTCCCGCGGCCGTACCGTGAGGATGGGGGTCCTTGTGCTCCAGCTTCATTCGTCGTCTCGCTTCTCGTGAGTCTTTGCTCATTTGTATACATCTGAAGTGTATTGGACAGGGTTTAGATTAGCTAGCTCAAGGCTGCCCCATTGGTACGCCTGCAGGGAGTGTGTAATTCAGTATAGGGTACTTTTTTGTAACAGGTGCCGCCGTGTAGGCAACCAGGTTCGATGCGCCATGTGGTTTGTTTTGTTTTCTTTTTTGCGCCTTAGCTCTCTTATAGCTTAGGAGGCTAAATTACCGCAAGATTATGCTTCGGGCTGGCACTATGCGGCAGATGCATTTATGTTTTTAGCAGATGCTCTGGTTCAAGGGTGGCCGCACGTGGTGCGGTGCCTTCTGGAGTCCGTTTCTGCGCTTGGGCCACATTCCGTGGGTCCAGCTTCCCCGTGCTGCTGCTGTGGGTGCTTCGGTGCGTGGGTGACTGCTGCTGCTGCTGGTTCTTCGGAGTGTCTGGATGCTGCTCCTGCTGGTTCGTCGGAGCGTTTGGTTCTGCCATATTTATGTTTTCGTCGAGCCTCGTGGCCAGCCTCAGTAAGGGTCTCCAGTGTAGGCTAGGTGCCTAGGAGTGGTTTTATTGTTTATAAATTTACTCTATGTATTGTTATAGCCTATGTTACCCCCGTTGTTACTCATGTATGCTTTACATGTTACTAAAGGTCCTTTGGGAGACGTCCTGATGTATGCGGGGTTTTTGGGGGTGTGTGACTTCCCGGCTAAGTCAACACTTCTGGAAACTTTTGGTTTGTTTCTCCGGCGGCTTTCTCAGCAGGGCCGCCGGTTTTTCTACTCTTGCAGACGTGAAGTTACTTTCCAAATGTCCCGGCGGGGTTTGGTGGACCACGTACCTCCCGGCGGAAATGCTAATTACTAAGGGAGTCTTTACTCGGCCCGCCGAGAGAACTCGCCCTGAACGTTAGCCTCACGCGACAAGACGTTATCGCCCGGCGATACAGTCGGTGGGGGGAAGTTCTACGGTATCTAACCCGGCCCGCCTATGCAATCGCCCGGCGATACAGTCAAGGGGGTCGGACTATATGCCATAGTAAAGAAGCGCAGTTAGACTATCTCACTATTTTCAAATGGTGATAGATGGGTAACACGCTTCACAAGTTATTTGGGCCAGTGACACTTGTCACAGGTAAGCAGTTCCACACCAAGGAATCCCAGTTTACTGGGTCAGGTCCAGTTGAAAGTTAGAATAGTAGTGGCTATATCTAATTTTCCGGCGGACCTAAGGTAGGATGTATAACACCTCTCAGGGTATCCTTATGAGCATTGATTCCTGGAAATTTTATTTCCAGATTTCTTCACTTCGTGAGTGACTCGGCAAAGGACGAACCCGTTTCCTGGCGTGGCGGGAAATACGCCTAACGGCCTTATTGGGCTATCCTTAGTTGGAATTATGCAAGGCTGGTACATGTCATATTTGTAACAAACTATGTGGTACCAACTCTGTAAATTGCTGACTGAATAAATATTATTATTATTATTATTATTATTAGTCTGGCAAATTTTTCACTTCTGACGCCACATCTACCTGTTTTTTCTCTAATTCCGACACTTGCACAATATGATTTGGGCAAGGTGGATCTACGTTTCTCTGGGCTTCCCAGCAATGCCTGGTGGGCGTATATCTTTATACGGCATTATGAGTTTTTTCTAGATCATCCGGGCCTAGCAGCCTTGATCGATATATTGCTAAAATTACCTCCTAGGCCAAAGAGTGGCAATTGAGTGTAGAGTAACTTTCTAGTCGCAGACCTGTTGCGGCTCTTTCTGCTCCATTCTTTCAATACTTTTTCCCCAGGGTCACAGTCATTGTTTTATCTATGCAAAATACTCAACACTTAGTTGAGCAATTAGCCATTAGCAGAGACTAGGAACCCGCTGAGGTAAATGCGAAACACCCCCCCCCCCCGATACAAGAACCCACCCGGTGTAATAATAATAATAATAATAATTCTTTATTCCAGACACATAAGATAGATACAGTATAAATACAGTACGACCTAATGGTCCATATCACATACACTTCTCGTCAGAGCACAGATAATAATTATACACAAAGATATATTAATAAAGAAACAATAACATAAAATATACAGTAGGCCTATTTACAGAATAGAGCACATATCACATTTTGTCACAATATAACACAGATAGGCTAACTAAGGCTATTGCTCAATGTTGGTTAACACCTATTGCACAGATCATTGCTCATAGTTCAATTAGACCTATATATTACATTACATACTATGTGTGCAGCAGCTTCTGCCAGTGAGATATAATACGGGATTCATAGATATGATCACTAGACCAAAGAGCTACAATCAGCTTGCTACTGGAGGATTGCAGTCGCTGCGAAAAGCTGTACACCAGTCTCCTGATGACAGCCCGACAGCACTGCACATCCAACAGTGTGCACACCATACTAGTGCTTTCATATTTAGAGAGACCAATGAACATCTTGAGTATATTATGATAGGATGTACACAGACCATTTATGGTGGCTCTCTTATACTTCCACCACAAATGGGCCGTGTACATAGAGGAACAATATGTCCGGAACAAAGTGACTTTAGTTTCCCAATTACACATGTGGAATTTTCTCAAGATGGTGTTACCACGTAAATATAGCTGTCTGCGCTGACGGACGATATCTGCATCATCTGAGCAATCGTTTGAGATAATGTGTCCCAGGTATTTTATTTTGTTTACTTCTTGAATAATTTGATTATTGAGTGAGAAATTTGGCCGTTTACTTTTATACAGTAATTTTGATCTAAATATAAGAACAGCACTTTTCAGTGGGTTGAATTTAACACAATGTTTACTACCAAAAGATTCACATAATCAAGAAGTTTGCTCAGACCCGCAGAAGACGGTGCAATAATGACCAGATCATCAGCATACATGAGATGGTTGATGATTTTATTCCCACCATAACATCCAATCTGCTCTTTATTCAATTTATCACTTAATTCATCCATATATACATTGAATAAGTAAGCTGAGAGAATACTACCCTGTCTCACTCCATTGGTTACTGTAAAGGAATCCGAAATAATGTTACCCCATCTTACATTAAATGTTTGATTGGCGTACCAGTACTTCAAGATTCTCAGTATATAGGATGGCACTCCCCTTGTTGCTAATTTATCAAACAGGATATTGTGGCAGACTCTGTCAAATGCCTTACTAACATCAAGAAAGCATGCAAAAATAGAGCTGTTCATTTTGATGTACCCATCCACTAGCTCCTTCAGAGTGTAGATGCACTGGTCCGTACCATGATTCTTTTTAAACCCAAATTGATTACTATTAGTTGAGATATACACTGAGATTCTGTCTAAAATGATTAACTCTAGTATCTTACTTACAATACTGGCAAGGGCAATAGGTCTATAGTTGTCATTTGATGTAATTTTGCCAGCCTTGTCTTTAATTACTGGTATCAAGGTAACGGACATCATAGATTCTGGTAGGAAACCATGGATTAGAAAGCTGGTAAAGCAACTGCTGAGTTTCTCCAAGAGGAGAGTGGAGGAGTACTTCAAATGTTCAGCATATATACCATCAAAACCACAGGATTTGTTAGCATCTAGCCTACTTATTGCAGCCTTGATTTTTTCACTTGTAACTTTAATTGTGTCATATTTTTCTTCTTTGTTACACTCTGTTGTAGCAGCAATGGTATTTCCTTGGTGCCCAACAGAGTTAAACAAAGTTTGGTAATGTGTTTTCCAAAGATTGGCTATGTTATTAGTACCAGAGATCCCATCTACACTAACGGGTAGAGGTGTGCAGCTATTATGCATTTTTTTAATATCCTTCCAGAAGGCCAATGTGTCTTTGCTAGCAAAGTTTTTGGCCAATGCTTCTCTTCTTAATACATTTTCATTGTTTTTTATATATCTGATTGCATACTTGCATCTAGCCTTTAGTCTGGTGAACATGTCAAAAATGGGTCCCTGTCTCGGTTTGTTATGATCCAGCCATACACTACGAGCATCTCGGGATGCCTGGTATAGTTCTGAAACATGGTCATTCCACCCAGGTTTGTTAAAAGAGTAATTTTTGTTATGCATGAGAAATACTATGTCACTAGCCTTAGTAAGACAAGATATAATATTATTGTACAGCTTGCTGACCTCTTCTCGATGACTAGCATTAACACAATTGGGGTCTTCACAGGTAATGGCATCCTCACTGCCAGGATCAAGCTCAGAAAGGAGAGTGTGTGTTAAAGTGCAAAATTGCTCACACTCCTCCTCGTCAAGCCCGCCCCATGGCAGTTTTGGATTTACACTATTGTTTGACTGGGTTAATTCTGGCGCTCTTTCCAAACTAGCTGTTAAGGTCAATGGGATATGATCTTCATCTGTATATGTATACTGAATTTCCATATTTGTTATCATATCATGGAAATCAGCACTAGCTACGGTATGATCTAGCCAAGACGTTGAGCCCCATGCTGCACTGACACATGTGTAACTACTATGAGGGAGCATGAGCTGAGAAGAGATAATTAGATCATGCTCACCACAGAAGTTAGTCATATGACTAGCAAACAGAGAGTTACTCATGTCCTTCAGATTAGCATTCCAGTCCCCTATTACAGAGTAGCAGGTGGTATTTAGTTCTTGTAAAAGAGCACTTAGCTCTCCAAGGCATTCCAGACACCGTCTAGAACTCTAGATTGACTCCCCGGCGGTCAGCTCGGACACCTTTTGGCTAGGACCCTCGCTCTCCCAAGTGACAGCATAGAGCCCCTGTCGCAAGAAATGGTAAGTCAGTTTTTCCTAGTTAAGTCTAAGATAAGGTTGGTTCACTTAGTATCTCATTCAATGATCCCTAACAGTTGGTTTTGCCTTGCCTCAAGGAAGAACGATTAATTAAGCCGGTGATATGGCTAGTAATTGTATCATACAGATAAGCCGGCGAGACGGCTCAATTCTTCAACTGAACCTAAGCCGGGTAGACGGCTCATTTTTGGTTCTTATCCTAAGTAAAGTCGGTGAGCCGGCTCAACGTTTTTATCTTATTTTAGATATCTTTCATGGTTTCAAATAAGGATATTACGGATAACAGATATGAATTAGGATGTGTTCAGCTGTAAATTAAGGACATAAGTCTTACAAGTAAGGTTCGATTTGTACTTTCATTGTGTGGAACAAATAACAAGGATACTCGTAGACACCAATTTAATTGTATCTACAGGTTGTTTTTTCTTGATACAGGTACTTGGAAGTTTCCACGCCTAGTTCTACAACGGGTAAGGTTCAGGTTCACTGCCTCGCACATCCCCAACACTACGCTTACGGTTACAGCTCGGATTGGATAATCCCTGTGAGATCCTTCTCGGCGGACAACCGGGCACTGAAGGCCCGGGGCGGCAATCAGATTTCAAACTCTTTGGTTTCCAATAGACGCTATTCGTCGCCGGTAATGGGAAATATGACGGGCACAGTTATGTTTTTTTTTCCTCCCCTACGTCAACTTGTGACGGCGGGGTCTAGGGTTAAATCTTTGTCTACCCTCTCGGGGGTTTAGTCACCATTTGTGAACACGGTATACCCGACGGACCTATCGCGCTTCTCCGGCCACCAGACTCCCCTGGAGTTTCGTTTTTTAGGTGTAACGTTCCGTCCCGCGCGTTCGCTCCTGTTTGGAGAAGGAAACCAGTACGTCACGAACTCGGTAAGGCTGACTTTGGCTTCAGGTCAGGGACACAGGTGTAGCACCTCAGGTACCTTGAACGTCAGTTCCCCCTCTTCCCCGGCGGAGGGGAGGAATCGAAGGTTATATAGACACGATTTTTGGGAAATTTACACTCGGTAGAGTAATGGGAAGTTTCCCCCATGATAAACTCTAGGGATACAGCCCGCCGGTGTTCACTATCTGCCAGTCGGCAACCTACGCAATGATAGGCGATCTAAGTCGCATCGGTTCCGGGGTTTTTGAAGGTCAACTCTTAGGTACAAAGGAGTACAAAGGAAATCAAGCAACAACAGGTCTAGTGACCCTTCTAGGCTGCTTGTCCTCCAAAACACTGAGGATCAAGTGTCCAAACAGTGGTTTAGAGTGGGTAAGGGAACATTGGAAAGGGAACTACTGCCCTGGAACTAATGTCCGTGGCAGGATTAGGAAGTTAGTAGGGGACAGATGGGTTAGTAACTGAGGGGAGGATAAAAGAAAGTTATTCATTTACAAATGCAGTCAGTCGCGGGTTTGATGCGAGATATTTGTCTAGGCGGAGTTTAAATGAATCAACGGTGCTGCAGTCTATAACACGGGGAAGCCCATTCCATAAGTTGACAACTCGATTGAAGAAGAAATTCTTAGCTTCGTGTGAGTTAAAAGATTTAATGGCTACTGTCGATCATCCGGGGCATTATCCAGTTTTACCTATACCAATGTGTCTCCCCTTTTTTTACCTACATAGGCCGCGTGTCACGGACTACATGTCAATATGCTGGGAAACATAGTCAGAGCAATTTTCGCTTTGAGGCTAGTTTTCGGGTTCATAAACAGTGTTGATGCGGGACGGCGGGAACCCTTGATTACCGCCGGAAGAGCGGTCAGGTTCGGTGCCTCCGGTATATTTTCCACCTTACCCACTCATATAGTACAAGTGCTAGTCGGGACGACTTAAGCCTCTACTAAAACATTATTACTGCCTAGGGCTTGCCCCCCGGCGATAGATGATTAGCTGGTGCAGTCTACGTGTTTTTTCTAGCTGACCAGAGGGCAGGGTATTATACTATGGGATGGACTAAGGGTAAGCCCGGTAGAATCGGACACTGCCTTCCTCCCCAACACAATGACAATCACAGGTCGGTTGCTCCAATCTTACTATCGAATCGTTTAGTTAGGATTCCGGTTAGTAGGTTGGTCCCAGAGTAGGGTTTAGCAATGACAGCTTCCCTGGTATAGGAGAAGTCCTAAAACTTACTAAGCCCCATCTCAAAATATCAGGATTTGGCCGTACGAGTCACCTCAGCGGAGATGTGGTGGTCCGTTTTTTTCTACGGACATAGTACTCTTATTTCATTAACCTGTGTCCACAACTATGGCTAAGATGTTGCATGTTGATTACATTCCTTCTTCCCCCCATGTGTCGTTGGCCACACCCCAGCATTTCACTGCCACTCATACGGTGGGTGCTCAGCACAATGTTCCCCCTTTCGCCCAGTTTCCTCCTATAACCCCGATAGGGTCGAGGAGTCCAGAGGTTGAGCTTCAGCTGAAGAGATTAGAGATGGAAGAGAGACAGAGAGACAGAGATAGAGAGCTTGAGTTGAGGAAGATGGAAGAGAGGATCGAGTTGAGGAAGTTGGAGATAGAGGAGAAGAGAATACAGGCCGAGAGAGAAGAGAGACAGAGGGATAGGGAGGCAGAAGAGGTCCTGTTGTCTCGACAGCTGAAACTCGTGCCGGCCTTCGATGAACTCAAGGTCACAGAGTGGTTTTCGCGTTTTGAGAAGAAGGCCCACGAGTATCAGTGGCTGAGGCAACACTGGGCAGTGTTGGTGTCTAATGGCTTGAAAGGCAAGGCTCTTGATGCATACGATCGCCTAGAAGTGCAGGAGCTAGAGTATGATGTACTTAAAGAGGCTGTGTTAAAAGCCTACGAGCTGCGTCCCGAGGCTTACAGGTTGCTCTTCAGGGGGGCTTGGAAGCAGCAGGGGGACTCGCACGTGGAATGTGCCAGGTACCTGTGTGATACTCTAGCTAAGTGGCTGCATTCAGAGTCGGCTGGTACTTTTGAGGTGGCGTGTGAGGTTTGGCTGATGGAGCAGTTTACCAGCATAGTTGAAAAGGACATTGGGACAAAATTAAAAGTAAAGCAGTTTAAATCAATAAGGGAAGCAGCAGTTTGGGCTGATGACTTTGCACTAGCCCAGCGTGGCACGTGCATGGGGAGCATTGGTGACAGGAGAGACCGACCTGTGCACCAAGCAGCCACAGTATCAGCTTGCCCATCATCACCCAAAGATACCACAAATAAGACACAACGTTATACCAAGGCTGACAACCAGCAAGCTTCTACGGAAGTGAGATGTTATATTTGCAAGCAAGTGGGTCATATTTAACCTCAGTGTGCTAAATGGAAGGCTACCCAGTAACTCAAGGCTGTCCAGTTGGTGGCGACACTAGGGGAGGTGCCTGTGAAAGGCAAGCCAGGTACTGGTGAGTTTGGGGGGCAGTGTTGGCCAGCGCGAAGCAGGATAGTAAGCACTTTGCCGCCCAAGATGGTATCACCACCTGAGCATAACCAGACTTCCCCTGATTGGTGTCGGCCATTCATACATGATGGATTTGTATGGGTTGGGGAGCAGACTTACCCTGTCAAGGTGTTTAGGGATACTGGTGCGCAACAATCCATGTGTCGCAACCTGACAGGGGGACCTATTAGCACGGGAGAGATTGTAATGTGCAGGGGAATCAACAGTGAACAATTCTGTGATTTAGTCCCGGTGACCCTAGAGTGCCCACTTTTGACTGCCGAGTGTAAGGTGGCTATGGTGGACACTCTGCCAGTTGAGGGGGTGGACTTTTTGCTCGGGACTGACTTGGCAGGGGATGTAGTTTTCCCGCCTCCTATAGTCGTCGATGAGGCTGTTTTTGTGCCCCCTGGTGGTGGTTGTTTGCAAGAAGATAACATGGACTCTATCTACCCTGTTGGTGCAGTGACCCAATCAGTGGCACATTTGGCACAACAGGTGGATGATTTAGTGGATGCGGGGGCCGACAGCCATGAGTGCGGGCCATCCCATGATGCACTACTAGATGACACTGGTCCGGAGACAACTGTGGGATTGGCTGACCGCAGTGAGGCTACCGAGACTAGTAGAGGTGACCTAGTGCCGGACGAGGAGTCTGACATAGTGATACCGACTCAACCTTCTGATATTTTTGAGAGGTCAGAGGTAACTGCCTTGATGGAGTTACCTAGAAACAAACTGAGCAAGTTGCAGCAAGAGGACCCGAGTCTGGGCCTCCTGTTTAAGAAGGTTGGTACGACTGGTGGGAAGAACGGTCAAGAAGAATTTATTATAAAAGGGGCATTGTTGTATCGGCAGTGGACGCCGGATACGAACTCAGGCTTGGGGGAGGAGCAGTTAGTGGTGCCTGCCCAGTTCAGGGAGGAGCTGGTTAGGCTAACGCATGAGGCACCACTGGCGGGTCATTTAGGGGTATGTGAGACTACTGATAGGCTACATTCTTATTTTGGGTGGCCTAATATGGATGCATCGGTGGCTTCTTTTTTGATGTGTCATATTGGTAAGGTAGTTGGAGAACCCCACCCAGGAATACCCATGGCACTTTTGATCCCTACACCTGCACTTGAACCGCCATTGACTTGTGTCATAGTTGACATGGTTGGTCCCTTATTACCCACCAGTTCGGGAGATAAATACTTGCACCCTTTAATTGATACTACCACTAGATACCCGGAGCTTATCCCGGTTAGCAGCATGAACACGAAAATGAGAGACCATTGTAACAAACAGGCTAAATCTAGGGTGTTCAAGGTGGGCGACGAGGCTTTGGCACGGTTGTCAGTTCAGGGTCGACCCATGGCTGCTAAGTTTTGTGGTCAGTATCAGGTCATTAATCAGATTAGTGAGGTTGACTATGTAATAGATACGCCCAACCGTCACATAGCCTCCCAATGCTGCCCTATTAAAATGCAACAGCCCTACCATAGACCGACTGCATCTGGCCGTGGTGCTGATGGAGGTGATGCTGCGCAGGCAGGTGTAGCCGCAAGGAATGCGGGGGTGCGCATGTATGGTATCGGCGGGGAAGCCTTAGCACTTATGAACTGTGGGAGTGACTGCACAAGTGGTACAGATTGTCCCTCTCATGACCTGGCTATTTTAGGGGCAAAGGAGGAGAAGGAGGGAGACTATAGTTTAGAGGCTGCGGTCCTGGCTGGGTTGTGGGAGGGCAATGAGCAGAGGTGGGCGCGCTCCGGTGGGACCGGTAATGCGGCAGCGCTCCGCGCTCATCAGACATAAGGTAATGCGGCAGCGCTCACACGCTCCTTTTGTCAGCAGACCCGATGCGCTTCCCGCTTCGCGCTCCTGCGCTCCGCGCTCCTGCGCTCCGCGCTCCCAAAAATAGGTATATAAAAAACAAAACAAACAAAACAGCTTCTAGAAGTTATTTAATTATTTACCTTTGTCCTTCACTTTGTCCTTTGTCTTTCACTTCACTAAATTCCAAGAATTCAAAACATTAAAAAAAACTCAAGTCATGGTGAAGTCATGGTCTGAAGTTTAACTGTTTAAGTTTCTCACTTTCTCAGTTTCTGTTATTCGTTATGTCATATCAATGAATCAAATGTCAATGATATGATATGATTGATATCATTGCAAATGTCAATGATATGATATGATTGATATCATTGTGAGTTTGTGACATTGTGACTGTCCATTGATATCTATGATATGACATAAAGAATTACAGAAACTGTCCAAACTGAGAAACTAGGTCCGAAACTGCCAGGTCCGACGGTATATAATTTATAATAATTATATATATACGGCCGGGACTAGGGTCTTGTCAGATGTCAGTTGTCACGCCCAGTGCCAGGTCCGTATATAATTATATACTGACTCGCCGAAAAAAAAATCGTAGCAGCGAAACGACTGCACCTATGGCTTTCATATTTTTAGTTTTTTACCACATGTACCTTACCCTTCTGCATACCCACCACGGCACCACCACTACCCCAAACCCCTCCTCCCACCCACTCGCTGACTATCGGTCGCCTCACAAGGAAAAAAAAAGAATCTGTGGTGGCGAAACGATTGCACCAATCGGTTCCATTTTTGTGACAAGTGCCTTACCCTTATGCCTTCCCTCCACCACACCCCCAACTGCCTCCCACAACCCACATCCAGCGTATCCGTACGAAGAAAAGGAAAACAAATAAAATCTGTGGTGGCGAAACTACCTCACCAATCGGCTTCATATTTGTAACACGAGTCAATTACGCTTCTAACTTCCCCCCACCATCCCCCAAACCACCCTCCCACCCATACATTCAAGTAACATTCCGATAGTATCGATACCATAAAATGATAACAGTCTCTGAAGTCTATAGTGTCTTTTGACTATCAGACAGTCAGACAGGCTCGGGCTATACCACTGCCAGACTTACCCTTAGGCCCCTTCGTAAGCCGTAACTTGCCCGTAAGGTTTACTTTGCGTTAGCAAAAGCCCCAAAAAAACAAGATAACAAGTTAACAACTGTAACACTGTCAGTCTGTCACTATCATAGTATCACTGTATCACAGTTCACTAACACCGTGAGTAACACAATACGAATGGTACGATGACTGTACACGATAATGACGTTCTTGTACCTGTTGTTGACAGGAAAAATCGCCTCCGGAGCGCCAGAAAGGAGCGCGAATTTCTAGCTGCGCTCCCCGCCTGCACTCCGATTTCAGAATTTTGCCGCTCCGCGCTCCACGCTCCTCTATATTGGTAATGCGCACCGGATCGCAGAGCGCAGAGCGCCAAATGGCGCGCACCTGCCCACCTCTGGCAATGAGCATGCTGTTCTTCGAGATAAGTTGCAACCTCTTGTTCCTAAGCGCCAAGAGGAGTTGTTTACTAAGCTGTGGCAGTACTTCCGCATGTTTGTTGATTCTCCAGGCCTGATGTCCGGGGTGGCACCCGACATAGAGGCTGGAGACAGTGCAAAGCTCAAGTTGGCTCCCTACCGTATAAATCCTGCTCGACAGCCTGTCTTAAAAGCAGAGCTGGACTACATGTTGGAGAAGGGTCTGAAGGATAAGGGATATCGTGAGTGGTCTTTGCCAGTGACTCTGCAACTTGAGCAGAGTGGCGGGAGCCGTTTTTGTGTTGATTGCTGTAGTGTTAGTGCATTATCCCAGACAGACACCTCTCCATTACCCAGAGTTGACGACCTCATAGACCGCATCGGGGCTGCCACGTTCATCACTAAGGTGAAATTAGTGACAGGTTATTGGCAGGTCCCGTTGCCGGAGAGAGCGAAGAGAAGTGCCAGTCTTGTGATGGACTGGGCAGTTTATCAGTGTCAGGTGATGTTTTGCTGCCGGAACACAGTTTGGATGTGTGGCATGTTAGGGGCACTGCTAATGTTCTGGCTGATTGTTTGTCACGGGAGGGTATGTTTTAAGGAGAACCCTCGCCGTTCAGTCAGTGTTGGTGTAGCCTCCTACTTTGGTTTGATTAGCATGTTTACGTCTGGTGTTTGTTGGTTGCCGTATGTAGCCCAGCGTAGGGTCGTAAAGTAGGAGTTGCTGTGTTTCTGTGTAGAAGAAAATATTTAAATACAAAAATATAAAAACTATAAAAATACTAGAAAAAAACTGTAGTTGTGTATGTCTTGTAGTGTTATTGAAGTATTAGCAGTCTATTGTTTCAAGATGCACCAACAGACTCCCCCTGGGTGTGAGGGTGTCACTCCCAAATGAGTTTGTAGCCTATATCATTTGTGAGTGAGTTATAATCACGAGGCCTATAGTGAAGAGGGCCTTGTGAGAGGCTAGTAGCTTGCTATCTCTCTGTCTATCTTCCCTCGTGGCTAGCAGGATGGCGCCTGTAGTCTTGTGTTGCCGTCAGGTCAGCACTATAAATAAGTTAATTTATTTAGCCTTGTGTGATTAATGCAGTTTATCATAAGTTCACACAATGATGACTTATATTTATTTGATTACTTTTGTTGTTAATGAGAGCACAGGCTGCCTGAGATAATTAAGTATTCTTGCGACGCCTGGAGCCCTTCCTCGTCCCGCGAGGCCCCTAGGCTCGACTCTCGCTGCTGCAGGGCTTCACTCCAGTCTCGCCTCCAGTGATAACAACATCACTGTCAGATGTTGTTGGCTTGCTTCTTGGGTTTCCCTTAAATACCGCATATTTCTTTTTTGTTCTTTATTTGATTGATGCATAGCAGGGGCTGGAGTCATATTGAGCATATTGTTTTGTTTTAACCTCTTTAGTTTAATATTAATCACTGCATTCCTTTCTTCTTTGGCAATCTTTGTTTATAAGCTTCGACTCTGTTTTCTTGCACTTTTCTTCCATTGTTTAACTGCATTGCTTATTAGTATTATATGTATTTATTCTTTATTATTGAAGTTGGCATTCACAGTGGTTTGACGGTATGCTCATGGGTAGCCTGCCCCAACCTACTGGAATGCCAACTATTGTGTTTCATGTGTTAGGATAGTGCTTCAGACTTCCCCCATGTTTCTGCTTTATGTTATTCCTAATTCCTAAGCGATTGGGCATACTATGAAGTGTCTGGAAGTCTGGCAGTGTTCTGGTTTATCATTTAGGTGCAGTTTAGAATAACCTTAGAAGTTCTCTAGCATACTACACGCACTATGTACTAGACTCGGGGACAATAGATATTTTTGTGTCTCCTTGTGTTTCTGCTTTAATAGAGCAAAGAGGAAGATAACCATTTTTCCTAGAGAACCTGCGTGTCTTGGTGTTGAGTCAGATATTAAATGCATGTCTGTTGCAGGGTTGGTTTAGTGTGGTGGGCAGTGTTGGGTGCAGATCTACAGCATTGGTGTCTTTTTGCTACAGCGTTGTCTTTTTGCCAGTGCTATGGGCTAGGCTATTTGAGCATCTGGTTTCCCCCAGCCTCACCTCGTAACAGTGGCGACCTCAGGCCAGCATAGTGTGATAGTATAGAGTTCTTGTGGTGTGAAGCAATTATATTTAGATTGTCAGTATTTTTCTTGCAGTTGAAAGTGTACGGACATAGTGCTCTTATTTCATTAACCCGTGTCCACAACTATTGCTAAGATGTCGCATGTTGTTGTTGTTGTTCCCTAAGCTGCCTGGCCGAACAGCCCCGAGTCCCTGAGGAAGGCCATGGCCACGATCGGGCTTTCCCACAGAGCTCTCATTGAGTGTAGATTGTGTTGTTGGCGTAAGTGGTTGTGTGAAATGCAGTCTTCTATGATGTGTTTAATGGTATGGGGTGCTGTGTTACATCCCGGGCAGGCGTCGACAACGGAGTCATCCAGTCTCTTCTGATAGCTCAGGAGAGCTGGATGGTGTCCGCATCTCAGCCTGGCCAGGTGGACTCTGTCCTCGCGAGGAAGGGAGGATTCGGAAGGATGGATTTTGGGAGGTCGTGCATGCAGCTGCGTATTGTCTGTGAGTGAGTGGATGGATGGATCGGTGAGAGATATGAGTATGGATGTGCTTCTGGAAGTTGGTTCGGGGTGGGCAGGGAGGGAGAGAGGACAATAATTGTGTGTGATACCGTGTGCTGGGTGTTGTTTTGATATTTCTTGGTGTCTGTGGGTGTGTTGCCATGTAGTTTAGTGGGTGGTCTTGGTTCGTGGAGGCTGCTGCCAGGAATTGAGTGCCTCTCATGTCCAGATGGTCTTTGACTTTGAGGATTTTGGTTTCTTGATGTAGGTGATCTGTGGGTGCAGTAGCTGTGCAGCCTGTAATGATCTTCAGGGCTTTGTTTTGAATAGTCTGTAAGGTCTTATGATGTGTTTCAGCTAGGTTAGAAGCCCAGGCTGGGCTTGCGTATTCCATCACTGATCTTATGTATTGTTTATATATTGTGGTGGTAGTTTCTTTGTTGTGTCCAAATTTTGTGTGAGCAAGTGACCTGAGGGCGTTAAGTCTGGGTGTCAGTTTCTTTTTAATGTTTGTGGTGTGCTGTTTGAATGTCATATGAGTATCATATGTTACTCCTAGGATTTTGGGTGTGTGTGTATGTGTTAGGGGTGTGTTGTTTATGGTGAGTTGAGGGATGTATTCGTGTTCTCCTGTCCAACTTGTGAGCACGGTTGCGGTGGATTTGGCTGGGGCTAGATTAAGTCTGTTTGTAGTGCACCAGCCATGTAGTGTGTTGAGATAGGGTTGAAGGAGATCTGTTGCTCTTTTTGGGTCATGGTGTGTGCATGTGAGTGTTATGTCATCTGCATAGGAGGCTAAGTTTATTTGGGGCGTATTGGGTGTAGTTATATCGTGCATGTACAGATTGAAGAGTGCGGGCGATAGGACGGATCCTTGTGGGACTCCGTTTTGGAAAGTTTCTGATTTTAGATGACTGACCGGCAAAAGATACGTGTGCACATCTGCCTGCTAGGAAGTTGGCCAGCCACCTTTTTGTGTTGTTGTGCATGTTTGTGTTGTAGATTTTGTTTGTTAGGTTGTGGCGGGGGATGGCATCGAAGGCTTTACTAATGTCGAGTGTGGCTAATAGTGATCTGTGTGGTGGTCTAGCTGAGTTGATGCCGTCGAAAGCTCTTTGTGTAAGGTCTGTGAGAAGAGTGTTTGTGGAGTGCAGTGGCCTAAAGCCATGTTGTGTTGGAGCTAGGGGTAGGTCAGGTGTAATTAGTTGTAATACTAGGCGTTCCATGACTTTGGAGGGGGAGCAAAGGAGTGTGATGGGGCGGTGCGAGGAGGGTAGCGTGGGGTCTTTGTTGGGTTTGGGGAATGTGATGATGATACCATGCTTCCAAATGTCTGGTATTGTGTTGTGTGAATAGCTGTAGTTTGATATGTTAGTGAGTGCTTGTATGCCTTGTGGTCCCAGGTGTCTGAGGTGTATGTTGCTTATGTTGTCTAGGCCACAGGTGGGTGAGTGCTTGAGATTGTTGATGATATGCTTTGTCTGGTGGTTGTTGAAGGGTGTATAGTCAGGGTCTGTGGGGAATTGTCTCTTACGTCAGATGACACGTCGGTCGTCTTTGTGAGGTTTTAGGTGGCTGACTTGTGAGAAGTGATTGATGAGAGTGTTTGCTTGTTGTTTACATGAAGGAGTAGAGTCTGTTGTTGTGATTGCAGCATGTGATTGTGTTGTGTTGCTGTTGGAAAGTGTGATGCTGTTTAGTGTTTTGTAGAGTTTTTTGGAGTTTCTTTTGTGATCAAGTGTTTGTAGGAAGTTATTCCAATTTAGTTTTTGTTGTTCTTGTATTTTGTTGTTAGTTTGGGTGTTGAGTGCTTGAATTTGTTGTGTGATGTCTTGTGTGTGGGGTGCTGGGGAGTGTTTCAGTATGTTGCGTTGTCTGATGAGGTTTTGAATTTCTGGTGTGAAGTTGGGGTTGTGTCTTTTTCTGTTACCTCTTGGAATGTGTTTCTTGTCAGCGTTTTGGATAGTTTTATTGAGTATGTGTACAGCATTGTTGATGTTAGTGATGGGTGTACTGTTTAGAGTTGTGAAGTGTTGTTCTGTCTCATTTGCGAATGCTTCCCAGTTAGCTCTTTTATAATTGGTGTATGTGTGTTTGTGGCTAGCTGGGGTGAGTCTGGTTTTGGTGGTGATAATGATCGGGAGGTGGTCAGAGCCTAAGGTTCTGACCACCCTCCAGGATGTTGTGGGGGCGAGTTCTGGGGAGCAAAAGGTGATGTCTGGAGATGATGGATTATAGAGGGCTTGGTGAGGAATATGGGTATGTTGATGGATGTCGTTAAGGATGATGAGGTTATCGGTTTGGTTTTGTAGTACCAGCCCTCTGTCTGTGTCGGGGTTGTCGACAAACCAGGCCGACGTCTTGGCGTTGAAGTCACCACCCAGGATGATGTGTGGGGTGTGTGGGGTGTTTGTGATGTATTGTAAGTGTGGTCTGTATTCATTTGGTACTGTAGGGGATGTTTGGGGAGGGATGTATGTGTTTATGATGGTTATGTTGGAGTTGTTGCCAGTGCGTATTTTAATTTACTGTATTTCTGTTGTGTTATCATATGGGGGGAGGAGGGATTTGGTTTGTACACTGGTTACTATGTATGATATTTCTTTGTGTACCAGGGTGATGAGTCCACCGCCCCCGCCGACAGCCCGGTCTTGTCTGATGGTGGTGAAATTATGAAATGTGGGTGTTTTTTGTGTTGTGCGGAGTTTTGTTTCTTGTAAGATGGCAATGTGTATGTTGTGTTGTTTGATGAAGTGTGAGAGTTCGTGTTTCTTTGTGTTGATGCCATCTATGTTCAGTTGAAGAATGTTAATGTTATGTGCACGATGTATGTTGGGTACTGCTGCACGAGGATGGGGTGGGGGTGGGGGTGAGGGAGGGGCTGGGGTTGGGATGGGTGAGGTGGAGGTGGGGATTGGGGAGCAGGAGATGGGGGTTGGAATGGATTAGGATGGGGTGTGGTGTGTTGAGTTGAGGATGTGGATGGTATGGGAAGGTTAGGTGGGTTAGGGAGGAGAGGTGGACGGGTTTTAGGGGGGGGAGTGGATGATATGGGAAGGTTAGGTGGGTTGGGGAGGAGAGGTGGACGGGTTTTAGGTGAGGGATTTGACTGGGAGAGGGAGGGGCATGAGGAACAGGTCCAGGTGTTTGTTTAGTGTTTCTTGGAGGCAAGTGTTGTGCAGGTGAAGTGGGTCCAGTTCCCGCATGAATTGCAGAGAACTGAACCCTTAGTATGGCGACTCGAAGTGATGGGTTTTGAGCAAGTTGGACATATGTATGTGTACGTGGGTCCTGGGTTGCTCTCAATGGCTCCGGCTAGAAGAAGTCTTCGAGAAATGACAGCCGGAGAGTCATTTCTCGGTGTAGGAAAAACTGTGTGATGTGTGTGTGTGGTGTGAGAGGTGTGGAAATTCCCGGCGCGACCGAAGCCGCTCCAAGGACCCGTGCCCCCAGGGAGGGGGCAGGGGATGGTTGTGACGGTTTGGCTCCCGAAACTGCTCCCCGCAGCCGGCATCTGGTTTTCCTCCACTGGTCGTTGATTTTGTCTTCGGCCGTGGAGGATCGGCAGCCATCCGCGGTTGGCAGCCTCGGGAGGTGGCCCCACGGCGTAGACGCCGCCACATCAGGACCTTGATGTTGATTACATTCCTTCTTCCCCCCATGTGTCGTTGGCCACACCAGCATTTCACTGCCACTAATACGGTGGGTGCTCAGCACAATGTTCCCCCTTTCGCCCAGTTTCGTCCTATAACCCCGATAGGGTCGAGGAGTCCAGAGGTTGAGCTTCAGCTGAAGAGATTAGAGATGGAAGAGAGACAGAGATAGAGAGCTTGAGTTGAGGAAGATGGAAGAGAGGATCGAGTTGAGGAGGTTGGAGATAGAGGAGAAGAGAATACAGGCGAGAGAGAAGAGAGACAGAGGGATAGGGAGGCAGAAGAGGTCCTGTTGTCTCGACGGCTGAAACTCGTGCCAGCCTTCGATGAACTCAAGGTCACAGAGTGGTTCTCGCGTTTTGAGAAGAAGGCCCATGAGTATCAGTGGCCGAGGCAACGCTGGGCAGTGTTGGTGTCTAATGTCTTGAAAGGCAAGGCTCTTGATGCATACGATCGCCTAGAAGTGCAGGAGCTAGAGTATGATGTACTTAAAGAGGTTGTGTTAAAAGCCTACGAGCTGCGTCCCGAGGCTTACAGGTTGGCCTTCAGGGGGGCTCGGAAGCAGCAGGGGGACTCGCACGTGGAATGTGCCAGGTACCTGCGCGATACTCCAGCTAAGTGGCTGCATTCAGAGTCGGCTGGTACTTTTGAGGCGGTGTGTGAGGTTTGGCTGATGGAGCAGTTTACCAGCATAGTTGAAAGGGACATTGGGACAAAATTAAAAGTAAAGCGGTTTAAATCGATAAGGGAAGCAGCAGTTTGGGCTGGTGACTTTGCACTAGCCCAGTGTGGCACATGCATGGGGAGCATCGGTGACAGGAGAGATCGACCTGTGCACCAAGCAGCCACAGTCTCAGCTCGCCCATCATCACCCAAAGGTACCACAAATAAGACACAACATTATACCAAGGCTGACAACCAGCAAGCTTCTACGGAAGTGAGATGTTATATTTGCAAGCAAGTGGGTCATATTAAACCTCAGTGTGCTAAATGGAAGGCTACCCAGGAACCCAAGGCTGTCCAGTTGGTGGCGACACTAGGGGAGGTGCCTGTGAAAGGCAAGCCAGGTACTGGTGAGTTTGGGGGGCAGTGTTGGCCAGCGCGAAGCAGGGTGATAAGCACTTTGCCGCCCCAGATGGTATCACCACCTGAGCATAACCAGACTTCCCCTGATTTGGTGTTGGCCATTCATACATGATGGATTTGTACGGGTTGGGGAGCAGACTTACCCTGTCAAGGTGTTTAGGGATACTGGTGCGCAACAATCCATGTGTCGCAACCTGACAGGGGGACCTATTAGCACGGGAGAGTTTGTAATGTGCAGGGGAATCAATAGTGAACAATTTTGTGATTTAGTCCCGGTGACCCTAGAGTGCCCACTTTTGACTGCCGAGTGTAAGGTGGCTATGGTGGACACTCTGCCAGTTGAGGGGGTGGAATTTTTGCTCGGGACTGACTTGGCAGGGGATGTAGTTTTCCCGCCTCCTATAGTAGTCGCTTAGTCTGTTTTTGTGCCCCCTGGTGGTGGTTGTTTGCAAGAAGATAACATAGACTCTATCTACCCTGTTGGTGCAGTGACCCAATCAGTGGCACATTTGGCACAACAGGTGGATGTTAGTGGATGCGTGGGCCGACAGCCATGAGTGCGGGCCATCCCATGATGCACTACTAGATGACACTGGTCCGGAGACAACTGTGGGCTTGGCTGACCCCAATGAGGCTACCGAGACTAGTAGAGGTGACCTAGTGCCGGACGAGGAGTCTGACATAGTGATACCGACTCAACCTTCTGATATTTTTGAGAGGTCAGAGGTAACTGCCTTGATGGAGTTGCCTAGAAACAAACTGAGCAAGTTGCAGCAAGAGGACCCGAGTCTGGGCCTCCTGTTTAAGAAGGTTGGTACGACTGGTGGGAAGAACGGTCAAGAGGAATTTATTATAAAAGGGGCATTGTTGTATCGGCTGTGGATGCCGGATACGAACTCAGGCTTGGGGGAGGAGCAGTTAGTGGTGCCTGCCCAGTTCAGGGAGGAACTGGTTAGGCTAATGCATGAGGCACCACTGGCGGGTCATTTAGGGGTATGTGAGACTACTGATAGGCTACATTCTTATTGATGGTGGTCTAATATGCATGCATCGATGGCTTCTTTTTTGATGTGTCATATTGGTAAGGTAGTTGGAGAACCTCTCCCAGGAATACCCATGGCACCTTTGATCCCTACACCTGCAGTTGAACCGCCATTGACTTGTGTCATAGTTGACATGGTTGGTCCCTTATTACCTACCAGTTCGGGAGATAAATACTTGCACCCTTTAATTGATACTACCACTAGATACCCGGAGGTTATCCCGGTTAGCAGCATGAACACGAAGATGAGAGACCATTGTAACAAACAGGCTAAATCTAGGGTGTTCAAGGTGGGCGACGAGGCTTTGGCACGGTTGTCAGTTCAGGGTCGACCCATGGCTGCTAAGTTTTGTAGTCAGTATCAGGTCATTAAGCAGATTGGTGAGGTTGACTATGTAATAGATACCGTCGCATAGCCTCCCAATGCTGCCCTAGTAAAATGCAACAGCCCTACCATAGACCGACTGCATCTGGCCGTGGCGCTGATGGAGGTGATGCTGCGCAGGCAGGTGTAGCCGCAAGGAATGCGGGGGTGCGCATGTATGGTATCGGCGGGGAAGCCTTAGCACTTAATGACTGTGGGAGTGACTGCACAGGTGGTACAGATTGTCCCTCTCATGACCTGGCTGTTTTAGGGGCGAAGGAGGAGAAGGAGGGAGACTATAGTTTAGAGGCTGCGGTCCTGGCTGGGTTGTGAGAGGGCAATGAGCATGCTGTTCTTCGAGATAAGTTGCAACCTCTTGTTCCTAAGCGCCAAGAGGAGTTGTTTACTAGGCTGTGACAGTACTTCCGCATGTTTGTTGATTCTCCAGGCCTGATGTCCGGGGTGGCACCCGACATAGAGGCTGGAGACAGTGCAAAGCTCAAGTTGGCTCCCTACCGTATAAATCCTGCTCGACAGCCTGTCTTAAAAGCAGAGCTGGACTACATGTTGGAGAAGGGTCTGAGGAATAAGGAATATCATGAGTGGTCTTTGCCAGTGACTCTGCAACCTGAGCAGAGTGGCGGGAGCCGTTTTTGTGTTGATTGCTGTAGTGTTAGTGCATTGTCCCAGACAGACACCTCTCCATTACCCAGAGTTGACGGCCCCATAGACTGCATCGGGGCTGCCACGTTCATCACTAAGGTGAAATTAGTGACAGGTTATTGGCAGGTCCCGTTGCCGGAGAGAGCGAAGAGAAGTGCCAGTCTTGTGATGGCCTGGGCAGTTTATCAGTGTCAGGTGATGTTTTGCTGCCGGAACACAGTTTGGATGTGTGGCATGTTAGGGGCACTGCTAATGTTCTGGCTGATTGTTTGTCACGGGAGGGTATGTCTTAAGGAGAACTCTCGCCGTTCAGTCAGTGTTGGTGTAGCCTCCTACTCTGGTTTGATTAGCATGTTTACGTCTGGTGTTTGTTGGTTGCCGTATGTAGCCCAGCGTAGGGTCGTAAAGTAGGAGTTGCTGTATTTCTGTGTAGAAGAAAATATTTAAATACAAAAATATAAAAACTATAAAAGTACTAGAAAAAGACTGTAGTTGTGTATGTCTTGTAGTGTTATTGAAGTATTAGCAGTCTGTTGTTTCAAGATGCACCAACAGACTCCCCCTGGGTGTGAGGGTGTCACTCCCAAATGAGTTTGTAGCCTATATCATTTGTGAGTGAGTTAAAATCACTAGGCCTATAGTGAAGAGGGCCTTGTGAGAGGCTAGTAGCTTCTATCCCTCTGTCTATCTTCCCTCGTGGCTAGCAGGATGGCGCCTGTAGTCTTGTGTTGCCGTCAGGTCAGCACTATAAATAAGTTAATTTATTTAGCCTTGTGTGATTAATGCAGTTTATCATAAGTTCACACAATGATGACTTATATTTATTTGATTACTTTTGTTGTTAATGAGAGCACAGGCTGCCTGAGATAATTAAGTATTCTTGCGACGCCTGGAGCCCTTCCTCGCCCCGCGAGGCCCCTAGCTCGACTCTCGCTGCTGCAGGGCTTCACTCCAGTCTCGCCTCCTGTGATAACAACATCACTGTCAGTCGTTGTTGGCTTGCTTCTTGGGTTTCCCTTAAATACCGCATATTTCTTTTTTGTTCTTTATTTGATTGATGCATAGCAGGGGCTGGAGTCATATTGAGCATATTGTTTTGTTTTAACCTCTTTAGTTTAATATTAATCACTGCATTCCTTTCTTCTTTGGCAATCTTAGTTTATAAGCTTCGACTCTGTTTTCTTGCACTTTTCTTCCATTGTTTAACTGCATTGCTTATTAGTATTATATGTATTTATTCTTTATTATTGAAGTTGGCATTCACAGTGGTTTGACGGTATGCTCAAGGGTAGCCTGCCCCAACCTACTGGAATGCCAACTATTGTGTTTCATGTGTTAGGATAGTGCTTCAGACATCCCCCACGTTTCTGCTTTATATTATTCCTAATTTGTAAGTGATTGGGCATACTATGAAGTGTCTGGAAGTCTGGCAGTGTTCTGGTTTATCATTTAGGTGCAGTTTAGAATAACCTTAGAAGTTCTCTAGCATACTACACGCACTATGTACTAGACTCGGGGACAATAGATATTTTTGTGTCTCCTTGTGTTTCTGCTTTAATAGAGCAAAGAGGAAGATAACCATTTTTCCTAGAGAACCTGCGTGTCTTGGTGTTGAGTCAGATATTAAGAGCGTGTCTGTTGCAGGGTTGGTTTAGTGCAGTGGGCAGTGTTGGGTGCAGGTCTACAGCATTGGTGTCTTTTTGCTACGGCGTTGTCTTTTTGCCAGTGCTGTGGGCTAGGTTATTTGAGCATCTGTTTTCCCCCAGCCTCCCCTCGTAAAAATATATATATATATATATATATATATATTTAATAGTGGCCCCTTCATCATTGACGATGTTGCTTATTAGTATAATTGTTATGCCCTGTTTTTCTACAGGTTTAACTTGGGTAATGTGAGTTCTAAATTGACTGGGTATATAAGGCTGCATGCACAATACAAGATATGAGGAATGGAGAACACAAAGAAACACATGGTAGCAAGTTACATGATCACGTTTATTGATATACCACTGCAGAATACTTGTGTAAGACAATATAATAGAATTGAACAACACTAGCATAAGTGGATCTGGATGGAGCCTAGTCTCCCACTTCCAACGTTCAGGTATTAATCTTCTGATCACTGGCTTTGATTTCACAGGTTTATATACCGAAGACCATCAATGTTACTTATAGATTCATATTCACTGTTAGATTTATTACTGGTAGCTCTGGTGCACAAGTAGTAGTTCACAGACTAGATTAGACACGCATTTTTAGAGCACGGGAATTCTAGTAACCTCAGGGGGTACTGATCTAAGTTTTATATCCTTGTCTCAGAAATACATAGAACGCAAATCAGTGGGCGAACGTTAGATATCACTAGAGTTTTAATATCTGAATAAGGTAATTACGAGAGTCAAGGTCGCCTGTTAATTAAAGAGCACTGATCGCTTAGTACGTCCCAAATGGAATGGTTAAGTATGAATTACACTGGGCAAGGTCTTAGCCACTTCGTAGAAATATTAATTAGTGAATCTAAAACAGCACAGTAATATGTAGTACTGCTAAAGGGAATCTTGGGTAGTATCTGATGGGTCTGGTCCTGGTTATCTTGCGTCCATGATGTTGGGGGCTAACGACTGGTTCCGCGGCCGTCCAGGGGGGCCATATGTGTGAAGTTCTTCAATACGTGGGCAGGTCCTTCTATCCAAATCTGCCACGGAGTCTGCCGGTTCTGGGATCTCACTCCGGAACAACACAAGGGCAGAGCTAGAAATTAACTGCAGGGTAGTGACCCCTGGTTGGTGTCTAGCTTTCAACTGATTTGACTGGGGGCGGGAGTTAGATTTATAGGCTCGGTTCTGGACCCTGTAGACAGTAGGGATCTCGAGTCTTATGGACTTAATTGAGCTCTCAATAGATATGGGGACTAGGTAAGATGATATTTACAGTTGTGGCACAGGGCGATAGGAAGCCTTTATATTTTCATATAACTGAGCCTTAGTAAGAGGTACTATTTTGGCTATACTGGACGTATTTAGGGGAGAGAGACTGGATCTACTTTGCGAGGAGGATGGGGACAGCTGTGATAGGAGCGTCTCTCTAGATTGTTCAATCTTCATTCTATGGTATAGCTGAGGTGCTAATTTAGTGATCAGAGCATGCAAGAAAGGTAAATGGTTTATTGTGAGTTAATAGAGGTTAGTAAAGGTGTTAGTCATTTATGGTTAGTTCATCGATAGGAAGAATTCCTGTGCTACCTGGCAATGACTCGAAAGTCAAAACAGGGGCCAGGTATACCTCCGCGGGGGTGGGGGTCTCCCTCCTCGGGTGGGCAAAAAGGGGGAGCTGGGCGCCCTCTCTGATATAGTCGTCCGGCGGCTGTGGCTAGGGGCTTGCCATATCACCAGTGTTTGTAATAACCCTCTGTGTATGAGACAGATGTGAGTGTCTTTAATACCAAAACCGAAGGTGCCTTAGCTAGCTGGTTTTACTCGGCTGGTTGTTAATTGTAGGGTTTGCTGGATATGGTGGAGACTGGGTTGCTAACTCTGCCACATTTATCTGGAAGTATGACAATAGAAGTTAGTTACTGGCGGGGCGGCTAGCCTCGCACCGACGACCATTGGGTGCAGGGTTGTGAATGTGTTGTAAGAGAATAGATGGCATGCAAGGGGCTAGTAAAGTTCTAATGTTGTTCTGGCCTACTAAGTGAAGGTAGGCTGGATAGGAGTATATATATAAAAGGTTGGAGAGCGTTAGTAACGGACAATTCAAGGATCTTCAAGAGGTATGAGAGAGAGGCTAGGTCGGACAAGAGTCGAGAAGCGCGGGTGTCTTAATGAGAGGGGGGGGAGAGTTCAAGGGCTACAGGGAAATTTTGCCCCTAAGGTCCCTGGGCGTGGGGGTGGCATTAGGCTACAATTTATATGGAAGTTTGAAAAGGCAGTAGAATACGTTAGCCAAATGCTACCGGGGAATGCAACTATGGGGTGGTATATGAGTCTGGAAAAGATAGAGTTATGTGATCAGTCAGAGGGTTATGGATACTATTAGTTGGCCCTGGGAACTGCGTTTTCTATTAAATATAAAATACCACCCACAGCAGCAGTTCGTAGGGGTACTTAGTTATTGTTTCGGGGTACTTATGACAGATACTGATAACCAGGTTATCTTATACAATCTCTGGTTGGGGTAAGAGGTGTAAGACACGAAATAAATTGGCGTAGTGTGGGCTGTGGATACGAAGGAGGCAAGGGGAAGACGTATGACAATTGTGGAAAGTAAATGGAAAAAGGTGAACACAATGGCGGATAAAAATACTTAACCTAAGGATTGCATACATAGATTTATGGGGCGATGGGTCTTCAGAAGCTTAGTCTGGCAAGACAAGATGTTAGGGAATGTTAATATTAATACTTAGTTACTAGAGGAACAGTGCAAGGGGCGACTGGGCACGGGTTACATATATCTATACTCGTCATGGAAAATGATATACGAGGTCTAGGGACAGCGTGGGTGTTTTAACTTCTAAGATATATAACATCTACTTCTCGGATGCAAGAACATACATAGATATAATTATGGCTGTCTGATGTGTTGGCATTGGCTCAACGTCGGGACAGGCATGGGTGTTTTTAATATGAATGTATATTCCTGTTCATCATCTTTGTAGTTAGAAGTGTAGGACACGAGGGGGTTAGTGTACGTGAGATGTGGAAAATGGTCAGTTTTAGAAAAGGTAAATGGGTGTGTCCTGGAGCTGTTTAGCCCTGCGGGCTTGGGCCTGGCTGAAATGGCTGGCTCGGTCGGCTGGTCCTTTCGTTCTGTGGACCTTTCCTTTGGTGTTTCTGTGTGGTGTTCGTTCATGGCTTCTGTGGTGGGCTTCTCGTTCTGGGGCATTTTACTTCCCTCTCCTTCATTATAGGCTCGTCCTCGAGCCTCAAGGGTGAAGTAAAAAGAAGCATAGTCAGAAAAGTGTAGGTTAACAAGAAAAGTAGTATGACTAAGGGAAAAAAAATAATATATACAGTATATGGAAAACATGTAAATTTAAGAAAGGACAGATACTTAAGAACACAGGAAATTAAGAAGAGGTAAAGTGTTTAACAATGTATAAAGCAAATTTAAAAGATAGTCAGAAAAGTGTAGGTAACAAGAAAAGTAGTATGACTAAGGAAAAAAATATAGTATATACAGTATATGGAAAACATGTAAATTTAAGAAAGGGCAGATAATTAAGAACACAGGAAATTAAGAAGAGGTAAAGTGTTTAACAATGTATAAAGCAAATTTAAAAGATAGTCAGAAAAGTGTAGATTAACAAGAAAAGTATTATGACTAAGGGAAAAAAAAAATACTATATACAGTATATGGAAAACATGTAAATTTAAGAAAGGACAGATAATTAAGAACACAGGAAATTAAGAAGAGGTAAAGTGTTTAACAATGTATAAAGCAAATTTAAAAGATAGTCAGAAAAGTGTAGGTAACAAGAAAAGTAGTATGACTAAGGAAAAAAAATAATATATACAGTATATGGAAAACATGTAAATTTATAGAATCATGCCCAATCGCTTAGGAATTGAAAACATTCGAAACAATTTAGTACAATAATATCCTCATCATCATCAGGGGGGGAGGGTATTTAGGGTCGCCGTTAGTCTGGGTGACGGTCTGGTAATAGGGGGTGGTGGTTCACTTTCACTTTGGAAGGGCGGGGTGGATATACCGTTAGTTCTTGTCGTTAGGAATGTGGGTCTGGGGGCGAGCTGGCCCGGGGCCAGTTTTGGAGGGGGGGTCTAAGTGGATTCGGACGGGGGTAGGGATAGGGGGGTTTTAAAGATGAAATGGGCAGGTCGAGTCGGGGTTGTTGTTGCGGAAGAGGTTGGTGCTGGGGAGGGGTTGAATTGTGTAGAGAGTTGTGGTCGTGAGTGGGGTTTGGGGAAGGGTGAGTAAGGCTGAAGGTTGAGAGTTTACTATGATCGGGTGGTTTGGAGGTTTGGGGTGTGGGGATTTGATAGGGAGATGGTGGGGGGGTCTGGGCAGGCAGGGTTGTGGTTTGAGAGGGGTTGAATTTAGACTGATTTTATTTCCGGGAGAGACATGGATGGGATTTCGAGGAGTGGTTGAAGTTGAGAGGTTGATTATGTTGTTTGGGGCGAGAGAGAGAGTATTTTGGGGTTTAGCCAAGGTGGAAAAAGTTTTGTGGTTGGATTGGGATGGGAGTGGTCTTTCGTCGAGCGGGATCTTTGGGGGGGGAATTTGGGGCGGGTGGGGTAACGGTGAAGAGGGAGAGGTTGAAAGTTTAGCTGGGCTCATGATGGTGGGGGACCGACTGGTGAGCAGGTGTTCGGTACGCATGAGGGGGGGGGAATCACTTTGGTGGGGGTCACGCGTGAGGGGGGGATTAACGGCGCGTGTGGGAGGATCAGAGTGGTGGGGTGTGTCGGTGGCAGTGACGGTTTGCTTAGAGGTTATCTGGGGTTGGTGGGTTTGTCTGTCATAAGGGGGTGAGTCAAGTGTGGGGTTTTGAAGTTTATTAGGGGTGTGAATTGTGGGGGGGTGGAAGGGAGCTACTGACGGAAAACTGTCACAAGGGAGATTTTGTTGGTGGGGGAATAGCTGAGTATTTCTGGGGGAAGGGGGGGAACATAGTTGGGTCCTTAGGTCGTCACGCGTGAGGGGAGGATTAACGGCGCGTGTGGGAGGGTCAGGGTGGTGAGAGGTGAGCGAGTTAGGAAACAGGATTTGTTGGGGGGACTGCGGCGGGTTGGTGGGGGAAGAGTTAGGTGTAGAACAGGGGTTATTGGTAGAGGACTGATCTATTGATTTGGGGTTGTTAACAGGACGAATTTTAGGAATCTTCTTGGTGGCAGTCACGGTCTGGTTAGCGGTTATCTGGGGTTGGTGGGTTTGTTTGACATTAACAGGACGAGTTTGGGGAATTTTCTTGGTGGCAGTCTCGGTCTGGTTAGAGGTTATCTGGGACTGGTGAGTTTGTTTGACATGAGAGGGCGAGTCAAGTGTGGGGTTTCGAAGTTTTCTAGGGGTGTGAATTGTGTGGGGGTGGAAGGGGGCTACTGACTGAAAACGGTCACAAGCTACCGACGGAAAACTGTCACAAGGGAAATTTTGTTGGTGGGGGGATAGCTGAACATTTCTGGGGTCATGGGGAAAATATGTTGTGGTAGGCCTACATAGGTAGGCATAGCTAGAATACGGAGCTTGTTGGGGGGGCTGCGGAGGGTTGGTGGGGGGAGAGTTAGGTGTAGAACAGGGGTTATTGGTAGAGGACTGATGTATTGATTTGGGGTTGTTAATAGGACGAATTTTGGGAATTTTCTTGGTGGCAGTCACGGTCTGGTTAGAGGTTCTCTGGGACTGGTGAGTTTGTTTGACATGAGAGGGCGAGTCAAGTGTGGGGTTTCGAAGTTTTCTAGGGGTGTGAATTGTGTGGGGGTGGAAGGGAGCTACTGACTGAAAACTGTCACAAGCTACCGACGGAAAACTGTCACAAGGGAAATTTTGTTGGTGGGGGGATAGCTGAACATTTCTGGGGTCATGGGGAAAATATGTTGTGGTAGGCCTACATAGGTAGGCATAGCTAGAATACGGAGCTTGTTGGGGGGGCTGCGGAGGGTTGGTGGGGGGAGAGTTAGGTGTAGAACAGGGGTTATTGGTAGAGGACTGATGTATTGATTTGGGGTTGTTAATAGGACGAATTTTGGGAATTTTCTTGGTGGCAGTCACGGTCTGGTTAGAGGTTCTCTGGGACTGGTGAGTTTGTTTGACATGAGAGGGCGAGTCAAGTGTGGGGTTTCGAAGTTTTCTAGGGGTGTGAATTGTGTGGGGGTGGAAGGGAGCTACTGACTGAAAACTGTCACAAGCTACCGACGGAAAACTGTCACAAGGGAAATTTTGTTGGTGGGGGGATAGCTGAACATTTCTGGGGTCATGGGGAAAATATGTTGTGGTAGGCCTACATAGGTAGGCATAGCTAGAATACGGGGCTTGTTGGGGGGGCTGCGGAGGGTTGGTGGGGGAAGAGTTCACTGGGGTTGGACTTTCACCGGAAGTCATTTTGGAAGGGTGCACGGAGTCTTGGATAGGGGCTAAAAGGTTGGATAGGGGATTCATCGAACTGCGTAGGCATTCTTCTCTGATGGCGAGCATATGTTCTTCGAATAAGCCATACGGGTCGAGATGGGCGGTGATGTGGGGTGGGAGGATGTTTAACAATGCGGTGAATAAGAGTTCATTTTGTTGGTCGTAATCTTCATAGCTATACGTGGTCCTCACGTATCTGTAGAGTTGTATGAGGGTCACATTTATATCCCCTTCATACTTGATCTCGTCGACTTTTATTATTTTGGGGGCGACGGGGGAACCCAAAAGTGGATCTAAAGTCCGGATCACGAAGGATCGAAACTGGTTCCAGGTACTCTCTGGCGTATTCTGTTTCACCATTTGGTGAATAAATTCTTTAAAAGTAGGCTTATCAACAAGTTGGGAAACGGCTTCTCCCAACTGTACAACATGCAAAATTGCCATGGCGATTTTTTCGCGGTCATTATGAAGTACCACATCGTACACTGGCTTTATTATGTCTAAGTAACTGGTGATATCATATGTGTTTACATCATACTTGGGAATGTGTGTGAGTGGCTGAAGATTTCGCGATGTTGCCATGCTTCTACTGTTCCAAACTTGCAGTGTAATGCAACCTTTTATCCGAATCAAGAACCACCGCTGCCGCCAATGTTATGCCCTGTTTTTCTACAGGTTTAACTTGGGTAATGTGAGTTCTAAATTGACTGGGTATATAAGGCTGCATGCACAATACAAGATATGAGGAATGGAGAACACAAAGAAACACATGGTAGCAAGTTACATGATCACGTTTATTGATATACCACTGCAGAATACTTGTGTAAGACAATATAATAGAATTGAACAACACTAGCATAAGTGGATCTGGATGGAGCCTAGTCTCCCACTTCCAACGTTCAGGTATTAATCTTCTGATCACTGGCTTTGATTTCACAGGTTTATATACCGAAGACCATCAATGTTACTTATAGATTCATATTCACTGTTAGATTTATTACTGGTAGCTCTGGTGCACAAGTAGTAGTTCACAGACTAGATTAGACACGCATTTTTAGAGCACGGGAATTCTAGTAACCTCAGGGGGTACTGATCTAAGTTTTATATCCTTGTCTCAGAAATACATAGAACGCAAATCAGTGGGCGAACGTTAGATATCACTAGAGTTTTAATATCTGAATAAGGTAATTACGAGAGTCAAGGTCGCCTGTTAATTAAAGAGCACTGATCGCTTAGTACGTCCCAAATGGAATGGTTAAGTATGAATTACACTGGGCAAGGTCTTAGCCACTTCGTAGAAATATTAATTAGTGAATCTAAAACAGCACAGTAATATGTAGTACTGCTAAAGGGAATCTTGGGTAGTATCTGATGGGTCTGGTCCTGGTTATCTTGCGTCCATGATGTTGGGGGCTAACGACTGGTTCCGCGGCCGTCCAGGGGGGCCATATGTGTGAAGTTCTTCAATACGTGGGCAGGTCCTTCTATCCAAATCTGCCACGGAGTCTGCCGGTTCTGGGATCTCACTCCGGAACAACACAAGGGCAGAGCTAGAAATTAACTGCAGGGTAGTGACCCCTGGTTGGTGTCTAGCTTTCAACTGATTTGACTGGGGGCGGGAGTTAGATTTATAGGCTCGGTTCTGGACCCTGTAGACAGTAGGGATCTCGAGTCTTATGGACTTAATTGAGCTCTCAATAGATATGGGGACTAGGTAAGATGATATTTACAGTTGTGGCACAGGGCGATAGGAAGCCTTTATATTTTCATATAACTGAGCCTTAGTAAGAGGTACTATTTTGGCTATACTGGACGTATTTAGGGGAGAGAGACTGGATCTACTTTGCGAGGAGGATGGGGACAGCTGTGATAGGAGCGTCTCTCTAGATTGTTCAATCTTCATTCTATGGTATAGCTGAGGTGCTAATTTAGTGATCAGAGCATGCAAGAAAGGTAAATGGTTTATTGTGAGTTAATAGAGGTTAGTAAAGGTGTTAGTCATTTATGGTTAGTTCATCGATAGGAAGAATTCCTGTGCTACCTGGCAATGACTCGAAAGTCAAAACAGGGGCCAGGTATACCTCCGCGGGGGTGGGGGTCTCCCTCCTCGGGTGGGCAAAAAGGGGGAGCTGGGCGCCCTCTCTGATATAGTCGTCCGGCGGCTGTGGCTAGGGGCTTGCCATATCACCAGTGTTTGTAATAACCCTCTGTGTATGAGACAGATGTGAGTGTCTTTAATACCAAAACCGAAGGTGCCTTAGCTAGCTGGTTTTACTCGGCTGGTTGTTAATTGTAGGGTTTGCTGGATATGGTGGAGACTGGGTTGCTAACTCTGCCACATTTATCTGGAAGTATGACAATAGAAGTTAGTTACTGGCGGGGCGGCTAGCCTCGCACCGACGACCATTGGGTGCAGGGTTGTGAATGTGTTGTAAGAGAATAGATGGCATGCAAGGGGCTAGTAAAGTTCTAATGTTGTTCTGGCCTACTAAGTGAAGGTAGGCTGGATAGGAGTATATATATAAAAGGTTGGAGAGCGTTAGTAACGGACAATTCAAGGATCTTCAAGAGGTATGAGAGAGAGGCTAGGTCGGACAAGAGTCGAGAAGCGCGGGTGTCTTAATGAGAGGGGGGGGAGAGTTCAAGGGCTACAGGGAAATTTTGCCCCTAAGGTCCCTGGGCGTGGGGGTGGCATTAGGCTACAATTTATATGGAAGTTTGAAAAGGCAGTAGAATACGTTAGCCAAATGCTACCGGGGAATGCAACTATGGGGTGGTATATGAGTCTGGAAAAGATAGAGTTATGTGATCAGTCAGAGGGTTATGGATACTATTAGTTGGCCCTGGGAACTGCGTTTTCTATTAAATATAAAATACCACCCACAGCAGCAGTTCGTAGGGGTACTTAGTTATTGTTTCGGGGTACTTATGACAGATACTGATAACCAGGTTATCTTATACAATCTCTGGTTGGGGTAAGAGGTGTAAGACACGAAATAAATTGGCGTAGTGTGGGCTGTGGATACGAAGGAGGCAAGGGGAAGACGTATGACAATTGTGGAAAGTAAATGGAAAAAGGTGAACACAATGGCGGATAAAAATACTTAACCTAAGGATTGCATACATAGATTTATGGGGCGATGGGTCTTCAGAAGCTTAGTCTGGCAAGACAAGATGTTAGGGAATGTTAATATTAATACTTAGTTACTAGAGGAACAGTGCAAGGGGCGACTGGGCACGGGTTACATATATCTATACTCGTCATGGAAAATGATATACGAGGTCTAGGGACAGCGTGGGTGTTTTAACTTCTAAGATATATAACATCTACTTCTCGGATGCAAGAACATACATAGATATAATTATGGCTGTCTGATGTGTTGGCATTGGCTCAACGTCGGGACAGGCATGGGTGTTTTTAATATGAATGTATATTCCTGTTCATCATCTTTGTAGTTAGAAGTGTAGGACACGAGGGGGTTAGTGTACGTGAGATGTGGAAAATGGTCAGTTTTAGAAAAGGTAAATGGGTGTGTCCTGGAGCTGTTTAGCCCTGCGGGCTTGGGCCTGGCTGAAATGGCTGGCTCGGTCGGCTGGTCCTTTCGTTCTGTGGACCTTTCCTTTGGTGTTTCTGTGTGGTGTTCGTTCATGGCTTCTGTGGTGGGCTTCTCGTTCTGGGGCATTTTAATAATAGTCTCCATTCAACACCCATGTTGGCCGTTTGAATCAGCCGCCGAGGGGAGGAATCAAGAGTCATCTTCATAAGTGCAATGCTACTTCTCTTATGGTGTCGTCATAGATCTACCCACTACGAAAAAACTTTCGTAAAAAATAAGAGAAGATGTGTGTTTTTTTTTAATACTTAAATACTGTTATAAACACGCTTCCCACATTCGGTGGATTTCTTGCGTTGTGGCTTCTTGCCGCTTCTCGCCAAGCGCATCATTCTCCCTTCCGCTCCCCGCGGGCAACCTATCAACACGTGTGCCCCGCGCTCTGCTTCATTCGACGTTCGCTCTCTTTTAGTGAGTTTTTGCTCATTTGTATAATTATATCTGAGTTGTAGTGAACAAGGTTTAGATTAGTTAGCACGGGTTGTGTTATGGTTTGCCCGCAGGAAGTGTTAAAATTAGGGTACATTTCAGGCGCTAACATGTTGTGTTCAAGACTGACGCCACTTGGGTGTTTTCCTCGTGGCTCTTATTTTTGCGCATTAGTTTTTACTTCTCCTTAGTTAGGAGGCTTTTTACCTTCACAAGCTGTTCTTCAGTCCAGTGTGTTCGGCCTAGGGGCCTTGTTTATTTATTTGTGCAGGCGCGCCAGTGCAAGGATTGTCACACGTGGTGTGGGATCTTCTGGCGTTCGAGCCTGCTTAGAGGCCCCTTGCGGGGGCTTCATCTGCTTCGTGCTGCTCGAGGATGTCTTCAGAGTAAGTGTTATCCTGCATGAAGATTCTTTGCCTCGTGATAAAGCCTTTAGGGACTCTTTTTCGTTAGGGGTGTATATTTTTATCTGTATATGATAATTTTCTGTGCGCTCTTTTCTTGTGCTCCCGTGCGTTAGTGGTGCCCACTTTCAGGGAGCTCAAGGAGACGTCCTTGTGCAGGGGTGTTGTGCTTAGAGGTGGTTTTCTCTAGGCTGGTGCTCGTAGCCGAGTGTTAGTCCTTGTTTTTTACCCGCCGGTCCTTCCGTCTGCGGCCTGAGGTCCGTGGCCGCCGTGGCGGCGTGTGGTCTGGTCCTCTTCTCACTTCACTCCCCCCTGTTATTTGTGTATATGTGGTAGTGTGCCACTACCTACCCTGACGCCAGTCCTGCGTGTCCGGCGGAAGGATACGTATCATTTTTTGTATATATGGTAGTGTGCCACTACCTATCCTGACGCCGGTCCTGCATGTCGGGCGGAAGGATGCGTATCTTTGATACGAGTTCCGGCGAGCCGTTTTAAGCATACCAGTTTACCCCATCATGCAACGGCTCAGTGAGTAAACTTACCGGCGGCTGCTAACAATTGTATGTAATGATATGCAGTTAACCGCGGAGTGGGTGTGACTTTCGAATCTGTGACCCATGTCACAGGTTGGCAACCCGAATGGGAGCTCTTCCCTCATGATTGAAAAGGGTGTGAGGAGGGAGACTCTCAAAGAATCTCTTAGGGGTCAGTACAAGGATTGAGGCAGTGGCCTACCCCTGTTCTGGCGCCGGGAGTATAGGATGTTAAAACCTCTCGGGTTATCCTCATGAGCATTGATTCCTGGAAATGTTCTATTTCCAGATCCCGTCTACAGTCCGGCCAGCCACGTATGAGTGGTTCACGCCGGGGAGGGGGGACTCTGTTATCATGCCTCTGTTTTCCATTTGTTCAACGCCGACGTGTCTCCTAGTTCCTGTCGCAGCACACAGGCTATGTATACGGTGTGTAAGGTGCCTAGACAGATCCTCTTTCCTATGGTCATCTCGGAAATGTCCAGTGTGTTCAGACTTATTTGAGGAATGGCTTGCAAGCCAGGATGTATCATGTCTATTAACACTCATTGAGATAAAGAACAAATTCGCAGCTTACATGTCTAGAGTAGCTGACGTTGAGTTATGCTGCGATAATGCTGAATTGTTAAGAATCATTAAACTATATTCTTTCGAACCCACCCCAATGGCTCAGACACAGAACCCGCCGGTATCATGCATGAACATGGCCTCTCCCCATTCGTCTACAACCTCCATACAGAGCTCCCCTCCCCACTACAAGAGGAGTCGCTCAGTGTCGCCGGAATGTCTCTCTCCATTACCACTTGAAGGCCTGGGTCGGAGGTCTTCTAGCGTGGAGTTCCTGCCAGACAAGATACGCAAACTATCTAGCCCGATGAGCAAGGAAAGGGTAACTTTAGGCAGCATTAACTCTAGCTCACAAGTTGGTCAAACAGAGCAGCTGCCAGTGGCATCGACGTCCGCCGCGGCGACGCCGGTGGTTTTCCCGGATCTCATCGCGACGGACGCCGGGCAACCGCGCTCTGCGATGAGAGTTAGAAAGTCAGTTACGGTTAGGCTCCAGGGTTCTAAACTTGTGTTGGATACCAGTGACTTTCAGGGCCGGGAGTTGTTCTCAACGCCGGAGACTCCGAGCTCTACCAACAAGGATGGTGCTCACCCTCAGGCTAATGAGATACAGGCAGTTATTCCTCCATCTCTTACCACACGAGAGGCGGTCACGACAGTAGAGTCTGACGAGGTATTAGACCAAGTTACAAGCGGGCAGACCGTCAGGCCACCCATTAGGAACACAGTACCAAGCGGCACAGTCCTTCAACCGCCTCAAGTACCGACTATCCCGCCGGGGTCCCGAGACCGGGATTCCCCGCCACATAGTTCAGACTACATCCCATCCTAGTGGTAGTAAGATACTAAACACAAGTTCGGCAGATGAACAACAGACACAAGGAAACCGAACAAAGCCTCTCAAACGACCGAAACCTCCTTGTTTCACGTCCAAACAATTAGATGAATTACTACATAAGGTCATGCAACAATGTGCCACAAGACGCCATGTAGTCCCTCCGCCGGCGGCGGGACCTCCACCGGGTGGCCCCGTCACCTCTCTCCCTAGTGATACAGGAGGGGTACCTAGTAATCCTGTTTCCACACCTGGGTCACAGCCAGAACAAGTGTTCATACGCCCTTTGTCACCGGCCAAAATTAATATCATACCAGAAACTGACGTTTCCTGGCTTCCGACGCCCTCTAACGTAGCTCCCTCCGCCGCCGGTGAGCCGGGACATGGCTTACCGTTTGACGATCAGTTGCAATCCCGACAAGGGAATGGGTCACTGTCGGCGAGGCCGGGTACCTCTTTCCCATCACCTATGTTTGGCTCTAGCACTTCGGTGCCTTACGAGGGTAAAATGGACACTGGTTCGGGCCCACGACCTTACAGTAGTGGAAAGGAGGATAGGCGGCGTTCTGCCCAGAATCCCCCATCCCAACTTCCCCTTCAGCCTCGTCGACAGCCGGCGGCTGGTCCGCTGGTTCTCGACGAAAGCACAGCTTCTAACTCTCGACATCTATCCCCAAAGTCTCAGACAACATTCATTGATCATTCCCTAACCCAGCAAGTACCGGGCAGGCTTTGGCTCTCGGTTACAGCTATGACTAGAGGGAAGAGGCACAGGTCAACTCAAGGTGAGGTCCCGGTGCCACGTGAGTGGTCAATAGAAGTAAACAGACGCAAGGCTTTTAGGGCGAAGGACGCGCAAGGGAGAGTGTTAGATGTTCTGATTCAGGCGGTCCCAGACCCGACAAATTTTCAATATTTAATAGTGGCCCCTTCATCATTGACGATGTTGCCTATTAGTATAATAGTCTCCATTCAACACCCATGTTGGCCGTTTGAATCAGCCGCCGCGGGGAGGAATCAAGAGTCATCTTCATAAGTGCAACGCTACTTCTCTTATGGTGTCGTCATAGATCGGTACCCACTACGAAAAAACTTTCGTAAAAAATAAGAGAAGAAAAAAGAAAAACTTTAATACTTAATATAGGTTTGACTCCTGCAAGGAGTCAAAAAGAAAACCTAATATTTAGTAGTGGCCCGTAATCATTGACGATTATGCCTATTACATAAGGCTACCTCTTCAAACGCCCATAAGCGCAGTTTGAAACTACCGCCGCAGAGCTCAGAGGAACCTTCATCATAAGCACACGCTAAATCACTCATGGTTCGTCTTTATGATTGGGTTCTCACTACGAAAAAACTTCGTAACAAATAAAAAATAAAAATAAAATAAGAATAACTATACATAAGCTTTCCATATTCCGTGGATGTACTTCTGTGGATTCTTGGACCAGACGCTGGCTAGCGCATCTATCCACCTTCACTGACATATCAAGTATACCAAAATCCTTAGTACATCAACGAATGGGAAGGGGTTGGTCGGGAGGGCCCCAGTCGTCAATGATTACGGGGCCACTACTAAATATTATTTTTATTAATCTCACCACCACACCCCCAATGAAATTAATTAAAGTATATATGATCCACCGGGATTCGAACCCGGGTTATCACTATTAGGTTTTCTTTATCTCCTTGCAGGAGTCAAACCTATAATTTATTAGTGGCCCCTCCATCATTGACGATTATGCCTGATATCTAAGACTTGAGGGGGACATTCGTAATCATATCATAACCATTGCAAATAGAATAGGCAGATAATCAAACAACCACATAGTATTCTTACTTTGTAAAAAATATATATTTATGTATAAACTTTATACAACATATAAAAAGGGGTACAAGCAGGGGCGTGCTTAAAGAAGCCTGCTTGAGGAAAAAAGGTAACTATGAGAATCTGTTCACAGATCTGAAAGTTAAAGGCACCCCACTTAAAGTAAGTGGTGAAAAATAAAGCTTTATGTTTACATGTGCACATATAAACCCCATTATTCTAATGTGTATATTCCTTAAAATTAGACACAAAAATAGAATAAATTCTTGTACTATCGCAGATGTACTTACTAAAATGCTACTCGTAGTTGCAACTACCGAGAACTCTTAAAATTAAATTGCTTCAACAGTGTATCCCACTGAAAGAAACCATTGTTGTACTACTGTACCTCAACAACATTTCCTGTAGGCATTACTACAGATAAATTTTAATCACAACACTTATACATTGCATCACAGCTAGTATACTCTGTACATATCCTCCGGCGGGGTCTAGGGTGTCTTATGTTACACTGACTGCACCCCCCCCCCCCCTTTCTTAACCTAAACAATTAGTGACTTAGAGACCCATCTAGACCCTTTGCCATAACGCTATACATGGCATTGATGGTTTGTCTATTGCTACCGACAGGTATCGAGTAAAAAAAGTATGATTTGAAGCCCATAGTTGAGTAGTAGCTATGTCTTCAACAGATTTTTTTTTTTTTTTTTTTTTTTAGAAAACGTAAAGATACTGCCCATTTGCGTAAATCGTGGGCCCTACCCACTAGGCCGGGATTACTCTCTTTAATGACTTCTACTAGCAGAGAAGCCATTTTACGTTTCATTAATCTTTTACCTCTACTCGATACTCATAAAGCACCTTGTTGGTTAAGAGGTGCCACTCTCATATATTTGGTTAAAGCTTGTACAAGACACAAATTATGGTGCACTTTACCCCGTTTCAACGCCGGCACCGTGAACTCTGAGATAACATGTTCACTATGTTCATTCTTGGCGATGAACCCTGGGGAAGGTGCAATATGAATACAATCATTTAGTCTACCAAACCTTATGCAATTAGGGGTGTTGCTCATCGCCGCCAGCTCAGACACCCTGTTACCAGTTGCCAAAGCCATAAGGAACACAGCCTTTTTTAATAGCAATTCAAAATCTGCCGTATTCTTATACAGACGGGAATGAAGCAAAGATAACGCTTTGTCAAGAGACCAGGTAGGCATGAGCTGACGGGGAGGTGGGCGGAGTTTGAAGCATGCTCTCATGAAACCTGTTTCTTCCGCTTGTGGTATGGTTAGACCTGTAAGGTCAAAGAATGGCACCCTGATAGCTGTTAAGTGATTTTTTAGAGTCACTACAGATAGACGTTTATGTTCAAACAAATAGTTTAAATAATTAAAAACTAATGCCACCGAAGGTACTGTCTGTTCTGTTCTAACTATCAAAGAAGAAAAGGACTGCCAATGAGATTGATATTGCCTCTTGGTAGATTGTGTGTACTGATTCATAAATTTATCTGTCACGTTTCTACCATACGGCGTTAGCCACTTGGCCTCCTGAATGTCCACAATGCAAAAGTCAGCGAGGTCTTTAGGTTGCCAATCATGTCTAAGTGGAAATACCCGACCGGGAGCGACACCGGGTTCGGGTACCACATTCTCAATTGCTGGTACCACAACTGCGCCGGCCACAGGGGCGCGGTTAACGAGACTACGCCTCGATAATCCTGTAGTTTGTTGACTACGTGGCACATTAGAGAAGCGTCTGGTGGCGGAAACAGATAAATGGAACTCCACCTGTTCCAATCCATCACCAATGCGTCGGGCCCCCCCGCCGGCGTTAATGTCCGGCGTGTGAGGTACCGAGGGAGTTTGTGATTCTCCTCTGACGCAAACAGATCCACTTGTGGATGGTAGGGTTCTGCAATCATTTGATCGAAAATGTTTTGCTTGAGTGCCCACTCTACTGTTGTACTCTGTCTCCGAGACAGCGCGTCTGCTCAGACGTTTGCTACGCCTGGGAGAAAAGATGCATGAAGATGAATGTGCAGCTTGTTGGCTAGCACAAAAATCTTTTCTGACACGTCTAGCAACTTCCGAGACCTCGTTGACCCTTGTTTCTGAATGCAGTGAACTGCATTGAGATTGTCCATCCTGAAGGCCACCGACTTTTCCTGTAAAGTAGAGCCGTGAACCTGAAGGAAATACAAGGGGACTAGTAACTCTTTTACATTTATGTGAGAGGTGTCTGAAGGGGACCAAAGCCCTTGACCCTGATGCCCGAGGTTTGACTGAAAGCCCCAACCTATCGTCCCTGACGCATCTGTGTCCACCCATACCGTCGGCGGAGGAGAGGTCCATGACATGACTGAGTGCAACATTTCCCTCTTCGCCCAGACCGCTAGTAAGCTGTGTATTAATGTTGGGATAGGCCATAATTTTCCTGCCGGTAAGAGTGGGAAATATTTGTTGCCCTCCCAGATTAAACGTTTGACTTTCAACCGGCCCAACTTCACAGTTTGTTGAACCCAGTTGAGAGAACCGACTAGAGATTCCCAGAGTCTCCGTGTCGTAGTCAGACTGTGGAGAAACATAAACAGTTTCTTACGAAATCTGTTTCGATTGTCTACACTCTGACTCAGAGTGAGAGATGCTGTGTTCCAGACCAGCCCTATCCACTGAATTACTCGTGAGGGAACAAGGTTTGACTTTACCAAGTTGACCTTGAATCCTAGAGATTTGACATGGTTTAACGTAATGTTGACATGAGTGTTGCATAACTTTTCTGTCTCTGCCACCACCAGCCAGTCGTCCAGATACCACAAGATCCTGATCCCTTGTTCTAAAATGGGCATCAGGGCTTGCCGGACTAATTTTGTGAATATGCGTGGCGCTAGGTTCAACCCAAACGGCATCCTTTGAAAGACATAAGTCTGATGCATTATTCGTAAAGCCAGAAATTTTTGAAATCTCTTGTTTACCGGGACATGCCAATACGCGTCTGTCAGGTCTAATGAACACATCCACCCTACCGGCAGAAGTGTTAGCCTGATTTGATTCACTGTCAGCATCCTGAAGGACACGTTGTGAATGTGGAGATTCAAATAAGACAGGTCTACGACCGGTCTCATCTGAATACTGTCCCTTTTTGGTACTAGAAATAGTTTGGATGTAAACACCGGGTAAGTCGGGGGGACGGGGATAATGACACTCTTGGTAATCATCTCCTGAACTAGTGACTCCACCTCTAAAGAAACATGATTGGCCTTTGTTGGCTGACGTAAGCGAGGTCGCCGGAGCCACTGCCAAGTGATGCCTTTGCATACCACAGTCCTCGCCCATGTTCTTAATGGCCATGCCTGATGACACGCCCGGAAGGACCCAGTTAGCAGACTGGGGTTCGCCAGCTGGACTATCCTCTTTTCCAACACACCTTTGACTGGCCCCGGGAGTGAGAGAGACCTTAGTTTTTTGCTGGTGGAGGTGTACCCTTGGACGACTGGCCGGGTTTGGCTGGAGGCGGGCCCTGACCTGGTCGTTGGTGAAACTTGTGGCCTTTACCTGAGAAATTACCCTGTTTATACCTGAACTGAGCCTGACCCCGGGTCGAAGGGGACTTTGGCTGATGAAAAGGCTTAGACCCACTAGTTTGAGCTTTCGAAACTGGTTTGGGTTTTAGGGAAAGTGAAGGTACGTTTCTTTGGTTGAGAGGGACTTTGTTTGAATGCTTGTGCCATATTGAAAACAGTCTTCCAAACTGCTGGTGAAATCAAAGAAGGAGTTAGAACTGGAGACAGAACTACTTGGCTTGCAATACGGTCAGGAAGTTTCTTCACTAAGAACATCCTCATATCCTGCCTTGCTCGAACTGCCTCTAATAAGGCCGTCCGAATATCTCCTGAAGACTGAATGGAAGTCTGGAGAAGCAAGCGCCGGGAAAGTTCAATGGCTTTCCTGACTTCCGCAGCTTCTATTGCCTGAGAAGAGCGTAACAGAGAGTTTGTTACTTGCTGGGTAACAATATATTGCGAAAACAGTCTAAACGCTTTTCCTCTTAACCTAAACTCGCGGTCTAGGTGAGGTGGGGAAGGCGTGCTAAAAGGATCTTTTAATTCGCACAAATTGATTTTAGGGGCAGCCAAGAAATCAAACAAAGCAGAGGGGACTCCGCCGGCACTAAAAACCGGAAGAGAGAACCAAGAATGGTGTTCTTGAGGGATTTGGTGAGAAGATTTTGACGTGAAAGTAGTGGCAACATTTTGAGCCTCTGTTTTCCATTCCGCCCAAGGTCCCGTACCCAACTGCCCCACCTGCAAGACTGGATTAGAGGCTGAGTCTGTAATCGGAAACATATCAAACTCCGGCGTCAAAGCAGAAAGTGCCTTGACGTCGTTAAAGCCGTCATTCTTAGTTCAGTCAGAAAATAGCTTTGAAGCTGAGGCAGGGGGTAGGGCTGGTGTTACAGGGAGCTCCCCCGAAATAGTAGCTTGTGCTGCCTCTGGCTTAGTTGGTAACATTGCTACCCATGACTCATCAGGCCCGTATAAAAGAGGCATAGCTCCTTTTTTTTACAAGCGCCTTGTCTAAAGGAGGGGGAGTTATGTCTGATATGACTCGCACATTGGAAGTAGTGAGAGCTGCTGTGCCTGGCACATTGGAAATTGTATCTGACACAAGAGGGGGGGTTAGGTATTTTAGTTAAAGCAATGGATGTAGCCAGAGGTCGCACATTCGTCGACGTCGCGGGAGCTCCCGTACCAACTGTAGGAGTTTCCGGCGTAGGGCCAAAGAACCTATTAAGTGCATTCAATAGTAATCCATCAATCTCTTCTGCCGTTACATACCTAGCCGATGACGAACTCCGTGGAGATTCGACAGTACCCTGAGAGTCGTCTAGAAGGTGACTGGACTCTTCAACCTCCATCTCTGAGACCAGAGATCGTTGTTCTTCATCCGTTAAGTCTGGCCTATCATGGGAAGATCCCGCCGAAGCCGGGACCTCCACATGCTGCCATGTTAAATCTGGGATAGAAGATGGTACATCGGCATCCCGGTGGACGTCAGCCACTACTTGAGTCACAAAGGGATGTGTTCTGTCCTGCCAGGACTGTGAGTATCGCCATACACCTTGGCTGTGGCTGTCACTCTCTTGCGAGCTTGGTATACTCTCCGATGGAGAGCCCTCACCCGAGCCCCCTAGAGGTTTATGATAATTAAAAGCTCCCATAGCTCAAGGTTATCACTTTGCAATGCTTTATGTGCTACATTCGTTGAGTAAGTAGCGAGAAGTTGTTTCACTTCTTGTAAAGCCACCGCCACAGTATTAACTTTCTGAATCAGAACTTTAACACTTAAGAGGTTACAAATAGTGCAATTCTTTGTCACCCATATCCCCCGTGACCGATCTAGGCATTTAACACATTTAATGCAGAGCTTGTGAGCAAAAATCGGGATACCTGAGCATAACGGCGTTGAACATAAAGCAATGAGAGGTTCAAGTGCCGACATGACAGAGACTGGGGGAAAACTACCCCGCCCCCGGGAACTACCTGGTCACCTGGCGCAACGCCGGTACTCCGCCCTGGAAAGAGAAATTTCCAGGAATTAATGCTCATAAGGTTACCCCAAAATGGTACAAAACATGTGCCACAAAACCGCCGGTCAACGAACCGTAGCACTCCACCACTACGTTTCGTTTTCCTTTAGTTTCATATTAAAGATTTCAGCATATCTTTACCTGTCCAAAAGATTTAAGCATATCTTCTGAATCCTCATAAAGATGAAGCATATCTTTATTAAAGATGAAGTCTTTCAAGTATCCCTTTACACTTGAAACACTAGTAAGATTCAGGCATCTGTTTATCCCATAAAAAGTCTAAGCCTATCTTAATCTCTAATCCGGCTTCTCCCAGAAGCCCTCATAGATCGCCGTCTTGAAGGCCGTGATACCCTATTGTATCAATCAATTGTTTGTCTAATTATCGCGAATTGCAAATCCGTTAATATAACCACCCGAAGGTACACCCGCCGGGTTTTATATGCAATGTCAAACCAATTGTACCTGCCCCAGACCTCTTTGTAAAAAGGGTCGCCGGGAGGGAAAGATCAAACAAACAAACAGCATTGTTTCAATGGCTGATTAAAGATTTCAGCATATCTTTACCTGTCCAAAAGATTTAAGCATATCTTCTGAATCCTCATAAAGATGAAGCATTATCTTTATTACAGATAAAGTCTTTCAAGTATCCCTTCACACTTGAAACACTAGTAAGATTCAGGCATCTTTTTATCCCATAAAAAGTCTAAGCCTATCTTAATCTCTAATCCGGCTTCTCCCAGAAGCCCTCATAGATCACCGTCTTGAAGGCCGTGATACCCTATTGTATCAATCAATTGTTTGGCAAATTATCGCGAATTACAAATCCGTTAATAAAACCACCCGAAGGTACAACCGCCGGGTTTTATATGCAATGTCAAACCAATTGTACCTGCCCCAGACCCCTTTGTAAAAAGGTCGCCGGGAGGGAAAGACCAAACAAACAGACAGCATTGTTTCAATGGCTTTGAAAAGCCGAGAAAACCATATCCAACAGGTGTCAGCATGATCACCTAGATAAATGTGTGGAGCCCACCTCGCCGGGAATAACACAGGAAGCCTGATCACAGGCTCGACCACAGAAAACGCAGTTTCTGATGAGCCCTCAAGCTACCAAACTCGCCGGGGTAACTTACCTATTTTAGCCATCCTGACTAAAACTCGGTAAACAAAACGGCTTTCTCGGAGCAATCGAGAAAAACCGCCGGAAAGGCAACTCACACCAAACAAAACGCAGTCTGATAAACATAATCAGACCCACAGTCCGAAGCTCCTGGATCAGCCAATCACAACTAATCCAGGACACACATGGCACATGAATAAATTTTTATTATAATAAACAATGAAAACACTTGCATATGTGAAAAAAACTACGAGTGGCTGGCTAGGCCTGGTGAAAACGGAAAAAAAACCACTTAATGATGTCGAAACATCATCGAAAAGCACTCCATCCCACCAAAACTGGAACAGCCGCCACATCAAAATCGTAGAAAACACCCGGGTAAGGGTAACACTGACTCGGGACCCAGAAAGAACTCCACTAAGTGAAGAAAAATACACCAGGAACGTCAGTACAAATAACATAGGCTACTCCATCAGAAAGATAGCTAGAAGCCCGACATCGCGTAGTTAAAGCCTCCTAACAAGCTAGGACTAAAGATGGCTAAACACGAAAAACAGTTTCAGAGCGTCCTCAACTCGGCCACGAGGGTCCGTCCGAAATAGACGCCCCAACAAAAACGACCCAAAATACACTTGTTCTGCGAGAAAACCACCCATGACACCCCTGCTAAGCTAATCCTAACCTTACTCAAGACATCACAGAGTAAACAAATGAGAAAAACTCACTAGGGACGCAAGAATGCGGAATCAATGCGGAGCACTGTGGGGGACACGTCCGGGTGGGGTGAACGCAGAGCAAGGAAGGTGGATAGATGCGCTAGCCAGCGTCTGGTCCAAGAATACACAGAAGTACATCCACGGAATATGGAAAGCTTATGTATAGTTATTCTTATTTTATTTTTATTTTTCATTTGTTACAAAGTTTTTTCGTAGTGAGAACCCAATCATAAAGACGAACCATGAGTGATTTAGCGTGTGCTTATGATGAAGGTTCCTCTGAGCTCTGTGGCGGTAGTTTCAAACTGCGCTTATGGGCGTTTGAAGAGGTAGCCGTATGTAATAGGCGCCGCATAATCGTCAATGATGAAGGGGCCACTAATAAATATACTGTTATAAACACGCTTCCCACATTTGGTGGATTTCTTGCGTTGTGGCTTCTTGCCGCTTCTCACCAAGCGCTTCATTCTCCCTTCCTCTCCCCGCGGGCAACCTATCAACACGTGTGCCCCGCGCTCTGCTTCATTCAACGTTCACTCTCTTCTAGTGAGTTTTTGCTCATTTGTATATATCTGAGTTGTAGTGAACAAGGTTTAGATTAGCTAGCACGGGTTGTGTTATGGTTTGCCTGCAGGAAGTGTTAAAATTAGGGTACATTTCAGGCGCTAACATGTTGTGTTCAAGACTGACGCCACTTGGGTGTTTTCCTCGTGGCTCTTATTTTTGCGCCTTAGTTTTTACTTCTTAATTAGGAGGCTTTTTATCTTCACAAGCTGTTCTTCAGTCCAGTGTGTTCGGCCTAGGGGCCATGTTTTTTTCTTTGTGAAGGCGCACCAGTGCAAGGATTGTCACATGTGGTGTGGGATCTTCTGGCGTTCGAGCCTGCTTAGAGGCCCCGTGCGGGGGGTTCATCTGCTTCGTGCTGCTCGAGGATGTCTTCAGAGTAAGTGTTATCCTGCGTGTAGATTCTTTGCCTCGTGATAAAGCCTTTAGGAACTCTTTTTCGTTAGGGGTGTATATTTTTATCTGTATGTGATAATTTTCTGTGCCCCCATTTCTTGTGCTCCCGTGCGTTAGTGGTGCCCACTTTCAGGGAGCTCAAGGGGACGTCGTTGTGCAGGGGTGTTGTGCTTAGAGGTGGTTTTCTCTCAAGGCTGGTGCTCATAGCCGAGTGTTAGTCCTTGTTTTTGACCCACCGGTCCTTCCGTCTGCGGCCTAAGGTCCGTGGCCGCCGTGCCTGCGTGTGGTCTGGTCTTCTTCTCACTTCCCCCTCCCCCCTGTTATTTGTGTATATGTGGTAGTGTGCCACTACCTACCCTAACGCCGGTCCTGCGTGTCCGGCGGAAGGATACGTATCATCTTTTGTATATATGGTAGTGTGCCACTACCTATCCTGACGCCGGTCCTGCATGTCGGGCGGAAGGATGCGTATCTTTGATACGAGTTCCGGCGAGCCGTTTTAAGCATACCAGTTTACCCCGTCATGCGGCGGTTCAGTGAGTAAACTTACCGGCGGCTGCTAACAATTGTATATATATTAGTGGCCCCTCCATCATTGACGATTATGCCTATTACATAAGGCTACCTCTTCAAACGCTCATACGCGTAGTTTGAATCTACCGCCGCAGAGCTCAGAGGAACCTTCATCATAAGCACACGCAAAATTACTCATGGTTCGTCTTTATGATTGGGTTAATTCTGACTACGAAAAAACTTTGTAACAAATAAAAAATAAAAATAAAATAAGAATAACTATTCATAAGCTTCCCATCTTCTGTGGATGTACTTCTGTGGACTCTTGGACCAGACGCTGACAAGCGCATCATTCCTCCTTCCTTGCTCTGCGTTCACCCCACCCGGACGTGTCCCCCACAGTGCTCCGCTTGATTCCGCATTCTTGCGTCCCTAGTGAGTTTTTTCTCATTTGTTTACTCTGGGATGTCTTGAGTAAGGTTAGGATTAGCGTAGCAGGGGTGTCATGGGTGGTTGTCTCGCAGAACAAGTGTATTTTGGGTCGTTTTGTTGGGGCGTCTATTTCGGACGGACCCTCGTGGCCGGTTTGAGGACGCTCTGAAACGTTTTTCGTGTTTAGCCATCTTTAGTCCTAGCTTGTTAGGCGGCTTTAACTACACGATGTCGGGCTTCTAGCTATCTTTCAGATGGAGTAGCCTTGTTTGTTTTTACTGACGTTCCTGGTGTTTTTTCTTCACGTAGTGAAGTTCTTTCTGGGTCCCGAGTCAGTGTTACCCTTTCCGGGTTTTTTCTACGATGTTGATGTGGCTGCTGTTCCAGTTTTGGTGGGATGAAGTGCTTTTCGATTGTGTCTCAATGTCATTAAGTGTTTTTCCGTTTTCACTAGGCCTAGCCAGCCACTCATAGTTTTTTCACATATGCAAGTGTTTTCACTGTTTATTATTATAAAAATTTACTCATGTGTCATGTGTGTCCTGGATTAGTTGTGTTTGGCTGATCCAGGAGCTTCGGACTGCGTCTGATTATGTTTATCAGACTGCGTTCTGTTTGTTGTGGGTTGCCTTTCCGGCGGGTTTTCTCGATTGCTCCGAGAAAGCCGTTTGGTTTACCGAGTTTTAGTCAGGTTGGCTAAATTAGGTTAGTTACCCCGGCGAGTTTGGTAGCTTGAGGGCTCATCAGAAACTGCGTTTTCTGTGGTCGAGCCTGTGCTGAGGCTTCCTGTGTTATTCCCGGCGAGGTGGGCTCCACACATTTATCTAGGTGGTCATGCTGACACCTGTTGGATATGGTTTTCTCGGCTTTTCAAAGCCATGGAAACAAAACTGTTTGTTTGTCTGGTCTTTCCCTCCCAGCGACCTTTTTACAAAGAGGTCTGGGGCAGGTACAATTGGTTTGACATGTAATATGACCCCGGCGGTGGTACCTTCGGGTGGTTGTATTAACGGACTTGCAATTCGCTATGGTTTGCCAAACAATTGATTGATACTCTCAGGTATCACGGCCTTCAAGACAATGCTGTTTGTTTGTTTGGTCTTTTCCTCCCGGCGACCTTTTTTGGCAAAGAGGTCTGGGGTAGGTCAAATTGGTTTGACATTTTATATGAAACCCGGCGGTGGTACCTTCGGGTGGTTATATTACCGGATTTGCAATTCGCTATGGTTTGCCAAACAATTGGTTGATACAATACGGTATCACGACCTGCAAGACGGCGATCTATGAGGGCTTCTGGTAGAAGTCGGATTAGAGATTAAGATAGGCTTAGACTTTTTATGGGATAAGAAGATGCCTGAATCTTACTAGTGTTTCAAGTGTAAAGGGATACTTGAAGGACTTCATCTTTATTAAAGATATGCTTCATATTTATGAAGACTCAGAAGATAGGCTTAAATCTTTTGGACAGGTAAAGATATGCTGAAATCTTTAACTTGAAACTGCGGGGCAGCGAAAAGTAGTGGTTGAGGACTACGGTTCGTTGACCAGCAGTTTTATGACACATGTTTTATAACATTTTGGGGTAACCTTATGAGCATTAATTCCTGGGAATTTTCTATTTCCAGGGCGGAGTACCGGCGTGGCGCCAGGTGACCAGGTACATCCCGGGGGTGGGTAGATTTCCGCCAGTCTCGGTCATGTCGGCCATAGAACCTCTCATAGCTTTGTGTTCAACGCCGTTATGCTCCGGTATCCCTATTTTTGCGCACAAGCTGTGCATTAAATGTGTTAAATGCCTCGATCGGTCACGGGGGATATGGGTGACAAAGCATTGCACTATTTGTACCCTCTTAAGTGTTAAACTGTTGATTCACAAAGACAATACTGCGGCGGTGGCCTTGCAGGAAGTAAAACAATTGCTCGCTACTTATTCAACAAATGTAGCTCATAAAGCTTTGCAATGTGACAACCTTAAACTTTGGGAACTGTTAATTATTCAACATGCCCCCCCTAAAAGTAAGATCCATACACGTAAGGCCTCCGAGACTGGGCGGGGACAGGCTCCCACACCTTCCCCTGGCAGATCTAAGAGGCCTCGCTCTCCGTCACCTTTGGCATCGGCGGCGAGGTCCAAGTCAAGGTCACCCCTGCGGGAGCAGGTGAAAGCTTCGGGCCACTCTTCTTCACCTCAACGGAAGAGGACAAAAGAAGAGAGTAGGGGTCCTAAAGACATTAAAACTAAACATGAGTCTAGTAGAAGTCATAAATCATCCAAAAGGGATCCTCCGGTGCGAACGGACTCACGGCTGTCGCCGGAGCCTGGTACCCCGCTCTCTGCATCTACCCCCTCCAAGTCTAACGTCCAATCTGACAGGTCGGGGGTGGAATCAGAGAATGTGGTGGAGGATGCCCCGGCGGACATTTCATCACCTGATATGCATACTTTCTCTACCAGGTCACGTGTGTCAGCCTCAGATTTAGGAGTATCTTATGGAAACTATAAACCGCTAGGGTGCTCAGGTGAGGGCTCCCAATTGGGGAATATTCCAGGCTCGCAAGCGAGTAACAGCCACAGCCAAGGCGTATGGCGATACTCTCAGCCCTGGCAGGACGGCACACATCCTTTGGTAACGCAAGTAGTGGCTGACGTCCACCGGGATGCCGATGTCCCATCTTCTATCCCAGATCTAACATGGCGGCATGTGGGGGTCCCGGCTTCGGCGGGATCTTCCCACGAGAGGCCAGACTTAAAGGATGAAGAACAGCGTTCTCTGGTCTCAGAGATGGAAGTTGGAGAGTCAGGTCACCACCTAGACGACTCTCAGGGTTCTGTCGAATCTCCACGGAGTTCGTCATCTGCTAGGTATGTAACTACAGAAGAGATTGATGGGTTACTATTGAATGCACTTAATAAGTTCTTTGGCCCTACGCCGGAAACTCCTACAGTTGGTACGGAAGCTCCCGCGACGTCAACGAATGTGCGACCTCTGGCTACATCCATTGCTTTAGCTAAAATACCTAACCCTCCTCTTGTGTCAGATTCAATTCCCACTGTGCCAGGCACAGCAGCTCTCACTACTTCCAATGTGCGGGTCATACCAGACATAACTCCCCCCCCTTTAGACAAGGCACCAGTCAGAAAAGGAGCTATGCCTCTTTTGTACGGGCCTGATGAGTCATGGGTAGCATTGTTACCAACTAAGCCAGAGGCAGCACAAGCTACCATTTCGGGGAAGCTCCCTGTACCACATGAGTGGGTAATCCAAGGCAATAAGTCTAGAAAACTCAGAGCATTGGATAGTCAAGGTGATGTTTTAGATGTTCATATTAAGGCCATTCCCAGTTATTATAACCATGACTTTTTTGTGTATGCATCAACGCCAGCCCTGCCTCCTGCCTTAGCTTCAAAGCTTTTTTTTGACTGGACTAAGAATGATGGCTTTAACGACGTCAAGGCACTTTCTGCTTTGACGCCGGAATTGGATATGTTTCCGATCACAGACTCAGCCTCTAATCCAGTCTTGCAGGTGGGGCAGTTGGGTACGGGACCTTGGGTGGACTGGGAAACAGAGGCTCAAAATTTTGCCACTACTTTCACTACAAAGCCTTCTCACCAAATCCCTCAAGAGCACCATTCTTGGTTCTCTCTTCCGGTTTTTAGTGCCGGAGGAGTCCCCTCTGTTTTGTTTGATTTCTTGGCTGCCCCTAAAATCAATTTGTGTGAATTAATAGATCCATTTAGCACGCCTTCCCCACCTCACCTAGACCGCGAGTTTAGGTTAAGAGGTAAAGCGTTTAGACTGTTTTCACAATACATTGTTACTCAGCAAGTAACGAAGTCTCTGTTACGCTCTTCTCAGGCAATCGAAACTGCGGATGTCAGGAAGGCCATTGAACTTTCCCGGCGCTTGCTTCTCCAAACTTCCATTCAGTCTTTAGGAGATATTCGGACGGCCTTATTATAGGCGGTTCGAGCAAGGCAGGATCTGAGGATGTTCTTAGTAAAGAAACTTCCTGACCGTATTGCAAGCCAAGTAATTCTGTCTCCAGTTCTAACCCCTTCTTTGATTTCTCCAGCAGTTTGGAAGACTGTTTTCAATATGGCACAAGCATGCAAACAAAGTTCATCTCAACCAAAGAAGCCTACCTTTACTTTCCCTAAACCCAAACCAGTTTCGAAAGCTCAAGCTAGTGGGTCGAAGCCTTTTCATCAGCCTAAGTCCTCTTCCACCCAGGGCCAGGCTCACGTCAGGTATAAACAGGGTAAATTCTCAGGTAAAGGCCACAGGTTTCACCAACGACCAGGTCAGGGCCAGCCTCCAGCCAAACCCAGCCAGTCGTCCAAGAGTACACCACCACCAGCAAAAAACTAAGGTCTCTCTCACTCCCGGGGCCAGTCAAAGGCGTGTTGGAACAGAGAGTAGTCCATCCGGCGAACCCCAGTCTGCTAACTGGGTCATTCCGGGCGTGTCATCAGGCATGGCCATTAAGATCATGGGCGAGGACTGTGGTGCGCAAAGGCATCACTTGGCAGTGGCTCCGGCGACCTCGCTTACGTCAGCCGACAGAGGCCACTCATGTTTCTTTAGAGGTGGAGTCACTAGTTCAGGAGATGATTACCAAGAGTGTCATTATCCCAGTCCCCCCGACTTACCCGGTGTTTACATCCAAACTCTTTCTAGTATCAAAAAGGGACAGTATTCAGATGAGGCCGGTCGTAGACCTATCTTATCTGAATCTCCACATTCACAACGTGTCCTTCAGGATGCTGACAGTGAATCAAATCAGGCTAACACTTCCGCCGGGAGGGAGGATGTGTTCTTCAGACCTGACAGACGCGTATTGGCACGTCCCGGTCAACAAGAGATTTAAAAAATGTCTGGCTTTAAGAATAATGCATCAGACTTATGTCTTTCAAAGGATGCCGTTTGGATTAAACCTAGCGCCACGCATTTTCACAAAATTTGTCCGGCAAGCCCTGATGCCCATTTTAGAACAAGGGATCAGGATCTTGTGGTATCTAGACGACTGGCTGGTGGTGGCAGAGACAGAAGAGTTATGCAACACTCATGTCAACATTACGTTAAACCATGTCAAATCTCTAGGATTCAAGGTCAACTTGGTAAAGTCCAACCTTGTCCCCTCACGAGTAATTCAGTGGATAGGGCTGGTCTGGGACACAGCGTCTCTCACTCTGAGTCAGAGTGTGGACAATCGAAACAGGTTTCGCAAAAAAATGTTTATGTTTCTCCACAGTCGGACTATGACACAGAGACTCTGGGAATCTCTAGTCGGTTCTCTCAACTGGGTTCAACTAACTGTGAAGTTGGGCCGGTTGAAAATCAAACGTTTAATATTGGAGGGCAACAAATATTTCCCGCTCTTACCGGCGGGAAAATTATGGCCTATCCCAGCATTAATACACAGCTTACTAGCAGTCTGGGCGACGAGGGAAATGTTGCACTCAGTCATGTCATGGACCTCTCCTCCGCCGACGGTATGGGTGGACACGGATGCGTCAGGGACGATAGGTTGGGGCTTTCAGTCAAACCTCGGGCATCAGGGTCAAGGGCTTTGGTTCCCTTCAGAAACCTCTCACATAAATGTCAAAGAGTTACTAGTCCCCTTGTATTTCCTTCAGGTTCACGGCTCTACTTTACAGGAAAAGTCGGTGGCCTTCAGGATGGACAATCTCAATGCAGTTCACTGCATTCAGAAACAAGGGTCAACGAGGTCTCGGAAGTTGCTAGACGTGTCAGAAAAGATTTTTATGCTAGCCAACAAGCTGAACATTCATCTTCATGCATCATATCTCCCAGGCGTAGCAAACGTCTGGGCAGACGCGCTGTCTCGGAGACAGAGGACAACAGTAGCGTGGGCACTCAAGCAAAACATTTTCGATCAAATGATTGCAGAGCCTTACCGTCCACAAGTGGATCTGTTTGCGTCAGAGGAGAATCACAAACTCCCTCGGTACCTCACACGCCGGACATTAACGCCGGCGGGGGGGCCCGACGCATTGGTGACGGATTGGAACAGGTGGAGTTCCATTTATCTGTTTCCGCCACCAGACGCTTCTCTAATGTGCCACGTAGTCAACAAACTACAGGATTATCGAGGCGTAGTCTCGTTAATCACGCCCCTGTGGCCGGCGCAGTTGTGGTACCAGCAATTGAGAATGTGGTGCCCGAACCCGGTGTCGCTCCCGGTCGGGTATTTCCACTTAGACACGATTGGCAACCTAAAGACCTCGGTGACTTTTGCATTGTGGACATTCAGGAGGCCAAGTGGCTAACACCGTATGGTAGAAACGTGACAGATAAATTTATGAATCAGTACACACAATCTACCAAAAGGCAATATCAATCTCATTGGCAGTCCTTTACTTCTTGGATAGGTAGAACAGAACAGACAGTACCTTTGGTGGCGTTAGTTTTTAATTATTTAAACTATTTGTTTGAACAGAAAGTCTATCTGTAGTGACTCTAAAAAATCACTTAACAGCTATCAGGGTGCCATTCTTTGACCTTACAGGTCTAACCATACCACAGGTGGAAGAAACAGGTTTCATGAGAGCATGCTTCAAACTCTGCCCACCTCCCCATCAGCTCATGCCTACCTGGTCTCTTGACAAGGCGTTATCTTTGCTTCATTCCCGTCTGTATCAGAATATGGCAGATTTTTAATTACTATTAAAAAAGGCTGTGTTCCTTATGGCTCTGGCAACAGGTAGCAGGGTGTCTGAGCTGACGGCGATGAGCAACACCCCTAATTGCATAAGGTTTGGTAGACTCAATGATTGCATTCATATTGCACCTTCCCCAGGGTTCATCGCCAAGAATGAACATAGTGAACATGTTTTTCAGAGTTCACGGTGCCGGCGTTGAAACGGGGTAAAGTGCACCATAATTTGTGTCCTGTACAAGCTTTAACCAAATATATGAGAGTGGCACCTCTTAACCAACAAGGTGCTTTATGGGTATCGAGTACAGGTAAAAGGTTAATGAAACGAAAAATGGCTTCTCTGCTAGTCGAAGTCATTAAAGAGAGTACTCCCGGCATAGTGGGTAGGGCCCACGATTTACGCAAATGGGCAGCATCTTTACGTTTTCTTAAAAAAAATTCTGTTGAAGACATAGCTACTACTCAGCTATGGGCTTCAAATCATACGTTTTTAACTCGATAGCTGTCGGTAGCACTAGACAAACCATCAATGCCATGTATAGCGTTTCGGCAAAGGGTCTAGAGGGGTCTCTAAGTCACTTATTGTTTAGGTTAAGGAAGGGGGGGGGGGGGGGTGCAGTCAGTGTAACATAAGACACCCTAGACCCCGCCGGAGGATATGTATAGAGTATACAAGCTGTGATACAATGTATAAGTGTTGTGATTAAACAAATTCTGTAGTAATGCCTACGGGAAATGTGGTTGAAGTACAATGGATGTTGTACAACAATGGTTTCTTTCAGCTATGCGAGCTGTGATACAATGTATAAGTGTTGTGATTAAAATTTCTCTGTAGTAATGCCTACGGGAAATGTTGTTAAAGTACAATGAATGTAGTACAGCAATGGTTTCTTTCAGTGGGTTACACTGTTGAAGCAATTTAATTTTAAGACTTCTCGGTAGCTGCAACTCCGAGTAGCATTTTAGTAAGTACATCTGCGATAGTACAAGAATTTATTCTATTTTTGTGTCTAATTTTAATGAATATGCACATTAGAATAATGGGGTTTATATGTGCACATGTAAACATACAGTTTTATTTTTCACCTCTTAATTTAAGTGGGGTGCCTTTAACTTTCAGATCTGGGAACAGATTCTCATAGTTACTCCCTTTTTTCCTCGAGCAGGCTTCTTTAAGCACGCCCCTGCTTGTACCCCTTTTTATATGTTGTATAAAGTCTATACATAATTATATAATTTTCACAAAGTAAGAATACTATGTGGTTGTTTGATTATCTGCCTATTCTATTTGCAATGGTTATGATATGATTACGAATGTTCCCCTCCAGTCTTAGATATCAGGCATAATCGTCAATGATGGAGGGGCCACTAATCAATTATAGGTTTGACTCCTGTAAGGAGATAAAGAAAACCTAATATTTAGTAGTGGCCCCGTAATCATTGACGACTGGGGCCCTCCCGACCATCCCCTTCCCATTCGTTGATGTATTAAGGATTTTGTTATACTTGATATGTCAGTGAAGGAGGAATGATGCGCTTGTCAGCGTCTGGTCCAAGAATCCACAGAAGTACATCCACAGAAGATGGACAGATTATGAATAGTTATTCTTATTTTATTTTTATTTTTTATTTGTTACGAACTATTTTCGTAGTGAGAACCCAATCATAAAGACGAACCATGAGTGATTTTGCGTGTGCTTATGATGAAGGTTCCTCTGAGCTCTGCGGTGGTAGATTCAAACTACGCGTATGAGCGTTTGAAGAGGTAGCCTATGTAATAGGCATAATCGTCAATGATTACGGGGCCACTACTAATTATTAGGTTTTCTTTATCTCCTTACAGGAGTCAAACCTATAGTAATGACACGCAGGTAACCGCGGAGTGGGTGTGACTTTCGAATCTGTGACCCATGTCACAGGTTGGCAACCCGAATAGGAGCTCTCCCCTCATGATTGAAAAGGGCGTGAGGAGGGAGACTCTCAAAGAATCTCTTTGGGGTCAGTACAAGGATTGAGGCAGTGGTACCCCTGTTCTGGTGCCGGGAGTATAGGTTGTTAAAACCTCTCGGGTTATCCTTATGAGCATTGATTCCTGGAAATTTTCTATTTCCAGATCCCGTCTACAGTCCGGCCAGCTACGGATGAGTGGTTCCCGCCGGGGAGGGGGGACTCTGGTATCATGCCTCTGTTTTCCATTTGTTCGACGCCGACGTGTCTCCTAGTTCCTGTCGCAGCATACAGGCTATGTATACGGTGTGTAAGGTACCTAGACAGATCCTCTTTCCTATGGTCATCTCGGAAATGTCCAGTGTGTTCAGACTTATTTGAGGAATTGCTCGAAAGCCAGGATGTATCATGTCTATTAACACTCATTGAGATAAAGAACAAATTCGCAGCTTACATGTCTAGAGTAGCTGATGTTGAGTTATGCTGCGATAATGCTGAATTGTTAAGAATCATTAAACTATATTCTTTCGAGCCCACCCCAATGGCTCAGACACAGAACCCGCCGGTATCATGCATGAACATGGCCTCTCCCCATTCGTCTACGACCTCCATACAGAACTCCCCTCCCCACTACAAGAGGAGTCGCTCAGTGTCGCTTGAATGTCTCTCTCCATTACCTCCTGAAGGCCTGGGTCGGAGGTCTTCTAGCGTGGAGTTCCTGCCAGATAAGATACACAAACTATCTAGCCCAATGAGCAAGGAAAGGGTAACTTTAGGCAGCATTAACTCTAGCTCGCAAGTTGGTCAAACAGAGCAGCTGCCAGTGGCATCGACGTCCGCCGCGGCGACGCCGGTGGTTTTCCCCTGTCTCATCGCGACGGACGCCGGGCAACCGCGGTCTGCGATGAGAGTTAGAAAGTCAGTTACGGTTAGGCTCCAGGGTTCTAAACTTGTGTTGGATATCAGTGACTTTCAGGGCCGGGAGTTGTCCTCAACGCCGGAGACTCCGAGCTCTACCAACAAGGACGGTGCTCACCCTCAGGCTAACAAGATACAGGCAGGTATTCCTCCATTTTTTACCACACGAGAGGCGGTCACGACAGTAGAGGCTGACGAGGTATTAGACCAAGTTACAAGCGGGCAGACCGTCAGGCCACTCATTAGGAACACAGTACCAAGCGGCACAGTCCTTCAACCGCCTCAAGTACCGACTATCCCGCCGGGGTCCCGAGACCGGGATTCCTCGCCACATAGTTCAGACTTTACATCCCATCCTAGTGGTAGTAAGATACTAAACACAAGTTCGGCAGATGAACAACAGACACAAGGGAACCGAATAAAGCTTCTCAAACGACCGAAACCTCCTTGTTTCACGTCCAAACAATTAGATGAATTACTACATAAGGTCATGCAACAATGTGCCATAAGACGCCACGTAGTCCCTTCGCCGGGCGGCGGGACCTCCACCGGGTGGCCCCGTCACCTCTTTCCCTAGTGATACAGGAGGGGTACCTAGTAATCCTGTTTCCACACCTGGGTCACGGCCAGAACAAGTGTTCATACGCCCTTTGTCACTGGCCAAAATTAATATCATACCAGAAACTGACGTTTCCTGGCTTCCGACGCCCTCCAACGTAGCTCCCTCCGCCGCCGGTGAGCCGGGACACGGCTTACCGTTTGACGATCAGTTGCAATCCCGACAAGGGAATGGGTCACTGTCGGCGAGGCCGGGTACCTCTTTCCCATCACCTATGTTTGGCTCTAGCACTTCGGTGCCTTACAAGGGTAAAATGGACACTGTTTCGGGCCCACGACCTCACAGTAGTGGAAAGGAGGATAGGCGGCGTTCTGCCCTGAATCCCCCATCCCAAATTCCCCTTCAGCCTCGTCGACAGCCGGCGGCTGGTCCGCCGGTTCTCGACGAAAGCACAGCTTCTAACTCTCAACATCTATCCCCAAGTCTCAGACAACCTTCATTGATCATTCCCTAACCCAGAAAGTACCGGGCAGGCTTTGGCTCCCGGTTACAGCTATGACTAGAGGAGAGAGGCACAGGTCAACTCAAGGGGAGGTCCCGGTGCCACGTGAGTGGTCAATAGAAGTAAACAGATGCAAGGCTTTTAGGGCAAAGGACGCGCAAGGGAGAGTGTTAGATGTTCTGATTCAGGCGGTCCCAGACCCGAATTTTTTTCAATATTTAATAGTGGCCCCTTCATCATTGACGATTTTGCCTATTAGTATAATAGTCTCCATTCAACACCCATGTTGGCCGTTTGAATCAGCCGCTGCAGGGAGGAATCAAGAGTCATCTTCATAAGTGCAACGCAACTTCTCTTATGGTGTCGTCATAGATTTGGTACCCACTACGAAAAAACTTTCGTAAAAAATAAGAGAAGAAAAAAGAAAACTTTAATACTTAAATGCTGTTATAAACACACTTCCCACATTCGGTGGATTTCTTGCGTTGTGGGTTCTTGCCGCTTCTCACCAAGCGCTTCATTCTCCCTTCCTCTTCCCGCGGGCAACCTATCAACACGTGTGCCCCGCGCTCTGCTTTATTCGACGTTCACTCGCTTCTAGTGAGTTTTTGCTCATTTGTATATATCTGAGTTGTAGTGAACAAGGTTTAGATTAGCTAGCACGGGTTGTGTTATGGTTTGCCCGCAGGAAGTGTTAAAATTAGGGTACATTTCAGGCGCTAACATGTTGTGTTCAAGACTGACGCCACTTGGGTGTTTTCCTCGTGGCTCTTATTTTTGCGCCTTAGTTTTTACTTCTTAGTTAGGGGGCTTTTTATCTTCACAAGCTGTTCTTCAGTCCAGTGTGTTCGGCCTAGGGGCCTTGTTTTTTCTTTGTGCAGGCGCACCAGTGCAAGGATTGTCACACATGGTGTGGGATCTTCTGGCGTTCGAGCCTGCTTAGAGGCCCCGTGCGGGGGGTTCATCTGCTTCGTGCTGCTCGAGGATGTCTTCAGAGTAAGTGTTATCCTGCGTGAAGATTTTTTGCCTCGTGATAAAGCCTTTAGGGACTCTTTTTCGTTAGGGGTGTATATTTTTATCTGTATGTGATAATTTTCTGTGCCCCCTTTTCTTGTGCTCCCGTGCATTAGTGGTGCCCACTTTCAGGGAGCTCAAGGAGACGTCCTTGTGCAGGGGTGTTGTGCTTAGAGGTGGTTTTCTCTAGGCTGGTGCTCGTAGCCGAGTGTTAGTCCTTGTTTTTTACCCGCCGGTCCTTCCGTCTGCGGCCTGAGGTCCGTGGCCGCCGTACCTGCGTGTGGTCTGGTCCTCTTCTCACTTCCCCCTCCCCCCTGTTATTTGTGTATATGTGGTAGTGTGCCACTACCTACCCTAACGCCAGTCCTGCGTGTCCGGCAGAAGGATACGTATCATTTTTTGTATATATAGTAGTGTGCCACTACCTATCCTGATGCCGGTCCTGTATGTCCGGCGGAAGGTTGCATATCTTTGATAAGAGTTCCGGCGAGCCGTTTTAAGCATACCAGTTTACCCCGTCATGCGGCGGCTCAGTGAGTAAACTTACCGGCGGATGCTGACAATTGTATGTAATGACACGCAGTTAACCGCGGTGTGGGTGTGACTTTCGAATCTGTGACCCATGTCACAGGTTGGCAACCCGAATGGGAGCCCTCCCTTCATGATTGAAAAGGGCGTGAGGAGGGAGACTCTCAAAGAATCTCTTAGGGGTCAGTACAAGGATTGAGGCAGTGGTACCCCTGTTCTGGTGCCGGGAGTATAGGTTGTTAAAACCTCTCGGGTTATCCTTATGAGCATTGATTCCTGGAAATTTTCTATTTCCAGATCCCGTCTACAGTCCGGCCAGCTACGGATGAGTGGTTCCCGCCGGGGAGGGGGGACTCTGTTATCATGCCTCTGTTTTCCATTTGTTCGACGCCGACGTGTCTCCTAGTTCCTGTCGCAGCATACAGGCTATGTATACGGTGTGTAAGGTACCTAGACAGATTCTCTTTCCTATGGTCATCTCGGAAATGTCCAGTGTGTTCAGACTTATTTGAGGAATTGATCGAAAGCCAGGATATATCATTTCTATTAACACTCATTGAGATAAAGAACAAATTCGCAGCTTACATGTCTAGAGTAGCTGACGTTGAGTTATGCTGCGATAATGCTGAATTGTTAAGAATCATTAAACTATATTCTTTCGAACCCTTCCCAATGGCTCAGACATAGAACCCGCCGGTATCATGCATGAACATGGCCTCTCCCCATTCGTCTACGACCTCCATACAGAACTCCCCTCCCCACTACAAGAGGAATCGCTCAGTGTTGCCGGAATGTCTCTCTCCATTACCTCCTGAAGGCCTGGGTCGGAGGTCTTCTAGCGTGGAGTTCCTGCCAGACAAGATACGCAAACTATCTAGCCCGATGAGCAAGGAAAGGGCAACTTTAGGCAGCATTAACTCTAGCTCGCAAGTTGGTCAAACAGAGCAGCTGCCAGTGGCATCGACGTCCGCCGCGGCGACGCCGGTGGTTTTCCCCGGTCTCATCGCGACGGACACCAGGCAACCGCGGTCTGCGATGAGAGTTAGAAAGTCAGTTACGGTTAGGCTCCAGGGTTCTAAACTTGTGTTGGATACCAGTGACTTTCAGGGCCGGGAGTTGTCCTCAACGCCGGAGACTCCGAGCTCTACCAACAAGGACGGTGCTCACCCTCAGGCTAACAAGATACAGGCAGGTATTCCTCCATCTTTTACCACACGAGAGGCGGTCACGACAGTAGAGTCTGACGAGGTATTAGACCAAGTTACAAGCGGGCAGACCGTCAGGCCACCCATTAGGAACACAGTACCAAGCGGCACAGTCCTTCAACCGCCTCAAGTACCGACTATCCCGCCGGGGTTCCGAGACCGGGATTCCTCGCCACATAGTTCAGACTTTACATCCCATCCTAGTGGTTGTAAGATACTAAACACAAGTTCGGCAGATGAACAACAGACACAAGGGAACCGAACAAAGCCTCTCAAACGACCGAAACCTCCTTGTTTCACGTCCAAACAATTAGATGAATTACTACATAAAGTCATGCAACAATGTGCCATAAGACGCCATGTAGTCCCTCCGCCAGCGGAGGGACCTCCACCGGGTGGCCCCGTCACCTCTCTCCCTAGTGATACAGGAGGGGTACCTAGTAATCCTGTTTCCACACCTGGGTCACGGCCAGAACAAGTGTTCATACGCGGCATACGCCCTTTGTCACCTGCCAAAATTAATATCATACCAGAAACTGACGTTTCCTGGCTTCCGACGCCCTCTAACGTAGCTCCCTCCGCCGCCGGTGAGCTGGGACACGGCTTACCGTTGGACGATCAGTTGCAATCCCGACAAGGGAATGGGTCACTGTCGGCGAGGCCGGGTACCTCGTTCCCATCACCTATGTTTGGCTCTAGCACTTCGGTGCCTTACGAGGGTAAAATGGACGCTGGTTCGGGCCCACAACCTCACAGTAGTGGAAAGGAGGATAGACGGCGTTCTGCCCTGAATCCCCCATCCCAAATTCCCCTTCAGCCTCGTCGACAGCCGGCGGCTGGTCCTCCGGTTCTCGACGAAATCTCGACATCTATCCCCAAGTCACAGACAACGTTCATTGATCATTCCTAACCCAGAAAGTACCGGGCAGGCTTTGGCTCCCGGTTACAGCTATGACTAGAGGAGAGAGGCACAGGTCAACTCAAGGGGAGGTCCCGGTGCCACGTGAGTGGTCAATAGAAGTAAACAGACGCAAGGCTTTTAGGGCGAAGGAAGCGCAAGGGAGAGTGTTAGATGTTCTGATTCAGGCGGTCCCAGACCCGACAAATTTTCAATATTTTGTATATAACCCGGGCCAGATGACCCCTCTTCCGCCGGATGCCCCTAGTCAGGCCCCTGGTCCTCCAGATGTCCCGATTTGCCCTGTTTGCTCTCAACGTTGTGGCATCAATGGTTGCCAGGCCTTGAAGGCTAATGAACCAAGCCAAAAGTTTCAGAGATGTAATCCTTATCATGATCAAAGGGAATTGAATCCGAGTGAGGTGGGGCATGGCCCTTGGGTAACGTGGGATCAGGAGCTCCAACATTTTGCTGTATTTATGTCTGCTAATACCGCGTTACCGGTTCCCCATCCGCCACAGACTGAGTTTGACTGGCTTAAGCGTGAACCCGGCAGAGTGCCCAGAGCTATCTTTGAATTCCTCATTGCCCCCCCAGTTAGAGGTAAAGATTTTCCGGCTCCCTTTGTAACCCCAGATCCCATTGATCTCCAAAGAGATTTCCTGGTCAGAGACAATGCACATAGACATTTTATTGGCTCTCTTCTAACCAGGCACACAGCCCAGGCTGTGGACCAACCGGTGCCGAATCCTCCTCGTCAGAGGACGGAAATAGTCAAAGCTTTTAAAAAATACCTCCTCCCCTTTCCGGCTCAATCATTGACAGACATTAGAACCGCCTTATTTGAGGCAGTCAGGGCAAGACAGCTACTCAGACTCAGTATGGCGCAAGGGCTCCCTATTAATGCTTATTATAGGGCTCTCTACTCGCCTATATTGACAGCGACTCCTATTAATGAACAAACACTGAAAGATGTTAGGGTGATGATTCAGGCTAACGAAGGTACACCCCCATAATTATCTCTAAGTTTAGCATACCCTGGATGGCCGGCGATCGGTGGACGATTTACCGGCGCCTCACCAGAAGTTCTCTTTTAGACCCAACATTTCTATTCTAGAAAGCTGCTTCACGTTATTCTGCCTCCCCCTCTAAGCCAGGCTGGGCACAGGGATTCGAGATAGGAAAATTGTGTTACCGCGCCTTGGCTGCGCCAAAGTATTTTTTCTACTGCACCTTTGGGCTGCGTCCTCGAGTGCATATCGGTTGGGGTACGGGAGGCTATGCAATGTCCTACCCGGCACCCAGATTTAAGGTGAGCGCTCTCCCTGATGACCGGACAAAGTAAAGGCGGAACACTAAGGGGAAGGTTTGTCAACAGTCCTCGGCGTATATATACGCCGCGGCTGTTTTAAACTAAACAACGACTTCCTTCAGCGGCAGATACCTCAAGACCAAGGGCCAGGTTGAGGTCCGCCGGTGGCCGGCCATCCTCTATGTCTTGCCAGTAGTCGTGGAATAATCGGCAGAATTGTTGGCCATCCTAACCTTGTTAACCCACTAAGGGAATTATTGTTTGAGTTTTTGAAGCTAGTTGGTCATGCCTACCCCGCGCTGTGCGCCGGGACATATTTTTTTATCCCTAGGCAATTAAGTTTTTTCCTAGATAATGGGTGTTCAGTTCTCCCCACCCCTGTTACTCAACAGAGTCAACATACAAGTACAACCGGATGTTTTTTTCCTTTTGTAACATAATGCTCATCGTTCTAAGTACCCTATTTCACTTCTGTCTCTGACCCACGGCGGAATAAGAACCTTGTGGGGCAAGAGTTACATTAATGAGTTAGGTCCGGAGCGACGGGGAGCCTACGGGAAAGTGGATTTCAGAACCCATTCCCTTGTGTGCCCCCAATAACTGCCAGGTGGTGTGGTCCCTATATATATGTGCATTCTTCTGACTGCCAAAGGCAGGCGTAGCTCACTCCCAGGATTGTATTTCCCACCTGTCTCAGTTTGTCATAATATCAAAATTCGGCCACGTAGTATTGTTTGATAAAGGAGGTTTTAGGACTTCCCCCTCTCCTTGGGGACAAGGGCGAGTGCGATTATTCTTTCCCCCCCTTGGAGAGGCGGAGGCGTTGGTTCCCCCTTAACGGACGGCGGCTAGTTTTCTCCGCCTCGAAATCTTTTTCTCATGAGTAAATTACTTTGGTCAAGTGCCTCGGGAAAGAAGGGGTCCTCAGTCCACTAGTCCGGACTACGCTAGATATACCTGGTCCCCCCGGCTGCCAAGTGGGGCTCCGAACACGTAGACCCTCTCTCGGCTCACCCTCGGTCCGTCGGGAGTAGTCGGATGGTCCTAACCAGCCTTTCTTGGATACCAGTAAAAGTCAAGTAAGGTCCCGGCGATAACAGGTCGGGATTGAATAAGAAGTGACCGAAGCAGCTGCTCTTCCTGGCCAATCAATCCCAGTTCGGTCCGCAGCGGGAAATGATCCCGCCGGGACGGATAGAGACGTGTGAGCCTAACCACCATCAGTTTAACTCCATCAGAGTAGGCTAGACCCACCTCAGGTGTTCTCAATTATGAGACTTATGGAGGGGCCCCATCTCAAGTTTTCTCTACGATAAGACTTGCTACACAGAGGTTCGACAATCCCTGAGCTACGCTTACCTATGCCGTGTCGGCTTACCGAGTTTTTGTCCCCTTTTGGTTTCAAAGCCCAAAAGCCCTTTTGGTTATTCACCTCCAACTGTTTTATGCATAAAAGTTAAGTTCGTGGTATTACGCCGAGGGAGCACACTCCGCGCCGGCTTTATCTGCCGTCGAGTTGGTCCTTAGAATCGAGCTTGCTTGAGTTAAAGTAGTAACTTTCCATGCTCCCCCGGCGTATTACCCAGCATAGCATTCTGGTCCTCCGATGCAAAAGGTGGACCCAGACGATAAGTTAAGAGATAGGCCAGCTCTTGTTTTTCTACGAGCTGTTTGTTTTACCCACGAAGAGAGAGTTACTTCGATCCCAGACATATTTTTCAGTTTTTTCAGTTTAAATCTTAGAGTAAAAGAGTCAATTCCCGGTATACTTGCACACCGGCCCCAATCTCTCTCTCTTCACTAATAGTTGTTTTAAGTATTCACGGCTTTAGTTTTTTGTACTGAGATAAGTGACACCCATTCTGGGCGAGAAAAAGGGGGGAGGAGGATATGTGTATCCCAGTACACCGAAAAGGTATAACCCCCCTCCGCCGGAAGACACGGGTTTCCAAGTACATTGGGAGGTACCTCCCTCCGCCGGAATACATGGTCAAGCAGGGCAAGCCAGGTGCGGCTCCCGCCGGGGCAGAGCCTAGTCATGCTTTACGAGCTAGAAGCTCAAGTGTTTATAATTTTTAGGTTAAGTGAATCTATAATTATTTGTATGCTTGGTCCGAGATCAATGAGAATTAAGAACCAAGCGTTAAGGCTAGTAAAATTTGTTTTTATGTATGTAAAGGTTTTTTCTATCTTAAGTTGCTACTAGATAGTGGGTGAGTGATCACCTAGTCAAATGACATCGTTATTTTCACAGAGGATAAACTATGCACAGTTTAAAACCTGAGGAGAGTGATAAAAAAGTGTTGTATAAGCTGTTATTATCACATGGTACAATAGGTACCGCAAGTAGAGGCCCTAAGTAAGGAGCAGGACTTCTTCGAAGCAACGCACTGCTCACACTCTTTTGTATTTTTCTATACTGCATGTACACAATAAAATGTCTTATTCTGTTAAACGAATCTGGACTTTACCTTGCGGTAACGGAGGTTCAGATATTGTTGCGAATGTCCCCCTCCAGTCTTGGGAATTCAGGCAACATCGTCAATGATGAAGGGACCACTATTAAATTATAGGTTTGATTCCCGGAGGGAAGTAATGAAAACCTAATATTTAGTAGGGCCCCGGAATCATTGATGATGAGGGCCCTCCCAACCATCCCCTTCCCATTCACTTGATATCTGGAGTTCTATCTTGATATATCAGTGAAGGGAGAATGATGCGCTTGGCGAGAAACGGCAAGAAGCCACAACGCAAGAAATCCACCGAATGTGGGAAGCGTGTTTATAACAGTATTTAAGTATTCAATTTTTTTTTTCTTCTCTTATTTTTACGAAAGTTTTTTCGTAGTGGGTATCCGATCTATGACGACACCATAAGAGAAGTAGCGTTACACTTATGAAGATGACTCTTGATTGCTCCCCGCGGCGGCTGATTCAAACGGCCAACATGGGTGTTGAATGGAGACTATTATACTAATAGGCAACATCGTCAATGATTCCGGGGCCCCTACTAAATATTAGGTTTTCATTACTTCCCTCCGGGAATCAAACCTATAATATATATATATATATATATATATATATATATATATATATATATATATATATATATATATATATATATATATATATATATATATATATATATATATATATATATATATACTATATATATATATATATTATATATATATATATATATATATATATATATATATATATATATATATATATATATATATATATATATATATATATATATATATATATATATATATATATATATATATATATATATATATATATATATATATATATATTATATATATATATATATATTTATATATATATATATATATATACAGTATATATACTGTATATATATATATATATATATATATATATATATATATATATATATATATATATATATTATATATATGTATATATATATATATATACCGGTATATATATATATATATTGTTGTCGGGTTATAATATTTATCATCCGTGATATTGTCTTTACTAAAATCCAATTATGGACTTATAAACCGTAAATATTCCCAACAGGGACACACCGAACACGTTCTTAATCTCACAATCAGTATTCAACTAGGTACTATAGAACTCAGAAACAACACACATGTAAATTATACACGTAAGTTTATTCAAAGGCATGTGGTTTATAGAAGTATCTTTGACTCATTACTTAACTATTATGATCAACAGTAAGTAATGCATGTATTGAATTAGATCAAGGATAATCGATCTTTCAATTAATAATACAAGGTACAAACATAAAGTGGTAAAATGTAGCATAAGAAATATGCAATCAAATATAATGAACACGTGACCTATAACATCAACCTTTAATAATAATAATGATGTGAGTCCAGTGTCTAACGTGAACTATTTTTCAATAAACAAAAGATTAGAACACTCTCTAAGTAGGAGAGTATAGATGAATTGAGAGTTAAAAGACAATTACACGGGTGGCTGGTTCGAGTAATGTTCACGGAGTGAGGGCGTGCGCGCGAGCTAGGTAGACTTTCACGGCTAGTGCGACCTTTGACCAGGTAGCTACTCAGGTCATACAAGTTACTGCGCTGTTGGGAAATATAATTCTTGTTTGTGTGACTACAAACTTAGTATCTGAGGTAATGCAGTGAATTTAATGGCAATGCGCTAATGAATTCTTTTTACAATTCAATATCTACTTAGCTTGAATTATTTAATTTATGATCTGAAATATATATTCTTCAATCGATTGTATGTAATAATAACAACTCGGGACGAGGAATTCAGATTTATTATTTACTATACGATTATGAATGAACTATAGATGAATCTCTATTAACCCGGGAACTGCGGGGAGACTCTTAACCTAAAAAGTGCGTATGGGGGTAATTGGAAACGTCCCCCTGTGCTGACGTATTTGAGGTGTTTCCGTCACTAAAATATTCATTGTACCATTAATAGCATTAATACTTATCCATATGCGCCTATTATGGGTTGATTATAAAGGTATTAACCTGAAACAACAATAAAACGAGTGAAAACAGCGTTTGGATGGTCAAAATCGGAGATATAGCCCGCGAGTTGTATAATGTATGGGTGAGGCAAGCTGCTTTCCCGCCAATTTCCCCCAAGGCCACTGAGACACAGTCGATCGATACTCTCTCTCTCTCTCTTGCATTCGCTTGCTATCAGTGATGACCACACCCTGTAACCGGATTTCTAATGTTAGCACGAAAATATACCTCAGAATAAGGGAATAACAGGGAAAATAGGTGATAACTGAAGGAGAGGAGGAAAGTGGGGAAGGAGGGGAGGTAGAGGACTGATATTTTGCATGGCCCAGGGGCCATTTTTTTTTTTTTTTTTTTTTTTTTTCGATTTCAAAAGTTGATTTTTTTTTTCTCTGACTCTTAAGAGTCTCCCCACAGTCCGCCGGGGGAACTCTTAAGAGTCTCCCCGCAGTTCCTGGGTTAAGAGTTCCCCCGGCGGACTGCGGGAAGACTTAAGAGTAAGGGAAAAAAAAATCCATTTAAAACACCCAAAACAATTTTTTTGTTTGTTTTTAATTTTCTATTTTTTCGTTTTTTTTTGCCCCTGGGCCATGCCAAATATTACTCCTCCACCTCCCCTCCTTCCCCACTTTCCTCCCCTCCTTCAGTTATCACCTATTTTCCCTGTTATTCCCTTATTCTGTGGTTAATTTTCGTGCTAACATTAGCGAGTTGGTAGCAGGGCGTTGTCATCACTGTTACCAAGCGTGGGAAAGAGCGAGAGAGAGACTATTGCGGAACAGAGTCTCTCCAGACAAGGGGAGAGTTGGAGGGCAGGGAGTTGCCTCAGCCATACATTATGTAACTCCCGGCCTGTATCGCCGATTTTGACCATCCAAACACTGTTTCCACTTGTTATATTGTTGTAACAGGTTAATACCTTTATAATCAACCTATAATAGGCGCATATGGATAAGTATTAATGCTATTTATGGTAAAATAACGATGTTAGTGATGGGAACAGCTAAATACGTCAGCACAGGAGTGTGGTGTCTCATACCCCCCATGCGCACTTCTTAGGTTAATCGTAATTAAAGACAAAGTCTGATTAACAAAACTAACGTAGCTAACAGATAATCCTAGAAACGCTTAAATATGATTAGCGTAAAGGATAATTAACCCGTCAAGTGCGGGGAGACTCTTATGAGTTTTACCGGTCAGCTGCGGCAAGACTTATGATCCTAGGCCTAAAAAAATAACATTTAAACCACCCCAGTAGCATTTATTTTATTTATTTTTTTATTTTTTTTGCCCCTTGACCATGCCAAATATCACTCCTCCACATCCCCTCCTTCCCCCCCCCCCCCCCCACCCTTCAATTATCACCTATTTTCCCTGTTATTCTCTTATTCTTAGGTATATTTTCGTGCTAACAATAGCGAGTTGCTAGCAGGGTGTGGTCATATGTGTTACCAAGCGTGAGAAAGAGAAAGAGATAAGGAGAGAGACGTCAGTGTCGCTCCAGGCGTCGTGAAGGGTGGATGTTGGCCAGGCTGGCTCACACTTGATGACTGTAACTCTCGCTCTCATTTCGCGATTTTGACCAGCCAAACACTGTTTCCACTTGTTTTATTGTTGCAACAGGTTAATATCTTCATATTAAACGTAAAATAGGCGCATATGGATAAGTATTCATGATATTTATGGTAAGATAAGGATTTTAGTGAATGGAAACAGTGAAATAGGTCCACACAGGGCTATGGTGTAATTTCCCCCCCCCCCCCCCCCCTGCGCACTTCTTAGGTTAAACACAATGTTAATTATAAAGAAAAGAGCATACACGACAAAGTTGTACTTACTGAAATACTCACAATGGTATAAACAAGATATCTGAACGAGTTAACAGAGTCTTATAAAGAATTCACCTAATAAGTAGTGTATTCGAATGATGAATAATTAGGTAATAGACTCTATGCAAGGCTAGAATTCCTAGACGAGAAGAATCAGAATTATCTACATCAGTAATCAAATGAACATCAATAATAGTTCATATAATAATTACAATAATGCTTAAGTAAACAAGCGTAAAATTAAGATCTCGAGAAGCAAATATATATCAATAATTAATAATAAAACTTCTCGAGGGGGGACTGGGATAAATCAAATGTGAAATTGAGCGTAGGTTCTAGGTAACAGGTTATTATTAGGAAGGGAATAAGTACACGAAATACACTTTGACCTCAACTTGTAACATACATAAAAGAATAACATATATAAGGAAAATCTGTGAGTACGTGGCTAGGTGAATTAATTAACACGAGTATGTAATGTATGCACAAAATGTTATAGAAGAGTTACGGAGCAAAATGAATACTAGATCTTAGGCACAGATCTACACATGAATTAAGATAAGATTCAGAAGATTAACACATACACAATGAATAAGGATCTTGCACACAGATCTATATAGAATCGTAGCACTATAATAATCACAGATCTTACCTATACCTTGACAACAATAATCACAACATAAGATATTAAGAGACTCTTAGGGTAATATGGGAGGGTAGAGAGCAAGTCTGGCCGACGTGGAACGTAGGGCAGTGGAGCAGCACTTCAGGATGAACGGCATCTCACAATCAGGACTTCAGGGTCCAGACTTCAGCAAGTACTTCAGCATATTCTCAGGGCAGGGGGAAGGGCTAGGCAAGTCTCCACTGCTGATGGATGTCCCGTTCTTTACAGAGTTAGGGGCATTACCTCAGTAAATGTTTGCATACATTCTCACTCATTCTTTGAGGTTTTGTTGGACTTAATTCTTGCCTCTCACTTGCATGAGTTCAACGCAATAGGGATGTTGTGAATATGTTGTGATCGAGTTGTGAGGTTTAATACTTATCGTAGACATACATAATGGCTGTTTATATTGGTACATGTATAATAGGTAGTTTATTTATGACTTAGGTACTAGTTACTTAGCCTAATAATTGAGCAATCTTACTTATATGGATTATTCCATAATCCAAACTCCTAGACAAACTTTATTGTAGCTCACCTATTAGTTGTTCTTCCGCGAGGATTATGATATCTCCAGGTTCGTCATAACTCGCCCTCCTGCCTAAATCCATTTATACCTGTAAACTTCCTGTCGTTGATGTTCTACTTGCATAAGCATAGTTTCATTATACTGTAGATCCGGGGACTGAGGAAATGCTGTCTGGTGATTGGCGGGCACGGTTTGAAACCAGGGCTGTGATTGGTTTCCCGAATTTCCCTTTTCTTGGGGTAACTGCGTTATATGCTTGGGTGATGCCCAGTCCCATAGAGAATGAGAAACTCCTGAAGGAAGGGGGTGCTCGGGTATATGTGTTGTTCTTCGTCGTCCCTGCTGTCCTTGCTTCTTTTTCTTGTTGACTTGCAGACTAGCAATTCTGCAACTGTCTTTTAACCCCTCTTTCACCAATCCCGTCACTTCACCACTGTCGGCGAAGAAAAAGTCGCGACCTCGCGAATGGAGTATATACAGTAGGTTCGGGTGGTGTAGGTGTTAAGAACGGGGGACAGATTCTACATGGTAAGCAGCCATAAAGTGGTTGGAACATCGGCCGGCTTGGGGACGTCCATGGTCATGGTGACTTGTAGAGGTTGCTTGGCTTCCGCTGCTAGTTGCACCAAATGGTGATGAGTTTTGACCGGTGAAGTTTTGATGCCATTGGTGACCGAGACACTGTTAATCTTCATCGCAGCTGTAGGTGCAGAAGGATGCGCTGTAGCAGGAGGTGCACTTGGAGAAGGTCTGACCACTGCCGGGTTTGGAGGAGTAGTGAGCAGGGCAGGATGGACTGGAGTTGTGAGCATGGAGGCAGGCGAGGTTCGAGCAGGTAAGGTTGACCTCGCACTAGTTGGGGTGGTCAGGTGTTGAGTCGACATGGTAGGTTTGGTCAGGTCCCGCCGTATGTAGGTAGGCCTGAAGGTAGGAGCCCATCGTTGAGGTGGTATCACACGTCGACCAGATCTTGTACATGTAGGATTAGATCGAGTAGGGATTAGAGAGGGTTTATTGATACTTGATGTTGGAGTGGGGGAGGAGGCTGAGCTAGAAGGTTGTGATAGTCTTTTGTTGATAGTATGTCTAGGAAGAAGTAACTGAGACGGACGTGAGTTAGAAGAAGTATGAGGTAAGGTCTTGTGTATTAATGGAAGAGGTCATGTAGAAGTTTTAGTGGTGGAGTGTGATACGGAAGGAGCTGGAGATTTAAGTTTAGAGGCATAGGTATGCGGAGGGGAAGTACTTAGAACAAGAGGAACAGGTAAAGAAGTAGGTAGAGAGGAGGAAACTTGCGGAGCGAGAGGGACAGGTAGAGTGACGAGATTAGGAATGTTGGCAACAATAGGAGTAGTAGGTAGAGTACCTGATGATTCAGAATAATTAGGTAAACTTATAGATGGCGAGGCAGGAACAGGGAAAGAGTGCTGTGTAGGTAGAACTTGAGAAGGTAGTTGTGGAGGGGCAGAGACAGTGCGAGTAGGTACAGTAGGAATGGGTGTGTAAACAATAGGAGGTGGGCGTGGCTGCACCGGAGGGGTGGCTGTTTGTGTTAAAGGGTGAGAGTCAGGTGGTGGGATTTGACGGCGTGAGGGTGTCGCAGGTAGAGTGATGTCAGGTGTTGCAGGTTCTGTGGATCCCAAATTATGATTATTAGATGCAGACAATATGTCATTCTGAATGGGGTCAGCAAGCATAACTATATTCTCATTAATAGGTTGAAATCTACGGACATGTCTGTTACGGTATGTGCGCGACTCACCAAAATAATTCACGGTAACCTGGTAGCAGTTTGGAACAGACAAAATTTCAAAAGGACCTTTAAATCTTGGTTTTAGCTTGGACGGTACAGGTAAATGAGCATTCATAACTAGATCACCCACACAGTGAGGGCTGGATTTGGGAGTTACATCAGGTTGTAGATCTTGTACATATTGTATTTGACGGAGACGATTCTTGAGATGCACTAGTGATTGGTCGAAATTTGAAGAGGGCTCATACAGGGCAGCTAGATGACGGAGAGGAAGGAGCAAAGGTGTTACTCCAAATACGCGTTCATGGGGCGAAATTCCATCTTCTTGAGGGCAGGTGTTTATCCCCCATTGTACAATTTTCACTTGACTGGGCCATCCTTGGATTCCATTTGTTGCAATCTGGTCCTGATTTGGTTGGCAATGGTTCTATGGCTTCTTTCACAGATTGAGTTCCCTTGAGGCCAGTAGGGAGAGGAATGGCTTATTTTAAATCCACACATTAGTGATAACTGAGACCATACGTGGTTGGTGAATTCTGGTGCATTATCAGAATGGATTGCTTCAGGTAGGCCAAAATAAGGAAACACATGTTGGATGAGTTGCTTCAGCTACTGCAATGGCCGAATGTTCTTTTGCTGGGCATGCAATGACGTACTTTGAGTAGGTGTCCACAAAGGTGATGATGTATTTGAACCCTTGGCTACCTTCCATTGGTCCCATTACGTCAACTGCAAGTAATTGCCATGGCTTAGAAGCATCTAATTTCCCAGATGGACCAGCTGTGCGGGTTCTATCTTTTCCTAACGCACACGCTTTGCAAGACTCAGTGATGCGTTTGGCAGTGACATAAGGTGACGGTGTCCAATAAACCTGTTGGAATGTGGTGATAAGTTTCCGTTGAGCCAGATGGATCCCATTGTCCATATGTATAGACTGCATGGTTGATAACACAGCCTGTGGAGTGATGACAATTTTTCCTTCCATTGTGAATGAATTATCACCGCGTCTGGTCAATTGGTTAAATATTTTGTGTGGCATCCAGTCTGGTTTTTCTTGCCGTTGATAAGCTTGCAAAAGGTCTTGTTGACTGTCATTCAACGAGTCTTGATGATGAATGGCAAGTATAGGGTGTGGCGTCTTGTCATGTTGAAGGTAAAGTTTGGAGCTATGCATGGGTAGACGAGAGAGAGCGTCTGCATTGGTGTGCAATTTACCAGGTCGATATACAATGTCCATATCAAATTCTTCTAGAGATTCTCTCCACCTTACTGTCATAGCATTCTTTGTGTCTGAATTGCGCAGCCATTGAAGGGCATGGTGGTCAGTGATTACGGTGACCTTGACTCCCGCCAGGTATATATCATGCCCAAACATTCTCGTTTAGTCACAGGATAATTGACTTCAGCCGGATTGAGAGTGCGGCTGGCACATGCAATTATATGTTCTTTACCATCTCTGGTTTGGCCCAATATGGCCCCAATACCAAATTGGGACACATCGGTATATAACCGGAAAGGTTTAGTGTAGTCCGGAAATGATACAACCGGAGATGCAACTAATTTGCTCTTGAGATCATTGAAGGCTTGGAGACGTAGATCTGTCCACTTGAATGGTTCTTCTTTCTTAGTGAGGTCATGTAAAGATTTGGCAATGGTGGCAAAAATGTTAACAAATCTTCTGTAGTACGAAGCTAACCCAAGAAAAGCACGTACACCTTTAACGTTAATAGGAGGGGTAATTTTACTGATGGCTTCTAGTTTGCTGGGGTCGGGTGCTATCCCTTCTTCTGATACGATATGCCCAAGAAAGTTAATTTTGTTTTAAGCTAGAGTGCATTTGGAGGGCTTAAGTTTCAGGCTAGCATCTCTGATTCTCTGGAATACTTGCTTTAACCTCTGCAAATGTTCGGCCCAGGTTTTTCCGAAAACAATAATGTCATCTAGGTAAGCAAGACAGGTTTCCCAGGTTAGTCCTTGCAATACCGATTGCATCAGCCTGGAGAATGTAGCTGGGCCATTGCATAAACCAAAGGGTAGTACCGTAAACTCGTACAAGCGACCTTGGCTGGTGGAGAATGCTGTCTTTTGCTGGTGTTCAGGTAATACCGGTACTTGCCAATAACCAGCTTGCAAGTCAAGAGTGGTGAACCATTTAGCTCCAAGCAAAGAGTCTAGAGAGTCGTCAATTCTGGGAAGTGGTGTGGCATCTTTGATGGTAAAGTCATATTAAGTTGTCGGTAGTCAATACAAAACCAGGTTGATCCGTCTTTTTTCCGGACCAGTACAACCGGAGACGACCAAGGGCTGGTAGATGATTTGACTACCCCTGTGGCGAGCATATCTTGAACTTGTTTCTCCTCTTCTTGTCATTTGATTGGGTTTTTTCTATGGATGGGCTGCTTGATTGGATGCCCTACCATGTGAATGGGGTGATGCAACATGTCTGTTTTCCCCATATCACGACTAGAAGTAGCGAAAATATCTTGATAAGAAATAAGGAGGTTTCTGAGGTCAGTTTGTTGATCAAAAGTGAGATTGGAGGGAATGTCAGGAAGGGATTCTTATATGGAGGAGAAGAATAAGTGGGAACAGAACATTCTTCTGAATACATTTCTAGTTCGCCAATGGCCAGTCCTTTTGGCAAGGTGACTGGTTTATCAGAGATGTTAGCAATTTTTATGCAATTTAATTGATGTGGTAGCAGGCTAGGAGCGGTTAGGCATACCCCATTGAAAGGGCTTTGGAGGTGTGGGGTCAAAAAGACATCTCCTTTTATGGTGGGGACTAATGGTACCCATTTTTCATGATGTGGAGGGACTGTGATGGTAGTGGAAATAATAGCTTGAGAGATGATATGAGGTTGGAGGGGGAGGGTTTGTTCAGTACTTTGGGTTGCAGCAGTGATGGGGAGAGAGGTAGGCAAAGTGTCTGATTTTAACTGCTTAATAGACTCAAGGCCGAGGACCCTCGGAGAGTGCTGAACGCATTACCGAGGTAATCCTATCGGGCATGGAAGCATACATTCCATTCTCTTTCTCTCAGACTAATGCTAAAAAATCTTGGTTTACTCACGCCTGTTCTACTGCTGTCCGCAATAAGGAGGAAGCATTCAAACGGTACCGACGCCTTAAAACTCAAGACTCTCATTCTTCATATGTTTCTGCCCGGAATCAAGCCAAATCTGTTCTTCGACTTGCCAAACACTCTTTCATCAATAATAAATGCACTGAACTATCCAACTCTAGCTCTTCCCAAGCTTTCTGGCATCTAGCCAAAAACCTCTCCAACAATTTATCTTCCTCGTCTTTCCCTCTCTGATGGCACAACCATCACTTTTTCCTCTGACAAAGCTAAACTCTTCGCTCAAACTTTTGCTAGAAACTCCACCTTGGATGATTCCGGTGCTATTCCTCCCTCTCCGCCCTCCTCTCTCTTACTTATGCCTAATATCCTAATCTCTTCTAAAGATGTACTTTCTACCCTCTCTGGGCTTAACACTAATAAGGCGTACGGTCCGGACGGTGTTCCTCCTGTTGTTCTCAAAAACTGTGCTTCCGTGCTGACTCCCTGCCTAGGCAAACTCTTTCGTCTCTGTCTATCCTCTAACGTCTTCCCTTCATGCTGGAAGTTTGCTCACATTCAACCTGTCCCAAAGAAGGGTGACCGTTCTCAACCCTCCAACTATCGTCCAATTGCTCTTATCTCTTGTCTTTCTAAAGTTTTTGAAACTATTCTTGCTTCCAAATTTCTTAAGCATTTCTCTTCTCATAATCTGCTCTCAGATCGCCAGTATGGCTTCCTTAAGGGTCGCTCTACTGGTGATCTTCTTTCATATCTTACTAACTCTTGGTCATCCTCCTTTCGGGACTTTGGTGAGACTTTTTCTATTGCACTAGACATATCGAAAGCCTTCGATAGAGTCTGGCATAAATCTTTAATTTCTAAACTACCCTCCTTCGGTTTCTATCCCTCCATCTGTGCCTTTGTCTCTAATTTCCTTTCCGGCCGTTCCATAGCTGCGGTTGTGGACGGCCATTGTTCACTTCCTCACCCTATAAACTCCGGTGTTCCTCAGGGCTCTGTCCTATCTCCTATTCTCTTTCTAATTTTTATAAATGATCTCCTTAACTGTACCTTAATTCCCATCCATTCATACGCAGACGACTCAACCTTACACTACTCCATTAGTTTTTCAGAACGCCCCAGCCAGCAATCCCTCAACGACAAACGTAATGAAGCCATAGAACTCTTAAATTCTGATCTAAATACTATTTCCAATTGGGGCAGAGAAAACCTTGTTAACTTTAATGCTTCCAAAACCCAATTTCTCCATCTATCTACCCGCCAGGATCTCCCAGCGGACTATCCCTTATTCTTCAACAATACAAAAATCAACCCTTCATCTTCTCTCAATATTCTTGGTGTCTCTTTTTCTTCTGCTCTCATTTGGAAGGACCATATAACCAGTCTTGCTAAGGCAGCCTCCCAGAAGCTGGGTGTGCTCAACCGCCTTAGGGGGTTCTTTTCCCCTGCACAGCTTCTTGTTCTGTACAGGGGCATAGTGCACCCTTTGTATTGAGTATTGTTCACATGTGTGGGGAGGTTCCTCTCACACCGCTCTCCTAGACAAAGTTGAAAGGAAGGCCTTTCGTATCATTAACTCCCGTCCACTCACCAACTCTCTGCAATCTCTCTCTCTCCGCCGCAATGTTGCATCTCTCTCGCTATTCTATCGCTACTATAATAATCAGTGTTCCTCAGAGCTATCCCAGTGCATACCACCTCCTTTACGTAGGGCACGTGGTACCCGTCTTGCAACTCAATCCCACCCCTACTCTGTGCAACTCTCCAACCCAAGAGTGAAACGTTACTCTCAAACTTTCTTCTACTCAACAGCTGAGCTCTGGAACTCTCTCCCAGAATCAGTCTTTCCCTCTTCCTATGACTTAAATTGCTTCAAACTCCGTGTGTCCAGGCATTTTGGCTCGAACGTCCCTTGATTTTGGCCCTGTCACTCTTTCAACTATGGGGGAGGCACTCTCTATAGGCAGTTATGCCTTTTGCCTCCCTCAATCACATAGAAAAAAAAAAAAAAAAAAAGGGAGGTTTGTGGTTTCTGTTTCATTTTTGAATGTGTATCAAAGGTTAAAGTTCGGTGCCTACACTTGATTGAGGCACCCAAAGATATCAGAAGATCGAGACCTAAATAACCATCGTATTTAGTCTCACTAGGATTATAAATCACAAAAGAATGACCCGGGAGCTGCGGGGAGACTCTTAAGAGTTCCCCCGGCGCACTGCGGGAAGACTCTTAAGAGTCAGAGAAAATAAAAATCAACTTTTGACATCGAAAAAAAAAAAAAAATTTATATTTTTTTTTTTTTATTTTTTTATTTTTTTTGGCCCCTGGGCCATGCAAAATCTCAGTCCTCTACCTCCCCTCCTTCCCCACTTTCCTCCTCTCCTTCAGTTATCACCTATTTTCCCTGTTATTCCCTTATTCTGAGGTATATTTTCGTGCTAACATTAGAAATCCGATTGGAGGGTGTGGTCATCACTGATAGCAAGCGAGTGCAAGAGAGAGAGAGAGAGTATCGATCGACTGTGTCTCAGTGGCCTTGGGGGAAATTGGCGGGAAAGCAGATTGCCTCACCCATACATTATACAACTCGCGGGCTATATCTCCGATTTTGACCATCCAAACGCTGTTTTCACTCGTTTTATTGTTGTTTCAGGTTAATACCTTTATAATCAACCCATAATAGGCGCATATGGATACATATTAATGCTATTAATGGCACAATGAATATTTTAGTGACGGAAACACCTCAAATACGTCAGCACAGGGGGACGTTTCCAATTACCCCCATGCGCACTTCAGAGGTTAACTCCGTGATTTGGGAGAGGGGTGTTTACATAGAGCGGAAGAGTTTGACCAAGATTGGGAATAACTTGAGCATTTGCATTTACGAGGATAATGGAGGAAGATTGCATCTGTCCAAAAAAAAAATTATGTTTTTGAACGAAAGGAAGGAACAGGCAAGATCGGGAAGCCCCCATATCTAGAAGAAGTCGAACTTTCACCCCATTCAGAGTGATTTTCCTGTACACCGGAGGACCATTATCCGATGTTTTATCATGAGCCCCCGCCATGATCACGACTATTTGTTTGGGGGGGGCAGCCTAAAAATCCAGTGGTTCTGGTTCTAGGGTTTCTGGCTGATATTGCTCAGCTCCTTCTTCTGCGACTTCTTCTTCTATTCCTGCCGTCCCGTCCTCGATCATGGTTGCAATCTGACGCGTCTTTATCCAGGAAATCTGTGCCCACCAACTTGGGGACCTTGTCCTCTTCTTCGTTAACTCATTGAACGATCTTTTTAAAGACCAAAGCATGCATGGGCCGGAGCATGGTTTCCAATCTGCTGGACGAATCCGGGCCCACTCTTCTGCTTTGTCTGCTACCCGAGGAGTTACTGGACCACTGATGGAGGCTGTGTTTGCAGTGGGGTGAGTGGTGACTTTGCTAATTACTGCAATTTTCGCTTGTTCCCTGGATTTTCTTAAAGCCATGATTCTTCTGATCACAGGCAGATCCGCGTCATATGTCGTTGGCTCGACTATCGAGAAGTGGTCGGCCACTGGGTCAGGTAGAATCCTCACCAACGTCTTGAATATTAACTTCTTCCTTTGTGCCGTGGCTTCTTCTGGGAACGCAGTTAACGCTATCTGTTGTAATGTCTCAACAGTACCGTCCAAGTCTCCTGAATATTTAACTTCATGAAACTTTTTGTCAGCTATGGTTTGTCCCAAAACTGGATTAATTGCGGTCTTTACGTATACCTCAAACTGCGCCCAGGTTAACCCAGGCATATTATCGTGCACATACCCTGACACTTTAATTGCATACATCCCTAGTTTTACCACAATAGTATGAATCTTGGAAGCGTTCTCGTTTCCAAACATAATATCCAGGACCGGTTTGACTATTTCCATAAATGTGTAGATATCATAATTCTCAGGCTTGAATGCCGGAATATCAAGAGACCTAATGGCTGCCATGATGAAATAATTTAAATACTTTAATTGAATACTAGAAATTTTTTTTACAGTAAGAACACTCGTGTTGATATGCCATATTGAGACACCGCTGCCGCCAGTGTTATGTCGGGTTATATTATTTATCATCCGTGATATAGTCTTTACTAAAATCCAATTATGGACTTATAGACCGTAAATATTCCCAACAGGGACACACCGAACACGTTCTTAATCTCACAATCAGTATTCAACTAGGTACTATAGAACTCAGTAACAACACATATGTAAATTATACACATAAGTTTATTCAAAGGCATGTGGTTTATAGAAGTATCTTTGACTCATTACTTAACTATTATGATCAACAGTAAGTAATGCATGTATTGAATTAGATCAAGGATAATCGATCTTTCAATTAATAATACAAGGTATAAACATAAAGTGGTAAAATGTAGTATATGAAATATGCAATCAAATATAATGAACACGTGACCTATAGCATCAACCTTTAATAATAATAATAACGTGAGTCCAGTGTCTAACGTGAACTATTCTTCAATAAACAAAAGATTAGAAAACTCTCTAAGTAGGAGAGTATAGATGAATTGAGAGTTAAAAGACAATTCCACGGGTGGCTGGTTCGAGTAATGTTCACGGAGTGAGGGCGCGCGCGCGAGCTAGGTAGACTCTCACGGCTAGTGCGACCTTTGACTAGGTAGCTACTCAGGTCATACAAGTTACTGCGCTGTTGGGAAATATAATTCTTATTTGTGTGACTACAAACTTAGTATCTGAGGTAATGCAGTGAATTTAATGGCAATGCGCTAATGAATTCTTTTTACAATTCAATATCTACTTAGCTTGAATTATGTAATTTATGATCTGAAATATATATTCTTCAATCGATTGTATGTAATAATTAACAACTCGGGACGAGGAATTCAGATTTACTATTTACTATACGATTATGAATGAACTATAGATGAATCTCTATTAATAGTAATTAAAGACAAAGTCTGATTAACAAAACTAACGTAGTTAACAGATGTCCTAGAAACGCTTAAATATGATTAGCGTAAAGGATAATTAAACACAATGTTAATTATAAAGAAAAGAGCGTACACGACAAAGTTGTACTTACTGAAATACTCACAATGGTATAAACAAGATATCTGAACGAGTTAACAGAGTCTTATGAAGAATTCACCTAATAAGCGGTGTATTCGAATGATAAATAATTAGATAATAGACTCTATGCCAGGCTAGAATTCCTAGATGAGAAGAATCAGAATTATCTACATCAGTAATCAAATGAACATCAAAAATAGTTCATATAATAATTACAATAACGCTTAAGTAAACGAGCGTAAAATTAGGATCTCGGGAAGCAAATATATATCAATAATTAATTATAAAACTTCTCAACGAGGGGGGACTGAGATAAATCAAAATGTGAAATTGAGCGTAGGTTCTAGGAAACAGGTTATTATTAGGAAGGGAATAAGTACACGAAATACACTTCGACCTCAACTTGTAACATACATAAAAGAATAACATATACAAGGAAAATCTGTGAGTACGTGGCTAGGTGAATTAATTAACACGAGTATGTAACGTATGCGCAAAACGTTATAGAAGAGTTACGGAGCAAAATGAATACTAGATCTTGGGCACAGATCTACACATGAATTAAGATAAGATTCAGAAGGATTAACACATACGCAATGAATAAGGATCTTGGACACAGATCTATATAGAATCGTAGCACTATAATAATCACAGATCTTACCTATACCTTGACAACAATAATCACAACATAAGATATTCAGAGACTCCTAGGGTAATATGGGAGGGTAGAGAGCAAGTCTGGCCGACGTGGAACGTAGGGCAGTGGAGCAGCACTTCAGGATGAACGGCATCTCACAATCAGGACTTCAGCGTCCAGACTTCAGCAAGTACTTCAGCATACTCTCAGGGCAGGGGGAAGGGCTAGGCAAGTCTCCACTGCTGATGGATATCCCGTTCTTTACAGAGTTAGGGGCATTACCTCAGTGAATGTTTGCATACATTCTCACTCATTCTTTGAGGTTATGTTGGACTTAATTCTTGCCTCTCACTTGCATGAGTTCAACGCAATAGGGATATTGTGAATATGTTGTGATCGAGTTGTAAGGTTTAATACTTATCGTAGACATACATAATGGCTGTTTATATTGGTACATGTATAATAGGTAGTTTATTTATGACTTAGGTTCTAGTTACTTAGCCTAATAATTGAGCAATCTTACTTATATGGATTATTCCATAATCCAAACTCCTAGACAAACTTTATTGTAGCTCGCCTATTAGTTGTTCTTCCGCGAGGATTATGATATCTCCAGGTTCGTCATAACTCGCCCTCCTGCCTAAATCCATTTATACCTGTAGACTTCCGGCCGGTGATGTTCTACTTACATAAGCATAGTTTCATTATACTGTATATACGGGGACTGAGGAAATGCTGTCTGGTGATTGGCGGGCACAGTTTGAAACCAGGGCTGTGATTGGTTTCCCGAATTTTCCTTTTCTTGGGGTAACTGCGTTATATGCTTGGGTGATGCCCTGTCCCATAGACAATGAGAAACTCCTGAAGGAAGGGGGTGCTCGGGTATATGTGTTGTTCTTCGTCGTCCCTGATTTCCTTGCTTCTTTTTCTTGTTGACTTGCAGACTAGCAATTCTGCAACTGTCTTTTAACCCCTCTTTCACCAATCCCGTCACTTCATATCTATTTATATATATATATATATATATATATATATATATATATATATATATATATATATATATATATATATATATATATATATATATATATATATATATATATATATATATATATATATATATATGGGGCATCGGATAGTGAGGGAGACCTGTACTAGAATATGTACCAGACCAAGTGAGTACGTATCTATAACAAGTAACTCATGATAGGCAATATTATAGTTTAGCTATGAGTGAAATTGACCATTGACAGCCAGAATAGAATACAATGCATCATTGTATAGTGGGGGCAGGGGGCTAGGAATCCTCTTCCCCTTGTATAATTCTCCTACTCGACGAGACAGAGAAACGGGCAAGGGAACGCGAAAGTGGTCCCGTACCCTGAGAATAGGAACTTTAAAGTTTGTTTCTGTTTGAGGTCTGTCTCGTGTCGGCCACCCCCAGCAATGGTGTATATGCCTGAGTATATACATACATACATACATATCTATATGTATATATATATATATATATATATATATATATATATATATATATATATATATATATATATATATAATTATATATATATATATTTTTTTTTTTTTTTTTTCCCCCCCGCTCTGATGGCACAACCAATAACTTCTTCCTCTGATAAAGCTGAACTCTTCACTCAAACCTTTGCTAGAAACTCCACCTTGGATGATTCCGGTGCTATTCCTCCCTCTCTACTGCCCACTCTCCTACGTATGCCTAATATCCTAATCTCTTCTAAAGATGTATTTTCTACCCTCTCTGGGCTCAATACTAAGAAGGCGTACGGTCCGGACGGTGTTCCTCCTGTTGTACTCAAAAACTGTGCTTCCGTGCTGACTCCCTGCCTAGGCAAACTCTTTCGTCTCTGTATCTCCTCTAACGTCTTCCCTTCATGCTGGAAGTTTGCTCTCATTCAACCTGTCCCAAAGAAGGGTGACTGCTCTCAACCCTCCAACTATCGTCCAATTCCTCTCATCTCTTGTATTTCTAAAGTTTTTGAAACTATTCTTGCTTCCAAATTTCTTAAGCATTTCTCTTCTCATAATCTGCTCTCAGATCGCCAGTATGGCTTCCTAAAGGGTCGTTCTACTGGTGATCTTAAAATGTTTCATATCTTACTAACTCTTGGTCATCCTCCTTTCGGGACTTCGGTGAGACCTTTTCTATTGCACTAGACATATCGAATGCCTTCGATAGAGTCTGGCACAAATCTTTAATATCTAAACTACCCTCCTTCGGTTTCTATCTCTCCATCTGTGCCTTTGTCTTTAATTTCCTTTCCGGCCATTCCATAGTTGCGGTTGTGGACGGCCATCGCTCACTTCCTCACACTATCAACTCCGGTGTTCCTCAGGGCTCTGTCCTATCTCCCATTTTCTTTCTAATTTTCATAAATGAACTTCTCAACTGTAGGCTACCTCCAGTCCCATCCATTCATACGCAATGACTTTACCTTACACTACTCAATTAGTTTTCCTGAACGCCCCAGCCAGTAATCCCTCAAAAACAAACGTAATGAAGCCATGCAACACTTATCTTCTGATCTAACTACTATTTCCAATTGGAGCAGAGAAAACCTTGTTGCCTTTAATGCTTCCAAAACCAAATTTCTTCATCTTACTACCCGTTCCGAACTCCCAGAGGACCATCCCTTACGCTTCAACAATACAAAAATAAATCCTTCATCTTCTCTCAATATTCTCGGTGTCTCTTTTTCTTCTGCTCTCACTTGGAAAGACCATATTACCAGTCTTGCTAAGGCAGCCTCCCAGAAGCTGGGTTTGCTCAACCACCTCAAGGGGTTCTTTACCCTTGCACAGCTTCTTGCTCTGTACAGGGGCACAGTGCGTCCTTGTATTGAGTATTGTTCACATGTGTGGGGAGGATCCTCTCACACCGCACTGCTAGACAAAGTAGAAAGGAAAGCCTTTTGTATCATTAATTCCCGCTACTTACCAACTCTCTGCAATCTCTCTCTCTCTTCGCCGCATTGTTGCATCTCTCTCGCTATTTTATCGCTACTATAATAATAAATGTTCCTCAGAGCTTTCCCAGTGTATACCACCTCCTCTACGTAGGGTACGTAGTACCCGTCTTGCAACACAATCCCACTCCTACTCTGTGCAACTCTTCAACCCAAGAGTGAAACGTTATTCTGTCTTTCTTCTATTCAACTGCTGAACTCTGGAACTCTCTCCAAGAATCAGTCTTCCCCTCTTCCTATGACTTAAATTGCTTCAAACTCTGTGTGTCCAGGCATTTTGGCTCGAACGTCCCTTGATTTTTGCCCTGTCACTCTTTCAACTCTGGGGGAGGCACTCAATACAGGCAGTTCTGCCTTTTGTCTCCCTCACTTACATAGAAGAAAAAAAAAAATATATATATATACCGGTATAATTATATATATTTATATATATATATATATATATATATATATATATACAGTATATATATATATATATATATATATATATATATATATATATATATATATATATATATATATATATATCTTAATAAATAAAGGTCAATGTTTGTCTGTTTGTCAGTTACCCGACTACCCGACCTTTGTTACTAAACTACTTCCACAGTTTTGGTGCCAGGTGGGAGTGTGGGGCACCGTTGGAAAGCCCAGGCTTGGGAGATGGTTTTAGGCGAGTTTAGTGGAAATCAGAGATCTTTTGTTTAATAAAATTTTCGGCAGAACTTATGTAGTATACGGGAGCGAAAAAAATGCGAAACAAAATGGCCGTTTGGGGCAGAAGGAGGCCTCCGATCGAAAAGGTGTATGGAACGAAAGTTTTTCGCAGCCCCCCAAAATGGGGGTACGGATGAGGTCAGATCCAAAATCGGAGGTCATTTAGCGGCCGAAATCGAGTTCGCCGTTTAATGAGGCACAGGGAGGTCGAGGCCGGTGATTATGGTAGTAGTAGTATTGTGATGATTGTGGTAGTAGTGATTGATGATGGTGATTATGGTAGTAGTAGTGGTGGTAGTAGTGATGGTGATTATGGTGATTACCCGGGCAACGCCGGGTACCCCTGCTAGTATATATATATATATATATATATATATATATATATATATATATATATATATATATATATATATATATATATATATATATATGTTTAGTATAAATATATACATATTTTTTTTATTTTTCCAGGAAAAACAAATCAACAGCCCCCAGCCAATGCTGTTTATTCCACGAATACATGCGTGGCAGACCATTTATACCTGTAGACGGATGTTCACAGAAGAACGAGACCAACGCCAGTTCCTTCTACTGTAATGTGAGTACGGTTAACGCTCAGGTTAGTTTTATCTTGGTGGAAATATACTGATATACAGTATAAGCATTTGCTTCCTCATTTCAGTGTAAATTTTTTCTAGAGATGTCTGGCCTCTATCCCGCCTGTGCCAGCTTGATAATTTTGACAACCAATCACTGTTTTTTCTAGTATTTGTCATTACTGCCTAGTACTAATCTACACAATGGAAGATCTATCTATCTATCTATTGCTGAACACCTTACTCCCCTCTATGAAGGTGACTAGACACAAAATGCCCCCAAGCGGACCTGTCCCCCATGAGAAGGACAAACCATGTCAGTTTATTGAACGACTTGCAGGATTTACCACTCAACTTAGGGCCTGTATGTATCTTTTTAACACTATTTTTTCAATTGTGGTGGTTGGCTAGTCTATCCACCAAGCTACTTTATCATTAGACGAGCAGTCAGAATTTGTATAATGTTGTTGTTGTTCCCCAGACTACCTGGCCGAACAGTCCCAAGGCCCCGAGCAAGGCTAACGCCATAACCGAGTGCCGCCACAGAACCCTCCCTGCCTACCACAATAAAGCCTGGGTGACCGAAGCCACTCGATGGCGGGGAGCTGAGGAGGGTGCGGAAACGCCCGGGAAACCAAATCCCCACCCAGGGCCCTGTGCCCTTCAGCAATTATGAAGAGAAAGTTGAGGGGCAAAGGAAAAATGTGACACTTTGACTTCCAATCTTGGTATAATTGGGAGGTCAATCCACGGAAAAGACGCCGTCACTTGAGATCTAGAAAATATATAAGTAAAAGGAACAGTCAGAGTAAGCTATGGGTATGGCAGAGATCACTCAGTTCTCACTCTGATAGACCAGCCCATCACCACATGACTAGAACCCAATCCTCTCAGTATCAGCTAGGAAAGGCCCTAGAAAGCTGCCTTTGGCGGGGGGATAGCTCCCCTATTTCAACCCCTTTCGGGGTTGGGCACCCGCCTTTCGAGGTTGGGCACCCACCTGTATAATGTTTACTACCCTAGACGTGTTGCTGACTAAAGCTGATGAGTCCCCTCCACATGTATTTTTATAAGGATGTCTCTCGTAGATGGGTTGCAGACCCAGGCTGATGACTCCCGTCCACATCATGAAAGATTTAAGTAGAATACAGTGTAAGAAAACAATAGTGGCCGTACTGAACATGTGAACACCTGTTTGCTTGTGGACTAGAAGTAGATAAGGTCGAAAGTGGTGGTGAGATAAGTGGGTAAACTGGTATTCCCCACCCGTCCTTCCCCACGCGCGCGGCTGGACTTGGGGTTTGCTGAGTACTGCCACTGTTCGGCAACATCATAAGGTATATCCCATACAAATTTGAGCCCTCTAGCTACCATAGGACAAGAATAAATAAGGTCGACAGTGCCGACGCAGGTGCTGCGGCGCTGGGGTTTAGCGTTACATACATTGCCGACGCATATGCTGTGGCGCTGGTGCCCAGTGGGTTAAGGATGCCATGGCGTCCATACGTGCACCAGGGCAAAAGTAGCTCAGGACGCCATGGCATCCATATGTGCGCAACAGGGTTAATTCCCCACAGGGCTCTCAAGGAGTGTAGAGGTATAGCTGCATAGGTAATATTCAGAAGCTGCCAGATCAGAGTTGCATATAATAAATAAAGATAGAAAGCTCGGGTGTGATATGCGCACTTTAGCCCGTCTCCAACTTAAGGGGGGAAGGGTTTATTTATTAGTCAATTTATTAATGTACAGTATTTATTATATATTTTAGTTTCCTCCAAAGACCTCATTCAAGTTTAAAAAATCATCCCCAAGATCCTCTTTCTAGATATATTTGTAAATTTGACCTGTAGAAAAATGTCCCTGCAAGGCCGATTCCTATAGTTTAAAAAAACTTTAGAGATACAAGAGATAAGAGCAATTGGACGATAGTTGGAGGGTTGAGAGCGGTTATCCTTCTTTGGGACAGGTTGAACGAGAGCAAACTTCCAGCAAAAAGGGAAGACGTTAGAGGAGAGACAGAGACGAAAGAGTTTGCCTAGGCAGGGGGGTCAGCACGGAAGCACAGTTTTTGAGTACAGATGATATACATTTTTACTTTGGCCCATGGACTATACATGTAGAATGTTTTAGTACATTTTCTTTCATTTTTATTTCCTGGGTAATTTGTATATGTATCCGCATGTTTCTCGCCATGCAATCAAATTTTATGCGGGCCATATCAGGCAAGGGAAGTGGTAATAAACAGGAATGCATGGAAAATGCTTGTAAATAGATGAGTGAAAACACGTGGTCATTTGAGGGAAGGGGTCGGGCGCAAGTTGGACTAGATAATAGTCCATCAGGCGCTTGGCCCGGGGAGACGATCTATATGAAGGGTGCACCTGGAAGTGTGGTGGGCGGGCTTGTGGCTTCGGCTTTGCTGCATGTCTGCCTGCTGAGATCGGAACCTCTCCGGGTGGTCGGGGGCCGGGGGAGTGCTGGAGGGACCTTGGTAACCCTGGTCTCTGGACCTTCTCCTGGATGACCTAGATGTGTGTGAATTTGTATTTTGTTTTTGTGTGTTCATTGTTTTCTGTTGTGTTGTCCCTATTTGGGTTCTGTCTTGAGTCAGCCACCCCCAGAAAAAATAAAAAGGAAAAGTGGGGAATGGGCATGAGTAAATACATACATACATACATGTATTCACTGTGGCCGACACTGGTGTTATGCCAAACAGTGCCCAGGTAAGACTCTAGTAGAGTCCCCTGTGGCACCTATCCACTCCTCACCAACCTAGGCAGTGCTATACCAAGACAGAGTCAATAGCAATGCTTTATTGTATAATAATGGCTGTTGGTCCACAAGTCTACCGCCGTCCCCCTTATAAGTCACCTTGTATGACACGCATGAAACATATTAATTTTTTCTTCCACCTAAAGATAAAGGCCCCGTTACCCCCTGGGGGTAATCTCTCATGTAAAAATCGTTCTTGTGACACTGCCAAAGTTGACACCTTCGGGCAAGTCATTAAACACAAGATAACTGTTGCTTAATACCCATACAAATTTCTCAATTTTGTACTTCTTCTTCAGCAGAGGTCCTTTTTATCCTAGTACAGCACTTCTTTCCATTATTTATCCAGTAACAATAGACATTAAATTGAATCCAGTTCAGTCACCCTATTCCCACATGGGTGTGCACCATTTTTTCTGTATTTCCTTACCATACTCCACTGCACACTGTCCACAGCTTACCCTACTGTACTGAAAATTATTTTGACAGAGAAGTTGCTATAACCAACCATCTTATTATCTGTATGATTAGGTTGGTCGTGAGGAGAGTGATGGCCAAACAGAGGTAATCCAACAACTGTCAGCGGTGGAGGGTTCCCGGCACACACTGGTGAAGGACATACATAAGTATCTAGACTGTGACCCGGAGGTTCTCTCACAGATGAAGGAGGCTTCTCTGGTCGCTTCTCTGGTCAGTACACAGACATGTTTTGGCATATTTCTGTTTAGTCCGTGGGCCTTATCCTAAAATTTCACGAATACTGGGTGTTGCAGAAATACTTTTCAACAAATTCACTTAGCCTACTCATATAGTGATGTACATTCTATGTGGTGGTTTTCTCTTCTATTATTGCAAAATTATATTTTGCTAAATTGTTATTTCCACATAATGATTTTGATAAGTTCCTTTGTCTTAGTGTCATCCTGTTTTGGTTAATTTATTTTGCAAGTTTTACATTATAATACACTTCAGAATGAATAGATCTAGTAATAAGAAATGTACGGTTCTATATGATGGTTTGAGAGAATTTGCATACTTAACGAGATATTACACAATTATAGAAATATCGTCTAATGATATATATATACCGAAAACTCGACCATGTGCAAATGGTAAATCCACTATAGCCATACAGACAATACTGTACAGTACCTTGGGATAAGAGCAGGGTGTATGCAATACAAATCCACACTGGTGAGAAACTGTGGCACCGAGGCCATGATGCTTCCAGGTAAATAAGAAACACACCAGGGATATTTGAACGTGTACGCCAGTCTCTGGTGCGCCATGTTCAAGCCTGTATTAAAGAGGGTGGGAGAAACTTCAAGCACCTGTTGTAAATTAAATTATACAAGTAAAGGATGTCAGACACTGGAAACAATTTACAACGTGGATTGTAGATACTAACCAGAAGAACCCATCAGCTTCCTTGTTATTGAAATACCTAAATTACTTGTTTGAAACTAAGAATCTAGCAGTGAACACACTTAGAAACCACCTGTCGGCAGTGAAGGAACCCTTTCTCACGCTTACCGGTCTATCCTTACCCCAGAAAGACGAACAAGGGTTTATGAGAGCTTGCTTCAAACTCAGAGCCCCAAATCGTCAATTACTTCCTCAATGGTCAATCTCGAAGGTCCTAACGTTATTACAGTCTAGGCCCTACTCGGTGAAACCAAACATAGAGAAGAAACTTAAGAAGTGTGTATTTCTGATGGCCCTAGTGACTGGCCATAGGGTCTCAGAATTGGCGGCCATGGCAAGGTCCCCAAACTGTCTACGGTTTGCCCCTAATAACGACTCTGTACATATTGCACCTGCACCAGATTTTATTGCAAAAAACGAGCACCAGGAACATATCTTTACACCTTTCTCCATTCCTGCCTTGAAAAGAGGAAAGATACACCATGCACTATGTCCTGTGAAAGCATTATATACCTACTTTAAATCTGTTATTCCTAGAAATAAGGAACATTTACGGGTTTCTCCAGATGGCTCAACAAGGTTGGGGAAAAAAGTTTTAGCATCCACGATAGTAGATGTAATTAAGGAGGCAGATCCCCAGGTGATTGCCAAAGCTCACGACGTCCGCAAGTGGGCCACTACCATTAGGTTCCTCAACAACTTTTCAGTAGAAGATATCTCTCAAACGGGTCTTTGGTCCTCGAGCAATACTTTCCTATCCAGATATTTGTCAGTACACCTGGAGAGACCTAATTTACCATGCATAGCTTTAAGGCAAGAACATACCCCTTGAGGGCATTAAGTAGACTGTTGTATCTGATTCAGCACTTGTATTACCAGTCCAACAGCATAAGAGAGAGTGTGCCCTGCCAGTCACTATACATGGAAAGAAAAGAGGGGGGCGTGTTGAAGTCTCATGACGAAAAGGCAGGTCACACAATCTGAAACATATAACAAGAATGTTATGACCACATGATATCTATTACATAGCAATACCTATGTTTATTGCAACTACATATGTTTAACATTATTTTGGATTTTACTCTAAATTGATGAGATAGATTACCAGTATGTATTCACATCTCAATAGTTCTGTTTCTATGAAATAAGGCTTCTTTTAATGGTACCCGCCTTATACTGTATATCTTTTTCTTACTGTTATACCTTTTATAAGTAAATACATGTCACAGTTCATATATTAGTTTTCAGTCTTCCTTTTAATTTGTTTTATAGCTAAAGAGCATCTGAAGGTCCCTCCACCGGTCGTGATATGCTAGGCTCTTACGTCATTGACGTAAGGAGCCACCAATAAATTACGGTTTTGACAACCCGTAAGGGAAGGAAGGAAAAACTACTATTTATTGGTGGCTCCTGAAGTCAATGACGAAATTGCCCTCCCTCCATCCCCTTCCCATTCACATGCTCAATTTGGTATATGCTTTAGAGGCCAGTTCAAGGTGGTTGCTAGACTACTCGGCCCACGGGACAGCTCGGCCAGGACAACTCGGCCAACGGCGAGACAGCTCGGCCCAGTAAAAACGAGACAGCTCGGCCCACGGCGAGACAGCTCGGCCCAGTAAAACCGAGACAGCTCGGCCCCGAGTTAATTGCGAGACAACTCGGCCTTTCACAACCTTTATTTGCTCTGTTGACCATATCAATCCATGATTTGTTTACAGATACACAGTTCGCTGCCATGTAACCTAAATCAGGATATTTTTTAGAGAATTTCCTCACAACATAGCCACCTACAGTATAATTATACAAGGCCTGTTCTTCTATAATTGTACTAGGTGATTTTGATGAATTGTTACATGCTCCTACGCAACTATTTTCACCTTCATGCAACTCATCAGACAGCTCATCAGTCATATTATCATGATCACTCCATATTTCGCTACTCTATTTGCAAAGTAACTGATTTCTATAAAAATGGGAAATATGCTAATCACCATCGGCTGAAAATTAAAATGGTTGTGATTTTTCCTATTAATGGGCGTGTTTTAGTCTGATCGTCATTATATATATATATATATATATATATATATATATATATATATATATATATATATATATATATATATATATATATATATATATATACCTATATATATATATATATATATATATATATATATATATATATATATATATATATATATATATATACACACACACAAGGTTAGATACAATCACGAATTTCAAGACTACAGGCTTTTTCACGGCTATATCACAAGGTTAGATACAATCACGAATTTCAAGACTACAGGCTTTTTCACGGCTATATCACAAGGTTAGATACAATCACGAATTTCAAGGCTACAGGTTTTTTCACGGCTATATTAAAAAAATTGACCCATAGCATAACATGGGGCCAAGCTGTCTCAAATAATAGGCCGAGCTGTCTCGCCGTCATGGCCGAGCTGTCTCAAATAATGGGCCGAGCTGTCTCGCCGTCGTGGCCGAGTTGTCCAAAAGTGGGCCGAGCTGTCCGAGTCGAGTTGTCCCATGGGCCGAGTCGTCCAGTCCCCGTTCAAGGTCAACTGGGATATCAGGGCATGCTCATGGGAACAGAGGAAGACCTGAATGCGCAAGTGGCGCGGTGTTCGAACTGTACTATTCCTTTTCCTTTTATTTTTCACTTTTCAGTGGCTCCGTCTCAATAACGTACCTTAGGAATGATTAAGGGGTACCCCGTAAGAAGATATTGGTTCTCGACCGTAGTGATCAGGATTAACCCGGGCTCAGAGGAGCCCGGAACGAGGCCATATTACCATAGGCTCTTACGTCATTGACTTCAGGAGCCACCAATAAATAGTAGTTTTTCCTTCCTTCCCTTACGGGTTGTCAAAACCGTATTAAATAATTAAGATGATGGTACTCTGATTGTTTTCATCCCCTAGACTTACCTATACTGTATAATTTAAAATGTGGCCAGCCCTATGAGAGTCTCTTATAGTGACTCAGTGGTCTGGTTAAACTAATGTAAAAACAAAATAATAAATACAAAAATAATTTAAAATGTGTAATAATCTCAGTAAGTATGCAAATTCTCTCAAACCATCATATAGAAAAGTACATTTATTATTGCTTGATCTATTCATTCTGAAATTTATGAAAGGTATTTCTGAAACACCCTGTATACCATGGTGAGGGATCCTCTTCTCTACTTAACTCCACTAAATAGATGCAGATACTCATTGACATACATATACTGTACATACATGTAGTACATAAACATATTTAAAGACCGAGTGCTCCACACAAAGTGCGGTTCCGGTCTCACGTCCTAATGGCGCTTCAGGCAACCCTGTTAAGAGCTGCCTCACTTGTCAGGTTCTTTTATTTAAGATCAGACCGCAAGGTCCGCTCCCACGTCTTTCTTGGTCCGCCCCTTGGTGCAGCTCCCTCCATATTCATGGACTTGCATCTTTTCACCCAGCTTAGTTCATCCATCCTCTCCACATGTCCAAACCATCCAAGTCTGCTAGTATGCATCTCATCACTGATACTCTTGATACACATCCTTCCCCTTGCATCCAAGTCTGCTAGTACGCATCTCATCACTGATACTCTTGATACACATCCTTCCCCTTAGCTGTTCACTTGATATTCTATCTTGCAGTTTGCCACCACACATCTCTCTCGCCATTCTCATCTCATTGTGTTCCATTCTGTTGATATCCGGTTTGACAGGCCATGTTTCTGAAGCATATGTCATTGCACTTGTAACGCATGAAGCGTATACCTTTCCTTTCAAGGGGAGAGGAAGTCTTCTCATGGTGAGTAGCGGCAACGGTTCTATAGACTTTCCCCAGCCGCATCTTATTCTGGCGATAGTGGCACCCTCAGCCCCACCACCAGAAAAGATGGTATCACCCAAGTAGCAAAACTTGTCCACCATCTCCAGTTCCTCATTGCCAAAGTTAACACTCTTGAGCCAGTTAAAAGTGATCACTTGAAGTACCATATAATTTACATTACAATATAAACAATGCTTAGTTTACAATCACACTTATTATGTCTGACAGATGATATCAATTTTTACTTTGGCCCATGGACTATACATGTAGAATGTTTTAGTACATTTTCTTTCATTTTTATTTCCTGGGTAATTTGTATATGTATCCGCATGTTTCTCGCCATGCAATCAAATTTTATGCGGGCCATATCAGGCAAGGGAAGTGGTAATAAACAGGAATGCATGGAAAATGCTTGTGAATAGATGAGTGAACACGTGATCATTTGAGGGAAGGGGTCGGGCGCAAGTTGGACTAGATAATAGTCCATCAGGCGCCTGGCCCGGGGAGACACCTGGAAGTGTGGTGGGCGGGCTTGTGGCTTCGGCTTTGCTGCATGTCTGCCTGCTGAGATCGGAACCTCTCCGGGTGGTCGGGGGCCGGGGGAGTGCTGGAGGGACCTTGGTAACCCTGGTCTCTGGATCTTCTCCTGGATGACCTAGATGTGTGTGAATTTGTATTTTGTTTTTGTGTGTTCATTGTTTTCTGTTGTGTTGTCCCTATTTGGGCTCTGTCTTGAGTCAGCCACCCCCAGAAAAAATAACAGGGAAAAGTGGGGAGTGGGCATGAGTAAATACATACATACATACATACATGTATTCACTGTGGCCGACACTGGTGTGGTGCCAAACAGTACCCAGGTAAGACACTAGTAGAGTCCCCTGTGGCACCTATCCACTCCTCACCAAGCTAGGCAATGCTATACCAAGACAGAGTCAATAGCAATGCTTTATTGTATAATAATGGCTGTTGGTCCACAAGTCTACCGCCACCCCCCCTATAAGTCACCTTGTATGACACACATGAAACATATTAATTTTTTCTTCCACCTAAAGATAAAGGCCCCATTACCCCCTGGGGGTAATCTCTCATGTAAAAATCGTTCTTGTGACACTGCCAAAGTTGACACCTTCGGGCAAGTCATTAAACACAAGATAACTGTTGCTTAACCTAACAAGTGCGCATGGGGGTAATTAGACACCTCTGCCTGTGCGCATGTATTTGAGGTGTTTCCGTCACTAAAATATTAATTTTACCATAAATAGCATTAATACTTATCCATACGCGCCTATTATGGGTTGATTATAAAGGTATTAACCTGAAACAACAATAAAACGAGTGAAAACAGCGTTTGGATGGTCAAAATCGGAGATATAGGCTGCGAGTTATAGAATGTATGGGTGAGGCAACCTGCTTTCCCGCCAATTTCCCCCAAGGCCACTGAGACACAGTCGATCGATACTCTCTCTCTCTCTCTTGCACTCGCTTGCTATCAGTGATGCCAACGCCCTGCTTGCAACTCGCTAATGTTAGCACAAAAATATACCTCAGAATAAGGGAATAACAGGAAAAATAGGTGATAACTGAAGGAGAGGAGGAAAGTGGGGAAGGAGGGGAGGTAGAGGAGTGATATTTTGCATGGCCCAGGGGCCAAAAAAAAAAAAAAATAATAAGATTTTTTTTTTTTCGATGTTTTAAGTTGATTTTTTTTTTCTCTGACTCTTAACCCTTAAAAAGCGGCTCACCACATAAGTCGTTTTTAATAAAGCTGGACTATAATAATATAATAATAATAATACTTTATTTCAGACTCACACAGTACAGAGGGGACCATACTGGGGTCCATATATACCTTACAGTAACATAAATATATATAAATATATATAAGCTACTGTACATAGGCTACATAAAATAAAAAGAAATTAAATAATACCCAGCTTGCTATCATGTAGTTCACAGCACTGCCTCAACCAAAAACAGTGGTCATCAAACTACTGTGTTACCAAAACCACTGTCCTAATTGTGTACAGTACCATGCCTCACATCATTTAGCTTCCGGTACAGTATGTTGCTACAGTACAGTATAGGAATATCGGTACTGTACTGCACTATGAGGATCAGTACCGGTATGCTAATTCTGTAGAGTAGCAGACCTGAAATCATTACTTAAGGTTAAATATAGAGCAACTTCCTCCAGTGTGCCTGGATCCTGGAGGTGTACACTATGCTTGGAGTTTGTAGCATTTTAATGATCCTGTTCTCAGAAGTGTTAAGGCGCTGAATGAATTTATATGTTAGCTTTCTAATGAGTGATTTGTAACAGTGTAAGTTCATATAGGCACATAGCGTACTTGTACTCTCATATTTTGAGAGCCCCAGAAACATTTTCATGATATTGTGATATGAGATACTTAGTCTATTCACTGTCATTTTCTTATAGTTCCACCATAGTTGTGCTGTATACATTGGTGAGCAGTAGGAGTTGAACAATGTTATTTTTGTATCCCATGTGCACATATGAAATTTTCTTAATATTGAATTTCCCTGCATGTAAAGTTGCCTTCGCTGACGACCCATATCCTCATCATCTGAGCGATCACATGAAATATAGTGTCCTAGATACTTTACTTTACTTACTTCTTCTATAATTTCTTCATACAAATGGAATTTAGGTAGCTTTGATTTCAATAGAAGGTTAGATTTAAATATTATGATATTGCTCTTTATAGGATTAAATTTGACTGAATGTTCGATTCCAAATTTTTCACATACTCTTAATAATTTACTCTTAATAACTATGTGGCGGCGCTCGACATAGGTCGAGTGGCAATTTCAGCACGTAATGTTGCTGAGAGAGAGAGACAAGTGGTGGCAGGAGACTAGCGAGCGTATGACTGCTCCAGACCACCGCGGCGAACCTACTGACACGAATCTCAGCTCCCTCCTCCCTCTCTCACTCGCTACATACTGAATTATATGGGGAAAGTACCGAATTACATGCTTTTTGCACTCGCGTTGCACGGTTATTGCAAGAAAACTATCCATCATACAAGGATCGTTATGGTGTCATTCGAAAGCTCTGTTTATGCCCTTTCAGGGATAGATACTTGTTTTACGTTCTGGGTCTTATTTAGGCATGAAAATGATCACGTAAACAGCCCTATTTTGGCTAAAAACACCCCGCTGGGCGGTACATATAAATAAACCGCATAGGCCGCTAAAGAAGGGTTAAGAGTCTTCCCGCAGTCCGCCGGAGGAACTCTTTAAGAGTCTCCCCGCAGTTCCTGGGTTAATACCCATACAAATTTCTCAATTTTGTACTTCTTCTTCAGCAGAGGTCCTTTTTATCCTAGTACAGCACTTCTTTCCATTATTTATCCAGTAACAATAGACATTAAATTGAATCCAGTTCAGTCACCCTATTCCCACATGGGTGTGCACCATTTTTTCTGTATTTCCTTACCATACTCCACTGCACACTGTCCACAGCTTACCCTACTGTACTGAAAATTATTTTGACAGAGAAGTTGCTATAACCAACCATCTTATTATCTGTATGATTAGGTTGGTCGTGAGGAGAGTGATGGCCAAACAGAGGTAATCCAACAACTGTCAGCGGTGGAGGGTTCCCGGCACACACTGGTGAAGGACATACATAAGTATCTAGACTGTGACCCGGAGGTTCTCTCACAGATGAAGGAGGCTTCTCTGGTCGCTTCTCTGGTTAGTACACAGACATGTTTTGGCATATTTCTGTTTAGTCCGTGGGCCTTATCCTAAAATTTCACGAATACTGGGTGTTGCAGAAATACTTTTCAACAAATTCACTTAGCCTACTCATATAGTGATGTACATTCTATGTGGTGGTTTTCTCTTCTATTATTGCAAAATTATATTTTGCTAAATTGTTATTTCCACATAATGATTTTGATAAGTTCCTTTGTCTTTGTGTCATCCTGTTTTGGTTAGTTTATTTTGCAAGTTTTACATTATAATACATTTCAGAATGAATAGATCTAGTAATAAGAAATGTACTGTTCTATATGATGGTTTGAGAGAATTTGCATACTTAACGAGATATTACACATTATAGAAATATCGTCTAATGATATATATACCGAAAACTCGACCATGTGCAAATGGTAAATCCACTATAGCCATACAGACAATACTGTACAGTACCTTGGGATAAGAGCAGGGTGTATGCAATACAAATCCACACCGGTGAGAAACTGTGGCACCGAGTACATGATGCTTCCAGGTAAATAAGAAACACACCAGGGATATTTGAACGTGTACGCCAGTCTCTGGTGCACCATGTCCAAGCCTGTATTAAAGAGGGCGGGAGAAACTTCAAGCACCTGTTGTAAATTAAATTATACAAGTAAAGGATGTCAGACAGTTAATGGCAAGATTAAATAATTAAGATGATGGTACTCTGATTGTTTTCATCCCCTAGACTTACCTATACTGTATAATTTAAAATGTGGCCAGCCCTATTAGAGTCTCTTATAGTGACTCAGTGGTCTGGTTAAACTAATGTAAAAACAAAATAATAAATATAAAAATAATTTAAAATGTGTAATAATCTCAGTAAGTATGCAAATTCTCTCAAACCATCATATAGAGAAGTACATTTATTATTGCTTGATCTATTCATTCTGAAATTTATGAAAGGTATTTCTGAAACACCCTGTATACCATGGTGAGGGATCCTCTTCTCTACTTAACTCCACTAAATAGATGCAGATACTCATTGACATACATATACTGTACATACATGTAGTACATAAACATATTTAAAGACTGAGTGCTCCACACAAAGTGCGGTTCTGGTCTCACATCCTAATGGCGCTTCAGGCAACCCTGTTAACCTAACAAGTGCTGAGTAACCTAACAACTCAGCTAGACCACCACACAGATCACTATTAGCCACACTCGACATTAGTAAAGCCTTTGATGCCATCCCCCGCCACAACCTAACAAACAAAATCTACAACACAAACATGCACAACAACACAAAAAGGTGGCTGGCCAACTTCCTAGCAGGCAGATGTGCACACGTATCTTTTGCCGGTCAATCATCTAAAATCAGAAACTTTCCAAACGGAGTCCCACAAGGATCCGTCCTATCGCCCGCACTCTTCAATCTGTACATGCACGATATAACTACACCCAATATGCCCCAAATAAACTTAGCCTCCTATGCAGATGACATAACACTCACATGCACACACCATGACCCAAAAAGAGCAACAGATCTCCTTCAACCCTATCTCAACACACTACATGGCTGGTGCACTACAAACAGACTTAATCTAGCCCCAGCCAAATCCACCGCAACCCTGCTCACAAGTTGGACAGGAGAACACGAATACATCCCTCAACTCACCATAAACAACACACCCCTAACACATACACACACACCCAAAATCCTAGGAGTAACATATGATACTCATATGACATTCAAACAGCACACCACAAACATTAAAAAGAAACTGACACCCAGACTTAACGCCCTCAGGTCACTTGCTCACACAAAATTTGGACACAACAAAGAAACTACCACCACAGTATATAAACAATACATAAGATCAGTGATGGAATACGCAAGCCCAGCCTGGGCTTCTAACTTAGCTGAAACACATCATAAGACCTTACAGACTATTCAAAACAAAGCCCTGAAGATCATTACAGGCTGCACAGCTACTTCACCCACAGATCACCTACATCAAGAAACCAAAATCCTCAAAGTCAAAGACCATCTGGACATGAGAGGCACTCAATTCCTGGCAGCAGCCTCTACGAACCAAGACCACCCACTAAACTACATGGCAACACACCCACAGATACCAAGAAATATCAAAAAAACACCCAGCACACGGTATCACACACAATTATTGTCCTCTCTCCCTCCCTGCCCACCCCGAACCAACTTCCAAAAGCACATCCATACTCATATCTCTCACCGATCCATCCACTCACTCACAGACAACACGCAGCTGCATGCACGACCTCCCGAAATCCATCCTTCCGAATCCTCCCTTCCTCGCGAGGACAGAGTCCACCTGGCCAGGCTGAGATGCGGACACCATCCAGCTCTCCTGAGCTATCAGAAGAGACTGGATGACTCCGTTGTCGACGCCTGCCCGGGATGTAACACAGCACCCCATACCATTAAACACATCATAGAAGACTGCATTTCACACAACCACTTACGCCAACAACACAATCTACACTCAATGAGAGGTCTGTGGGAAAGCCCGATCGTGGCCATGGCCTTTCTCAGGAACTCGGGGCTGTTCGGCCAGGCAGCTTAGGGAACAACAACAACAACAACAACCTAACAAGTGCGCATGGGGGTAATTAGACACCTCTCCCTGTGCGCATGTATTTGAGGTGTTTCCGTCACTAAAATATTCATTTTACCATAAATAGCATTAATACTTATCCATACGCGCCTATTATGGGTTGATTATAAAGGTATTAACCTGAAACAACAATAAAACGAGTGAAAACAGCGTTTGGATGGTCAAAATCGGAGATATAGCCCGCGAGTTGTATAATGTATGGGTGAGGCAAGCTGCTTTCCCGCCAATTTCCCCCAAGGCCACTGAGACACAGTCGATCGATACTCTCTCTCTCTTGCACTCGCTTGCTATCAGTGATGACAACGCCCTGCTTGCAACTCGCTAATGTTAGCACGAAAATATACCTCAGAATAAGGGAATAACAGGGAAAATAGGTGATAACTGAAGGAGAGGAGGAAAGTGGGGAAGGAGGGGAGGTAGAGGACTGAGATTTTGCATGGCCCAGGGGCCAAAACAAAAAAATTTATGTTTTAAGTTGATTTTTTTTTCTTTGACTCTTAACCCTTAATTAGCGGCGAGCAACATAAGTCGAGTTAAATAAAGCTGGACTATGTGGCGGCGCTCGACATAGGTCGAGTGGCAATTTCAGCACGTAATGTGGCTGAGAGAGAGACAAGTGGTGGCAGGAGACTAGCGAGCGTATGACTGCTCCAGACCACCGCGGCGAACCTACTGACACAAATCTCAGCTCCCTCCTCCCTCTCTCACTCGCTACATACTCAATTATGTACTGAAAGTACCGAATTACCTGCTTTTTGCACTCGCGTTGCACGGTTATTGCAAGAAAACTATCCATCATACAAGGATCGTTATGGTGTCATTCGAAAGCTCTGTTTATGCCCTTTCAGGGATAGGTACTTGTTTACGTTCTGGGTCTTATTTAGGCATGAAAATGATCACGTAAACAGCCCTATTTTGGCTAAAAACACCCCGCTGTGCGGTACACATAAATAAACCGCATAGGCCGCTCGTAAGGTGTTACCGGGAGCTGCGGGGAGACTCTTAAGAGTTCCCCCGGCGCACTGCGGGGAGACTCTTAAGAGTCAGAGAAAACAAAAATCAACTTTGACATCGAAAAAAAAAAAAAATTTATATTTTTTTTTTTATTTTATTTTTTTTTGTTGGCCCCTGGGCCATGCAAAATCTCAGTCCTCTACCTCCCTCCTTCCCCACTTTCCTCCTCTCCTTCAGTTATCACCTATTTCCCTGTTATTCCCTTATTCTGAGGTATATTTTCGTGCTAACATTAGAAATCCGATTGGAGGGTGTGGTCATCACTGATAGCAAGCGAGTGCAAGAGAGAGAGAGAGAGTATCGATCGACTGTGTCTCAGTGGCCTTGGGGAAAATTGGCGGGAAAGCAGATTGCCTCACCCATACATTATACAACTCGCGGGCTATATCTCCGATTTTGACCATCCAAACGCTGTTTTCACTCGTTTTATTGTTGTTTCAGGTTAATACCTTTATAATCAACCCATAATAGGCGCATATGGATAAGTATTAATGCTATTAATGGCACAATGAATATTTTAGTGACGGAAACACCTCAAATACGTCAGTACAGGGGGACGTTTCCAATTACCCCCATGCGCACTTCAGAGGTTAAGAGTCTTCCCGCAGTCCGCCGGGGGAACTCTTCAGAGTCTCCCCTCAGTTCCCAGGTTAAGAGCTGCCTCACTTGTCAGGTTCTTTTATTTAAGATCAGACCGCAAGGTCCGCTCCCACGTCTTTCTTGGTCCGCCCCTTGGTGCAGCTCCCTCCATATTCATGGACTTGCATCTTTTCACCCAGCTTAGTTCATCCATCCTCTCCACATGTCCAAACCATCCAAGTCTGCTAGTACGCATCTCATCACTGATACTCTTGATACACATCCTTCCCCTTGCATTCAAGTCTGCTAGTAGGCTACGCATCTCATCACTGATACTCTTGATACACATCCTTCCCCTTAGCTCTTCACTTGATATTCTATCTTGCAGTTTGGCACCACACATCCCTCTCGCCATTCTCATCTCATTGTGTTCCATTCTGTTGATATCCGGTTTGACAGGCCATATTTCTGAAGCATATGTCATTGCGCTTGTAACGCATGAAGCGTATACCTTTCCTTTCAAGGGGAGAGGAAGTCTTCTCATGGTGAGTAGCGGCAACGGTTCTATAGACTTTCCCCAGCCGCATCTTATTCTGGCGATAGTGGCACCCTCAGCCCCACCACCAGCAAAGATGGTATCACCCAAGTAGCAAAACTTGTCCACCATCTCCAGTTCCTCATTGCCAAAGTTAACACTCTTGAGCCAGTTAAAAGTGATCACTTGAAGTACCATATAATTTACATTACAATATAAACAATGCTTAGTTTACAATCACACTTATTATGTCTGACAGATGATATCAATTTTTACTTTGGCCCATGGACTATACATGTAGAATGTTTTAGTACATTTTCTTTCATTTTTATTTCCTGGGTAATTTGTATATGTATCCGCATGTTTCTCGCCATGCAATCAAATTTTATGCGGGCCATATCAGGCAAGGGAAGTGGTAATAAACAGGAATGCATGGAAAATGCTTGTGAATAGATGAGTGAACACGTGGTCATTTGAGGGAAGGGGTCGGGCGCAAGTTGGACTAGATAATAGTCCATCAGGTGCCTGGCCCGGGGAGACGATCTATATGAAGGGTGCACCTGGAAGTGTGGTGGGCGGGCTTTTGGCTTCGGCTTTGCTGCATGTCTGCCTGCTGAGATCGGAACCTCTCCGGGTGGTCGGGGGCCGGGGGAGTGCTGGAGGGACCTTGGTAACCCTGGTCTCTGGACCTTCTCCTGGATGACCTAGATGTGTGTGAATTTGTATTTTGTTTTTGTGTGTTCATTGTTTTCTGTTGTGTTGTCCCTATTTGGGCTCTGTTTTGAGTCAGCCACCCCCAGAAAAAAATAAAAAGGAAAAGTGGGGAATGGGCATGAGTAAATACATACATACATACATGTATTCACTGTGGCCGACACTGGTGTTGTGCCAAACAGTGCCCAGGTAAGACTCTAGTAGAGTCCCCTGTGGCACCTATCCACTCCTCACCAACCTAGGCAGTGCTATACCAAGACAGAGTCAATAGCAATGCTTTATTGTGTAATAATGGCTGTTGGTCCACAAGTCTACTGCCATCCCCCCTATAAGTCACCTTGTATGACACGCATGAAACATATTAATTTTTTCTTCCACCTAAAGATAAATGCCCCGTTACCCCCTGGGGGTAATCTCTCATGTAAAAATCGTTCTTGTGACACTGCCAAAGTTGACACCTTCGGGCAAGTCATTAAACACAAGATAACTGTTGCTTAATACCCATACAAATTTCTCAATTTTGTACTTCTTCTTCAGCAGAGGTCCTTTTTATCCTAGTACAGCACTTCTTTGTATTATTTATCCAGTAACAATAGACATTAAATTGAATCCAGTTCAGTCACCCTATTCCCACATGGGTGTGCACCATTTTTTCTGTATTTCCTTACCATACTCCACTGCACACTGTCCACAGCTTACCCTACTGTACTGAAAAGTATTTTGACAGAGAAGTTGCTATAACCAACCATCTTATTATCTGTCTGATTAGGTTGGTCGCGAGGAGAGTGATGGCCAAACAGAGGTAATCCAACAACTGTCAGCGGTGGAGGGTTCCCGGCACACACTGGTGAAGGACATACATAAGTATCTAGACTGTGACCCGGAGGTTCTCTCACAGATGAAGGAGGCTTCTCTGGTCAGTACACAGACATGTTTTGGCATATTTCTGTTTAGTCCGTGGGCCTTATCCTAAAATTTCACGAATACTGGGTGTTGCAGAAATACCTTTCAACAAAATTAATTCACTTAGCCTACTCATATAGTGATGTACATTCTATGTGGTGGTTTTCTCTTCTATTATTGCAAAATTATATTTTGCTAAATTGTTATTTCCACATAATGATTTTGATAAGTTCCTTTGTCTTTGTGTCATCCTGTTTTGGTTAGTTTATTTTGCAAGTTTTACATTATAATACATTTCAGAATGAATAGATCTAGTAATAAGAAATGTACTGTTCTATATGATGGTTTGAGAGAATTTGCATACTTAACGAGATATTACACATTATAGAAATATCGTCTAATGATATATATACCGAAAACTCGACCATGTGCAAATGGTAAATCCACTATAGCCATACAGACAATACTGTACAGTACCTTGGGATAAGAGCAGGGTGTATGCAATACAAATCCACACCGGTGAGAAACTGTGGCACCGAGTACATGATGCTTCCAGGTAAATAAGAAACACACCAGGGATATTTGAACGTGTACGCCAGTCTCTGGTGCGCCATGTCCAAGCCTGTATTAAAGAGGGGGAGAAACTTCAAGCACCTGTTGTAAATTAAATTATACAAGTAAAGGATGTCAGACAGTTATAATGGCAACATTAAATAATTAAGATGATGGTACTCTGATTGTTTTCATCCCCTAGACTTACCTATACTGTATAATTTAAAATGTGGCCAGCCCTATGAGAGTCTCTTATAGTGACTCAGTGGTCTGGTTAAACTAATGTAAAAACAAAATAATAAATACAAAAATAATTTAAAATGTGTAATAATCTCAGTAAGTATGCAAATTCTCTCAAACCATCATATAGAAAAGTACATTTATTATTGCTTGATCTATTCATTCTGAAATTTATGAAAGGTATTTCTGAAACACCCTGTATACCATGGTGAGGGATCCTCTTCTCTACTGAACTCCACTAAATAGATGCAGATACTCATTGACATACATATACTGTACATACATGTAGTACATAAACATATTTAAAGACTGAGTGCTCCACACAAAGTGCGGTTCCGGTCTCACGTCCTAATGGCGCTTCAGGCAACCCTGTTAAGAGCTGCCTCACTTGTCAGGTTCTTTTATTTAAGATCAGACCGCAAGGTCCGCTCCCACGTCTTTCTTGGTCCGCCCCTTGGTGCAGCTCCCTCCATATTCATGGACTTGCATCTTTTCACCCAGCTTAGTTCATCCATCCTCTCCACATGTCCAAACCATCCAAGTCTGCTAGTACGCATCTCATCACTGATACTCTTGATACACATCCTTCCCCTTGCATCCAAGTCTGCTAGTACGCATCTCATCACTGATACTCTTGATACACATCCTTCCCCTTAGCTGTTCACTTGATATTCTATCTTGCAGTTTGGCACCACACATCTCTCTCGCCATTCTCATCTCATTGTGTTCCATTCTGTTGATATCCGGTTTGACAGGCCATGTTTCTGAAGCATATGTCATTGCGCTTGTAACGCATGAAGCGTATACCTTTCCTTTCAAGGGGAGAGGAAGTCTTCTCATGGTGAGTAGCGGCAACGGTTCTATAGACTTTCCCCAGCCGCATCTTATTCTGGCGATAGTGGCACCCTCAGCCCCACCACCAGAAAAGATGGTATCACCCAAGTAGCAAAACTTGTCCACCATCTCCAGTTCCTCATTGCCAAAGTTAACACTCTTGAGCCAGTTAAAAGTGATCACTTGAAGTACCATATAATTTACATTACAATATAAACAATGCTTAGTTTACAATCACACTTATTATGTCTGACAGATGATATCAATTTTTACTTTGGCCCATGGACTATACATGTAGAATGTTTTAGTACATTTTCTTTCATTTTTATTTCCTGGGTAATTTGTATATGTATCCGCATGTTTCTCGCCATGCAATCAAATTTTATGCGGGCCATATCAGGCAAGGGAAGTGGTAATAAACAGGAATGCATGGAAAATGCTTGTGAATAGATGAGTGAACACGTGATCATTTGAGGGAAGGGGTCGGGCGCAAGTTGGACTAGATAATAGTCCATCAGGCGCCTGGCCCAGGGAGACACCTGGAAGTGTGGTGGGCGGGCTTGTGGCTTCGGCTTTGCTGCATGTCTGCCTGCTGAGATCGGAACCTCTCCGGGTGGTCGGGGGCCGGGGGAGTGCTGGAGGGACCTTGGTAACCCTGGTCTCTGGACCTTCTCCTGGATGACCTAGATGTGTGTGAATTTGTATTTTGTTTTTGTGTGTTCATTGTTTTCTGTTGTGTTGTCCCTATTTGGGCTCTGTCTTGAGTCAGCCACCCCGAGAAAAAATAAAAAGGAAAAGTGGGGAGTGGGCATGAGTAAATACATACATACATACATACATGTATTCACTGTGGCCGACACTGGTGTGGTGCCAAACAGTACCCAGGTAAGACACTAGTAGAGTCCCCTGTGGCACCTATCCACTCCTCACCAAGCTAGGCAGTGCTATACCAAGACAGAGTCAATAGCAATGCTTTATTGTATAATAATGGCTGTTGGTCCACAAGTCTACCGCCACCCCCCCTATAAGTCACCTTGTATGACACACATGAAACATATTAATTTTTTCTTCCACCTAAAGATAAAGGCCCCATTACCCCCTGGGGGTAATCTCTCATGTAAAAATCGTTCTTGTGACACTGCCAAAGTTGACACCTTCGGGCAAGTCATTAAACACAAGATAACTGTTGCTTAACCTAACAAGTGCGCATGGGGGTAATTAGACACCTCTGCCTGTGCGCATGTATTTGAGGTGTTTCCGTCACTAAAATATTAATTTTACCATAAATAGCATTAATACTTATCCATACGCGCCTATTATGGGTTGATTATAAAGGTATTAACCTGAAACAACAATAAAACGAGTGAAAACAGCGTTTGGATGGTCAAAATCGGAGATATAGGCCGCGAGTTATAGAATGTATGGGTGAGGCAACCTGCTTTCCCGCCAATTTCCCCCAAGGCCACTGAGACACAGTCTATCGATACTCTCTCTCTCTCTCTTGCACTCGCTTGCTATCAGTGATGCCAACGCCCTGCTTGCAACTCGCTAATGTTAGCACAAAAATATACCTCAGAATAAGGGAATAACAGGAAAAATAGGTGATAACTGAAGGAGAGGAGGAAAGTGGGGAAGGAGGGGAGGTAGAGGAGTGATATTTTGCATGGCCCAGGGGCCAAAAAAAAAAAAAATAATAATAAGATTTTTTTTTTTTTCGATGTTTTAAGTTGATTTTTTTTTTCTCTGACTTAACCCTTAAAAAGCGGCTCACCACATAAGTCGTTTTTAATAAAGCTGGACTATGTGGCGGCGCTCGACATAGGTCGAGTGGCAATTTCAGCACGTAATGTTGCTGAGAGAGAGAGACAAGTGGTGGCAGGAGACTAGCGAGCGTATGACTGCTCCAGATCACCGCGGTGAACCTACTGACACGAATCTCAGCTCCCTCCTCCCTCTCTCACTCGCTACATACTGAATTATATGGGGAAAGTACCGAATTACATGCTTTTTGCACTCGCGTTGCACGGTTATTGCAAGAAAACTATCCATCATACAAGGATCGTTATGGTGTCATTCGAAAGCTCTGTTTATGCCCTTTCAGGGATAGATACTTGTTTTACGTTCTGGGTCTTATTTAGGCATGAAAATGATCACGTAAACAGCCCTATTTTGGCTAAAAACACCCCGCTGGGCGGTACATATAAATAAACCGCATAGGCCGCTAAAGAAGGGTTAAGAGTCTTCCCGCAGTCCGCCGGAGGAACTCTTTAAGAGTCTCCCCGCAGTTCCTGGGTTAATACCCATACAAATTTCTCAATTTTGTACTTCTTCTTCAGCAGAGGTCCTTTTTATCCTAGTACAGCACTTCTTTCCATTATTTATCCAGTAACAATAGACATTAAATTGAATCCAGTTCAGTCACCCTATTCCCACATGGGTGTGCACCATTTTTTCTGTATTTCCTTACCATACTCCACTGCACACTGTCCACAGCTTACCATACTGTACTGAAAATTATTTTGACAGAGAAGTTGCTATAACCAACCATCTTATTATCTGTATGATTAGGTTGGTCGTGAGGAGAGTGATGGCCAAACAGAGGTAATCCAACAACTGTCAGTGGTGGAGGGTTCCCGGCACACACTGGTGAAGGACATACATAAGTATCTAGACTGTGACCCGGAGGTTCTCTCACAGATGAAGGAGGCTTCTCTGGTCGCTTCTCTGGTTAGTACACAGACATGTTTTGGCATATTTCTGTTTAGTCCGTGGGCCTTATCCTAAAATTTCACGAATACTGGGTGTTGCAGAAATACTTTTCAACAAATTCACTTAGCCTACTCATATAGTGATGTACATTCTATGTGGTGGTTTTCTCTTCTATTATTGCAAAATTATATTTTGCTAAATTGTTATTTCCACATAATGATTTTGATAAGTTCCTTTGTCTTTGTGTCATCCTGTTTTGGTTAGTTTATTTTGCAAGTTTTACATTATAATACATTTCAGAATGAATAGATCTAGTAATAAGAAATGTACTGTTCTATATGATGGTTTGAGAGAATTTGCATACTTAACGAGATATTACACATTATAGAAATATCGTCTAATGATATATATACCGAAAACTCGACCATGTGCAAATGGTAAATCCACTATAGCCATACAGACAATACTGTACAGTACCTTGGGATAAGAGCAGGGTGTATGCAATACAAATCCACACCGGTGAGAAACTGTGGCACCGAGTACATGATGCTTCCAGGTAAATAAGAAACACACCATGGATATTTGAACGTGTACGCCAGTCTCTGGTGCACCATGTCCAAGCCTGTATTAAAGAGGGTGGGAGAAACTTCAAGCACCTGTTGTAAATTAAATTATACAAGTAAAGGATGTCAGACAGTTAATGGCAAGATTAAATAATTAAGATGATGGTACTCTGATTGTTTTCATCCCCTAGACTTACCTATACTGTATAATTTAAAATGTGGCCAGCCCTATTAGAGTCTCTTATAGTGACTCAGTGGTCTGGTTAAACTAATGTAAAAACAAAATAATAAATATAAAAATAATTTAAAATGTGTAATAATCTCAGTAAGTATGCAAATTCTCTCAAACCATCATATAGAGAAGTACATTTATTATTGCTTGATCTATTCATTCTGAAATTTATGAAAGGTATTTCTGAAACACCCTGTATACCATGGTGAGGGATCCTCTTCTCTACTTAACTCCACTAAATAGATGCAGATACTCATTGACATACATATACTGTACATACATGTAGTACATAAACATATTTAAAGACTGAGTGCTCCACACAAAGTGCGGTTCTGGTCTCACGTCCTAATGGCGCTTCAGGCAACCCTGTTAACCTAACAAGTGCTGAGTAACCTAACAACTCAGCTAGACCACCACACAGATCACTATTAGCCACACTCGACATTAGTAAAGCCTTTGATGCCATCCCCCGCCACAACCTAACAAACAAAATCTACAACACAAACATGCACAACAACACAAAAAGGTGGCTGGCCAACTTCCTAGCAGGCAGATGTGCACACGTATCTTTTGCCGGTCAATCATCTAAAATCAGAAACTTTCCAAACGGAGTCCCACAAGGATCCGTCCTATCGCCCGCACTCTTCAATCTGTACATGCACGATATAACTACACTCAATACGCCCCAAATAAACTTAGCCTCCTATGCAGATGACATAACACTCACATGCACACACCATGACGAAGAACGGCTGAAATTTGTAGAGCTACGACGCAAAGCCAAAAAGTTAATTAAGCAAAGTAAAAAGACCTTAGAGTTACATATTGCGAATCAAAGTAAAACAAACCCGAAAGAATTCTATAGTTATATCAGAAAGAAAAAAGTCGTTACTTCAACTGTTGGACCGTTAGTCGATGAAAATGGAGAATACACCAAAGACGAAGAACAAATGAGTAATGCCCTCAATACCTTCTTTGCATCAGTTTTTACAACAGAAGACCTCAGTGGTATCCCTACACCATCGCCGATTCAGATTGATAATTCAGATGTTCTAAGCAATATCACCGTTACAGAGAGAGAAGTATTGAATTGTTTAGATAAACTCAAGGTAAATAAAACGCCTGGACCTGATACAATCTCGCCTAGAGTTCTAAAGGAAGCTAAGGATGAGCTCTCTAAACCACTGACATTACTATTCAATAAATCCTTGCAGTCTGGAACTATGCCCGATCAGTGGAAGCTAGCCAACGTAACACCGATATTCAAAAAAGGCAGCAAATCCCTACCCAGTAACTATCGTCCAATTAGCTTAACCTCAGTTGTATGTAAAATGCTAGAAACAGTCATACGAGACAGACTCGTAAATCACTTAGAGGAAAATAACATACTTAAAGATACTCAACACACTCAACACGGCTTTCGTAAAAAACGTTCCTGTTTAACAAACCTCTTAGACTTCTTCCACGATATCCTCAACCTCTACGATGAGAGTAAAGCTGTAGATATTATATACCTTGATTTTCAAAAGGCCTTTGACAAAGTTCCCCACAAACGTTTACTGCTAAAACTAAAAGCGCATGGAATACAAGACGGTGTGTTGAAATGGATAGAAAATTGGCTCAGCGACAGAAAGCAAAGAGTAGTCATAAACGGTAAGGCATCAAAATGGACCAATGTAAGTAGCGGGGTACCCCAGGGATCGGTACTAGGACCAATTCTCTTTCTAATTTACATCAACGACATAGATGAGGGTCTCACCTGTACAATCTCAAAATTTGCTGACGATACAAAAATTGCAAATAGCGTACTCTCAAAAGAACAAGTTGACGATATACAACACAATCTAGATAAATTGTCATGTTGGGCCCAAATTTGGCAAATGAGTTTCAATGCGGATAAATGTAAAGTACTACATATCGGATACCTAAATGAGAAAGCAAACTATTCGATGAATGGCACTCAGCTTAAGAATGTAAACAGAGAAACCGATCTGGGAGTAACAATATCGAGTAACCTAAAACCGAGTCAACAATGTTCAGAAGTTGTTAAGAAGGCAAACAAAATAATTGGCTTTATAGGCAGGTCATTTGAGCATAAATCCAAAGAAGTTATCCTAACCCTTTACAATTCATTAGTCCGCCCTCTTCTCGAATACTGCGTTCAATCCTGGTGCCCTTATTACCAAAAAGATATAAACAAGCTAGAACGAGTTCAACGTAGAGTTACCAAAATGATACCTAGCCTAAAGAACAAACCATACGAAGAGCGTCTTAGAGAATTAAATCTATTTCCTTTAACCCAGCGCAGATTAAGAGGTGACTTAATTCAAGTGTTCAAAATCATCAAAGGCATCGACAATATGAACTGTAGTAAGTACTTCACTATCGACCAATCTAATTACACGCGGGGAAACGGTTGCAAAATTATTGGTAAATCTTTTAACTCACACGAATCTAAGAATTTCTTCTTCAATCGAGTTGTCAACTTGTGGAATGGGCTTCCCCGAAAAGTTATAGACTGCATCACCGTTGATTCATATAAACTCCGCCTAGACAAATATCTCGCATCAAACCCGCGACTGACTGCGTTTGTAAATGAATAACTTTATTTTATCCCCCCCTCAGTTACTAACCCATCTGTCCCCTACTAACTTCCTAATCCTGCCACAGACATTAGTGCCAGGGCAGTAATTCCCTTTCCAATGTTCCCTTACCCACTCTAAACCACTGTTTGGACACTTGATCCTCAGTGTTTTGGAGGACAAGCAACCTAGAAGGGTCACTAGATCTGTTGTTGCTTGATTTCCTTTGTACTCCTTTGTACTCCTTTGTACTCCTTTGTACCATGACCCAAAAAGAGCAACAGATCTCCTTCAACCCTATCTCAACACACTACATGGCTGGTGCACTACAAACAGACTTAATCTAGCCCCAGCCAAATCCACCGCAACCCTGCTCACAAGTTGGACAGGAGAACACGAATACATCCCTCAACTCACCATAAACAACACACCCCTAACACATACACACACACCCAAAATCCTAGGAGTAACATATGATACTCATATGACATTCAAACAGCACACCACAAACATTAAAAAGAAACTGACACCCAGACTTAACGCCCTCAGGTCACTTGCTCACACAAAATTTGGACACAACAAAGAAACTACCACCACAGTATATAAACAATACATAAGATCAGTGATGGAATACGCAAGCCCAGCCTGGGCTTCTAACTTACCTAACACACATCATAAGACCTTACAGACTATTCAAAACAAAGCCCTGAAGATCATTACAGGCTGCACAGCTACTTCACCCACAGATCACCTACATCAAGAAACCAAAATCCTCAAAGTCAAAGACCATCTGGACATGAGAGGCACTCAATTCCTGGCAGCAGCCTCTACGAACCAAGACCACCCACTAAACTACATGGCAACACACCCACAGATACCAAGAAATATCAAAACAACACCCAGCACACGGTATCACACACAATTATTGTCCTCTCTCCCTCCCTGCCCACCCCGAACCAACTTCCAAAAGCACATCCATACTCATATCTCTCACCGATCCATCCACTCACTCACAGACAACACGCAGCTGCATGCACGACCTCCCGAAATCCATCCTTCCGAATCCTCCCTTCCTCGCGAGGACAGAGTCCACCTGGCCAGGCTGAGATGCGGACACCATCCAGCTCTCCTGAGCTATCAGAAGAGACTGGATGACTCCGTTGTCGACGCCTGCCCGGGATGTAACACAGCACCCCATTCCATTAAACACATAATAGAAGACTGCATTTCACACAACCACTTACGCCAACAACACAATCTACACTCAATGAGAGGTCTGTGGGAAAGCCCGATCGTGGCCATGGCCTTTCTCAGGAACTCGGGGCTGTTCGGCCAGGCAGCATAGGGAACAACAACAACAACAACAACCTAACAAGTGCGCATGGGGGTAATTAGATACCTCTCCCTGTGCGCATGTATTTGAGGTGTTTCCGTCACTAAAATATTCATTTTACCATAAATAGCATTAATACTTATCCATACGCGCCTATTATGGGTTGATTATAAAGGTATTAACCTGAAACAACAATAAAACGAGTGAAAACAGCGTTTGGATGGTCAAAATCGGAGATATAGCCCGCGAGTTGTATAATGTATGGGTGAGGCAAGCTGCTTTCCCGCCAATTTCCCCCAAGGCCACTGAGACACAGTCGATCGATACTCTCTCTCTCTTGCACTCGCTTGCTATCAGTGATGACAACGCCCTGCTTGCAACTCGCTAATGTTAGCACGAAAATATACCTCAGAATAAGGGAATAACAGGGAAAATAGGTGATAACTGAAGGAGAGGAGGAAAGTGGGGAAGGAGGGGAGGTAGAGGACTGAGATTTTGCATGGCCCAGGAGCCAAAAAAAAAAAAAAAAAAAAAAATTCGATGTTTTAAGTTGATTTTTTTTTCTTTGACTCTTAACCCGGGAGCTGCGGGGAGACTCTTAAGAGTTCCCCCGGCGCACTGCGGGAAGACTCTTAAGAGTCAGAGAAAATAAAAATCAACTTTTGACATCGAAAAAAAAATATTTTTTTATATTTTTTTTTTATTATTTTTTTATTTTTTTTTGGCCCCTGGGCCATGCAAAATCTCAGTCCTCTACCTCCCCTCCTTCCCCACTTTCCTCCTCTCCTTCAGTTATCACCTATTTTCCCTGTTATTCCCTTATTCTGAGGTATATTTTCGTGCTAACATTAGAAATCCGATTGGAGGGTGTGGTCATCACTGATAGCAAGCGAGTGCAAGAGAGAGAGAGAGAGTATCGATCGACTGTGTCTCAGTGGCCTTGGGGGAAATTGGCGGGAAAGCAGATTGCCTCACCCATACATTATACAACTCGCGGGCTATATCTCCGATTTTGACCATCCAAACGCTGTTTTCACTCGTTTTATTGTTGTTTCAGGTTAATACCTTTATAATCAACCCATAATAGGCGCATATGGATAAATATTAATGCTATTAATGGCACAATGAATATTTTAGTGACGGAAACACCTCAAATACGTCAGCACAGGGGGACGTTTCCAATTACCCCCATGCGCACTTCAGAGGTTAAGAGTCTTCCCGCAGTCCGCCGGGGGAACTCTTCAGAGTCTCCCCGCAGTTCCCAGGTTAAGAGCTGCCTCACTTGTCAGGTTCTTTTATTTAAGATCAGACCGCAAGGTCCGCTCCCACGTCTTTCTTGGTCCGCCCCTTGGTGCAGCTCCCTCCATATTCATGGACTTGCATCTTTTCACCCAGCTTAGTTCATCCATCCTCTCCACATGTCCAAACCATCCAAGTCTGCTAGTACGCATCTCATCACTGATACTCTTGATACACATCCTTCCCCTTGCATTCAAGTCTGCTAGTAGGCTACGCATCTCATCACTGATAGTCTTGATACACATCCTTCCCCTTAGCTCTTCACTTGATATTCTATCTTGCAGTTTGGCACCACACATCCCTCTCGCCATTCTCATCTCATTGTGTTCCATTCTGTTGATATCCGGGTTGACAGGCCATATTTCTGAAGCATATGTCATTGCGCTTGTAACGCATGAAGCGTATACCTTTCCTTTCAAGGGGAGAGGAAGTCTTCTCATGGTGAGTAGCGGCAACGGTTCTATAGACTTTCCCCAGCCGCATCTTATTCTGGCGATAGTGGCACCCTCAGCCCCACCACCAGCAAAGATGGTATCACCCAAGTAGCAAAACTTGTCCACCATCTCCAGTTCCTCATTGCCAAAGTTAACACTCTTGAGCCAGTTAAAAGTGATCACTTGAAGTACCATATAATTTACATTACAATATAAACAATGCTTAGTTTACAATCACACTTATTATGTCTGACAGATGATATCAATTTTTACTTTGGCCCATGGACTATACATGTAGAATGTTTTAGTACATTTTCTTTCATTTTTATTTCCTGGGTAATTTGTATATGTATCCGCATGTTTCTCGCCATGCAATCAAATTTTATGCGGGCCATATCAGGCAAGGAGAGTGGTAATAAACAGGAATGCATGGAAAATGCTTGTGAATAGATGAGTGAACACGTGGTCATTTGAGGGAAGGGGTCGGGCGCAAGTTGGACTAGATAATAGTCCATCAGGCGCCTGGCCCGGGGAGACGATCTATATGAAGGGTGCACCTGGAAGTGTGGTGGGCGGGCTTTTGGCTTCGGCTTTGCTGCATGTCTGCCTGCTGAGATCGGAACCTCTCCGGGTGGTCGGGGGCCGGGGGAGTGCTGGAGGGACCTTGGTAACCCTGGTCTCTGGACCTTCTCCTGGATGACCTAGATGTGTGTGAATTTGTATTTTGTTTTTGTGTGTTCATTGTTTTCTGTTGTGTTGTCCCTATTTGGGCTCTGTTTTGAGTCAGCCACCCCCAGAAAAAAATAAAAAGGAAAAGTGGGGAATGGGCATGAGTAAATACATACATACATACATGTATTCACTGTGGCCGACACTGGTGTTGTGCCAAACAGTGCCCAGGTAAGACTCTAGTAGAGTCCCCTGTGGCACCTATCCACTCCTCACCAACCTAGGCAGTGCTATACCAAGACAGAGTCAATAGCAATGCTTTATTGTGTAATAATGGCTGTTGGTCCACAAGTCTACTGCCATCCCCCCTATAAGTCACCTTGTATGACACGCATGAAACATATTAATTTTTTCTTCCACCTAAAGATAAATGCCCCGTTACCCCCTGGGGGTAATCTCTCATGTAAAAATCGTTCTTGTGACACTGCCAAAGTTGACACCTTCGGGCAAGTCATTAAACACAAGATAACTGTTGCTTAATACCCATACAAATTTCTCAATTTTGTACTTCTTCTTCAGCAGAGGTCCTTTTTATCCTAGTACAGCACTTCTTTGTATTATTTATCCAGTAACAATAGACATTAAATTGAATCCAGTTCAGTCACCCTATTCCCACATGGGTGTGCACCATTTTTTCTGTATTTCCTTACCATACTCCACTGCACACTGTCCACAGCTTACCCTACTGTACTGAAAAGTATTTTGACAGAGAAGTTGCTATAACCAACCATCTTATTATCTGTCTGATTTGGTTGGTCGCGAGGAGAGTGATGGCCAAACAGAGGTAATCCAACAACTGTCAGCGGTGGAGGGTTCCCGGCACACACTGGTGAAGGACATACATAAGTATCTAGACTGTGACCCGGAGGTTCTCTCACAGATGAAGGAGGCTTCTCTGGTCAGTACACAGACATGTTTTGGCATATTTCTGTTTAGTCCGTGGGCCTTATCCTAAAATTTCACGAATACTGGGTGTTGCAGAAATACCTTTCAACAAAATTAATTCACTTAGCTTACTCATATAGTGATGTACATTCTATGTGGTGGTTTTCTCTTCTATTATTGCAAAATTATATTTTGCTAAATTGTTATTTCCACATAATTATTTTGATAAGTTCCTTTGTCTTTGTGTCATCCTGTTTTGGTTAGTTTATTTTGCAAGTTTTACATTATAATACATTTCAGAATGAATAGATCTAGTAATAAGAAATGTACTGTTCTATATGATGGTTTGAGAGAATTTGCATACTTAACGAGATATTACACATTATAGAAATATCGTCTAATGATATATATACCGAAAACTCGACCATGTGCAAATGGTAAATCCACTATAGCCATACAGACAATACTGTACAGTACCTTGGGATAAGAGCAGGGTGTATGCAATACAAATCCACACCGGTGAGAAACTGTGGCACCGAGTACATGATGCTTCCAGGTAAATAAGAAACACACCAGGGATATTTGAACGTGTACGCCAGTCTCTGGTGCGCCATGTCCAAGCCTGTATTAAAGAGGGTGGGAGAAACTTCAAGCACCTGTTGTAAATTAAATTATACAAGTAAAGGATGCCAGACAGTTAATGGCAACATTAAATAATTAAGATGATGGTACTCTGATTGTTTTCATCCCCTAGACTTACCTATACTGTATAATTTAAAATGTGGCCAGCCCTATGAGAGTCTCTTATAGTGACTCAGTGGTCTGGTTAAACTAATGTAAAAACAAAATAATAAATACAAAAATAATTTAAAATGTGTAATAATCTCAGTAAGTATGCAAATTCTCTCAAACCATCATATAGAAAAGTACATTTATTATTGCTTGATCTATTCATTCTGAAATTTATGAAAGGTATTTCTGAAACACCCTGTATACCATGGTGAGGGATCCTCTTCTCTACTTAACTCCACTAAATAGATGCAGATACTCATTGACATACATATACTGTACATACATGTAGTACATAAACATATTTAAAGACTGAGTGCTCCACACAAAGTGCGGTTCCGGTCTCACGTCCTAATGGCGCTTCAGGCAACCCTGTTAAGAGCTGCCTCACTTGTCAGGTTCTTTTATTTAAGATCAGACCGCAAGGTCCGCTCCCACGTCTTTCTTGGTCCGCCCCTTGGTGCAGCTCCCTCCATATTCATGGACTTGCATCTTTTCACCCAGCTTAGTTCATCCATCCTCTCCACATGTCCAAACCATCCAAGTCTGCTAGTACGCATCTCATCACTGATACTCTTGATACACATCCTTCCCCTTGCATCCAAGTCTGCTGGTACGCATCTCATCACTGATACTCTTGATACACATCCTTCCCCTTAGCTCTTCACTTGATATTCTATCTTGCAGTTTGGCACCACACATCTCTCTCGCCATTCTCATCTCATTGTGTTCCATTCTGTTGATATCCGGTTTGACAGGCCATGTTTCTGAAGCATATGTCATTGCGCTTGTAACGCATGAAGCGTATACCTTTCCTTTCAAGGGGAGAGGAAGTCTTCTCATGGTGAGTAGCGGCAACGGTTCTATAGACTTTCCCCAGCCGCATCTTATTCTGGCGATAGTGGCACCCTCAGCCCCACCACCAGCAAAGATGGTATCACCCAAGTAGCAAAACTTGTCCACCATCTCCAGTTCCTCATTGCCAAAGTTAACACTCTTGAGCCAGTTAAAAGTGATCACTTGAAGTACCATATAATTTACATTACAATATAAACAATGCTTAGTTTACAATCACACTTATTATGTCTGACAGATGATATCAATTTTTACTTTGGCCCATGGACTATACATGTAGAATGTTTTAGTACATTTTCTTTCATTTTTATTTCCTGGGTAATTTGTATATGTATCCGCATGTTTCTCGCCATGCAATCAAATTTTATGCGGGCCATATCAGGCAAGGGAAGTGGTAATAAACAGGAATGCATGGAAAATGCTTGTGAATAGATGAGTGACCACGTGATCATTTGAGGGAAGGGGTCGGGCGCAAGTTGGACTAGATAATAGTCCATCAGGCGCCTGGCCCGGGGAGACACCTGGAAGTGTGGTGGGCGGGCTTGTGGCTTCGGCTTTGCTGCATGTCTGCCTGCTGAGATCGGAACCTCTCCGGGTGGTCGGGGGCCGGGGGAGTGCTGGAGGGACCTTGGTAACCCTGGTCTCTGGACCTTCTCCTGGATGACCTAGATGTGTGTGAATTTGTATTTTGTTTTTGTGTGTTCATTGTTTTCTGTTGTGTTGTCCCTATTTGGGCTCTGTCTTGAGTCAGCCACCCCCAGAAAAAATAAAAAGGAAAAGTGGGGAGTGGGCATGAGTAAATACATACATACATACATACATGTATTCACTGTGGCCGACACTGGTGTGGTGCCAAACAGTACCCAGGTAAGACACTAGTAGAGTCCCCTGTGGCACCTATCCACTCCTCACCAAGCTAGGCAGTGCTATACCAAGACAGAGTCAATAGCAATGCTTTATTGTATAATAATGGCTGTTGGTCCACAAGTCTACCGCCACCCCCCCTATAAGTCACCTTGTATGACACACATGAAACATATTAATTTTTTCTTCCACCTAAAGATAAAGGCCCCATTACCCCCTGGGGGTAATCTCTCATGTAAAAATCGTTCTTGTGACACTGCCAAAGTTGACACCTTCGGGCAAGTCATTAAACACAAGATAACTGTTGCTTAACCTAACAAGTGCGCATGGGGGTAATTAGACACCTCTGCCTGTGCGCATGTATTTGAGGTGTTTCCGTCACTAAAATATTAATTTTACCATAAATAGCATTAATACTTATCCATACGCGCCTATTATGGGTTGATTATAAAGGTATTAACCTGAAACAACAATAAAACGAGTGAAAACAGCGTTTGGATGGTCAAAATCGGAGATATAGGCCGCGAGTTATAGAATGTATGGGTGAGGCAACCTGCTTTCCCGCCAATTTCCCCCAAGGCCACTGAGACACAGTCGATCGATACTCTCTCTCTCTCTTGCACTCGCTTGCTATCAGTGATGCCAACGCCCTGCTTGCAACTCGCTAATGTTAGCACAAAAATATACCTCAGAATAAGGGAATAACAGGAAAAATAGGTGATAACTGAAGGAGAGGAGGAAAGTGGGGAAGGAGGGGAGGTAGAGGAGTGATATTTTGCATGGCCCAGGGGCCAAAAAACAAAAAAATAATAATAAGATTTTTTTTTTTTCGATGTTTTAAGTTGATTTTTTTTTCTCTGACTCTTAACCCTTAAAAAGCGGCTCACCACATAAGTCGTTTTTAATAAAGCTGGACTATGTGGCGGCGCTCGACATAGGTCGAGTGGCAATTTCAGCACGTAATGTTGCTGAGAGAGAGAGACAAGTGGTGGCAGGAGACTAGCGAGCGTATGACTGCTCCAGACCACCGCGGCGAACCTACTGACACGAATCTCAGCTCCCTCCTCCCTCTCTCACTCGCTACATACTGAATTATATGGGGAAAGTACCGAATTACATGCTTTTTGCACTCGCGTTGCACGGTTATTGCAAGAAAACTATCCATCATACAAGGATCGTTATGGTGTCATTCGAAAGCTCTGTTTATGCCCTTTCAGTGATAGATACTTGTTTTACGTTCTGGGTCTTATTTAGGCATGAAAATGATCACGTAAACAGCCCTATTTTGGCTAAAAACACCCCGCTGGGCGGTACATATAAATAAACCGCATAGGCCGCTAAAGAAGGGTTAAGAGTCTTCCCGCAGTCCGCCGGAGGAACTCTTTAAGAGTCTCCCCGCAGTTCCTGGGTTAATACCCATACAAATTTCTCAATTTTGTACTTCTTCTTCAGCAGAGGTCCTTTTTATCCTAGTACAGCACTTCTTTCCATTATTTATCCAGTAACAATAGACATTAAATTGAATCCAGTTCAGTCACCCTATTCCCACATGGGTGTGCACCATTTTTTCTGTATTTCCTTACCATACTCCACTGCACACTGTCCACAGCTTACCCTACTGTACTGAAAATTATTTTGACAGAGAAGTTGCTATAACCAACCATCTTATTATCTGTCTGATTAGGTTGGTCGTGAGGAGAGTGATGGCCAAACAGAGGTAATCCAACAACTGTCAGCGGTGGAGGGTTCCCGGCACACACTGGTGAAGGACATACATAAGTATCTAGACTGTGACCCGGAGGTTCTCTCACAGATGAAGGAGGCTTCTCTGGTTGCTTCTCTGGTTAGTACACAGACATGTTTTGGCATATTTCTGTTTAGTCCGTGGGCCTTATCCTAAAATTTCACGAATACTGGGTGTTGCAGAAATACTTTTCAACAAATTCACTTAGCCTACTCATATAGTGATGTACATTCTATGTGGTGGTTTTCTCTTCTATTATTGCAAAATTATATTTTGCTAAATTGTTATTTCCACATAATGATTTTGACAAGTTCCTTTGTCTTTGTGTCATCCTGTTTTGGTTAGTTTATTTTGCAAGTTTTACATTATAATACATTTCAGAATGAATAGATCTAGTAATAAGAAATGTACTGTTCTATATGATGGTTTGAGAGAATTTGCATACTTAACGAGATATTACACATTATAGAAATATCGTCTAATGATATATATACCGAAAACTCGACCATGTGCAAATGGTAAATCCACTATAGCCATACAGACAATACTGTACAGTACCTTGGGATAAGAGCAGGGTGTATGCAATACAAATCCACACCGGTGAGAAACTGTGGCACCGAGTACATGATGCTTCCAGGTAAATAAGAAACACACCAGGGATATTTGAACGTGTACGCCAGTCTCTGGTGCACCATGTCCAAGCCTGTATTAAAGAGGGTGGGAGAAACTTCAAGCACCTGTTGTAAATTAAATTATACAAGTAAAGGATGTCAGATAGTTAATGGCAACATTAAATAATTAAGATGATGGTACTCTGATTGTTTTCATCCCCTAGACTTACCTATACTGTATAATTTAAAATGTGGCCAGCCCTATTAGAGTCTCTTATAGTGACTCAGTGGTCTGGTTAAACTAATGTAAAAACAAAATAATAAATATAAAAATAATTTAAAATGTGTAATAATCTCAGTAAGTATGCAAATTCTCTCAAACCATCATATAGAGAAGTACATTTATTATTGCTTGATCTATTCATTCTGAAATTTATGAAAGGTATTTCTGAAACACCCTGTATACCATGGTGAGGGATCCTCTTCTCTACTTAACTCCACTAAATAGATGCAGATACTCATTGACATACATATACTGTACATACATGTAGTACATAAACATATTTAAAGACTGAGTGCTCCACACAAAGTGCGGTTCCGGTCTCACGTCCTAATGGCGCTTCAGGCAACCCTGTTAACCTAACAAGTGCTGAGTAACCTAACAACTCAGCTAGACCACCACACAGATCACTATTAGCCACACTCGACATTAGTAAAGCCTTTGATGCCATCCCCCGCCACAACCTAACAAACAAAATCTACAACACAAACATGCACAACAACACAAAAAGGTGGCTGGCCAACTTCCTAGCAGGCAGATGTGCACACGTATCTTTTGCCGGTCAATCATCTAAAATCAGAAACTTTCCAAACGGAGTCCCACAAGGATCCGTCCTATCGCCCGCACTCTTCAATCTGTACATGCACGATATAACTACACCCAATACGCCCCAAATAAACTTAGCCTTCTATGCAGATGACATAACACTCACATGCACACACCATGACCCAAAAAGAGCAACAGATCTCCTTCAACCCTATCTCAACACACTACATGGCTGGTGCACTACAAACAGACTTAATCTAGCCCCAGCCAAATCCACCGCAACCCTGCTCACAAGTTGGACAGGAGAACACGAATACATCCCTCAACTCACCATAAACAACACACCCCTAACACATACACACACACCCAAAATCCTAGGAGTAACATATGATACTCATATGACATTCAAACAGCACACCACAAACATTAAAAAGAAACTGACACCCAGACTTAACGCCCTCAGGTCACTTGCTCACACAAAATTTGGACACAACAAAGAAACTACCACCACAGTATATAAACAATACATAAGATCAGTGATGGAATACGCAAGCCCAGCCTGGGCTTCTAACTTAGCTGAAACACATCATAAGACCTTACAGACTATTCAAAACAAAGCCCTGAAGATCATTACAGGCTGCACAGCTACTTCACCCACAGATCACCTACATCAAGAAACCAAAATCCTCAAAGTCAAAGACCATCTGGACATGAGAGGTACTCAATTCCTGGCAGCAGCCTCTACGAACCAAGACCACCCACTAAACTACATGGCAACACACCCACAGATACCAAGAAATATCAAAACAACACCCAGCACATGGTATCACACACAATTATTGTCCTCTCTCCCTCCCTGCCCACCCCGAACCAACTTCCAAAAGCACATCCATACTCATATCTCTCACCGATCCATCCACTCACTCACAGACAACACGCAGCTGCATGCACGACCTCCCGAAATCCATCCTTCCGAATCCTCCCTTCCTCGCGAGGACAGAGTCCACCTGGCCAGGCTGAGATGCGGACACCATCCAGCTCTCCTGAGCTATCAGAAGAGACTGGATGACTCCGTTGTCGACGCCTGCCCGGGATGTAACACAGCACCCCATACCATTAAACACATCATAGAAGACTGCATTTCACACAACCACTTACGCCAACAACACAATCTACACTCAATGAGAGGTCTGTGGGAAAGCCCGATCGTGGCCATGGCCTTTCTCAGGAACTCGGGGCTGTTCGGCCAGGCAGCTTAGGGAACAACAACAACAACAACAACCTAACAAGTGCGCATGGGGGTAATTAGACACCTCTCCCTGTGCGCATGTATTTGAGGTGTTTCCGTCACTAAAATATTCATTTTACCATAAATAGCATTAATACTTATCCATACGCGCCTATTATGGGTTGATTATAAAGGTATTAACCTGAAACAACAATAAAACGAGTGAAAACAGCGTTTGGATGGTCAAAATCGGAGATATAGCCCGCGAGTTGTATAATGTATGGGTGAGGCAAGCTGCTTTCCCGCCAATTTCCCCCAAGGCCACTGAGACACAGTCGATCGATACTCTCTCTCTCTTGCACTCGCTTGCTATCAGTGATGACAACGCCCTGCTTGCAACTCGCTAATGTTAGCACGAAAATATACCTCAGAATAAGGGAATAACAGGGAAAATAGGTGATAACTGAAGGAGAGGAGGAAAGTGGGGAAGGAGGGGAGGTAGAGGACTGAGATTTTGTATGGCCCAGGGGCCAAAAAAAAAAAAAAAAAAAAAAATTCGATGTTTTAAGTTGATTTTTTTTTCTTTGACTCTTAAGAGTCTTCCCGCAGTCCGCCGGGGGAACTCTTCAGAGTCTCCCCTCAGTTCCCAGGTTAAGAGCTGCCTCACTTGTCAGGTTCTTTTATTTAAGATCAGACCGCAAGGTCCGCTCCCACGTCTTTCTTGGTCCGCCCCTTGGTGCAGCTCCCTCCATATTCATGGACTTGCATCTTTTCACCCAGCTTAGTTCATCCATCCTCTCCACATGTCCAAACCATCCAAGTCTGCTAGTACGCATCTCATCACTGATACTCTTGATACACATCCTTCCCCTTGCATTCAAGTCTGCTAGTAGGCTACGCATCTCATCACTGATACTCTTGATACACATCCTTCCCCTTAGCTCTTCACTTGATATTCTATCTTGCAGTTTGGCACCACACATCCCTCTCGCCATTCTCATCTCATTGTGTTCCATTTTGTTGATATCCGGTTTGACAGGCCATATTTCTGAAGCATATGTCATTGCGCTTGTAACGCATGAAGCGTATACCTTTCCTTTCAAGGGGAGAGGAAGTCTTCTCATGGTGAGTAGCGGCAACGGTTCTATAGACTTTCCCCAGCCGCATCTTATTCTGGCGATAGTGGCACCCTCAGCCCCACCACCAGCAAAGATGGTATCACCCAAGTAGCAAAACTTGTCCACCATCTCCAGTTCCTCATTGCCAAAGTTAACACTCTTGAGCCAGTTAAAAGTGATCACTTGAAGTACCATATAATTTACATTACAATATAAACAATGCTTAGTTTACAATCACACTTATTATGTCTGACAGATGATATACATTTTTACTTTGGCCCATGGACTATACATGTAGAATGTTTTAGTACATTTTCTTTCATTTTTATTTCCTGGGTAATTTGTATATGTATCCGCATGTTTCTCGCCATGCAATCAAATTTTATGCGGGCCATATCAGGCAAGGAGAGTGGTAATAAACAGGAATGCATGGAAAATGCTTGTGAATAGATGAGTGAACATGTGGTCATTTGAGGGAAGGGGTCGGGCGCAAGTTGGACTAGATAATAGTCCATCAGGCGCCTGGCCTGGGGAGACGATCTATATGAAGGGTGCACCTGGAAGTGTGGTGGGCGGGCTTTTGGCTTCGGCTTTGCTGCATGTCTGCCTGCTGAGATCGGAACCTCTCCGGGTGGTCGGGGGCCGGGGGAGTGCTGGAGGGACCTTGGTAACCCTGGTCTCTGGACCTTCTCCTGGATGACCTAGATGTGTGTGAATTTGTATTTTGTTTTTGTGTGTTCATTGTTTTCTGTTGTGTTGTCCCTATTTGGGCTCTGTTTTGAGTCAGCCACCCCCAGAAAAAAATAAAAAGGAAAAGTGGGGAATGGGCATGAGTAAATACATACATACATACATGTATTCACTGTGGCCGACACTGGTGTTGTGCCAAACAGTGCCCAGGTAAGACTCTAGTAGAGTCCCCTGTGGCACCTATCCACTCCTCACCAACCTAGGCAGTGCTATACCAAGACAGAGTCAATAGCAATGCTTTATTGTGTAATAATGGCTGTTGGTCCACAAGTCTACTGCCATCCCCCCTATAAGCCACCTTGTATGACACGCATGAAACATATTAATTTTTTCTTCCACCTAAAGATAAATGCCCCGTTACCCCCTGGGGGTAATCTCTCATGTAAAAATCGTTCTTGTGACACTGCCAAAGTTGACACCTTCGGGCAAGTCATTAAACACAAGATAACTGTTGCTTAATACCCATACAAATTTCTCAATTTTGTACTTCTTCTTCAGCAGAGGTCCTTTTTATCCTAGTACAGCACTTCTTTGTATTATTTATCCAGTAACAATAGACATTAAATTGAATCCAGTTCAGTCACCCTATTCCCACATGGGTGTGCACCATTTTTTCTGTATTTCCTTACCATACTCCACTGCACACTGTCCACAGCTTACCCTACTGTACTGAAAAGTATTTTGACAGAGAAGTTGCTATAACCAACCATCTTATTATCTGTCTGATTAGGTTGGTCGCGAGGAGAGTGATGGCCGAACAGAGGTAATCCAACAACTGTCAGCGGTGGAGGGTTCCCGGCACACACTGGTGAAGGACATACATAAGTATCTAGACTGTGACCCGGAGGTTCTCTCACAGATGAAGGAGGCTTCTCTGGTCAGTACACAGACATGTTTTGGCAAATTTCTGTTTAGTCCGTGGGCCTTATCCTAAAATTTCACGAATACTGGGTGTTGCAGAAATACCTTTCAACAAAATTAATTCACTTAGCCTACTCATATAGTGATGTACATTCTATGTGGTGGTTTTCTCTTCTATTATTGCAAAATTATATTTTGCTAAATTGTTATTTCCACATAATGATTTTGATAAGTTCCTTTGTCTTTGTGTCATCCTGTTTTGGTTAGTTTATTTTGCAAGTTTTACATTATAATACATTTCAGAATGAATAGATCTAGTAATAAGAAATGTACTGTTCTATATGATGGTTTGAGAGAATTTGCATACTTAACGAGATATTACACATTATAGAAATATCGTCTAATGATATATATACCGAAAACTCGACCATGTGCAAATGGTAAATCCACTTTAGCCATAGAGACAATACTGTACAGTACCTTGGGATAAGAGCAGGGTGTATGCAATACAAATCCACACCGGTGAGAAACTGTGGCACCGAGTACATGATGCTTCCAGGTAAATAAGAAACACACCAGGGATATTTGAACGTGTACGCCAGTCTCTGGTGCGCCATGTCCAAGCCTGTATTAAAGAGGGTGGGAGAAACTTCAAGCACCTGTTGTAAATTAAATTATACAAGTAAAGGATGTCAGACAGTTAATGGCAACATTAAATAATTAAGATGATGGTACTCTGATTGTTTTCATCCCCTAGACTTACCTATACTGTATAATTTAAAATGTGGCCAGCCCTATTAGAGTCTCTTATAGTGACTCAGTGGTCTGGTTAAACTAATGTAAAAACAAAATAATAAATACAAAAATAATTTAAAATGTGTAATAATCTCAGTAAGTATGCAAATTCTCTCAAACCACCATATAGAAAAGTACATTTATTATTGCTTGATCTATTCATTCTGAAATTTATGAAAGGTATTTCTGAAACACCCTGTATACCATGGTGAGGGATCCTCTTCTCTACTTAACTCCACTAAATAGATGCAGATACTCATTGACATACATATACTGTACATACATGTAGTACATAAACATATTTAAAGACTGAGTGCTCCACACAAAGTGCGGTTCCGGTCTCACGTCCTAATGGCGCTTCAGGCAACCCTGTTAAGAGCTGCCTCACTTGTCAGGTTCTTTTATTTAAGATCAGACCGCAAGGTCCGCTCCCACGTCTTTCTTGGTCCGCCCCTTGGTGCAGCTCCCTCCATATTCATGGACTTGCATCTTTTCACCCAGCTTAGTTCATCCATCCTCTCCACATGTCCAAACCATCCAAGTCTGCTAGTACGCATCTCATCACTGATACTCTTGATATACATCCTTCCCCTTGCATCCAAGTCTGCTAGTACGCATCTCATCACTGATACTCTTGATACACATCCTTCCCCTTAGCTCTTCACTTGATATTCTATCTTGCAGTTTGGCACCACACATCCCTCTCGCCATTCTCATCTCATTGTGTTCCATTCTGTTGATATCCGGTTTGACAGGCCATGTTTCTGAAGCATATGTCATTGCGCTTGTAACGCATGAAGCGTATACCTTTCCTTTCAAGGGGAGAGGAAGTCTTCTAATGGTGAGTAGCGGCAACGGTTCTATAGACTTTCCCCAGCCGCATCTTATTCTGGCGATAGTGGCACCCTCAGCCCCACCACCAGCAAAGATGGTATCACCCAAGTAGCAAAACTTGTCCACCATCTCCAGTTACTCATTGCCAAAGTTAATACTCTTGAGCCAGTTAAAAGTGATCACTTGAAGTACCATATAATTTACATTACAATATAAACAATGCTTAGTTTACAATCACACTTATTATGTCTGACAGATGATATAAATTTTTACTTTGGCCCATGGACTATACATGTAGAATGTTTTAGTACATTTTCTTTCATTTTTATTTCCTGGGTAATTTGTATATGTATCCGCATGTTTCTCGCCATACAATCAAATTTTATGTGGGCCATATCAGGCAAGGGAAGTGGTAATAAACAGGAATGCATGGAAAATGCTTGTGAATAGATGAGTGAACACGTGGTCATTTGAGGGAAGGGGTCAGGCGCAAGTTGACTAGATAATAGTCCATCAGGCGCCTGGCCCGGGGAGACGATCTATATGAAGGGTGCACCTGGAAGTGTGGTGGGCGAGCTTGTGGCTTCGGCTTTGCTGCATGTCTGCCTGCTGAGATCGGAACCTCTCCGGGTGGTCGGGGGCCGGGGGAGTGCTGGAGGGACCTTGGTAACCCTGGTCTCTGTACCTTCTCCTGGATGACCTAGATGTGTGTGAATTTGTATTTTGTTTTTGTGTGTTCATTGTTTTCTGTTGTGTTGTCCCTATTTGGGCTCTGTCTTGAGTCAGCCACCCCCAGAAAAAATAAAAAGGAAAAGTGGGGAATGGGCATGAGTAAATACATACATACATGTATTCACTGTGGCCGACACTGGTGTGGTGCCAAACAGTGCCCAGGTAGGACTCTAGTAGAGTCCCCTGTGGCACCTATCCACTCCTCACCAACCTAGGCAGTGCTATACCAAGACAGAGTCAATAGCAATGCTTTATTGTATAATAATGGCTGTTGGTCCACAAGTCTACCGCCATCCCCCCTATAAGTCACTTTGTATGACACGCATGAAACATATTAATTTTCTCTTCCACCTAAAGATAAAGGCCCCATTACCCCCTGGGGGTAATCTCTCATGTAAAAATCGTTCTTGTGACACTGCCAAAGTTGACACCTTCGGGCAAGTCATTAAACACATGATAACTGTTGCTTAACCCGGCAAGCGCGATAGGCCTCACGGAAGGCTTCCTATAGGGAACGCGATAGGCCTCACGGAAGCAAGACCATAAAAAAATCCTTCCAAAAAAAAAAAGGGCCTATCAAAACAAAGGATTTTGTCTCTAGGTGAGATAATTCCCCTCTAGTACTCATCCATGTGTTTCTCACCCCTCCCCCTCCCCTCCTTCCCCACCTTATTCCCCCCTCCCCCCCCTCCTCAATTATCACCTATTTATCCTCTTATTATCATCATTTATCGGTTATTTTTCTCTCCCGCGATAATGTAGCACAATTGGGTTGCATAAAAGATCGTTATGCAACACCCAGACACCGGCACACACCGCCCCGCTCGTCTCAGTTGACTCCCAGACAGCGAGAGGGGAGGGCTGCCTGTGGCTCTCTCTCGCCTGAGATTATGACCGGGTGGCCAATATCTTCGTTTTTCACCACCCAAATGCTTTTCCCACTTATTTTAGCACTCTTGAAGGTTCATATATACATCATATATGTAAAATAAAGGCATACCGAAAAAAAATAATGCTTTATATTGTAAATATAACGAATTCTGTCAGAATCCAGGGCTAGAAGTGCACAAATAACTACCCTAGCACCTAGGTCTATATCGCGCTTGTCAGGTTAATACCCATACAAATTTCTCAATTTTGTACATCTTCTTCAGCAGAGGTCCTTTTTATCCTAGTACAGCACTTCTTTCCATTATTTATCCAGGAACAATAGACATTAAATTGAATCCAGTTCAGTCACCCTATTCCCACATGGGTGTGCACCATTTGTTCTGTATTTCCTTACCATACTCCACTGCACACTGTCCACAGCTTACCCTACTGTACTGAAAATTATTTTGACGGAGAAGTTGCTATAACCAACCATCTTATTATCTGTCTGATTAGGTTGGTCGTGAGGAGAGTGATGGCCAAACAGAGGTAATCCAACAACTGTCAGCGGTGGAGGGTTCCCGGCACACACTGGTGAAGGACATACATAAGTATCTAGACTGTGACCCGGAGGTTCTCTCACAGATGAAGGAGGCTTCTCTGGTCAGTACACAGACATGTTTTGGCATATTTCTGTTTAGTCCGTGGGCCTTATCCTAAAATTTCACGAATACTGGGTGTTGCAGAAATACCTTTCAACAAATTCACTTAGCCTACTCATATAGTGATGTACATTCTATGTGGTGGTTTTCTGTTCTATTATTGCAAAATTATATTTTGCTAAATTGTTATTTCCACATAATGATTTTGATAAGTTCCTTTGTCTTTGTGTCATCCTGTTTTGGTTAGTTTATTTTGCAAGTTTTACATTATAATACATTTCAGAATGAATAGATCTAGTAATAAGAAATGTACTGTTCTATATGATGGTTTGAGAAAATTTGCATACTTAACGAGATATTACACATTATATAAATATCGTCTAATGATATATATACCGAAAACTCGACCATGTGCAAATGGTAAATCCACTATAGCCATACAGACAATACTGTACAGTACCTTGGGATAAGAGCAGGGTGTATGCAATACAAATCCACACCGGTGAGAAACTGTGGCACTGAGTACATGATGCTTTCAGGTAAATAAGAAACACACCAGGGATATTTGAACGTGTACGCCAGTCTCTGGTGCGCCATGTCCAAGCCTGTATTAAAGAGGGTGGGAGAAACTTCAAGCACCTGTTGTAAATTAAATTATACAAGTAAAGGATGTCAGACAGTTAATGGCAACATTAAATAATTAAGATGATGGTACTCTGATTGTTTTCATCCCCTAGACATACCTATACTGTATAATTTAAAATGTGGCCAGCCCTATGAGAGTCTCTTATAGTGACTCAGTGGTCTGGTTAAACTAATGTAAACACAAAATAATAAATACAAAAATAATTTAAAATGTGTAATAATCTCAGTAAGTATGCAAATTCTCTCAAACCATCATATAGAAAAGTACATTTATTATTGCTTGATCTATTCATTCTGAAATTTATGAAAGGTATTTCTGAAACACCCTGTATACCATGGTGAGGGATCCTCTTCTCTACTTAACTCCACTAAATAGATGTAGATACTCATTGACATACATATACTGTACATACATGTAGTACATAAACATATTTAAAGACCGAGTGCTCCACACAAAGTGCGGTTCCGGTCTCACGTCCTAATGGCGCTTCAGGCAACCCTGTTAAGAGCTGCCTCACTTGTCAGGTTCTTTTATTTAAGATCAGACCGCAAGGTCCGCTCCCACGTCTTTCTTGGTCCGCCCCTTGGTGCAGCTCCCTCCATATTCATGGACTTGCATCTTTTCACCCAGCTTAGTTCATCCATCCTCTCCACATGTCCAAACCATCCAAGTCTGCTAGTATGCATCTCATCACTGATACTCTTGATACACATCCTTCCCCTTGCATCCAAGTCTGCTAGTACGCATCTCATCACTGATACTCTTGATACACATCCTTCCCCTTAGCTCTTCACTTGATATTCTATCTTGCAGTTTGGCACCACACATCCCTCTCGCCATTCTCATCTCATTGTGTTCCATTCTGTTGATATCCGGTTTGACAGGCCATATTTCTGAAGCATATGTCATTGCGCTTGTAACGCATGAAGCGTATACCTTTCCTTTCAAGGGGAGAGGAAGTCTTCTCATGGTGAGTAGCGGCAACGGTTCTATAGACTTTCCCCAGCCGCATCTTATTCTGGCGATAGTGGCACCCTCAGCCCCACCACCAGCAAAGATGGTATCACCCAAGTAGCAAAACTTGTCCACCATCTCCAGTTCCTCATTGCCAAAGTTAACACTCTTGAGCCAGTTAAAAGTGATCACTTGAAGTACCATATAATTTACATTACAATATAAATAATGCTTAGTTTACAATCACACTTATTATGTCTGACAGATGATATCAATTTTTACTTTGGCCCATGGACTATACATGTAGAATGTTTTAGTACATTTTCTTTCATTTTTATTTCCTGGGTAATTTGTATATGTATCCGCATGTTTCTCATCATGCAATCAAATTTTATGCGGGCCATATCAGGCAAGGGAAGTGGTAATAAACAGGAATGCATGGAAAATGCTTGTGAATAGATGAGTGAACACGTGGTCATTTGAGGGAAGGGGTCGGGCAAAAGTTGGACTAGATAATAGTCCATCAGGCGCCTGGCCCGGGGAGACGATCTATATGAAGGGTGCACCTGGAAGTGTGGTGGGCGGGCTTGTGGCTTCGGCTTTGCTGCATGTCTGCCTGCTGAGATCGGAACCTCTCCGGGTGGTCGGGGGCCGGGGGAGTGCAGGAGGGACCTTGGTAACCCTGGTCTCTGGACCTTCTCCTGGATGACCTAGATGTGTGTGAATTTGTATTTTGTTTTTGTGTGTTCATTGTTTTCTGTTGTGTTGTCCCTATTTGGGCTCTGTCTTGAGTCAGCCACCCCCAGAAAAAATAAAAAGGAAAAGTGGGGAATGGGCATGAGTAAATACATACATACATACATACATGTATTCACTGTGGCCGACACTGGTGTGGTGCCAAACAGTGCCCAGGTAAGACTCTAGTAGAGTCCCCTGTGGCACCTATCCACTCCTCACCAACCTAGGCAGTGCTATACCAAGACAGAGTCAATAGCAATGCTTTATTGTATAATAATGGCTGTTGGTCCACAAGTCTACCGCCATCCCCCCTATAAGTTACCTTGTATGACACTCATGAAACATATTAATTTTTTCTTCCACCTAAAGATAAAGGCCCCGTTAACCCCTGGAGGTAATCTCTCATGTAAAAATCGTTCTTGTGACACTGCCAAAGTTGACACCTTCGGGCAAGTCATTAAACACAAGATAACTGTTGCTTAATACCCATACAAATTTCTCAATTTTGTACTTCTTCTTCAGCAGAGGTCCTTTTTATCCTAGTACAGCACTTCTTTGTATTATTTATCCAGTAACAATAGACATTAAATTGAATCCAGTTCAGTCACCCTATTCCCACATGGGTGTGCACCATTTTTTCTGTATTTCCTTACCATACTCCACTGCACACTGTCCACAGCTTACCCTACTGTACTGAAAATTATTTTGACAGAGAAGTTGCTATAACCAACCATCTTATTATCTGTATGATTAGGTTGGTGGTGAGGAGAGTGATGGCCAAACAGAGGTAATCCAACAACTGTCAGCGTTGGAGGGTTCCCGGCACACACTGATGATGGAGATACATAAGTATCTAGACTGTGACCCGGAGGTTCTCTCACAGATGAAGGAGGCTTCTCTGGTCGCTTCTCAGGTTAGTACACAGAAATGTTTTGGCATATTTCTGTTTAGTCCGTGGGCCTTATCCTAAAATTTCACGAATACTGGGTGTTGCAGAAATACCTTTCAACAAATTCACTTAGCCTACTCATATAGTGATGTACATTCTATGTGGTGGTTTTCTCTTCTATTATTGCAAAATTATATTTTGCTAAATTGTTATTTCCACATAATGATTTTGACAAGTTCCTTTGTCTTTGTGTCATCCTGTTTTGGTTAGTTTATTTTGCAAGTTTTACATTATAATACATTTCAGAATGAATAGATCTAGTAATAAGAAATGTACTGTTCTATATGATGGTTTGAGAGAATTTGCATACTTAACGAGATATTACACATTATAGAAATATCGTCTAATGATTATATACCGAAAACTCGACCATGTGCAAATGGTAAATCCACTATAGCCATACAGGCAATACTCTACAGTTCCTTGGGATAAGAGCAGGGTGTATGCAATACAAATCCACACCGGTGAGAAACTGTGGCACCGAGTACATGATGCTTCCAGGTAAATAAGAAACACACCAGGGATATTTGAACGTGTACGCCAGTCTCTGGTGCGCCATGTCCAAGCCTGTATTAAAGAGGGTGGGAGAAACTTCAAGCACCTGTTGTAAATTAAATTATACAAGTAAAGGATGCCAGACAGTTAATGGCAACATTAAATAATTAAGATGATGGTACTCTGATTGTTTTCATCCCCTAGACTTACCTATACTGTATAATTTAAAATGTGGCCAGCCCTATTAGAGTCTCTTATAGTGACTCAGTGGTCTGGTTAAACTAATGTAAACACAAAATAATAAATACAAAAATAATTTAGAATGTGTATTATCTCAGTAAGTATGCAAATTCTCTCAAACCATCATATAGAAAAGTACATTTATTATTGCTTGGTCTATTCATTCTGAAATTTATGAAAGGTATTTCTGAAACACCCTGTATACCATGGTGAGGGATCCTCTTCTCTACTTAACTCCACTAAATAGATGCAGATACTCATTGACATACATATACTGTACATAAATGTAGTACATAAACATATTTAAAGACTGAGTGCTCCACACAAAGTGCGGTTCCGGTCTCACGTCCTAATGGCGCTTCAGGCAACCCTGCCTCACTTGTCAGGTTCTTTTATTTAAGATCAGACCGCAAGGTCCGCTCCCACGTCTTTCTTGGTCCGCCCCTTGGTGCAGCTCCCTCCATATTCATGGACTTGCATCTTTTCACCCAGCTTAGTTCATCCATCCTCTCCACATGTCCAAACCATCCAAGTCTGCTAGTACGCATCTCATCACTGATACTCTTGATACACATCCTTCCCCTTGCATCCAAGTCTGCTAGTACGGTACGCATCTCATCACTGATACTCTTGATACATATCCTTCCCCTTAGCTCTTCACTTGATATTCTATCTTTCAGTTTGGCACCACACATCCCTCTCGCCATTCTCATCTCATTGTGTTCCATTCTGTTGATATCCGGTTTGACAGGCCATGTTTCTGAAGCATATGTCATTGCGCTTGTAACGCATGAAGCGTATACCTTTCCTTTCAAGGGGAGAGGAAGTCTTCTCATGGTGAGTAGCGGCAACGGTTCTATAGACTTTCCCCAGCCGCATCTTATTCTGGCGATAGTGGCACCCTCAGCCCCACCACCAGCAAAGATGGTATCACCCAAGTAGCAAAACTTGTCCACCATCTCCAGTTCCTCATTGCCAAAGTTAACACTCTTGAGCCAGTTAAAAGTGATCACTTGAAGTACCATATAATTTACATTACAATATAAACAATGCTTAGTTTACAATCACACTTATTATGTCTGACAGATGATATCAATTTTTACTTTGGCCCATGGACTATACATGTAGAATGTTTTAGTACATTTTCTTTCATTTTTATTTCCTGGGTAATTTGTATATGTATCCGCATGTTTCTTGCCATGCAATCAAATTTTATGCGGGCCATATCAGGCAAGGGAAGTGGTAATAAACAGGAATGCATGGAAAATGGTTGTGAATAGATGAGTGAACACGTGGTCATTTGAGGGAAGGGGTCTCGCACAAGTTGGACTAGATAATAGTCCATCAGGCGCCTGGCCCGGGGAGACGATTGCACCTGGAAGTGTGGTGGGCGGGCTTGTGGCTTCGGCTTTGCTGCATGTCTGCCTGCTGAGATCGGAACCTCTCCGGGTGGTCGGGGGCCGGGGGAGTGCTGGAGGGACCATGGTAACCCTGGTCTCTGGATCTTCTCCTGGATGACCTAGATGTGTGTGAATTTGTATTTTGTTTTTGTGTGTTCATTGTTTTCTGTTGTGTTGTCCCTATTTGGGCTCTGTCTTGAGTCAGCCACCCCCAGAAAAAATAAAAAGGAAAAGTGGGGAATGGGTATGAGTAAATACATACATACATACATGTATTCACTGTGGCCGACACTGGTGTGGTGCCAAACAGTGCCCAGGTAAGACTCTAGTAGAGTCCCCTGTGGCACACTATCCACTCCTGACCAACCTAGGCAGTGATATACCAAGACAGAGTCAATAGCAATGTTTTATTGTATAATAATGGCTGTTGGTCCACAAGTCTATCGCCATCCCCCCTATAAGTCACCTTGTATGACACGCATGAAACATATTAATTTTTTCTTCCACCTAAAGATAAATGCCCCGTTACCCCCTGGGGGTAATCTCTCATGTAAAAATCGTTCTTGTGACACTGCCAAAGTTGACACCTTCGGGCATGTCATTAAGAGTGTAGACAGAAAAACCGATCTGGGTAACAATATCAAGTAACCTAAAACCGAGCCAACAATGTTCAGAAGTTGTTAAGGGGAGGTATTTAGTTTGTTCCCTAGACCTCCATCAACCTTAAAATTACACCCCCTCGAGTCCCTTTCAAGATAAATGTGTACATTTTTCGGTAGAAAAATGTCACGGCCGAAGGCCGATTCCTCTTAAATTACAGGTTCGCTATCGCTCGCCAGGATAAAATAGACACCTGAATTGCACGAAAGGCCTTAATATGGGGTGAAAGCTCTTAAAATCGCTAAACTAATGGGACAAACGTTTTATAATATCAAAAGCAATGGGGCTAAACATGAGGGAGATAGGGGTCAAGAAAACAATCCCTCAAGTGGAGACCTCCCCTTAAGAAGACAAACAAAATAATTGGCTTTATAGGCAGGTCATTTGAGCATAAATCCAAAGAAGTTATCCTAACTCTTTACAATTCCTTAGTCCGCCCTCTTCTGGAATACTGCGTTCAATCCTGGTGCCCTTATTACCAAAAAGATATAGACAAGCTAGAACGAGTTCAATGTAGAGTTACCAAAATTATACTTAGCCTAAAGAACAAACCATACGAGGAGCATCTTAGAGAATTAAATCTATTTCCTTTAACACAGTGCAGATTAAGAGGCGACTTAATTCAAGTGTTCAAAATCATCAAAGGTATCAACAATATGAACTGTAGTAAGTACTTCACTATCGACCAATCCTATCAACTCCGGTGTTCCTCAGGGTTCTGTCCTATCCTATTCTCTTTCTAATTTTCATAAATGATCTTCTCAACTGTACATCTAGTCCCATCTATTCATATGCAGACGACTCAACTTTACACCACTCAATTAATTTTCCAAAATGCCCCAGCCAGCAGTCCCTCAAAAGTAAACTTAATGAAGCCATAAAATGCTTATCTTCTGATCTAGCTACTATTTCCAATTGGGGTAGAGAAAACCTTGTTACATAATTTTAATGCTTCCAAAACTCAATTTATCCATCTTACTACCCGTCAGGAACCTCCAGAGGACTATCCCTTATTCTTCAACAATACAAAAATCAACCCTTCATCTTCCCTCAATGTTCTCGGTGTCTCTTTTTCTTCTGCTCTCACTGGGAAAGACCATATTACCAGTCTCGCTAAGGCAGCCTCCCAGAAGCTGGGTGTGCTCAACCGCCTCAAGGGGTTCTTTACCCCTGCGCAGCTACTTGCTCTGTACAGGGGCACAGTGCGTCCTTGTATTGAGTATTGTTCACATGTGTGGGGAGGATCCTCTCACACCGCACTCCTAGATAAAGTAGAAAGGAAAGCCTTTCGTATCATTAACTCCCGTCCACTCACCAACTCTCTGCAATCTCTCTCTCTTCGCCGCAATGTTGCATCTCTCTCACTATTCTATCGCTACTACAATAATCAGTGGTCCTCGGAGCTTTCCCAGTGTATACCACCTCCTCTACATAGGGTACGTAGTACCCGCCTTGCAACACAATCCCACCCCTACTCTGTGCAACTCTCCAAACCAAGAGTGAAATGCTATTCTCAGACTTTCTTCTATTCAACTGCTGAGCTCTGGAACTCTCTCCCAGAATCAGTCTTTCCCTCTTCCTATGACTTAAATTGCTTCAAACTCAGTGTGTCCATGCATTTTAGCTCGAACGTCCCTTGATTTCGGCCCTGTCACTCTTTGAAATCTGGGGGAGGCACTCGCTGCAGGCAGTTATGCCTTTTGTCTCCCTCATTCACATAGAAAAAAAATCTAATTACACGCGGGGAAACGGTTGCAAAATTATTGGTAATTCTTTTAACACGCACGAATCTAAGAATTTCTTCTTCAATCGAGTTGTCAACTTGTGGAATGGGCTTCCCCGAGACGTTATAGACTGCAGCACTGTTGATTCTTTTAAACTTCGCCTAGACAAATATCTTTCATCAAACCTGCGACTGACTGTGTTTGTAAATTAATAACTTTATTTTATTCCCCCCTCAGATTCATCAAGGATTATTGCATAAATATACAGTATTACTAAGACGTTACTCTCTTTTCCCAGATATACGAAAGATCACTTATAACTGTGTTATGTTACTAACCCATCTGTCCCCTACTAACTTCCTAATCATGTCATGGACATTAGTTCTAGGGCAGTAGTTCCCTTTCCAATTTTCCCTTACCCACTCTAAACCACTATTTGGACACTTGATCCTCAGTGTTTTGGAGAACAAGCAGCATAGAGGGGTCACTAGACCTTTTGTTGCTTGATTTCCTTTGTACTCCTTTGTACCTCGCCTCACCCCTCTGCCCCTACCCCTCTAGCAGGTCCCCCAACCACCTAAATCTTCCGTCCTCGATTCCATTATCCTCTCACCTTTTCTTTCTCCCCCCCCCCCCCCCCTCCTACTCCCAACCCTAGGCCTACCCCCACAACCCCCCCTCCCCCTCCTCACAGCCACCTCGCATGCCATCCTCGCCTCTTCCACATTCCTCCTCCTTTCATCCCTCACCCGTTCGCACAAGATTGGGCCACCTCTCGAAATCCCCCACTCGTTTTTCTCCAAACTCTCCACCATATCTGAGCTCTCCACCTTCTTCTCTACTCTTTCATACCCTACAATTGCCTCACTCACTCCTTAGGGCTACAGCGCTCAGAATAGCGAGCACAACAAACACAACTCGCCCAACCTCTACCATCACCACCCGCCAGATCAACTCACCAGTGAGGTCACATGGTACCTTTGCATCTACAAGCAGGCTTAAAACAAGACTTGTCAAAGGTAGTACCATCACTCTCCCTCCAGCCACCACTAGCACTACAACTCCATGTGACGCCCCACCTAGCCTTCGCAACATGCATTCACCAATTAAGGCTCCACTACCTGACTCCAGCTTCTACAATGACCCTGGCCTCCTCTTCCTCAAGAAGCTAAAGTGGGGCGAAGAAGCCGGACCCTTGTCCACCATCAGGTTCCAGGACGAACTATAAATGCAGAAGGCCTCCTACCTTACAGTGTATGCCAACAAACACCAGACCAGCAGACGTCCACTCCCAAGCATGGTGGGAATACCTTGAAGGCCACATTAAACGCTTCTCCCGCCAAGGTGATGTCTGGATAGAGTGAGATAGAGAAGAAAAGCGTTAATGAAAGGAATGAAGGAGATGAGGCCCCACAAACAACAAAAACCAATGCCACCATGCCACCAAGATAAGAGACCACAAGAGCCTGCTCACCACGTTTCGCTCGGATCGCATGCATTACCAAGGCACTTCCCCCAACCCCAGGAAAGAACATATCTGTGAGGACGTCAACAGGCAATGATGCACAAACCAGAGATGGCCACGCAAGACATCGTGGGGAAAGAATAGTGCATATATCTCAACACACCACATGCCTTTCGTGCCCCGAGACGCGGATTCCCAGAAGGGCTACCGCAGTCGAGCCAGACCCTCCTCCAAGCACAGCCGCCCCTCTAGCCGCGAAATACCCCACCGAGGAGAACGACGGAAATGGTAAGACTACCTCAGCCCACCTCATCATCAGTAGAGTTGGAAAGATATCAATACCACACAGGTCGGATTGATAACCAGAAGACTTGGGCCTGTTAATCGAGAAATTGCCTTTAGGGAGTAAGACTGGTGTAACTACTCGGCGCATTTCTCGAAAGTATCTTGGATTTACTTGTATCCGTGTTGGACCACACTGGTGACCATCCAACATCTTTACATTTTTTATACAGGAATTACTTTAGCTAGAGTATGCAGTAGCCTACTGACCAAGCACTCTAGTTTTAGTAAACCTACAAAAACAGTAAGACTGATTGGAAGAGCGTAAGACGCTGGTGAAATGGTTTCCTTCTAAGTCAGGACTCGTAGTGGAGGGTGTAAGACACTGGTGAAACAACTCCCTACTTAAGTCCTACGGTACGAGTGTAAGACACTGGTGAAACGGCTCATACTCGTATAAACCCAATATCCAACATCAAAGTTCTTCCAAAGACTCCTGTAGGAAGTCTAGGTCAAGGACTCGTACTGGAGGGCATAAGACACTGGTAAAACTACTCCCTACTTAAGTCCTATGATACGAGAGCATAAGACACTGGTGAAACAGCTCGTATTTGTATAAGACCCTAACATCAAAGTTCTGCAGAAGATCGTCAAGGAATCTTCACTTCACTAACTCTGCCACCGTCACACGGCAGGATCACCATCACGGCCCAGAATGTCGTCGGGAGTACAACGCAGCCGCATCTTCAAAGACCGTCGGAACCCGCCCAACATTTCCCCCTTGAGGTGCCTAGTGGATCCTCGATCATGCTGTTACATAATTAACTATCCATGTCTGATGTAACATTGTACCTTTAATCTTATGTTACTGGCGAATAAGAACAATCTATGTTTGTACTCTGTTATATTATCCTCTATTACCTTCGTAGGCTACTTGTGTTCGTGTTGGTCGCATTTTCCCCAGTCGAGTAAGAACATACCTAATTAGTCAATACAACCCCAGTAAAAATCTGGTATAACAGATAATTATAATGTAGGTAAATTCCAGTAGGAAGATATTTGGCAGTATTTGGCAATTTAACCTGGCCAGTGTGAATCGCAGTGTTGCCAATTTAACTACCTTACTGCTAGATCTAGAGGTATTCAGTTCAATCTAGCAGCCATTATAATACAACACAGTTAGCATAATTTCTAGTGATATTCAAGAAAATTCAGACATTTCAGAACCATATTTAATTGTAAAACTTGCCAAGCAAACAAACCAAAACTATTGTAGAGACTGTGGCATTATTCTAGTGACTTTTTGCATTTATAATAAGCTATTATATATGGCTATGTCAAGTTGGCTAATAACTATGAAGCATTAATGCTGGACGATGGGAATGTTCCATGAGGGAGGAGAGAACCGTAGGATAAGTCACACAGGAAATTGTCACAACTTTGAAGGTCCAGATTATTGTTATTAACCCTTTCACACACATATGACGCAAAGGTTGCCAGATTAGCAATAAGAAATAGAGTTCTCTCACTCTTATAATTACCTCTCCAAAATTAGTTTTCTACCCACAGCTAACTCAAAGACAACTGCAGAGGTTGAAGTAACTAAACTAAAGGTTTCTAAATACCCCTGATGGTAACAAAGGCTTTAAAGTATCCCCAATAGGCTCAACATCGCGTCATATGTCGGAGAGGGTTAAAATAAGCATTTGGCAAAGTAAGGAACTGTTAAAAACCTTAGCCAATACTCTGCTATTCACCAAACATAAATTTGAAATATCATTATTATTTGATAGGATGGGTAATACCCATTGGGTATGTATAGGTAGGTTGGTTAAATAATTGATGGAGTTCGTAGGGACTCAATTTTTTGAGAGAGAGTTAAAGCAAAAAAAATGCATGGATCTGAATGATGAGGCCAAGGATTATTTAGCAAAACTTGGGGATTCGGGGAAGCCGAGACTGAAGACTGAAAACGTTGTGTGGGATACAGATTACGATTTTAAACTCATTTCTGAATAGACAGTTTTTCAATGCTGCAGCCAAACTATTCCACCAATTTCTATTCTTTTTGTACCAAAACGTTTGGAATTGCGAGCCTCACCCAACTACACAAAAATGGCTTTGATCATCCGTATACTTTTCAAGCTACGGATTTTAAGTGAATTCAATGTTTTTTCAAGATTGCAGAAAATAACCTACGTGTAGGGCAAACCCTTTTCTACTACATTTGTGGAGCATTATTAGTGGAGTCTACTGTATATACCAAAGCACAATAATTTCCTATGAGTGAGAGAGACGGTATTTACGTCTGTAAATTGTCAGGAAACCGGCTGCCACAGACATGTCTGGCCGCCATTTTGGATCTTTAGCATATCGTTGTGTCAAAGTTTGGTACCAATCCGACAAGCAGTTCTGGAGTTATTGCGTAAAAACCGTTGTACAAGAATAATTTGGAATAATAATAATCTATCTATCTATCTATTGCCTGACGCCGTAATCCCCGAAGGGGTGGCCACGAACGAACCGTCCCCAGTCAGTCGACACCCCTCCTCCCAACCAGCACCGCCTTCATCCATATACTTCCTCACTCCATCCTTCCACCTCTCCTTCGGTCTACCTCTCCCTCTCTGTCCTTCCACCTCGCTCTCGTACACCCTCTTAGTCATTCTCTCACTTTCCATACGTTCCATATGGCCGAACCATCTCAAGTTGTTCCTTTTCACACTTTCCAGCACATCTACCTCCACACCACACCTCCTTCTTACTTCCTCATTCGTCTGCCTATCCCTACATGTAGCTCCGCACGCACTTCTTAAGTAACTCATTTCCACCGCTCTCACTCTTGGTCTGAGTCTCTCAACCAACGTCCATGCTTCGCTTCCGTAAGTCAGTGTCGGGATTACCACACTGTCATGCAAGGACTTCTTCACTTCCATACTGACCACCCTATTTATTGTTACTGCTTTCAGCGTTCCTACAACCGTCTTTCCCTGTTGTACCCTCTCCCGCACTTCTTCATCCATAGTCCCATCTTTACTCAACACACTGCCCAGATACTTAAAAAAGTTGACGATCTCCATAGCCTGACCATTCAACTTCACTTCACACTGTGACTTCACCCCTTTCGAAGACCATAACCTTGCTCTTCCCCGCATTTACCTTCAAATTCCGTTTTTCGCACACTGTTCCAAACTCATTCACCAGACCCTGCAACTCCCATTCATTGTCGCTCATCAGAACTGTATCATCCGCAAACAGCAGTATAGGCAGCTTCCACTCATTTCCCTCCCTTTTCCGCAATACACCAACATCCACTGCTCTTCCTAGTATTTCTTTCATGACTCCATCCATATATACAGTAAACAACCGCGGGGACATCACACACCCCTGTTTCAACCCAACATTCAGGTCAAAGAACTCGCTCTGCTCATTCTCCACACGTACTGCCGCCTTTGCACCCTCATACATGCTCTTCACTGCTTTCAGCAACTTGCCATCTACTCTGTATATTCTAAGTACTTTCCACATACCTTCTCTATCCACTCTGTCATAGGCCTTCTCCAAGTCCATAAAGGCAACATACAGCTTTTGTTGCTTCTCCAGATATTTCTCCACAACACAAGTAAGGGTAAAAATCTGATCTACACATCCTCTTCCCTTCCTAAAACCTCCCTGCTCGTCGCCTACCCATTTCTCCATTCTCACTCTCACTCTCTCAATCACTACCCTACTGTACACCTTCCCTACTATGCTTAGAAGACATATTCCTCGGTGGTTACCACACACTCCTCTTTCCCCTTTGCCCTTATATAGGGGAACTATTATGCCAGTCTTCCAGTCATCGGGTGCACTCCCCTTCTCCCATGCTAGTTTGCACATTTTCCATACCCATTCGATCACTATCTCACCACCATACCTCAACATTTCTCCACACACTCCATCTGTTCCTGGTGTTTTCCCCAACTTGACTCTTTTCATGGCTTCCCACACTTCTGACCTCCTGATCCCCACCTCCTCCTTCACTACTTCTCTTCTTCTCCCTCCCATACCATATCCAACTCTGTTTGCTGGCTCTTCATTCCTTACATTTAGCAACTCGTTGAAGTACCACCTCCATCTTTCGACTCTCTTTTGCTTCTCGACTAGCATTCTCCCATTCTTATCTTTCACACCCTTACTGTTTCCCTTACTACCTTCCCTAACTTTCTTGACTTCTTTCCAGAAAAGTTTCTTACACTCCCTCCATTTTACACTCAGATTCCTTCCAAATTCCTCATCTACTCTTCTTTTTCTTTCCTTCACTACTCTCTTCACCACTCTCTTTCTGTTCACATACCTCGCTCGTTTCTGCCTCTCCAAATCTTCATTCCCTCTACTACCCAACCACTCTCTATATGCTTTCTTCTTGTCTTCCACAGCTATTTTTACCTCTTCTGTCCACCATGCTGTACCTTTCACTCCCCTCCCTCTTCTCCTCACTCTACACACCTCCTCACATGCTGCACAGATCTCTTCCGCACCTTGCTCATCTCCTCCACTTCCTCCATATCTTCCAGGTCGAACCCACCTAGTCGTCTTTCTAAAGTATCTAGGACACTATATTTCAAGTGATCGCTCAGATGATGAGGATGTGGGTCGTCAGCGAAGGCAACTTTACATGCAGGGAAATTCAATATTAAGAAAATTTCATATGTGCACATGGGATACAAAAATAACATTGTTCAACTCCTACTGCTCACCAATGTATACAGCACAACTATGGTGGAACTATAAGAAAATGACAGTGAATAGACTAAGTATCTCATATCACAATATATAAAAAAAATTCTGGGGCTCTCAAAATATGAGAGTACAAGTACGCTATGTGCCTATATGAACTTACACTGTTACCAATCACTCATTAGAAAGCTAACATATAAATTCATTCAGCGCCTTAACACTTCTGAGAACAGTATCATTAAAATGCTACAAACTCCAAGCATAGTGTACACCTCTAGGATCCAGGCACACTGGAGGAAGTTGCTCTATATTTAACCTTAAGTAATGATTTCAGGTCTGCTACTCTACAGAATTAGCATACCGGTCTGAACCTAATAGTGCAGTACAGTACCGATATTCCTATACTGTACTGTAGCAACATACTGTACCGGAAGCTAAATGATGTGAGGCATGGTACTGTACACAATTAGGACAGTGGTTTTGGTAACACAGTAGTTTGATGACCACTGTTTTTGGTTGAGGCAGTGCTGTGAACTACATGATAGCAAGCTGGGTATTATTTAATTTCTTTTTATTTTATGTAGCCTATGTACAGTAGCTTATATATAGTTATGTTACTGTAAGGTATATATGGACCCCAGTATGGTCCCCTCTGTACTGTGTGAGTCTGAAATAAAGTATTATTATTATTATTATTATTACTGCTCTCCTGTACTCTTCCCTGATTTCCTCCTCCTGTAGCCTCTCCACCCTCCTCACCATTCCACCTTCCTCTCGCCTACCTCCAGCTCTCCTCACCCACTTCTTTTGTATCCTAATTTTAGCTACTACTACATAATGATCAGACAAGACACCCTCCAATACCCCTATACACCCTAGCATCCAGCACAGATTTCTTCATTCGTTCATCCACACATATATAATCAATCAGTGACTTTCGTTCCACCACTGTCTTCTCCTTATCCTTCATCGTCCACACCACTTTCCATGTGTAGCCTACCTGTGTATCATTCTGTGTCGGAAGAAGGTGTTGGCTATCCATAACCTCCTCCCCACACATACGTCCACAAGTGCACTACCATTCCCTTTCACCTCTGACGGTACCCCCCACCCTCCCACCACTCCATCAACTTTCCTCTCACCCACCTTACCATTCATATCCCCAATCAGAAATATTCTTTTGTTCTTGTCAAACTTTTCCAGGCACACCTCCACATTCACCCAGAACTCCTCTTTCTCTCTTACAAGTTTATCCTCTGTCGGAGCATACACACACACAATCATCCACGTTTGTATTCCTACTTCATTCTCACCCATACAACCATTGAACCCACAGACCCATATTCTCTTACACACAGCTCCTTCCATTTGTTACTTACAAACAAACACGCACCTTCTCTCGCTGCTCCCTCACTCACTCCATCACACACACCCATTCCACACTCCCACTCTATCACATCTGTACCCTTCCATTTGGTCTCCATCATTCCACATACATCCAGCCTGGCATTCACTAACACTTCCATGACCTCTCTCTCTTTGGTGCCATCATTCATGCCACTCACGTTTCATGTACCTATTCTCAGAATGTCCGCAAGCTTGTCCATAGTCGGTCGGGGTTCGTTAACACAGGGTCCATCCGCATCCCAGGCTGATTGTTCGTTTGTCGTTGCTACGCATCTTGCATGGGTGGGGGTCGCAAGCCCGCCGACCCAACCTCTTTAGCCGCCTCTTACGACACGCAGAATAATAATAATGACACTAATAATAATAAAAATAATAATAATAATAATAATAATAATTTTAACGATTACAATAGAGGTTCCCTGCCAGGGCTTGAACCCCAAATAATAATAATAATTTATTCCAGCATAAAAAAATACATCAGGATTAGGCCTACACTTGAATATGTCAATTGTACATGATATTTTAATATTCAACATAGGCTATATATAGCTTAAGTACTAATTTATATTATTGAACAGTAAAAATATCATAGTTTCAAAATAGTAAATTACTATATGCCTAAATCTGATTGATTTCCACACTCACTCCAAATCCAGATTCAGTGTTAATATTAATCAAACTCTAAGAACTCGCCGAACTACTTGCCAATGTCATAAATATATAAAGTGAAGATTACAGTGTTACTTATGATTCTGATAATTGATTTATATCTGTAACATCTCGATTTGAGAGATATTATTTATGTCTAATTAAACGCTGTCTTGTGCTATTTATATAACTGACCTTGTGTTTGTATTGTAATTGTTATGCCCTGTTTTTCTACAGGATTAACTTGGGTAATGTGGGTTCTAACTGACTGGGTATATAAGGCTGCATGCACAATACAAGGTATGAGGAATAGAGAACACAAAATAAACACACGGTAACAAGACACATGATTACGTTTATTTAAGTAGGTTAATAGAGAACATAGGAAAGTAGGAATACTCGTACAAGACAAATGATAGAAATGAACCGCTAGCATTAGTGGATCTGGATGGAGACTAGTCTCCCACTTCCAAAGTTCAGGTATACTCTTCTGATCACTGGTTTGGTTCGCAAGTTTATATACTGGAGGACCTCAATGTTACTTATGGATTCACTTTCACTAATTAGATTTATTACTGGCAGGTCTGGTGCACAAGTAGTAGTTCACAGACTAGAATTAGACACGCGTATGTTTTAGAGCACGGGAATTCTAGTAACCTCAGGGGGGTACTGATCTAAGTTTTATATTCTTATGGCAGAAATACGTAGAACACAAATCAGTGGGCGAACGTTAGATATCACTAGGGTTTTAATATCTGGATAAAGGTAATTACGAGAGTTAATGTCGCCTGTTAATTAATGCACACTGATACGCTTAGTACTTCCCAAATGGAATGGTTATATATGAATACACTGGGCAAAGATATAGCCACTTCATAGAAAGATTAATAAGTTAATTTCTAATTCTTTCCTCTCACTTAAACAGTAGGCTACCATAGTGCGGTTGGGAATATGAACATGATTAGATTAATATCCAGTATTCGAGAATGGATAATAAGTCGTAGGCGTGTGCATAAACCTTTAACCGTCCTGGTGGTGTAATGGTTAAGGTGGCAAAAATATGTGTGTGATAACCCGGGTTCGAATCCTGGTGGATCATATATACTTTAATTAATTTCATTGGGGGTGTGGTGGTGAGATTAATAAAAATAATAGTACTATAACACGTTAGTACTAATAAAGTGAATCTTGGATAGTATTTTGTTGGTCTGGTCCTGGTTATCTTGCGTCCGTGATGTTGGGGGCTAACGACTGGTTCCGCGGCCGTCCAGGTGGTCCAAATGTAGGAACTTCTCAAGACGGATCTCTTGGCGATCGGTGCTGGCTACACGCTTATATACCCACTAGTGTGTGTGAAGGTTATAAGGTGCACGTAGATTCTTGTACATGGACAGATGCTTCTATCTCCAATCTGCCACGGAGTCTGCCGGCTCGGGAATCTCACAACTCAGGAACAACACAAGGGCAGAGCTAGAGGTCAACTTCAGTGGGTCAGCCACTGGTTGGTGTCTATCTTTCAACTGATTTTACTGGGGGCTGGAGCTGGGTTTACGCTATCACATGTTCCTCTCCGTCTCTGACTTGAGCTAAAACTGCACCAATGGCGTACAGAGATACGTCGGTATAAAGACGGAAAGGTTTATGGTAATCAGGGAAAGCGACAATAGGGGCTTGGATTAGCTTTTGTTTCAAAGTGTTAAACGCGAGGTCTCTTTCAGGTGTCCAGGTGAACGGGGTGTCTTTGTAGGTGAGTTGGTGGAGGGGTCTGGCGCTGGTGGCAAAGTGGGGGACGAAACATCTGTAGTATGTGGCTAAACCTAGAAACGAACGTACTCCTTTAACGGTGGTGGGTGGGGGTTGGTTTTGTATGGCTTGAAGTTTCTTTGGGTCTGGTGCAATACCATGTTCAGATATTACGTGTCCGAGGAAATCTACCTTATTTCGGGCACTCTCGCACTTTGAGGGTTTTAATTTCAACCCGGCGGCTCGGATTCTTTGAAGGACTTGTCTCAACCTGAGGAGGTGTTCTTCCCAGGTTGGTGAGTACACAATAATATCGTCTAGATAGGCTAGGCAGGTTTCCCAGGTTAGGCCATGTAATACCGCTTCCATCAAACGGGAGAAAGTGGCAGGTCCGTTACAGAGGCCAAAAGGTAGGACGTTAAATTCGTAGTGGTGGCCACCACTAGTGGAAAATGCTGTTTTCTCTTGGTCCTCGGCCTTAATAGGCACTTGCCAATACCCTGCTTGCAAGTCGAGGGTAGTGAACCATCTGGATCCGTATAGGGAGTCAAGGGAATCGTATCTCCGGGGTAATGGCGTAGCGTCTTTAATGGTTATGTCATTCAACCTCCTGTAATCGACGCAAAAACGGGTTGACCCATCTTTCTTTTTGACTAGGACAACAGGGGAAGACCAGGGACTAATGGACGGGGTGGCAATACCGGCCTCTAACATCTATTGGACTTACCATCCACGACTATTTTACACTACACCTGACGTCAACTCGGGTAGTACATTATTGGGGTTGCGGAACATTTTCGAGGGCATTACACCACATTCCTTTTTATTTAGGCTAGTCCCTAGCCTCTGTAAGGTCGTAAGGTATCGTAGCCGTATCACCTCAGCAATCTCAATATGGTTAGGGTTCGCGTGACGGGTGCTCAGTGTAGCTACCAGGTCACGTTCCTTTACTGCCACCAATGAAATGCTAGGTGTGAAGGGAGTTTCTCTGTCCTGAAATCTCCCCAGGCCCACTTTAGGATCAACCTTTCCTGGTACCTGGCGTGGGGCTCGAACCTCTGAAGGGAGCTTAACCCTCCTAAAAACCCACAGGTTTTGAGATGCCTTGGGTGGGGTTCGAACCCTGGTTAGTGACCTGACCATCACCACCAGGCCCGCGCGCTAACCCACTGTACTACCACGGACGTACAAAAGTATAGCAACCTTAGTCTGATTTTTAAGAACCAGGTGATAGTCTCGTGGTGATGGTGTAATGCCCTCGAAAATGTCCCGCAACCCCAATAATGTACTACCCGAGTTGACGTCAGGTATAGTGTAAAATAGTCGTGGATGGTAAGTCCAATAAACTCATCACGTGAAACACCACGAGACTATCACCTGGTTCTTAAAAATCGGACTAAGGTTGCTATACTTTTGTACGTCCGTGGTAGTACAGTGGGTTAGCGCGCGGGCCTGGTGGTGATGGTCAGGTCACTAACCAGGGTTCGAACTGCACCCAAGGCATCTCAAAACCTGTGGGTTTTTAGGAGGGTTAAACTCCCTTCAGAGGTTCGAGCCCCGCGCCAGGTACCAGGAAAGGTTGATCCTAAAGTGGGCCTGGGGAGATTTCAGGACAGAGAAACTCCCTTCACACCTAGCATAACATTGGCGGCAGCGGTGGTTTTTGATTCGGATAAAAGGTTGCATTACATTGCAAGTTTGGAACAGTCAGAACACGATAACATCATGGCGCACCGCTCTCACATTCCCATCCCACATTATGATGGAGAAACTTACGAGATCGAAACGTTCATGGACATAGTGAAACCCGTACTTAACCTAGTTTATACGACGGATGCAGAAAAAATAGCCGTAACATTAACGCACCTGGGAAAAGCCGTTTCCCTGGTTGCCTACCAAGTGCACCCTGCTCTCACATGGGACGAATTTTGCCCAATAGTGATAGAAGCCATTAAGCCTTCGTTGGGCGTTTTCGTGGCCCACACCCGTATCCAAGACACTAAATTCGAAGGCGATCTAGATGCCACAGTGAATAAGATTGCCCAACACATAAAAGTTTCTTTCCCCACATTGACCAGAATCCAACAAGAGCAGCAGATTCTGGTCAACCTTGTATCTATATTGCCCTCAGCAGTAAAAGACCATTTCCGTGTGCACGATTTCGTCGGATACCAAAAAGATCTCATCACGATCCGACGTATTTTGGCCGTGCGCACAGAAGCACCCACCCAAATCGCTGTAATCAAGAGGTTTCCCACGCACCCGCAGCACCCCGACCACCAAAACTCCAAGAATGCCTACCCAGCCTCATCCTTCCACAACAGACCCACCTACCCTTCCGGCAAGCCCCAACCCAGTAGACCCCGGTTCCAACCTACCCAGCCACGCAAAATCTTCAACCGGAACAAAACCTACAACACCTACCAAATTAAAACCCTACCTTAGTAATTATCAACCCCTATGATTTCCCTGCCTGTAATGCTCAGTGTGCCTTCCATCAAATTCGTGACTCTGCCAAACCTCGCCCCTTTACTCCTCGCATTTCTGTAAATGAAGAGGAGTTGGGACAAGAGGAAGAAATGGAGGAAAGACACACTGGAGAAATACCCCATATCATGACCTCAGAGGATACCGAGGAAACCCTGGAGGAGGTAGATACCGATCCCCAGGATTTTTAAAGTAAGATAAAAGCCCAAGATGGCCTCGGCGGGGGACACCATAACTGACCGCACTGCCCCCATTTATTACATGGCCAAAATCAAGGACATTCCTGTCCGCTTGTTAATCGACACGGGAGCTGCCAAGTCATGTTTGTTCAAGTCTTATTATGATCAACACCACCGACTATTTGGCCCCTTGTTAACCACCAAAGCAGAACTAATCTCAGCTGCTGATACTTACTTAAATCTCCTAGGAGACACTTTGCCCCTATCAGTAACTACTCCTGCCCCCCATGCTCGTTGTTATCACACGTTCACAGTATTTTCCTCCCACTGTAAACATTACGATGGTTTCCTTGGACTTGACCTCCTTCAAAAACTCCAGGCCCAGGTTGACTGCGGCCAAAGGCTGATCTCATTCAAAAACAAATTCCAACCCAAAGCCTCTGACAAACCAATCACGCAGAAACCCATTCACAAAAAGAAAAAACACCTTCCCCCTCAACAAACCCTGAGTCAGGGTTACCAAGTTGCAGCTAGCACTAAGGTGACTCCTAAACCCTCCCCTTGCCCCGAGTTCTCTCAAAATATCACCCAATTCAGTAAAAAAATGCCTCAACAAACGAAAGAAGACAAGTCCAAGCAACTCCCTCTCGGTAATCCCCTCAATTCTCGTAACTCTGTCCAGGATAAATCCTCCCATGTTTTCAGGACAGACTCTGATATATGTAACCATAATTCTATCAAATGTTTATGTACACATGTTTCCAGGGCAAATGCCGACCTATGTACCCAACAATGTTTTCCCCATGCCCCCAAAAATGTTCAGCTATCCCACCGCTGCCACCAATGAAATGCTAGGTGTTAAGGGAGTTTTTCTGTCCTGAAATATCCCCAGGCCCACTTAGGGATCAACCTTTCCTGGTACCTGGCGCGGGGCTCGAACCTCTGAAGGGAGTTTAACCCTCCTAAAAACCCACAGGTTTTGAGATGCCTTGGGTGGGGTTCAAACCCTGGTTAGTGACCTGACCATCACCACCAGGCCCGCGCGCTAACCCACTGTACTATCACGGACGTACTAAATGTATAGCAACCTTAGTCCGATTTTTAAGAACCAGGTGATAGTCTCGTGGTGTTTCACGTGATGAGTTTATTGGACTTACCATCCACGACTATTTTACACTATACCTGACGTCAACTCGGGTAGTACATTATTGGGGTTGCGGGACATTTTCGAGGGCATTACACCGGTGTAATGCCCTCGAAAATGTCCCGCAACCCCAATAATGTACTACCCGAGTTGACGTCAGGTATAGTGTAAAATAATCGTGGATGGTAAGTCCAATAAACTCCCTCTCGGTAATCCCCTCAATTCTCGTAACTCTGTCCAGGATAAATCCTCCCATGTTTTCAGGACAGACTCTGATATATGTAACCATAATTCTATCAAATGTTTATGTACTCATGTTTCCAGGGAAAATGCCGACCTATGTACCCAACAATGTTTTCCCCATGCCCCCAGAAATGTTCAGCTATCCCACCGCTGCCACCAATGAAATGCTAGGTGTTAAGGGAGTTTTTCTGTCCTGAAATATCCCCAGGCCCACTTAGGGATCAACCTTTCCTGGTACCTGGCACGGGGCTCGAACCTCTGAAGGGAGTTTAACCCTCCTAAAAACCCACAGGTTTTGAGATGCCTTGGGTAGGGTTCGAACCCTGGTTAGTGATCTGACCATCACCACCAGGCCCGCGCGCTAACCCACTGTACTACCACGGACGTACTAAAAGTATAGCAACCTTAGTCCGATTTTTAAGAACCAGGTGATAGTCTCGTGGTGTTTCACGTGATGAGTTTATTGGACTTACCATCCACGACTATTTTACACTATACCTGACGTCAACTCGGGTAGTACATTATTGGGGTTGCGGGACATTTTCGAGGGCATTACACCTCAAAAAAAAAAAAAAAAAATGTAATGCCCTCGAAAATGTCCCGCAATCCCAATAATGTACTACCCGAGTTGACGTCAGGTATAGTGTAAAATAGTCGTGGATGGTAAGTCCAATAAACTCATCACGTGAAACACCACGAGACTATCACCTGGTTCTTAAAAATCGGACTAAGGTTGCTATACTTTTAGTATAGTACGTCCATGGTAGTACAGTGGGTTAGCGCGCGGGCCTGGTGGTGATGGTCAGGTCACTAACCAGGGTTTGAACCCCACCCAAGGCATCTCAAAACCTGTGGGTTTTTAGGAGGGTTAAACTCCCTTCAGAGGTTCGAGCCCCGCGCCAGGTACCAGGAAAGGTTGATCCCTAAGTGGGCCTGGGGATATTTCAGGACAGAAAAACTCCCTTAACACCTAGCATTTCATTGGTGGCAGTAAAGGAACGTGACCTGGTAGCTACACTGAGCACCCGTCACGCGGACCCTAAACCATATTGAGATTGCTAAGGTGATACGGCTACGATACCTTACGACCTTAGAGAGGCTAGGGACTAGCCTAAATAAAAAGGAATGTGGTGTAATGCCCTCAAAAATGTCCCGCAACCCCAATAATGTACTACCCGAGTTGACGTCAGGTATAGTGTAAAATAGTCGTGGATGGTAAGTCCAATAAACTCATCACGTGAAACACCATGAGACTATCACCTGGTTCTTAAAAATCGGACTAAGGTTGCTATACTTTTAATACGTCCGTGGTAGTACAGTGGGTTAGCGCGCGGGCCTGGTGGTGATGGTCAGGTCACTAACCAGGGTTCGAACCCCACCCAAGGCATGTCAAAACCTGTGGGGTTTTAGGAGGGTTAAACTCCCTTCAGAGGTTCGAGCCCCGCGCCAGGTACCAGGAAAGGTTGATCCCTAAGTGGGCCTGGGGATATTTCAGGACAGAAAAACTCCCTTAACACCTAGCATTTCAGTAATGTAGGCTATATTGAACTCCTGATTTCTCCCCGTTAGAAGAATCCACAATACTTGTTTTGTCTAGCGTATCAGTAACTATGTTATAACTATAATATTTCGATATGTATACGTTCCTCATACGCTGCCAACAAAAATATTTGACTTTGCTGAATTTAGATTAGTCACCCCCATTGTAAAATATTATTCTGTGGAGTCGGAGGGAAGTCGTATTTTCTATCAAACCAGTTCTGCACTACTGTATAATTACCTTTGTGATTTCCTTAAACATTATAATTGTTGTATATAGGATTTCTACTTGTACAACGTGATCTATCTCTTGTAAATGTCATTGTTTATTTACATTTCATATTTTCAACTATCTTGTATATATAAAGCCATGTTAAACGTTTCCCTGCATAATAATTCGCTTTGTTATAAGATTATGTGTGTCTCATATTTGTCTTTCGTTTCTCCCATTTTAGACGGACTTCAATGTTCTGAAAAGACATACAGCTGATGTCAGTAGACTTTCAGTGGATTGTCAGGGGACAGTGAACTCAGCTACACCACCTATGCATCTGGACACCAAACAAGTGAGTGGTTTCGATTGTTTTCTTAATATTGGTATAGGGTCGAAATACTGCATATAGAATTATCATATAATTATGTCATTTTAGGGAAAAGAGAACTAAAAATCAAAATTGCACCAGTAGTCTCTGAGCATAAATTTATGCAATAATAATAATTGAAGGAGTAATCCCATCCGCCAATCAGGAGATGGGATTAGTTCAGGTTGATAAGCAAGGTTTACCCTTAAAACCCAAAAACGGCGACCGTCCTCAATAGAGGTTTTCCTGGTGCACTGTGTTATGCCCTGTTTTTCTACAGGATTAACTTGGGTAATGTGAGTTCTAACTGACTGGGTATAGAAGGCTGCATGCACAAAACAAAGTATGAGGAATAGAGAACACAAAATAAACACACGGTAACACGACACACGATCACTTTTATTTAGGGACACACTTCTATATGTTGTTTGATGATGATTAATCTGACGCAAAAGAAGATATGAATATTTGTACAAGACAATTTATAGAAGTTAAACAAACTAGCATTAAGTGGATCTGGATGGAGCCTAGTCTCCCTCTTCCAACGTTCAGGTATTAATCTTCTGATCACTGGCTTCATTCACAAGTTTATATATTGGAGACAATAAATATTATTTATAGATTCATATTTGTTATGCCCTGTTTTTCTACAGGTTTAAGTTGGTTAATGTGAGTTCTAACTGACTGGGTATATAAGGCTGCATGCACAATACAAGGTATGAGGAATAGAGAACACAAAATAAACACACGGTAACAAGACACACGATCACGTTTATTGATATACCACTTCTGAAATACTCGTGCAAGACAAAATATAGAATTGAACAACACTAGCAGAAGTGGATCTGGATGGAGCCTAGTCTCCCACTTCCAACGTTCAGGTATTAATTTTCTGATCACTGGCTTATTTAACAGGTTTATACTAGAGACCATCAATGTTACTTATAGATTCATATTCACTGTTAGATTTATTACTGGTAGCTCTGGTGCACAAGTAATAGTTCACAGACTAGAGTAGACACGCGTAATTTAGAGCACAGGAATTCTAGTAACCTCAGGGGGTACTGATCTAAGTTTTATAATCTTATGGCAGAAATACGTAGAACACAAATCAGTGGGCGAACGTTAGATATCACTAGGGTTTTACTCCTATGTAATAATATCTGGATAAAGGTAATTACGAGAGTTAATGTCGCCTGTTAATTAATAAACACTGATACGCTTAGCACTTCCCAACTGTAATGGTTATATATGAATTACACTGGGCAAAGATATAGCCACTTCGTAGAAATATTAATAAGTGAATCTCTAAATAGCACTGTAACAATGTAGTACTGATAGAGTGAATCTTGGGTAGTATCTGATTGGTCTGGTCCTGGTTATCTTGCGTCCGTGATGTTGGGGTTTAGCGACTGGTTCCGCGGCCGTCCAGGGTGCCCATATGTAGGAAGTTCTCAAATACGTGGACAGGTCCTTCTATCCAAATCTGCCACGGAGTCTGCCAGCTCTGGAACTCACTTCTCAGCAACTAACAAGGATAGAGCTCAAGGCTAACTCTGGTGACCAACCTGGGTTGGTGTCTATCTTTCAACTGATTTTACTGGGGGTGGGAGCTGGGTTTATAGGCTCGGTTTTGGGCCCTGTAGGCCATAGGGATCTCGAGTCTTATGGACTTATTTGAGTTCTCAATAGATACGGGAACTAGGTAAGGTGGTGATTACTGTTGTGGCACATGGCTATAGGAAGCCTTCATAATATGATATAACTGAGCCTTAGTAAGAGGTACTATTTTGGCTATACTGGAAGTATTTAGGGGAGAGAGACTGGATCTACTTGGCGAGGAGGATGGGGACAGCTGTGATAGGAGCGTCTCTCTTAGATTGTTCAATCTTCATTCTATGGTATAGCTGAGGTGCTAATTTAGTGATCAGAGTATGTTAGAAAGGTAAATGGGTTATTGGGGGTTAATAGAGGTTAGTAAAGGAGTTAGTCATGCATGGTTAGTTCATTGATAGGAAGAATTCCTGTGCTACCTGGCAATGACCCAGAAGTCAAAACAGGGGTCAGGTATACCTCCGCAAGGGTGGGGGTCTCCCTCCTCGGGTGGGTAAAAAGGGGTAGCTGGGCGCCCTCTCTCTGGGATGGTCGTCCGGCGGCTGTGGCTAGGGGCTTGCCATATCACCAGTGTTTGTAATAACCCTCTGTGTATGAGACAGATGTGGGTGTCCTTAATACCAAAACCGAAGGTGCCTTGGCTAGCTGGTTTTAATCGGTTGGTTGTTAATTGTATGGTTTGCTGGATGTGGTGGAGACTGGGTTGCTAACTCTGCCACATTTATCTGGAAGTATGGCAATAGAAGTTAGTTACTGGCGAGGCGGCTAGCCTCGCACCGACGACCATGGGGTGCAGGGTTGTGAATGGGTTGTAAGAGAATAGATGGCATGCAAGGGGTTAGTAAAGTTCTAATGTTGTTCCGGCCTACTAAGGGAAGGTGGGCTGGATAGGAATATATATATAAAAGGCTGGAGAGCGTTAGCAACGGAAAAATCAAGGATCTTCCAGAGGTATGAGGGAGAGGCTAGGTCGGACAAGAGTCGAGGAGCACGGGGTGTTAATGAGAGGGGGGGAGTTCAGGGGGGCTACGTGGAAATTTGACCCTAAGGTCTCTGGGCGTGGGGGTGGCATTAGGCTACAGTTGATATTGGAGTTTGAAAGGACAGTGAAAGTACGTTAGCCAAATGCTACCGGGGGATGCAACTATGGGGTGGTATATGAGTCTGGAAAAGATAGAATCATGTGGACTGTGGGGCTGTGGGGGTAGAAGGAGGTTAACTGTAGGTGTGTGCTTGACTGTGGATAAAGTAGGGAAAAACATGGTGTATTATTACTCGTCAATACGAGGGGTTATGGACACTATTAGTTGGCACGAGTTTTTGTACGTCTAGTTGTCCCTGGGAACTGCGTTTTCTATGAAATATAGACCAAAGAAAAGCGGCAGTTCGTAGGGGTACTTAGTTATTGTTTCGAGGTAATATGATAGATACTGGTAACTAAGGTTATCTATACAATCTCTGGTTGGGGTAAGAATTGGAGTTACTGCATGGTGGCTAACCTCTTCAGTCATTATCTCTGTCTAGGTCTTACAGGAACAATGGTTATATATATACAATGGTGTACCCGTGGGTATCATAGTTTCTTATCAATTAGGACATGGGTTTTAACCTACTACTTCTTGGATGGAAGATCATACATAGTTTAATGGGGGCGATTGGTCTTCAGAAACTTAGTCTGGCAAGACAAGGTATTTTAGGGTATGTTGATATTAATACTTAACTTAAGGATTGAATACATAGATTTATGGGGGCGATTGGTCTTCAGAAACTTAGTCTGGCAAGACAAGGTATTTTAGGGTATGTTGATATTAATACTTAACCTAAGGATTGAATACATAGATTTATGGGGGCGATTGGTCTTCAGAAACTTAGTCTGGCAAGACAAGGTATTTTAGGGTATGTTGATATTAATACTTAACCTAAGGATTGAATACATAGATTTATGGGGGCGATTGGTCTTCAGAAACTTAGTCTGGCAAGACAAGGTATTTTAGGGTATGTTGATATTAATAACTAACCTAAGGATTGAATACATTGATTTATGGGGGCAATTGGTCTTCAGAAACTTAGTCTGGCAAGACAAGGTATTTTAGGGTATGTTGATATTAATATCCTAACTTAGGGACAGGGCATGGGTGTATTAACTTAAGGTGTATTTATGTTCATCATCAGGTAGGTAGAGGTGTAGGACACGAGGGGTAGTGTATATGCGAGGTGGGGGAAAGGGTTGTGAATTGTAAAGGGGTTGGTTTGAGGCTAGGCGCCGCGCCGCTCGTGACCTAGGATAGTGACCCTTAATGCGCTGGACATAGGGGTGGCATCTCCCTACGATCCAACAGGTAGAGTGGTGTGTGCAGCGGGGCGTGAAGGATAAGTGGACAGGATGACCCAAACAGGGTACCCTGAGCAGAGGGTCATGAAGCAAAATAGAGTAGTGTGGATTGTGTATACGAAGGAGGTGATTGGAAGACGGATAACAATCGTGGAAAAGTAAATGGAAGAGATGAACACAATGGCGGATAAAAGATAATTAACCTAAGGATTGAATGCATGCATGAATGACGACATTATAGCCGTCGTCCTAATAAGAGGATGAAACCTGGTTGGTCTGCACGTGGCACAATACGACACAAGGACAGTGCCGCTATGTCGTATCAATACTGGTGGCATACTCCGGTTAATATTATATATACACTTAGTTACTAGAAGAACAAGGCAAGGGGGCGACTGAGCACGGGGGTACATATATCTATACTCGTCATGGAAAGGGAGATACGAGGTAGCTTTCCTGCATCTCTCCTGATAATCGTCTGCAGATTGGTCATAGTGAGTTTATCCGAATTAACAGGCCTAAATCAATACAATATCTGGCATAGGGTTATCGGGTGTATAGAGTCGTGGTTAAAGGTTGGGAATATATAGTTAGTTGATAAAACCACGGAAGGTTAGAGACATAGAATTGTTAGAATTGGGGGGGCTATGATTGTTATATAACTAAATACAGGGCTGACGTAATCACGATCTGATTTGGTGTGAAATGGAAGTTAAGGTGTCTTAGATCGCCTCGAACCTACACAATGAAAGTATTATAGTCTGTATGGTGGTTACCTAATTAAATACATACTTAGATGGTACATCAAGAATATCAGTGAGTAAAGTATTGTGGTTTGTATACTAGAAGACTGTGATTGAGAAACGTATAATATGTGGAATGAATTGAGAGAGAGGGAGAGAGACAAAATAGGGAAAAGCAAAGGGGCCTGGGATCTCGTTGGGGATGGTAGTTTCGCTCTCAGGATTTTCGTTCCTGTGGCTCGTTAGGGTTGGAGGTTTCGCTCTCAGGATTTTCGTACCACAGCGTTCCTGTGGTATTTTACTTTCGTCGCCTTTATATTAGGTACGACCTCGTACCTCAAGGTTGGAGTACGTAGGTTTGTTTAGGGGGGCCAGGTCAGGTCGGTGAGGGGGTTAGGTTGGAAGGGAAATGGCAGCCTGTCGGTGAGGACGAAGATTACTGTCATCCCGACTTGCAACAGACTGTTCAGAAAAGAGTAAAAAAAACTTAAAACATTTTATCCTGGAATGTGAATAATATAATGAAATTAGGAAAAAAATACTCAGGCCATATATCTAAGACACTGGAAACTAATAGGAGAGTTACTATTCAAGAAAAAAGGAACGAGGGAAGAAATTACATAGATGTTGGAAAAGGAGAGAAAAGATGATAAAAGAACTTGACGAAAGGACAGATAATTAAGAACACAGGAAAATTAAGAAGCTAAAGTGTTTAACAAGGTATAAAACAAATTTAAAAGATAGTCAGAAAAGTGTAGGTTAACAAGAAAAGTAGGATGACTAAGGAAAAAAATATATAATGTATACAGTATATGGAAAACATGTAAATTTAAGAAAGAACAGATCATTAAGAACACAGGAAAATTAAGAAGAGCTAAAGTGTTTAACAATGTATAAAACAAATTTAAAAGATAGTCAGAAAAGTGTAGGTTAACAAGAAAAGTAGTATGACTAAGAAAAAATATATATTATATACAGTATATGGAAAACATGTAAATTTATAGAATCATGCTCAATCGCTTAGGAATTGAGAACAATGCCATGGAAAAGGGGGGGGGGGGTTATTTAAGGTCGCCGTTAGTCTTGGTGAAGGTCTGTGTGTATTGGTAGGGGTGGTGGTGGTTGTGGCTTTTACCTTGGGGGTTCACTTTCACTTTTGGAAGGGAGGGGTGGATATACCGTTAGGTTTGTCGTTAGGAATGTGGGTCTGGGTGAGAGCTGGCCCGGGGCCAGTTTTGGAGGGTGGTTTAAATGGTTTCGGTCGGGGGTAGTGATAGGAGGGGTTTAAAGGTGAAACGGGCAGGTCGAGTCGGGGTTTTTGTTGCGGAAGAGGTTGGTGCTGGGGAGGGGTTGAATTGTGTAGAGAGTTGGGGTCGTGAGTGGTGTTGGGGGAAGGGTGAGTAAGGCTGGAGGTTGAGAGTTTACGATGATCTGGAGGTTTGGAGTGTGGGGATTTGATAGGGAGATGGTGGTGGGGGGGGGGGGGGGGGGGCTGGGCAGGCAGGGTTGTGGTTTGAGAGGGGTTGAATTTGGACTGATATTATTTTCGGGAGAGACGTGAATGGGATTTTGAGGAGTGGTTGAGGTTGAGAGGTTGATTATGTTGTTTGGGGCGAGAGCGAGGGTAGTATTTTGGGAGTTAGCCAAGGTGGAAAAAGTTTTGTGGTTGGATTGGGATGGGCGTGGTATTTTGTTGAGCGGGATCTTTGGGGGTGGGATTTGGGGCGGATGGGGTAACGGTGAAGAGGGGGGTAAGATAGGGGGGAAAGAGGAGGTAGGGGTTATGTATGGGGGTGATTTTTCGTTCTGAATGTGGTCGTGAGAGGTTAGGCTGGCAGGGTGGGAATTGGTGGAGGTTGAAAGTTTAGCTGGGCTAATGATGGTGGGAGGCCGACTGGTGAGCAGGTGTTCGGTACGCATGAGGGGGGGGGGGGGGAATCACTTTGGTGGGGGTCACGCGTGAGGGGGGGATTAACGGCGTGTGTGGGAGGATCAGAGTGGTGAGGAGTGAGTGGTCTAGGAAACGGAATTTGTTGGTGGGACTGGGGAGGATTGGTGGGGGAAGAGTTAGGCATAGGACAATGGTTATTGGGAGAGGACTGATGTACTGATTCGTGGTTGTTAAAAGTACGAATTTGGGGAATTTTCTTGGTGGCAGTCACGGTCTGTTTAGATGTTATCTGGGATTGGTGAGTTTGTCTGTCATGAGAGGGCGAGTCAAGTGTGGGGTTTTGAAGTTTTCTAGGGGTGTGAATTGTGTGGGGGTGGAAGGGAGCTACTGACGGAAAACTGTCACAAGGGAAATTTTGTTGGTGGGGGAATAGCTGAGCATTTGTGGGGGCATGGGGAAAACATTGTTGGGTACATAGGTTGGCATTTTCCCTGGAAACATGGGTACATAAATATTTGTTAGAATGGTACGTTGTTACATACATCCGAGTCTGTCCTGGAAACATGGGAGGATTTATCCTGGACAGATGGGGGTCTGGGTGATTGACAGGTAAATTGTGGGATGGGGTGAGTAGGTCAGTTTGGAGAGATTGTTGCGGAAGAGATTTGTCTCGGACAACAATGGAATTTGGTAGGATGGATGAAGGAGACATTGATGGAGATTTTGGTTCTGGTGCTGGATTATGGGGCAGAGGTAGGTTGGTGAGCAGGGGTGTTACTGGAGGTGGATTCAAGAGCGGTTCGGGTAATGTTGGAGAGGGTGACAAGGGAGGGGGGGAATAGGAGGTAGGCGGAGCTGTAGCATTCTTGGTTGATGTGGGTGTTTGAAGGGGTTCACCGAGGTTGGGCATGTGGGGAGATGATGGTGGGGGGGGGGGTGAGATTGACAGTTTTGAGGGGGGGACAGGTAATGAATATGAGGAAGTGAGAGGCGTGACAGGTTGTTCAGGGATTGACGGGGGTGAAGGTTGGTCTTGGGTGACAGGGGCATGTGAGAGAGTGGAGGGGGGGCTCATTTTCTGACCAGCATTTTTCAGGGGTGACATTGAAAGAGAATCGGTTACGGTGGGGGTGACCATTTCTGCGTGCTGTGGTTTGTTGGCAGGCATAGAAAAAGGATGGGGTTTATGGGGTAACACAATTGATGGAAGATTATCGTTGGTGGATGGCTGGGCAGGGGAAAATTTAGGGATGGTCAGAGAGGATAGAGGCAAGGAAGAGTGCACTGGGGTTGGACTTTCACCGGAAGTCATTTTGGAAGGGTGCACAGAGTTTTCTTTAGGGGGATGGGACTTATCGATGATAGTGTTCGGTGGAGGAATACGTTTACTTTCTTGGATAGGGGCTGAAGGGTTGGATAGGGGATTCATCGAACTGAGTTGGCATTTTTCTCTGATGGAGAGCATATGTTCTTCGAATGAGCCGTACGGGTCGAGATGGGCGGTGATGTGGAGTGGGAGGATGTCTAATAATGCGGTGAATAAGAGTTCATTTTGTTGCTCGTCATCTTCAGAGCTATACGTGGTCCTCACGTATCTGTAGAGTTGTATGAGGGTCACATTTATATCCCCTTCATACTTGATCTCGTCGACTTTTTTTATTATTTCGGGGGCGACGAGGGAACCCAAAAGTGCCCCTAAGGTCCGGATCACGAGGGATCGAAACTGGTTCCAGGTAAACTCTGGCGTTACCTGTTTAACAATTTGGGAAACGGCTTTTCCCAACTGCATAATGTGCAATAATGCAACGGCGATTTTGTCGCGGTCATTTTGAAGTGCCACATCTAACACTGGCTTTACTATGTCTAAGTAAGTGGCGATATCATACGTGTTTACATCATACTTGGGAATGTGTGTGAGTGTCATAGCGAGCTGACATTTTTGCGATGTTCCCATGTTTCTACTGGTCCAAACTTGCAGTGTAATGCAACCTTTTATCCGAATCAAGAACCACCGCTGCCGCCAATGTTATGCCATGTTTTTCTACAGGTTCAACTTGGGTAATGTGAGTTCTAACTGACTGGGTATATAAGGCTGCATGCACAATACAAGGTATGAGGAATAGAGAACACAAAAGAAACACACGGTAACAAGACACACGATCACGTTTATTAATATACCACTGCTGAATACTCGTGCAAGACAATATGATAGAAATGAACAACACTAGCATAAGTGGATCTGGATGGAGCCTAGTCTCCCACTTCCAACGTTCAGGTATTAATCTTCTGATCACTGGCTTATTTAACAGGTTTATACTAGAGACCATCAATGTTACTTATAGATTCATATTCACTGTTAGATTTATTACTGGTAGCTCTGGTGCACAAGTAATAGTTCACAGACTAGAGTAGACACGCGTATTTTAGAGCACGGGAATTCTAGTAATTCAGGGGGTACTGATCTAAGTTTTATATTCTTATGGCAGAAATACGTAGAACACAAATCAGTGGGCGAATGTTAGATATCACTAGGGTTTTACTCCTATGTAATAATATCTGGATAAAGGTAATTACGAGAGTTAATGTCGCCTGTTAATTAATAAACACTGATACGCTTAGCACTTCCCAACTGGAATGGTTATATATGAATTACACTGGGCAAAGATATAGCCACTTCGTAGAAATATTAATAAGTGAATCTCTAAATAGCACTGTAACAATGTAGTACTGATAGAGTGAATCTTGTGTAGTATCTGATTGGTCTGGTCCTGGTTATCTTGCGTCCATGATGTTGGGGGTTAGCGACTGGTTCCGCGGCCGTCCAGGGTGCCCATATGTAGGAAGTTCTCAAATACGTGGACAGGTCCTTCTATCCAAATCTGCCACGGAGTCTGCCAGCTCTGGAACTCACTTCTCAGCAACTAACAAGGATAGAGCTCAAGGCTAACTCTGGTGACCAACCTGGGTTGGTGTCTATCTTTCAACTGATTTTACTGGGGGCGGGAGCTAGGTTTATAGGCTCGGTTTTGGGCCCTGTAGGCCATAGGGATCTCGAGTCTTATGGACTTATTTGAGTTCTCAATAGATACGGGGACTAGGTAAGGTGGTGATTACTGTTGTGGCACATGGCTATAGGAAGCCTTCATAATATGATAACTGAGCCTTAGTAAGAGGTACTATTTTGGCTATACTGGAAGTATTTAGGGGAGAGAGACTGGATCTACTTTGCGAGGAGGATGGGGACAGCTGTGATAGGAGCATCTCTCTTAGATTGTTCAATCTTCATTCTATGGTATAGCTGAGGTGCTAATTTAGTGATCAGAGTATGTTAGAAAGGTAAATGGGTTATTGTGGGTTAATAGAGGTTAGTAAAGGAGTTAGTCATGCATGGTTAGTTCATTGATAGGAAGAATTCCTGTGCTACCTGGCAATGACCCAGAAGTCAAAACAGGGGTCAGGTATACCTCCGCAAGGGTGGGGGTCTCCCTCCTCGGGTGGGTAAAAAGGGGTAGCTGGGCGCCCTCTCTTTGGGATGGTCGTCCGGCGGCTGTGGCTAGGGGCTTGCCATATCACCAGTGTTTGTAATAACCCTCTGTGTATGAGACAGATGTGGGTGTCCTTAATACCAAAACCGAAGGTGCCTTGGCTAGCTGGTTTTAATCGGTTGGTTGTTAATTGTATGGTTTGCTGGATGTGGTGGAGACTGGGTTGCTAACTCTGCCACATTTATCTGGAAGTATGGCAATAGAAGTTAGTTACTGGCGAGGCGGCTAGTCTCGCACCGACGACCATGGGGTGCAGGGTTGTGAATGTGTTGTAATGAATAGATGGCATGCAAGGGGTTAGTAAAGTTCTAATGTTGTTCCGGCCTACTAAGGGAAGGTGGGCTGGATAGGAGTATATATATAAAAGGTTGGAGAGCGTTAGCAACGGAAAAATCAAGGATCTTCCAGAGGTATGAGGGAGAGGCTAGGTCGGACAAGAGTCGAGGAGCGCGGGGTGTTAATGAGAGGGGGGAAGTTCAGGGGGCTACGTGGAAATTTGACCCTAAGGTCTCTGGGCGTGGGGGTGGCATTAGGCTACAGTTGATATTGGAGTTGAAAGGACAGTGAAAGTACGTTAGCCAAATGCTACCGGGGGATGCAACTATGGGGTGGTATATGAGTCTGGAAAAGATAGAATCATGTGGACTGTGGGGCTGTGGGGGTAGAAGGAGGTTAACTGTAGGTGTGTGCTTGACTGTGGATAAAGTAGGGAAAAACATGGTGTATTATTACTCGTCAATACGAGGGGTTATGGACACTATTAGTTGGCACGAGTTTTTGTACGTCTAGTTGTCCCTGGGAACTGCGTTTTCTATGAAATATAGACCAAAGAAAAGCGGCAGTTCGTAGGGGTACTTAGTTATTGTTTCGAGGTACTATGATAGATACTGGTAACAAAGGTTATCTATACAATCTCTGGTTGGGGTAAGAATTGGAGTTACTGCATGGTGGCTAACCTCTTCAGTCATTATCTCTGTCTAGGTCTTACAGGAACAATGGTTATATAATTATATACAATGGTGTACCAGTGGGTATCATAGTTTCTTATCAATTTGGACATGGGGTTTTAACCTACTACTTCTCGGATGGAAGAACATACATAGATTTATGGGGGCGATTGGTCTTCAGAAACTTAGTCTGGCAAGACAAGGTATTTTAGGGTATGTTGATATTAATACTTAACCTAATGATTGAATACATAGATTTATGGGGGCGATTGGTCTTCAGAAACTTAGTCTGGCAAGACAAGGTATTTTAGGGTATGTTGATATTAATACTTAACCTAAGGATTGAATACATAGATTTATGGGGGCGATTGGTCTTCAGAAACTTAGTCTGGCAAGACAAGGTATTTTTAGGGTATGTTGATATTAATACTTAACCTAAGGATTGAATACATAGATTTATGGGGGCGATTGGTCTTCAGAAACTTAGTCTGGCAAGACAAGGTATTTTAGGGTATGTTGATATTAAAAACTAACCTAAGGATTGAATACATAGATTTATGGGGGCGATTGGTCTTCAGAAACTTAGTCTGGCAAGACAAGGTATTTTAGGGTATGTTGATATTAATAACTAACCTAAGGATTGAATACATAGATTTATGGGGGCGATTGGTCTTCAGAAACTTAGTCTGGCAAGACAAGGTATTTTAGGGTATGTTGATATTAATATCCTAACTTAGGGACAGGGCATGGGTGTATTAACTTAAGGTGTATTTATGTTCATCATCAGGTAGGTAGAGGTGTAGGACACGAGGGGTAGTGTATACGCGAGGTGGGGGAAAGGGTTGTGAATTGTAAAGGGGTTGGTTTGAGGCTAGGCGCCGTGCCGCTCGTGACCTAGGATAGTGACCCTTAATGCGCTGGACATAGGGGTGGCATCTCCCTACGATCGAACAGGTAGAGTGGTGTGTGCAGCGGGGCGTGAAGGATAAGTGGACAGGATGACCCAAACAGGGTACCCTGAGCAGAGGGTCATGAAGCAAATTAGAGTAGTGTGGATTGTGTATACGAAGGAGGTGATTGGAAGACGGATAACAATTGTGGAAAAGTAAATGGAAGAGATGAACACAATGGCGGATAAAAGATAATTAACCTAAGGATTGAATGCATGCATGAATGACGACATTATAGCCGTCGTCCTAATAAGAGGATGAAACCTGGTTGGTCTGCACGTGGCACAATGCGACACAAGGACAGTGCCGCTATGTCGTATCAATACTGGTGGCATACTCCGGTTAATATTATATATACACTTAGTTACTAGAAGAACAAGGCAAGGGGGGGGGGGGGGGGCGACTGAGCACGGGGGTACATATATCTATAATCGTCATGGATAGGGAGATACGAGGTAGCTTTCCTGCATCTCTCCTGATAATCGTCTGCAGATTGGTCATAGTGAGTTTATCCGAATTAACAGGCCTAAATCAATACAATAACTGGCATAGGGTTATCGGGTGTATAGAGTCGTGGTTAAAGGTTGGGAATATATAGTTAGTGGATAAAACCACGGAAGGTTAGAGACATAGAATTGTTAGAATTGGGGGGGCTATGATTGTTATATAACTAAATACAGGGCTGACGTAATCACGATCTGATTTGGTGTGAAATGGAAGTTAAGGTGTCTTAGATCGCCTCAAACCTACACAATGAAAGTATTATAGTCTGTATGGTGGTTATCTAATTAAATACATACTTAGGTGGTACATCAAGAATATCAGTGAGTAAAGTATTGTGGTTTGTATACTAGAAGACTGTGATTGAGAGACGTATAATATGTGGAATGAATTGAGAGAGAGGGAGAGAGACAAAATAGGGAAAAGCAAAGGGGCCTGGGATCTCGTTGGGGATGGTAGTTTCGCTCTCAGGATTTTCGTTCCTGTGGCTCGTTAGGGTTGGAGGTTTCGCTCTCAGGATTTTCGTACCACAGCGTGCCTGTGGTATTTTAGTGGGTCTGGGTGAGAGCTGGCCCGGGGCCAGTTTTGGAGGGTGGTTTAAATGGTTTCGGTCGGGGGTAGTGATAGGGGGGGTTTAAAGGTGAAACGGGCAGGTCGAGTCTGGGTTGTTGTTGCGGAAGAGGTTGGTGCTGGGGAGAGGTTGAATTGTGTAGAGAGTTGTGGTCGTGAGTGGTTAGGCTGGCAGGGTGGGAATTGGTGGAGGTTGAAAGTTTAGCTGGGCTAATGATGGTGGGAGACCGACTGGTGAGCAGGTGTTCGGTACGCATGAGGGGGGGGGAATCACTTTGGTGGGGTCACGCGTGAGGGGGGGATTAACGGCGCGTGTGGGAGGATCAGAGTGGTGAGGTGTGTCGGTGGCAGTGACGGTTTGTTTAGAGGTTATATGGGATTGGTGGGTTTGTCTGTCATGAGGGGGTGAGTCAAGTGTGGGGTTTTGAAGTTTGTTAGGGGTGTGAATTGTGGGGAGGTGGAAGGGAGCTACTGACGGAAAACTGTCACAAGGGAAATTTTGTTGGTGGGGGAATAGCTGAGCATTTCTGGGGGCAAGGGGGGAACATGGTTGGGTCCCTAGGTCGTCACGCGTGAGGGGAGGATTAACGGCGCGTGTGGGAGGGTCAGGGTGGTGAGAGGTGAGCGAGTTAGAAAACGGGATTTGTTGGGGGGACTGCGGAGGGTTGGTGGGGGAAGAGTTAGGTGTAGAACAGGGGTTATTGGTGGAGGACTGATGTATTGATTTGGGGTTGTTAACAGGACGAATTTGGGGAATTTTCTTGGTGTCAGGCACGGGCTGGTTAAAGGTTATGTGGGACTGGTGAGTTTGTTTGTCATGAGAGGGCGAGTCTAGTGTGGGGTTGTGAAATTTTCTAGGGGTGTGAATTATGTGGGGGGGGGGGGGGAAGGGAGCTACTGACGGAAAACTGTCACAAGGGGAATTTTGTTGGTTGTGGAATAGCTGAACATTTCTGGGGGCATGGGGAAAACATTGTTGGGTACATAGGTCGGCATTTTCCCTGGAAACATGTGTACATAAACATTTGATAGAATTTTGGTTACATATATCAGAGTCTGTCCTGAAAACATGGGGGGATTTATCCTGGACAGATGGGGGTCTGGGTGATTGACAGGTAAATTGTGGGGATGGGGTGAGTAGGTCAGTTTGGAGAGATTGTTGCGGAAGAGATTTGTCTCGGACAACAATGGAATTTGGTAGGATGGATGAAGGAGACATTGATGGAGATTTTGGTTCTGGTGCTGGATTATGGGGCAGAGGTAGGTTGGTGAGCGGGGGTGTTACTGGAGGTGGATTCAAGAGCGGTTCGGGTAATGTTGGAGAGGGTGACAAGGGAGGGGGGGGAATAGGAGGTAGGCGGAGCTGTAGCATTCTTGGTTGATGCGGGTGTTTGAAGGGGTTCACCGAGGTTGGGCATGTGGGGAGATGATAGTGGGGGGTATGAGGTTGAAAGTTTTGAGGGGGGGACAGGTGATGAATATGAGGAAGTGAGAGGCGTGACAGGTTATTGAGGGATTGACGGGGGTGAAGGTTGGTCTTGGGTGACAGGGGCATGTGAGAGAGTGGAGGAGGGGCTCATTTTCTGACCAGCATTTTTTAGGGGTGAAATTGAAAAAGAATTGGTTACGGTGGGGGTGACCATTTCTGCGTGCTGTGGTTTGTTGGCAGGCATAGAAAAAGGATGGGGTTTATGGGGTAACACAATTGATGGAAGATTATCGTTGGTGGATGGCTGGGCAGGGGAAAATTTAGGGATGGTCAGAGAGGATAGAGGCAAGGAAGAGTGCACTGGGGTTGGACTTTCACCGGAAGTCATTTTGGAAGGGTGCACAGAGTTTTGTTTAGGGGGATGGAGGGACTTATTTATGATAGTGTTCAGTGGAGGAATACATTTACTTTCTTGGATAGGGGCTGAAGGGGTGGATAGGGGATTCATCGAACTGAGTTGGCATCTTTCTCTGATGGAGAGCATATGTTCTTCGAATGAGCCGTACGGGTCGAGATGGGCGGTGGTGTGGGGTGGGAGGATGTCTAATAATGCGGTGAATAAAAGTTCATTTTGTTGCTCGTCATCTTCAGAGCTATACGTGGTCCTCACGTATCTGTAGAGTTGTATGAGGGTCACATTTATATCCCCTTCATACTTGATCTCGTCGACTTTTATTATTTTGGGGGCGACGAGGGAACCCAAAAGTGGCCCTAAGGTCCGGATCACGAGGGATCGAAACTGGTTCCAGGTAAGCTCTGGCGTTACCTGTTTAACAATTTGGGAAACAGCTTTTCCCAACTGCATAATGTGCAACAATGCAACGGCGATTTTGTCGCGGTCATTTTGAAGTGCCACCTCTAACACTGGCTTTACTATGTCTAAGTATGTGGCGATATCATACGTGTTTACATCATACTTGGGAATGTGTGTGAGTGTCATAGCGAGCTGCCATTTTTGCGATGTTGCCATGCTTCTACTGTTCCAAACTTGCAGTGTAATGCAACCTTTTATCCGAATCAAGAACCACCGCTGCCGCCAATGTTATGCCCTGTTTTTCTACAGGTTTAACTTGGTTAATGTGAGTTCTAACTGACTGGGTATATAAGGCTGCATGCACAATACAAGGTATGAGGAATAGAGAACACAAAATAAACACACGGTAACAAGACAAACGATCACGTTTATTGATATACCACTTCTGAAATACTCGTGCAAGACAACATATAGAATTGAACAACACTAGCATAAGTGGATCTGGATGGAGCCTAGTCTCCCACTTCCAACGTTCAGGTATTAATCTTCTGATCACTGGCTTTAATTCACAGGTTTATACTGGGGACCAACAATGTTACTTATAGATTCATATTCACTGTTAGATTTATTACTGATAGCTCTGGTGCACCAGTAGTAGTTCACAGACTAGATTAGACACGCGTATTTTAGAGCACGGGAATTCTAGTAACCTCTGGGGGTACTGATCTAAGTTTTATATTCTTATGGCAGAAATACGTAGAACACAAATCAGTGGGCGAACGTTAGATATCACTAGTGTTTTACTTCTATGTAATAATATCTGGATAAAGGTAATTACGAGAGTTAATGTCGCCTGTAAATTAATAAACACTGATACGCTTAGCACTTCCCAAATGGAATGGTTATATATGAATTACACTGGGCAAAGATATAGCCACTTCATAGAAATATTAATAAGTGAATCTCTAAATAGCACTGTAGTAATGTAGTACTGATAGAGTGAATCTTGGGTAGTATTTGATTGGTCTGGTCCTGGTTATCTTGCGTCCGTGATGTTGGGGGTTAACGACTGGTTCCGCGGCCGTCCAGGGTGTCCATATGTAGGAAGTTCTCAAATACGTGGACAGGTCGTTCTATCTAAATCTGCCACCGAGTCTGCTGGCTCTAGAACTCACTTCTCAGCAATCAACAAGGATAGAGCTCGAGGTGAACTCTGGTGACCAACCTGGGTTGGTGTCTAACTTTCAACTGATTTTACTGGGGGCGAGAGCTAGGTTTATAGGCTCGGTTCTGGACCCTGTAGGCCATAGGGATCTCGAGTCTTATGGAATTATTTGAGCTCTCAATAGATACGGGGACTAGGTAAGGTGGTGATTACTGTTGTGGCACATGGCTATAGGAAGCCTTCATAATATGATATAACTGAGCCTTAGTAAGAGGTACTATTTTGGCTATACTGGAAGTATTTAGGGGAGAGAGACTGGATCTACTTTGCGAGGAGGATGGGGACAGCTGTGATAGGAGCGTCTCTCTTAGATTGTTCAATCTTCATTCTATGGTATAGCTGAGGTGCTAATTTAGTGATCAGAGTATGCAAGAAAGGTAAATGGTTTATTGTGAATTAATAGAGGTTAGTAAAGGTGTTAGTCATGCATGGTTAGTTCATTGATAGGAATAATTATTCTTGTGCTACCTGGCAATGACCCAGAAGTCAAACAAGGGTCAGGTATACCTCCGCAGGGGTTGGGGTCTCCCTCCTCGGGTGGGTAAAAAGGGGGTAGCTGGGCGCCCTCTCTCTGGGATGGTCGTCCGGCGGCTGTGGCTAGGGGCTTGCCATATCACCAGTCTTTGTAATAACCCTCTGTGTATGAGACAGATGTGGGTGTCCTTAATACCAAAACCGAAGGTGCCTTGGCTAGCTGGTTTTAATCGGTTGGTTGTTAATTGTATGGTTTGCTGGATGTGGTGGAGACTGGGTTGCTAACTCTGCCACATTTATCTGGAAGTATGGCAATAGAAGTTAGTTACTGGCGAGGTGGCTAGCCTCGCACCGACGACCATTGGGTGCAGGGTTGTGAATGGGTTGTAAGAGAATAGATGGCATGCAAGGGGTTAGGAAAGTTCTATTGTTGTTCCGGCCTACTAAGGGAAGGTAGGCTGGATAGGAGTATATATATAAAAGGTTGGAGAGCGTTAGCAACGGAAAAATCAAGGATCTTCAAGAGGTATGAGGGAGAGGCTAGGTCAGACAAGAGTCGAGGAGTGCGGGGTGTTAATGAGAGGGGGGGAGTTCAGGGGGGCTACGTGGAAATTTGACCCTAAGGTCTCTGGGCGTGAGGGTGGCATTAGGCTACAGTTGATATTGGAGTTTGAAAGGACAGTGAAAGTACGTTAGCCAAATGCTACCGGGGGATGCAACTATGGGGTGGTATATGAGTCTGGAAAAGATAGAATCATGTGGACTGTGGGGCGGTGGGGGGAGAAGGAGGTTAACTGTAGGTGTGTGCTTGACTGTGGATAAAGTAGGGAAAAACATGGTGTATTATTATTCGTCAATACGAGGGGTTATGGACACTTATTAGTTGGCATGAGTTTATGTACGTCTAGTTGTCCCTGGGAACTGCGTTTTCTATGAAATATAGACCAAAGAAAAGCGGCAGTTCGTAGGGGTACTTCGTTATTGTTTCGAGGTACTATGATAGATACTGGTAACAAAGGTTATCTATACAATCTCTGGTTGGGGTAAGAATTGGAGTTACTGCATGGTGGCTAACCTCTTCAGTCATTATCTCTGTCTAGGTCTTACAGGAACAATGGTTATATATATACAATGGTGTACCCGTGTGTATCATAGTTTCTTATCAATTAGGACATGGGGTTTTAACCTACTACTTCTCGGATGGAAGAACATACATAGATTTATGGCTGTCTGACTGGTTGGCATTGGCTCAACCTAGGGACAGGGCATGGGTGTTTTAATATGAATGTGTATTCCTGTTCCTCATCATGTAGGTAGAGTCTGGCGGGTAAGAGGTGTAGGACACGAAGCAAAATGGAGTAGTGTGGACTGTGGATACGAAGGAGGTGATTGGAAGACGTATAACAATTGTGGAAAAGTAAATGGAAAAGATGAACACAATGGCGGATAAAGATAATTAACCTAAGGATTGAATACATAGATTTATGGGGGCGATTGGTCTTCAGAAACATAGTCTGGCAAGACAAGGTATTTTAGGGTATGTTGAGATTAATACTTAACCTAAGGATTGAATACATAGATTTATGGGGGCGATTGGTCTTCAGAAACTTAGTCTGGCAAGACAAGGTATTTTAGGGTATGTTGATATTAATACTTAACCTAAGGATTGAATACATAGATTTATGGGGGCGATTGGTCTTCAGAAACTTAGTCTGGCAAGACAAGGTATTTTTAGGGTATGTTGATATTAATACTTAACCTAAGGATTGAATACATAGATTTATGGGGGCGGTTGGTCTTCAGAAACTTAGTCTGGCAAGACAAGGTATTTTAGGATATGTTGATATTAATATCCTAAACTTAGGGACAGAGCATGGGTGTATTAACTTTAAGGTGTATTTATGTTCGTCATCATGTAGGTAGAGGTGTAGGACACGAGGGGTAGTGTATACGCGAGATGGGGGAAAGGGTTGTGAATTGTAAAGGGGTTGGTTTGAGGCTAGGCGCCGCGCCGCTCGTGACCTAGGATAGTGACCCTTAATGCGCTGGACATAGGGGTGGCATCTCCCTACGATCCAACAGGTAGAGTGGTGTGTGCAGCGGGGCGTGAAGGATAAGTGGACAGGATGACCCAAACAGGGTACCCTGAGCAGAGGGTCATGAAGCAAAATAGAGTAGTGTGGATTATGTATACGAAGGAGGTGATTGGAAGACGTATAACAATTGTGGAAAAGTAAATGGAAGAGATGAACACAATGGCGGATAAAGGATAATTAACCTAAGGATTGAATGCATGCATGAATGACGACATTATAGCCGTCGTCCTAATAAGAGGATGAACCCTGGTTGGTCTGCACGTGGCACAATACGACACAAGGACAGTGCCGCTATGTCGTATCAATACTGGTGGCATACTCCGGTTAATATTATATATACACTTAGTTACTAGAAGAACAAGGCAAGGGGGCGACTGAGCACGGGGGTACATATATCTATACTCGTCATGGAAAGGGAGATACGAGGTAGCTTTCCTGCATCTTTCCTGATAATCGTCTGCAGATTGGTCATAGTGAGTTTATCCGAATTAACAGGCCTAAATCAATACAATAACTGGCATAGGGTTATCGGGTGTATAGAGTCGTGGTTAAAGGTTGGGAATCTATAGTTAGTGAATAAAACCACGGGAGGTTAGAGACGTAGAATTGGAGGGCTATGATTGTTATATAACTAAATACAGGGCTGACGTAATCACGATCTGATTTGGTGTGAAATGGAAGTTAAGGTGTCTTAGATCGCCTCGAACCTACACAATGAAAGTATTATAGTCTGTATGGTGGTTACATAATTAACTACATACTTAGGTGGTTCATTAAGAATATCAGTGAGTAAAGTATTGTGGTTTGTATATTAGAAGACTGTGATTGAGAGACGTATTACATAATTAACTACATACTTAGGTGGTACATTAAGAATATCAATGAGTAAAGTATTATGGTTTGTATATTAGAAGACTGTGATTGAGAGACGTATAATATGTGGAATGAATTGAGAGAGAGGGAGAGAGACCAAATCGGAAAAGGAAAAGGGGCCTGGGATCTCGTTGGGGATGGGAGTTTCGCTCTCAGGATTTTCGTTCCTGTGGCTCGTTAGGGTTGGAGGTTTCGCTCTCAGGATTTTCGTACCGCAGCGTTCCTGTGGTATTTTAATATTCAATGTTAGATTTATCACTAGTGGCTCTGGTGCACAAGGAGTAATTCATAGACTAGATTAGACACGCGTATTTTAGAGCACGGGAATTCTAGTAACCTGAGGGGGTACTGATCTAAGTTTTATATTCTTGTATCAGAAACACATAGAACGCAAATCAGTGGGCGAACATCAGATATCACTAGGGTTTCACGGTTATGTATTAATATCTGGATATATGAGTACTTACGAGAGTTAATATCGCCTGTTAATTAATAAACACTGATACGCTTAGCACTTCCTAATGGAATGGTCATATATGAATTACACTGGGACAAAGATATAGCCACTTCGTAGAAATATTAATAAGTGAATCTCTACATAGCACTGTAACACTGTAGTACTGATAGAGTGAATCTTGGGTCGTATTTGATTGGTCTGGTCCTGGTTATCTTGCGTCCGTGAGGTTGGGGGCTAGCGACTGGTTCCGCGGCCGTCCAGATGGTCCATATGTAAAGTTCTCAAGACGGATCTCTTGGCGATTGTTGCTGGCTACACTCTTATATACCCACTGGTTTATGTGAAGGTTATAAGGTGCACGTAGATGTCTTTTACGTGGACAGATGCTTCTATATCAATCTGCCACGGAGTCTGCCGGCTCTGGAACTCAATTCTCAGGAACAACACAAGGGCAGAGCTAGAGATCAACTTAAGGGGGCCAGCCACTGGTTGGTGTCTATCTTTCAACTGATTTTACTGGGGGCTGGAGCTTGGTTTATAGGCTCGGTTTTGGACCCTGTAGGCCATAGGGATCTCGAGTTTTTATGGATTTATTTGAGCTCTCAATGGATACGGGAACTAGGTAAGGTGGTGATTACTGTTGTGGCACATGGCTATATGGAGCCTTCATAATGTGATATAACTGAGCCTTAGTAAGAGGTACTATATTTTGGCTATACTGGAAGTATTTAGGGGAGAGAGACTGGATCTACTTTGCGAGGAGGATTGGGACAGCTGTGATAGGAGCGTCTCTCTTAGATTGTTCAGTCTTCATTCTATGGTATAGCTGAGGTGCTAATTTGGTTATCGGAGTATGCAAGAAAGGTTAATGGGTTATTGGGGGTTAATAGAGGTTAGTAAAGGTGTTAGTCATACATGGTTAGTTCATTGATAGGAAGAATTCCTGTGCTACCTGGCAATGACCCGGAAGTCAAAACAGGGGTCAGGTATACCTCCGCAGGGGTCGGGGTCTCCCTCCTCGGGTGGGTGAAAGGGGTAGGGGCGCGTCCCTTCTCTGTGATGGTCGTCGGGGCGGCTGTGGCTGGGGGCTTGCCATATCACAAGGGTTTGTAATAACCCTCTGTTTATGAGACAGATGTGGGTGTTCGTAATACCAAAACCGAAGGTACCTTGATCAGCTGGTTTACTTGGTTAGGTTGTTAATTGCATGGGTGGTTGGATGTGGTGGAGACTGGTGCTAACTCTGCCACATTGATCTGGAAGTATGGCAATAGAAGTTAGTCACTGGTGAGGCGGCTAGCCTCGCACGGACGATCATTTGGTACAGGGTTGTGAAGGGGTTGTGAGGGAATAGATGGCATGCAAAGGGTTAGTAAAGTTCTAATGGTGTTCCTTTCTACTGGGGGAAGGTAGGCTGGATAAGAGTATATATACAAAAGGTTTGAGAATGTTAGTAACGGAAAAGTTAAGGATATTCAGGGGGTATGCTGGAGAGGCTAGGTCGGAAGGGAGTTGAGGAGCGTGGGGGGGTTAACGAGAGGGAGAGGGTTAAGGGGGGTTAAGTGGGAGTTTGACCCTAAGGTCTCTGGGCGTAGGGGTGGCATTAGACTACAGTTGGTATCGTAGCCTGGGGGTTATTGACAGGGAAGGTATGTTAGCCAAACGCTACCGGGGGATGAGCAAGATGGGGTGGTATATGAGTCTGGAAAGGATAGAATCATGTGGACTGTGGGGCTGTGGGGAAGAGGAGGTTAACTGTAGGTGTGTGCTTGACTGTGGATAAAAGTAGAGAAAAACATGGTGTATTATTACTCGTCAATACGATGGTTATGGACACTGTTAATCTGACACTATTTCTTGCTGACCTAGTTGTTCCTGGGAACTGCGTTTTCTATGACATATACACCAAAGAAAGCGGCAGTTCGTAGGGGTAGCTTCGGTATTGTTTCGTGGTGGAAATGCGTCGAGACAATGGTAAAAGAGGGTGTATACAATCTCTGGTTGGGGTAAGAATTAGAGTTACTGCATGGTGGCTAACATCTTCAGTCATTTCTGTCTAGGTCTTACAGGAATAATGGTTATATATACACTGGTGTACCCGTGGGTATCATAGTTTCTTATCAATTAGGACATGGGGTTTTAACATATTACTTCTCGGATGGAAGAACATACATAGATTTATGGGGGCGGTTGGTCTTCAGAAACTCAGTCTGGCAAGACAAGGTATTTTAGGGGGTTAACATATTACTTCTCGGATGGAAGAGCATACATAGATTTATGGGGGCGGTTGGTCTTCAGAAACTTAGTCTGGCAAGACAGGGGGTTAACATATTACTTCTTGGATGGAAAAACATACATAGATTTAGGCTTGTCTGAACTGGTTGGCATTGGCTCAACCTAGGGACAGGGTATGGGTGTATTAAATTAAGGTGTATTCATGTTCATCATCATGTAGGTAGAGGTGTAGGACACGAAGGGTAGTGTATACGCGAGGTGGGGGAAAGGTCAGTGGTTAGAAGGGATAGACAGGTGTGGTTTGGAGCTGCTTAGCCCTGCGGGCTTCGGCCTGTCTTAACTGGTTGGCTTGGTCACCTGGTCCTTTCGTTCTGTGGGCCTTTCCTTCGGGTGTTTCTGTTCCCGTTTCCTGGTGGTGTTCGCTCGTGGCTTCCGTGGTGGGCTTCTCGTTCTGGGGCATTTTACTTCCCTCTCCTTCGTTGTAGGCTCGTCCTCGAGCCTCAAGGGTGATGTAAAAAGAAGCATAGTCTTGGTGGGTCATTTTGAGGGTATTTAGAAGGTCCCACCAAGCAAGAGAGCGAGGGTCAGGTTTCTTTTGCAGGTCTATGTAGACCTGTAGGAATGTGTCCTCGGTGTTGTGGAGGGCGGTTGCCCGGGCTTGATGTGGGCGCTGTAGACGGGCTAAGCGTCCTGTGGACGTTTTTACTTTAACCTTTCTTATGAACGGTGTGTATTCTTCCTCCGTGGGGGTAGGGACGGGGTTGACGAATGGTGTGGATTTGTTCATGGTGGAGGTCATGTATCGAGTGAGGTGTGTGGGACTGACAGGAGGCCTCTTCAGTGTGGTGAAGGGGTTAATAACTGAAGGGGAGGGACTAACGCGTGAAAACGGAGCTGGGGGTGAAGGGGGGATATGAGTCTGGGGTTTTGGGGGTTTTCTTGGGTGGTGTTGCAGGCTGAGAAAATATATGGAGGCAATGTGCAATATTGGTTTAGGTAAGGTGCGTGATGGAGGTGTGTGAGAAAGAGGGGGTGTGTGTGTTGTGTGGCTTGGGTCTTTAGTGTATGAACGGGGTGTTGTTTTTACATAACTGTCTTCAAATCTGATGGGTCTGTTGATGATTCTACCTTTGGAGGTTCTGGTGGGAAGGTAGATGTTTGTAGTGGGACTTGAGTCACTCGAAGATGTTTTATATTGAGGGGAAGAACGCTTTACAGGTGGAGGGCATTTAGTGGGGGTGAGGTAGGGGGTTATTTGAGAGGTAGATGCGTGTGGAGGTTTTTGTCGAGTGAGGGTGGTAGGCGGAATGGGTGGGGGTATGTATGGGGGTTCTCTCAGGGGCGACTTTGTGGGGGGATTCAAGTGGGGGTGTGGAGGTCGGGTACGTCAGTTTGGAGGGGCTTTGGTTAGGAGTTAGTTGTGTGTGAGGAGGGGTTGGTCGTTGGCATAGGGTACTTTTTAGGGTGGGGGGGGGGTTTGATGAGATGATGAGGTTGGTTGATGCGTGGGTGGGGTCGCAGGGATAGTGGAGGGGAAAGGGCTGGATGCGGGGGGGGAGGTTAGACGGGTGGGTAGGGAGTGGAGGTTTAATTGGGAGGGTTGGGGGTAGGAAAATGTGTTGGGTGTGTTCTTTGGTGGGGTTGGTAATTTGATGGTGGTGAAAATAGGCGGTTTTGTGGGAGTTTGGTTGGGGGGGTAGATCTAGCAGGTCATTCGGGGTGATGAGGTGGGGGTTGAGAGGGGATGAGGTTGAAGGGGAAGGTATGTTCTTTCGTGGGAGGGTGGGGGTGGTTATTTTTGGAATATAGTTAGAGGGGTTATGGTGTTTACTTGTGATTATTCGTCTTCTTTCCCTTTGTGGAGGAGAATTCGACGAAGAAGAAGAGGAGGAGGAGGATAGGGGTCTGGCAGCCCTACGGAACTTGGTTAGCAGGGTGTGTTTTCTGGAGGTTTTAAAAGATTTTAGTCGTGGGCGTAAGTTGTAGCGTGAGGTTACTGAGGTAGATTGTGTGGTGCGGTTGGGTGTGTACTTGGTTTTAGGTGGGGGTGGTGGTTTTCTTACTGTGGTGCCTGGTGGAGGTCCGTCAGGGCTAGACGGGAGGGTTTCCGTTGTGGTCGGGGTTGTGGGTGGAGGTTTTCGTACTTGGATAAGGTGGGGAGGTACTTGACTATCAGAAGTGAAGGAATGGGTCATGGTGGAGGAAGGTGTGATAGTGGGGGCCTGGGGTTTGTGGAGGTTAGTTTGGGGGGTATGTTGAGGAATGATCGGCCGGTTCGGTGCTGGAGGGTTTAGGCCCTTAGGGGTTTGTAGGGGAACATTCATAGCCTGAGTGGGAGGGGTAGTAGGGGTGTTCAATTCAGGGTCGGACGTGTGGGGTGGGGTAATGTCTTGTGGTTTTAGAGGTTTAAAAGCTCGGACGAATCTAGTTCGGAATGTGCGAGTCACGCCGTGATAATCAATGGTGACTTGATAGGCATTTGGGACTTGTATGATGGTGTAGGGGCCGACATAGCGAGGGCATAATTTGTTGGTGACAGGGAGGTTGGCTACCATTATGGTGTCATGGATGGCGAAAGGGTTTTTATCATTGGGGTTATCAGTTTTGGTGTCTTGACAGGTTTGGGCGGTATGGAGGGTGTTTTGCAGATGTTGCAATGGGTCAATTGTGGAGGTGTTGGAGGGGAGGTGTGATGGTGGAACGGCAGTAACAAGGGGGGTACGCCGTAAACACGTTCATGAGGGGAAATACCGTCTTCTCGGGGGACAGGTGTTCATGCCCCATTGTATCATCTTTATCTGTGATGGCCAGTCTGAGGTGTTAAGAGCAATCATTTTGGTACGTAACTGGTTGTTGATGGTGCGATGGCTGCGTTCGCATATAGCATTTCCTTGAGGCCAGTACGGGGATGAATGTTTGATCTTAATACCGCATTGTTGGGTGAACTGGTGCCAAACGTGTCCACTAAATTCGGGGGCATTCTCGGATAGAAGAGCAAGGGGAAGGCCGAATATAGGGAACACTTCTGTGGCAAGCAGTGTGGCGACGGTGGTGGCGGTGTGGTCTTTAACTGGGCAGGCTATTAAACATTTTGAATATACGTCAACAAATGTGACAATATAGCGGTTGCCAGCGTAAGAAGGAAACGGGCCCATGATGTCGAGGGATAGGACTTGGAACGGTTTGTTGGCAGAAATGGTACCAGCTGGGCCCGGGGTGCGTGATCTATCCTTCCCCAATAAACAAGGTTTGCAGGATTCTGTCACGCGTTGTGCAATCTTGGAGGGGTTGGGGGTCCAGTACTGATCCGCGAAGATTTTTAACATCTTCTTTTGTCCAAGGTGTATGCCGTTTCCCTCGTGGATGGCAATCATGTAGTCGTGGGCAATGGTGGGGTCTAGGACTATGTGACCGGAGTCTGTGGCAAGTTGATCTCCCCAGCGAGTCAGTTTCCTGAAGACATTTAACGGTATCCAGGGTGGTCTGATTCTTGTTTCCCAAGATTGAATTAGTGAGGGTGCTGGGGGGGAATTATGTTGGTGAATGGGGGTAGATAAGAGCTCAGTGTTTTGTAAGGCGGCTAGGTTGGTGGGGGGGTCTTTCGGTACTGGCAAACGTGACAGGGCGTCTGCATTGGTGTGAAGTTTACCTGGACGATACTGTATTTGTAAAATCATAGTCCTCTAGTGTCTCCCTCCAGCGTACCAAGATGGCTGAGTTGGTTTCGCACTTACGCAACCATTGCAAAGATTGATGGTCGGTTATTATATCGAGTTTTGCGCCCAACACAAATGACCTGAAGTGGTTGAGTGCCCAAATGATCCCTAAGCACTCTCTCTTGGTGGCTGCATAATTCTGTTGGGCTTGGTTGAGTGTGGAGCTGGCATACGCTATCACATGTTCCTCTCCGTCTCTTACTTGAGCTAAAACTGCACCAATGGCGTACAGAGATACGTCGGTATAAAGACGGAAAGGTTTATGGTAATCAGGGAAAGCGACAATAGGGGCTTGGATTAGCTTTTGTTTCAAAGTGTTAAAAGCGAGGTCTCTTTCAGGTGTCCAGGTGAATGTGGTGTCCTTGTGGGTGAGTTGGTGGAGGGGTCTGGCTATTGCGGTAAAGTGTGGGACGAAACGTCTGTAGTATGTGGCTAAACCTAGAAAAGAACGTACTCCTTTAACGGTGGTGGGTGGGGGTTGGTTTTGTATGGCTTGAAGTTTCTTTGGGTCTGGTGCAATACCATGTTCAGATATTACGTGGCCGAGGAAATCTACCTTATTTCGTGCAATCTCGCACTTTGAGGGTTTTAATTTCAACCCGGCGGCTCGGATTCTTTGAAGAACTTGTCTCAACCTGAGGAGGTGTTCTTCCCAGGTTTGTGAGTACACAATAATATCGTCTAGATACGCTAGGCAGGTTTCCCAGGTCAGGCCATGTAATACCGCTTCCATCAAACGGGAGAAAGTGGCGGGTCCGTTACAGAGGCCAAAAGGTAGGACGTTAAATTCGTAGTGGTGGCCACCACTAGTGGAAAATGCTGTTTTTTCTTGGTCCTCTGCCTTGATAGGCACTTGCCAATACCCTGCTTGCAAGTCGAGGGTAGTGAACCATCTGGATCCGTATAGGGAGTCAAGGGAATCGTCTATCCTGGGTAATGGCGTAGCGTCCTTAATGGTTACGTCATTCAATCTCCTGTAATCGACGCAAAAACATGTTGACCCATCTTTCTTTTTTACTAGGACAACAGGGGAAGACCAGGGGCTAATGGACGGGGTAGCAATTCCGGCCTCTAACATCTCTTGGACTTGGCGTTCCTCTTCCTGGCGTTGTATGGGATTTTTTCTATGGGATGGTTGTCTTATGGGGGGGCCTGTGGTGTTAATGATGTGTTGTTCCACATCGGTCTGTCCGATTTCAGTAGGTTGTTGGGCAAACACGTCACTGAACTCTAGCAATAGTTCGTACATGCTGTGTTTTTGGTGGTCGGATAATGTGTCAGGGAGAGGGGGCAATTTGAGGCTGGTAGGGGTGTCATTGGAATCTATGGGGAGGTCATAAAAAGTTTCGAGGTCTCCTATGATGAGGCCTTTTGGTAATGTCAGGGATTCTTCAGAGATATTTGCCACGAGAATGTGGTTGATGCGAGCGGAAATGATGGCGGGTTGTAACAGGTACCGGCACTGGAACTAATAGAGTTTTCCCATGCTAGAATAAGAAGGGCTATAGAAAAAGTGAACAGAAGTAAGTCACTGGGACCGGATGGGATACACCCAAGAATCATAAAGGAAGGAGGGGAGATGTTAGTAGAGCCATTGAAAATGTTATTTGAGGTATCGTTTAATACAGGACAAATCCCGATGGACTGGAGAGAGGCGAACATAACAGCTATATTTAAGAAGGGAAAGAGAAATGACCCAGGGAATTATAGACCAGTCAGTTTGACAAGTGTTGTGTGTAAACTAATGGAAACGGTAATTAGAGAAGGAATAATGGATCATATGAAGTCAAACCAACTTTTCAGTGGGAGACAGTTCGGATTCTTGCCGGGGAGGTCGACGGTACTACAGCTAATTAAGGTGGTAGATGATTGGATGCAAATTCTAGAAGATGGTGATGTAATAGACGTGGTATATTGCGATTTTATGAAGGCCTTCGATAAGGTCCCACATAAAAGGTTAATAGAGAAAGTTAGAAGCTATAATATAGGGGAGAAATGTGTGAAATGGATAGAAGCCTTCCTGAAAGATCGGAGACAGAGGGTACTGGTGAATGGAATAGGCTCGGGGTGGAGGGAAATTACAAGTGGGGTACCTCAGGGATCTGTGTTGGGACCACTGCTGTTCGTTATATTATCAACGACTTGCCTGAAGTTATAACTAATGGAAGTGAGGTATACCTGTATGCGGATGACACTAAACTGTATAGAAGAGTGAGGAGTAAGGAAGATATGGGTTTGCTTCAAGGAGATGTGGAGGGCATGAAGGGATGGTCTGAGCATTGGTTAATGCCTTTTCATCCAAAAAAATGCAAGTACATGCGGATTGGGACAGCAAAAGATAGACAAGGTAGGATACAGTATGTATGAAGCGATGGAGGAAGTGAGTGCAGAAAAGGATATAGGAGTAGTGATAGACAATAAGTTATATTTCTCAGAACATTTAGCAGAAAAGATAAACAAAGCCAATAGAATTGTAGGGCTGATAAGGAGGACATTTGTGTCACTTGACGAAGAAATCTTCAGGAATCTCTATACAGCGCTGGTTAGGCCGCACCTGGAATATGCGAACCAGGTGTGGGCTCCATATATGGTAAAGGATATAGAAGCAGTGGAGAAAGTGCAGAGGAGAGCTAGCAAGCTGGTACCAACGTTGAAGAACGCAGGCTATGAGCAGAGGTTGAGGACACTGGCATATAGGAGAAAGAGAGGGGATATGATAGAGACTTTTAAGTTAGTGTCAGGAAAGTACGATGAGGATGTGTGTGAAGGTATCTTCTTGATGCGGGAGGGAACAAGAACGAGAGGACACTCTAAGAAAATTTACAAGAAAGAAATAGGCTTGAGAAGGCAATGAACTCATTTTGTGATAGAGTGGTAAATGAGTGGAACGCACTGCCCCAGTATGTAATCGATTCCGAATCAATAAGGGAGTTTGAAAGTAATCTTGATAAAGCATGGGGAAGACAAGATTTGAAGTTTGATTATAAAACAAAAATACAGAATAGTAAAAATGTTGCGTCTGCTACCGCCGCCGCCAACACCGTGAACGACCGCAGCAGTGCAAGTACTGGTACTGAGCTGGATACACAGGCATAGTTTGCCTTTTTCCAGAGGATCTACTGTAAGAAACTGTAAGTAAGAGGCAACGATTGGGGTTGGTGGACGTGGTAGTGGGGGAAAATATCATGTGAGTTTGGGGTATGGGTCAAAGGTTAACCCATTTTTGATGGCGGGGGGGAATTTGACATTTATCTTGAACTACAGCTGGGCTAATGATGGTGGGGGATCGACTGGTGAGCAGGTGCTCGGTACGCATAAGGGGGGGGGAATCACTTTGGTGGGGGTCACGCGTGAGGGGGGGATTAACGGCGCGTGTGGGAGGATCAGCGTGGTGAGGTGTGAGTGATTTAGAAAACGGAATTTGTTGGTGGGGCTGCGGAGGGTTGGTGGGGGAAGAGTGAGGTATAGAACATGGGTTGTTGGTGGAGGACTGATGTACTGATTTGTGGTTGTTAAAAGGACGAATTTGGGGAGTTTTGTCGGTGGCAGTGACGGTTTGTTTAGAGTTTATGTGGGATTGGTGGGTTTGTCTGTCATGAGAGGGCGAGTCAAGTGTGGGGTTTTGAAGTTTTCTAGGAGTGTGAATTGTGTGGGGGTGGAAGGGAGCTACTGACGGAAAACTGTCACAAGGGGAATTTTGTTGGTTGTGGAATAGCTGAACATTTCTGGGGGCATGGGGGAAACATTGTTGGGTACATAGGTCGTCACGAGTGAGGGGGGGATTAACGGCGCGTGTGGGAGGATCAGAGTGGTGAGGGGTGAGCGATTTAGAAAACGGAATTTGTTGGTGGGACTGCGGAGGGTTGGTGGGGGAAGAGTTAGGTATAGAACATGGGTTATTGGTGGAGGACTGATGTACTGATTTGTGGTTGTTAACAGGACGAATTTGGGGAGTTTTGTCGGTGGCAGTCACGGTTTGTTTAGAGGTTATATGGGATTGGTGAGTTTGTCTGTCATGAGAGGGCGAGTCAAGTGTGGGGTTTTGAAGTTTTTTAGGGGTGTGAATTGTGTGGGGGTGGAAGGGAGCTAATGACGGAAAACTCTCACAAGGGGAATTTTGTTGGTTGTGGAATAGCTGAGCATTTCTGGGGGCATGGGGAAAACATTGTTGGGTACATAGGTCGGCATTTTCCCTGGAAACATGTGTACATAAATATTTGGTAGAATGGTTTTTACATACATCAGAGTCTGCCCTGGAAACATGGGAGGATTGATCCTGGACAGAGTTAGTAGAAATGGGGGGATTACCGAGAGGGAGTTGCTTGGACTTGTCTTCTTTCGTTTGTTGAGGCATTTTTTCAACGAAATGAGTGATATTTTGAGCGACCTCGGGGCAAGGGGAGGGGTTAGGAGTTACCTTAGTGCTAGCTGCAACTTGGTAATCCTGACTCAGAGTTTGTTGAGGGGGGAGGTGTTTTTTCTTTTTGTGAATAGGTTTCTGCGTGATTGGTTTGTCAGAGGCTTCCGGTTGGATTTTTTTTTTGAATGAGATCAGCCTCTGGCCGCAGTCAACCTGGGCCTGGAGTTTTTGAAGGAGGTCAAGTCCAAGGAAACCATCGTAATGTTTACAGTGGGAGGAAAATACGGTGAATGGGTGATAACAACGAGCATGGGGGGCAGGAGTAGTTACTGACAGGGGCAAAGTGTCTCCTAGGAGATTTAAGTAGGTATCAGCAGCTGAGATTAGTTCTGATATGGTAGGTAACAAGGGGCCAAATAGTCGGTGGTGTTGATCATAATAAGACTTGAACAAACATGACTTGGCAGCTCCCGTGTCGATTAACAAGCGGACAGGAATGTCCTTGATTTTGGCCATGTAGTAAATGGGGGCAGTGCGGTCAGTTATGGCGTCCCCCGCCGAGGCCATCGTGGGCGGGGGGTACTGTAAAAATCCTGGGAGTCGGTATCTACCTCCTCCAGGGTTTCCTCGGTATCGTCTGAGGTCATGATAGGGGCTATTTCTCCGGTGTGCATTTCCTCCATTTCTTCCTCTTGTCCCAACTCCTCTTCATTTACAGAAATGCGAGGAGTAAAGGGGCGAGGTTTGGCAGAGTCACGAATTTGATGGAGGGCACACTGAGCACTTACAGGCAGGGAAATCATAGGGGTTGATAATTACTAATGTAGGGTTTTTACTTTGGTAGGTGTTGTAGGTTTTGTTCCGGTTGAAGATTCTGCGTGGCTGGGTAGGTTGGAACCGGGGCCTACTGGGATGGGGCTTGCCGGAAGGGTTGGTCGGTCTGTTGTGGAAGGATGAGGATGGGTAGGCATTCTTGGAGTTGAAGGTTTGGGCCTTGGGGTTTTGGTGGTCGAAGTGCTGCGGGTGCGTGGGAAACCTCTTTATTACAGCGATTTGGGTGGGTGTTTCTGTGCGCACGGCCAAAATACGTCGGATCGTGATGAGATCTTTTTGATATCCGACGAAATCGTGCACACGGAAATGATCTTTTACTGCTGAGGGCAATATTGATACAAGGTTGACCAGAATCTGCTGCTCTTGCTGGATTCTGGTCAATGTGGGGTAAGACACTTTTATATGTTGGGCGATCTTATTCACTGTGGCATCTAGATCGCCTTCAAATTTAGTGTCTTGGATACGGGTGTGGGCCACGAAAACGCCCAACGAAGGCTTAATGGCTTCTATCACTATTGGGCGAAATTCGTCCCATGTGAGAGCAGGGTGCACTTGGTAGGCAACCAGGGAAACGGCTTTTCCCAGGTGCGTTAATGTCACGGCTATCTTTTCTGCGTCCGTGGTATAAACTAGGTCAAGTACGGGTTTCACTATGTCCATGAACGTTTCGATCTCGTAAGTTTCCCCATCATAATGTGGGATGGGGATGTGAGAACGGTGCGCCATGCTGTTATCATGTTCTGGCTGTTCCAAACTTGCAATGCAATGCAACCTTTTATCCGAATCAAGAACCACCGCTGCCGCCAATGTTATGCCCTGTTTTTCTACAGGATTAACTTGGGTAATGTGAGTTCTAACTGACTGGGTATAGAAGGCTGCATGCACAAAACAAGGTATGAGGAATAGAGAACACAAAATAAACACACGGTAACACGACACACGATCACTTTTATTTAGGGACACACTTCTATATGTTGTTTGATGATGATTAATCTGACGCATAAGAAGATATGAATATTTGTACAAGACAATTTATAGAAGTTAAACAAACTAGCATTAAGTGGATCTGGATGGAGCCTAGTCTCCCTCTTCCAACGTTCAGGTATTAATCTTCTGATCACTGGCTTTATTCACAAGTTTATATATTGGAGACCATAAATATTACTTATAGATTCATATTCAATGTTAGATTTATCACTAGTGGCTCTGGTGCACAAGGAGTAATTCATAGACTAGATTAGACACGCGTATTTTAGAGCACGGGAATTCTAGTAACCTGAGGGGGTACTGATCTAAGTTTTATATTCTTGTATCAGAAACACATAGAACGCAAATCAGTGGGCGAACATCAGATATCACTAGGGTTTCACGGTTATGTATTAATATCTGGATATATGAGTAATTACGAGAGTTAATATCGCCTGTTAATTAATAAACACTGATACGCTTAGCACTTCCTAATGGAATGGTCATATATGAATTACACTGGGACAATGATATAGCCACTTCGTAGAAATATTAATAAGTGAATCTCTACATAGCACTGTAACACTGTAGTACTGATAGAGTGAATCTTGGGTCGTATTTGATTGGTCTGGTCCTGGTTATCTTGCGTCCGTGAGGTTGGGGGCTAGCTACTGGTTCCACGGCCGTCCAGATGGTCCATATGTAGAAGTTCTCAAGACAAATCTCTTGGCGATCGTTGCTGGCTACACTCTTATATACCCACTGGTGTATGTGAAGGTTATAAGGTGCACGTAGATGTCTTTTACGTGGACAGATGCTTCTATATCAATCTGCCACGGAGTCTGCCGGCTCTGGAACTCAATTCTCAGGAACAACACAAGGGCAGAGCTAGAGGTCAACTTAAGGGGCCAGCCACTGGTTGGTGTCTATCTTTCAACTGATTTTACTGGGGGCTGGAGCTTGGTTTATAGGCTCGGTTTTGGACCCTGTAGGCCATAGGGATCTCGAGTTTTTATGGATTTATTTGAGCTCTCAATGGATACGGGAACTAGGTAAGGTGGTGATTACTGTTGTGGCACATGGCTATATGGAGCCTTCATAATGTGATATAACTGAGCCTTAGTAAGAGGTACTATTTTGACTATACTGGAAGTATTTAGAGGAGAGAGACTGGATCTACTTTGCGAGGAGGATTGGGACAGCTGTGATAGGAGCGTCTCTCTTAGATGGTTCAGTCTTCATTCTATGGTATAGCTGAGGTGCTAATTTGGTTATCGGAGTATGCAAGAAAGGTTAATGGGTTATTGGGGGTTAATAGAGGTTAGTAAAGGTGTTAGTCATACATGGTTAGTTCATTGATAGGAAGAATTCCTGTGCTACCTGGCAATGACCCGGAAGTCAAAACAGGGGTCAGGTATACCTCCGCAGGGGTCGGGGTCTCCCTCCTCGGGTGGGTGAAAGGGGTAGGGGCGCGTCCCTTCTCTGTGATGGTCGTCGGGGCGGCTGTGGCTGGGGGCTTGCCATATCACAAGGGTTTGTAATAACCCTCTGTTTATGAGACAGATGTGGGTGTTCGTAATACCAAAACCGAAGGTGCCTTGATCAGCTGGTTTACTTGGTTAGGTTGTTAATTGCATGGGTGGTTGGATGTGGTGGAGACTGGTGCTAACTCTGCCACATTGATCTGGAAGTATGGCAATAGAAGTTAGTCACTGGTGAGGCGGCTAGCCTCGCACGGACGATCATTTGGTACAGGGTTGTGAATGGGTTGTGAGGGAATAGATGGCATGCAAAGGGTTAGTAAAGTTCTAATGGTGTTCCTTTCTACTGGGGGAAGGTAGGCTGGATAGGAGTATATATACAAAAGGTTTGAGAATGTTAGTAACGGAAAAGTTAAGGATATTCAGGGGGTATGCTGGAGAGGCTAGGTCGGAAGGGAGTTGAGGAGCGTGGGGGGGTTAACGAGAGGGAGAGGGTTAAGGGGGGTTAAGTGGGTGTTTGACCCTAAGGTCTCTGGGCGTAGGAGTGGCCTGGGAGTTAATGACAGGGAAGGTATGTTAGCCAAACGCTACCGGGGGATGAGCAAGATGGGGTGGTATATGAGTCTGGAAAGGATAGAATCATGTGGACTGTGGGGCTGTGGGGAAGAGGAGGTTAACTGTAGGTGTGTGCTTGACTGTGGATAAAAGTAGAGAAAAACATGATGTATTATTACTCGTCAATACGATGGTTATGGACACTGTTAATCTGACACTATTTCTTGCTGACCAAGTTGTTGTTGTTGTTGTTGTTGTTGTTGTTCTTCCCTAAGCTGCCTGGCCGAACAGCCCTGAGTCCCTGAGGAAGGCCATGGCCACGATCGGGCTTTCCCACAGAGCTCTCATTGAGTGTAGATTGTGTTGTTGGCGTAAGTGGTTGTGTGAAATGTAGTCTTCTATGATGTGTTTAATGGTATGGGGTGCTGTGTTACATCCCGGGCAGGCATCGACAACGGAGTCATCCAGTCTCTTCTGATAGCTCAGGAGAGCTGGATGGTGTCCGCATCTCAGCCTGGCCAGGTGGACTCTGTCCTCGCGAGGAAGGGAGGATTCGGAATGATGGATTTCGGGAGGTCGTGCATGCAGCTGCATGTTGTCTGTGAGTGAGTGGATGGATCGGTGAGAGATATCAGTATGGATGTGCTTCTGGAAGTTGGTTCGGGGTGGGCAGGGAGGGAGAGAGGACAATAATTGTGTGTGATACCGTGTGCTGGGTGTTGTTTTGATATTTCTTGGTGTCTGTGGGTGTGTTGCCATGTAGTTTAGTGGGTGGTCTTGGTTCGTGGAGGCTGCTGCCAGGAATTGAGTGCCTCTCATGTCCAGATGGTCTTTGACTTTGAGGATTTTGGTTTCTTGATGTAGGTGATCTGTGGGTGCAGTAGCTGTGCAGCCTGTAATGATCTTCAGGGCTTTGTTTTGAATAGTCTGTAAGGTCTTATGATGTGTTTCAGCTAGGTTAGAAGCCCAGCTGGGCTTGAGTATTCCATCACTGATCTTATGTATTGTTTATATACTGTGGTGGTAGTTTCTTTGTTGTGTCCAAATTTTGTGTGAGCAAGTGACCTGAGGGCGTTAAGTCTGGGTGTCAGTTTCTTTTTAATGTTTGTGGTGTGCTGTTTGAATGTCATATGAGTATCATATGTTACTCCTAGGATTTTGGGTGTGTGTGTATGTGTTAGGGGTGTGTTGTTTATGGTGAGTTGAGGGATGTATTCGTGTTCTCCTGTCCAGCTTGTGAGCAGGGTTGCAGTGGATTTGGCTGGTGCTAGATTAAGTCTGTTTGTAGTGCACCAGCCATGTAGTGTGTTGAGATAGGGTTGAAGGAGATCTGTTGCTCTTTTTGGGTCATGGTGTGTGCATGTGAGTGTTATGTCATCTGCATAGGAGGCTAAGTTTATTTGGGGCGTATTGGGTGTAGTTATATCGTGCATGTACATATTGAAGAGTGCGGGCGATAGAACGGATCCTTGTGGGACTCCGTTTGGAAAGTTTCTGATTTTAGATGACTGACCGGCAAAAGATACGTGTGCACATCTGCCCGCTAGGAAGTTGGCCAGCCACCTTTTTGTGTTGTTGTGCATGTTTGTGTTGTAGATTTTGTTTGTTAGGTTGTGGCGGGGGATGGCATCGAAGGCTTTACTAATGTCGAGTGTGGCTAATAGTGATCTCTGTGGTGGTCTAGCTGAGTTGATGCCGTCAAAAGCTCTTTGTGTAAGGTCTGTGAGAAGAGTGTCTGTGGAGTGCAGTGGCCTAAAGCCATGTTGTGTTGGAGCTAGGGGTAGGTCAGGTGTAATTAGTTGTAATACTAGACGTTCCATGACTTTGGAGGGGGAGCAAAGGAGTGTGATGGGGCGGTGCGAGGAGGGTAGCGTGGGGTCTTTGTTGGGTTTGGGGAATGTGATGATGATACCATGCTTCCAAATGTCTGGTATTGTGTTGTGTGAATAGCTGTAGTTTGATATGTTAGTGAGTGCTTGTATGCCTTGTGGTCCCAGGTGTCTGAGGTGTATGTTGCTTATGTTGTCTAGGCCACAGGCGGGTGAGTGCTTGAGATTGTTGATGATATGCTTTGTCTGGTGATTGGTGAAGGGTGTATAGTCAGGGTCTGTGGGGAATTGTCTCTTACGTCGGATGACACGTCGGTCGTCTTTGTGAGGTTTTAGGTGGCTGACATGTGAGAAGTGATTGATGAGAGTGTTTGCTTGTTGTTTACATGAAGGAGTAGAATCTGTTGTTGTGATTGAAGCATGTGATTGTGTTGTGTTGCTGTTGGAAAGTGTGATGCTGTTTAGTGTTTTGTATAGTTTTTTGGGGTTTGTTTTGTGATCAAGTGTTTGTAGGAAGTTATTCCAATTTAGTTTTTGTTGTTCTTGTATTTTGTTGTTAGTTTGGGTGTTGAGTGCTTGAATTTGTTGTGTGATGTCTTGTGTGTGGGGTGCTGGGGAGTGTTTCAGTATGTCGCGTTGTCTGATGAGGTTTTGAATTTCTGGTGTGAAGTTGGGGTTGTGTCTTTTTCTGTTACCTCTTGGAATGTGTTTCTTGTCAGCATTTTGGATAGTTTTATTGAGTATGTGTACAGCATTGTTGATGTTAGTGATGGGTGTACTGTTTAGAGTTGTGAAGTGTTGTTCGGTCTCATTTGTGAATGCTTCCCAGTTAGCTCTTTTATAATTGGTGTATGTGTGTTTGTGGCTAGCTGGGGTGAGTCTGGTTTTGGTGGTGATAATGATCGGGAGGTGGTCAGAGCCTAAGGTTCTAACCACCCTCCAGGATGTTGTGGGGGTGAGTTCTGGGGAGCAAAAGGTGATGTCTGGAGATGATGGGTTATAGAGGGCTTGGTGAGGAATATGGGTATGTTGATGGATGTCGTTGGTGGTCAAGTGGTGAGCACGCTCGCGTGATGGGGCCGTGATGGTCAAGTGGTGAGCACGCTCGCGTGTGAATCTGAAAGACCCGGGATCGAATCCCTGCCACAGCGGACATTTAGTGGGTGCGGTAGTACGTCCTAGCATGTTTCACATGCTTGCACCCAGTCAGCGGACATCCTGACGACGTATACAGACAAAACACACATAACAAAGCCACTCCAACACCTTCCTCTCTCTCCAACACCCCTTCTCCCCTCTCAACACTCTTCTCTGAGCTATTGCCGATAAAAATGGCACGTTCAGTCCTGTACAGAATCGTAAGATTCAGAGTCGTAAAGATTCCAGGACGAGCTCATCAGCGGCGGATCCCCAGATCGACCGTGGTGATTGTCACCTAAACATCTACAAAACAAAAACAAACAAACAAAACAAAAGGATGATGAGGTTATCGGTTTGGTTGACCTAGTTGTTCCTGGGAACTGCGTTTTCTATGCCATATACACCAAAGAAAGCGGCAGTTCGTAGGGGTAGCTTCGGTATTGTTTTGTGGTGGAAATGCGTCGAGACAATGGTAAAAGAGGGTTGTGTATACAATCTCTGGTTGGGGTAAGAATTAGAGTTACTGCATGGTGGCTAACATCTTCAGTCATTTCTGTCTAGGTCTTACAGGAATAATGGTTATATATACACTGGTGTACCCGTGGGTATCATAGTTTCTTATCAATTAGGACATGGGGTTGTAACATATTACTTCTCGGATGGAAGAACATACATAGATTTATGGGGGCGGTTGGTCTTCAGAAACTTAGTCTGGCAAGACAGGGGGTTAACATATTACTTCTTGGATGGAAAAACATACATAGATTTAGGCCTGTCTGAACTGGTTGGCATTGGCTCAACCTAGGGACAGGGCATGGGTGTATTAAATTAAGGTGTATTCATGTTCATCATCATGTAGGTAGAGGTGTAGGACACGAGGGGTAGTGTATACGCGAGGTGGGGGAAACATCAGTGGTTAGAAGGGATAGGCAGGTGTGGTTTGGAGCTGCTTAGCCCTGCGGGCTTCGGCCTGTCTTAACTGGTTGGCTTGGTCACCTGGTCCTTTCGTTCTGTGGGCCTTTCCTTCGGGTGTTTCTGTTCCCGTTTCCTGGTGGTGTTCGCTCGTGGCTTCCGTGGTGGGCTTCTCGTTCTGGGGCATTTTACACTGTGACCGTCCTCAATAGATCCAGAGCATAAAAAAACAAAAACAAAAAACAGTGGCACTCAAAACAAAGCAATTTGTGATTAGGTGAGATAATTCCCCTCCATTACTTGCTACCACTCCTACATATGTGTCCCAACCCCCCTTTCCCCCTTCCCCTGTATTCCCCCCTCCTCAATTATCATCTATTTTTCCTCTTATTCCCCCTTGTATCGGGTAATTTTCTCCCTCCCGGTCTCTTTAACACAGGTGAGTCAGCTAGAAATCCTTGCAACACAGAGACTTCTACTCAGTCTCGCCAGTGTCGCTTCAGAGCTTGGAGAGGGAAGATATACGTCCCCCCAGCTCCCGCCTCATGATACGACCTTGCGGCAATATTACGTCTTTTTCACCCCCCAAATGCTATTCCCACTTCTTTTATTGCTCTTAAGTGTTTATATGTTCGTATTAAAAGCAAAATAGGCGCATATGGATAAGTAATCATTATATATACTGTATATGTTAAAATATGAAGATTTTCGTCAGAATAGAACCAAATACCTTCGCTTGGCGGGAGGGTTTAAACTACCATAGCTTCGCAGTTTATGAGTTAAAGAGTGATTTAAGTAGTATATTAACTCATAAGCTGCGCAGCTATGGTATTTGAAAGTGCCCGCCATGCAAAGGTATTTGGTACATTCCTTACAAAAATCGTCAATTTACTATTCAGTCGCCTATGTATAATTAATACTTATCCATATGTGCCTATTTTACTTTTAATATGAACATATTAACATTGGAAAGCAATAAAACAAGTGTTAACAGTAATTGGCTTGTGAAAATCGTATATTTTAGCCCCACGGTCGTAATCTGACCTTGACCGGCGCGAGAGAGAAACACCCTCCCTCTCTTGTGTCTGGCATGGTACTAAGAGACAAGGAGAGCTCTCAGACTGGCTTAGAGGGTCGGAGATAGGCTACACTCCTCCATTCTCCCCCCTCTCTCCCACCCGTCCTCACATGAAAATACTGGATAAATATCGGGAATAATAGGGAAAATACCGGATAATTGAGGAGGGGGGAAAAGAGGGAAAGGAGGGGGTTGGGACACATATGTAGGAGTGGTAGAAAGTAATGGAGGGGAATTATCTCACCTAATCCGAAATTGCTTTGTTTGAGTGCCACTGGGGTGTTTTAAAAGTTTTTTTTTTAGGCCTTGGAGTCTGGCTGCATTCGCCCAGTAGAACCTCTTAAGAGTCTGGCTGCAGTCCCTGGGTTAAGAATTTAAGCATATCAGAGTAGGCTTGATCTCTATCTGTAAATTATAGGTTTAAACTTGCAGGCTGGTTAATATTGATAAATCAAATATCTTTTTTCAACTTAACCCTTTCACGCATTTATGATGCAGAGGTTGCCAGATTAGCAATAAGAAATAGAGTTCTCTCACTCTTATAATTACCTCTCCAAAATTAGTTTTCTGCCCACAGCTAACTCAAAGACAACTGCAGAGGTTGAAGTAGCTAAATTAAAGGTTTCTAAATACACTGGTATTTAAGGCAACAAAGGCTTTAAAATATCCCCAATAGGCTCAAAATCGTGTCATATGTCGGAGAGGGTTAATGTCAATCATATATTCATATTCATATGGCCTTAAAAGGCATCAAATATTGTACAGTTATCAAAATAAATCTGAATGTCTCTCCCCCCCCCCCCCCCCACACTTTTAGAAAGAAGATGAAGCCACTGCGGAAGAATCAGAGTCTACACCGAGTCTACACTGGCTAAAAGTAGGTGGTTTTGATTGTTATCTTAATCTTAATATTATTATATGGGCGAAATATGCGATAGAGATATAATTATGTAATTTGAGGGAAAAGAGAACTAAAATTCAAGATGGCACCAAGAGTCTCTGAACCTAAATATATATAATAATAAAAATAATAATAATAATAATAATAATAATAATAATAATAATAATGTAATAATGTAATAATGTAATTAAAGTTGCAAGCAACATTGTCCGGGGTTCGAGCGGTTTTGCAAGCAGGGTACTGTATTGGATACAAAAGCTGTGTCACAGATATCAAAAGATCATTTAACTTATCGGGCATGGAGAAACTACAGAAGGAACAGATTGTGCAAACAAACAAGAGCGAGAGAGGGAGAGATTGGCTGTGTAAGGGATCTGCCTCTATTTGTTTAGTAACAGAGTTGTAGATATGTGGAATAGGCTACCAAGTGCTATAATGGGACGAGGAACAATAGAGCTTCAACTTTAAATTAGATAGAATGAGATGGGTTGGGTGTGAAAGGGATCTGCCATATGTAGGTCAATCAGCTCTCTGCAGACTTCTGTTTTCTTATTTTTTATGTTCTCATTTGTGAGGGAGAGAGAGTATTGCAAGAGAGAATAGGATGTCGTAAACGTAAGGAAGATAGCGATAAATATGAGAGAGAGAGAGCGCGGGATGGGTTGGATGTGAAAGGGATCTGACATGTATTGAACGACTAGGTTTTAAAAGTAGCTTATATTACCTTTTCAATGTTTATGTAGGCTATAACTTTTCATCAGATAATCGTGTGTTTGTTATTATATATAGCCTACTGGGGTATATAAGCACTACAAAGTATCTCTTATGGATTATTTACTTTTATGACAATAATTATCAGAACCATGATCAAGTGTAATGGTCAAGACTGAAAACATAGATTGCAAATTTATTTTCCCCCCTTTAATTTCTTCCTAAATCAACATAATTTTCTTAGTACAGTAATTTTGTGTGTTTATACTTGATAAATTATAGAGTAACTTTGAGACACAAACATGAGGTTACAGATTTATTTGATACATTGAATAGAATTGTTTTATAAACCTACTTTTATATTCATTACTTTATTTTCAGTTCTCATTATTACAAGGAATTTGAAGGAAAACGTTTTTTTTACTGATTCCTGTATATTTGTTAAAAGTTTATAATATACTATCATTGCCATATAATAGTGATTTTATTTGAATTCTTATTCCTTTTAATGTTAAATACTGATCATAGTGTTTGCTGATTAAAGTTGTATAATGAGAATTTGAGGATGTCAGAGTAAACTTGAACTCTATCTGTAAATTATAGGTGTTTAAACTTGCAAGCTGGTTAATATTGATAAATAAAACATTTCCTTTATATCAATCATTTATTCATATTCATATGCCCTTAAAATGCACCAAATATTGTTCAGTTTTCTAAAAAATATCTCGGGGGGGGGGGGGGCTGTAAGCCTCCCCCCCCCCCTCCCCCTCCCCAACCCCGAATCCCCCAGCAGCATTGGCTCGCTTTGCTCGCCAGTTTTACCAATGTCTATCTCTGAATGTCCCCCCAACTTTTAGAGAGCAGATGACGCCCCTGACTAGGAATACCTACGAACTGAATGGCATGCTTTATAATAACGTGTGCACCAAACCCTATTATTAAAATGCCCCAGAACGAGAAGCCCACCACAGAAGCCACGAGCGAACACCACACAGAAACACCCGAAAGAAAGGTCCACAGAACGAAAGGACCAGCTGACCGAGCCAGCCAATTCAGACAGGCCCAAGCCTGTAGGGCTAAGCAGCTCCAGGCCGCACCTACCTACCCCTTCTAAACTGACCATTTTCCACATCTCACGTACACTACCCCCTCGTGTCCTACACTTCTAACTACAATGATGATGAACAGGAATATACATTCATATTAAAAACACCCATGCCCTGTCCCTAGGTTGAGCCAATGCCAACCAATCAGACAGCCATATATCTATGTATGTTCTTGCATCCGAGAAGTAGATGTTATATATCTTAGAATTTAAAACACCCACGCCTGTCCCTAGACCTCGTATATCATTTCCCATGATGAGTATAGATATATGTAACCCGTGCTCAGTCGCCCCCTTGCATTGTTCCTCTAGTAACTAAGTGTCTCTATAATATTAACTGCCACCAGTATTGATACAACATAGCGGCACTGTCCATAAACTTAGAGCTATGTTTAAAGAAACTGACTGGAGCTTTTTAATTAACAATAACGACATAAATACATCTTGGAAGTTATTCGAAACCACTTACCTAAAAGCAGTGCAAGACTGCATACCATCGAAAATACGGCGTCCAGGCCATAATAATAAGCCCAAATGGTGGAATAAAGATATTTCAAACTGCCTGCTTGCTAAAAAAATTGCTAATGATAGATTAAAATCCTCACAAAATGACGAAGAACGGGTGAAATTTGTAGAGCTACGACGCAAAGCCAAAAAGTTAATTAAGCAAAGTAAAAAGACCTTAGATCATATTGCGAATCAAAGTAAAACAAACCCGAAAGAATTCTATAGTTATATCAGAAAGAAAAAAGTAGTTACTTCAACTGTTGGACCGTTAGTCGATGAAAATGGAGAATACACCAAAGACGAAGTACAAATGAGTAATGCCCTCAATACCTTCTTTGCATCAGTTTTTACAACAGAAGACCTCAGTGATATCCCTACACCATCGCCGATTCAGATTGATAATTCAGATGTTCTAAGCAATATCACCGTTACAGAGAGAGAAGTATTGAATTGTTTAGATAAACTCAAGGTAAATAAAACGCCTGGACCTGATACAATCTCGCCTAGAGTTCTAAAGGAAGCTAAGGATGAGCTCTCCAAACCACTGACATTAATATTCAATAAATCCTTGCAGTCTGGAACTATGCCTGATCAGCGGAAGCTAGCCAACGTAACACCGATATTCAAAAAAGGCAGCAAATCCCTACCCAGTAACTATCGTCCAATTAGCTTAACCTCAGTTGTATGTAAAATGCTAGAAACGGTCATACGAGACAGACTCGTAAATCACTTAGAGGAAAATAACATACTTAAAGATACTCAACACGGCTTTCGTATAAAACGTTCCTGTTTAACAAACCTCTTAGACTTCTTCCACGATATCCTCAACCTCTACGATGAGAGTAAAGCTGTAAATATTATATACCTTGATTTTCAAAAGGCCTTTGACAAAGTTCCCCACAAACGTTTACTGCTAAAACTAAAAGCGCATGGAATACAAGACGGTGTGTTGAAATGGATAGAAAATTGGCTCAGCGACAGAAAGCGAAGAGTAGTCATAAACGGTAAGGCATCTAAATGGACCAATGTAAGTAGCGGGGTACCCCAGGGATCGGTACTAGGACCAATTCTCTTTCTAATTTACATCAACGACATAGATGAGGGTCTCACCTGTACAATCTCAAAATTTGCTGACGATACAAAAATTGCAAATAGCGTACTCTCAAAAGAACAAGTTGACGATATGCAACACAATCTAGATAAATTGTCATGTTGGGCCCAAATTTGGCAAATGAGTTTCAATGCGGATAAATGTAAAGTACTACATATATCGGATACCTAAATAAGAAATCAAACTATTCGATGAATGGCACTCAGCTTAATAATGTAAACAAAGAAACCGATCTGGGAGTAACAATATCGAGTAACCTAAAACCGAGCCAACAATGTTCAGAAGTTGTTAAGAAGGCAAACAAAATAATTGGCTTTATAGGCAGGTCATTTGAGCATAAATCCAAAGAAGTTATCCTAACCCTTTACAATTCCTTAGTCCGCCCTCTTCTGGAATACTGCGTTCAATCCTGGTGCCCTTATTACCAAAAAGATATAAACAAGCTAGAACGAGTTCAACGTAGAGTTACCAAAATGATACCTAGCCTAAAGAACAAACCATACGAAGAGCGTCTTAGAGAATTAAATCTATTTCCTTTAACCCAGCGCAGATTAAGAGGTGACTTAATTCAAGTGTTCAAAATCATCAAAGGCATCGACAATATGAACTGCAGTAAATACTTCACTATCGACCAATCTAATTACACACGGGGAAACGGTTGCAAAATTATTGGTAAATCTTTTAACTCACACGAATCTAAGAATTTCTTCTTCAATCGAGTTGTCAACTTGTGGAATGGGCTTCCCCGAAACGTTATAGACTGCATCACCGTTGATTCATTTAAACTCCGTCTAGACAAATATCTCGCATCAAACCCGCGACTGACTGCGTTTGTAAATGAATAACTTTATTTTATCCCCCCCTCAGTTACTAACCCATCTGTCCCCTACTAACTTCCTAATCCTGCCACGGACATTAGTTCCAGGGCAGTAATTCCCTTTCCAATGTTCCCTTACCCACTCTAAACCACTGTTTGGACACTTGATCCTCAGTGTTTTGGAGGACAAGCAACCTAGAAGGGTCACTAGATCTGTTGTTGCTAGATTTCCTTTGCACTCCTTTGTACTCCTTGTGTCGTATTGTGCCACGTGCAGATCAACCAGGGTTCATCACCTTATTAGGACGACGACTATAATGTCGTCGTTCATCGATGTATTCAATCCTTAGGTTACGTATTAATATTAACATTCCCTAACATATCTTGTCTTGCCAGACTAAGTGTCTGAAGACCCATCGCCCCCATAAATCTATGTATTCAATCCTTAGTTTAAGTATTAATATTAACATTCCCTAACATATCTTGTCTTGCCAGACTAAGTTTCTGAAGACTCATCGCCCATAAAATCTATGTATTCAAATCCTAGGTTAAGTATCTTTATCCGCCCTTGTGTTCACCTTTTTCCATTTACTTTTCCACAATTGTCATACGTCTTCCACTTACCTCCTTCGTATCCACAGTCCACACTACGCCATTTTACTTCGTGTCCTACACCTCTTACCCGCCCGATTCTACCTACACGATGATGAACAAGAATATACATTCATATTAAAAACACCCATGCCCTGTTCCGAAGTTGAGCCAATGCCAACACATCCGACAGCCATATATCTATGTATGTTCTTACATCCGAGAAGTAGATGTTAAAAACCACATGTCCAAACTCATAAGAAATTAAGATACCCACGGGTACACCAGGATATAGAACCATTGCCCCCATAAGACTTAGACAAGCCATGAATACAGGTGTTAGCCACCATGCTGTAACTCCAATTCTTACCCCAACCAGAGATTGTATAGATAACCTTTGTTACCAGTATCTATCATAGTATTCCGAAACAATAACGAAGTACCCCTACGAACTGCCGCTTTCTTTGGTCTATATTTCATAGAAAACGCAGTTCCCAGGGACACCTAGACGTACAAGAAATCGTGTCAAATACTAGGTCCATAACCCCTCGTATTGACGAGTAATGATACACCATGTTTTTCCCTACTTTATCCACAGTCAAGCACACACCTCCAGTTAACCTCCTTCTCCCCCACCGCCCCACAGTCCACATGATTCTATCTTTTCCAGACTCATATACCACCCCGTATTTGCATCCCCCGGTAGCATTTGGCTAACGTACTTTCACTGTCCTTTCAAAACTCCAATATCAACTGCAGCCTATTGCCATCCTCACGCTCAGAGACCTTAGGGTCAAATTTCCCTGTAGCCCCCCAGAGCTTCCCCCCTCTCATTAAAATACCTCTCGCTTCTCGACTCTTGTCCGACCTAGCCTCTCTCTCATACCTCTTGAAGATCCTTGATTTTTCCGTTGCTAACGCTCTCCAACCTTTTATATATATACTCCTATCCAGCCTGCCTTCACTTAGTAGGCCAGAACAACATTAGAACTTTACTAACCCCTTGCATGCCATCTATTCTCTTACAACCCATTCACAACCCTGCACCCAATGGTCATCGGTGCGAGGCTCGCCGCCTCGCCAGTAACTAACTTTTATTGCCATACTTCCAGATAAATGTGGCAGAGTTAGCAACCAGTCTCCACCACATCAAGCAAACCATGAAATTAACAACCAACCGATTACAACCAGCTAGCCAAGGCACCTTCGGTTTTGATATTAAAAACACCCACATTTGTCTCATAAACAGAGGGTTATTACAAATACTGGTGATATGGCAAGCCCCTAGCCACAGCCGCCGGACGACCATCCCCGAGAGAGAGCGCCTGGCTACCCCTTTTTACCCACCCGAGGAGGGAGACCCCCACCCCCGCGGAGGTATACCTGACCCCTGTTTTGACTTCCGGGTCATTGCCAGGTAGCCTAGGAATTCTTCCTATCAATGAACTAACCCTGCATGTCTAACCCCCTTACTCACCTCTCTTTACCCACAATAACCCATTCACCTGTTTTGCATACTCGGATAGTCAAATTAGCACCTCAGCTCTGCAATAGAACGAAGACTGAGTAATATAAGAGAGACGCCCCTATCACAGCTGTCCCAGTCCTCCCCGCAAAGTAGATCCAGTCTCCCTCCCATAAATACTTCCAGTATAGCCAAAATAGTACCTTTTACTAAGGCTCAGTTATATCACAATATGAAGGCTTCCATAGCCATGTGCCACAACAGTAATCACCATCTTACCTAGTCCCCATATCTATTGAGAGCTCAAATAAGTCCATAAGACTCGAGATCCCTATTGCCTACAGGGTCCAGAACCGAGCCTATAAACCTAGCTCCCGCCCCCAGTCAAATCAGTTGAAAGTTAGACACCAACCAGTGGTCACTACCCTGAAGTTAACCTCTAGCTCTGCCCTTGTGTTGTTCCTGAGTTGAGAGATTCCCGAGCCGGCAGACTCCATGGCAGAAGTTAAATAGAAGAGCTGTCCATGTACAAGTACCAACGTCCACCTTATAACCTTCACACAAATTAGTGGGTATATAAGTGTGTAGCCAGCACCGATCGTCAAGAGATCCGACTTGAGAACTTCCTACATTTTGGACCACCTGGACGGCCGAGGAACCAGTCGTTAGCCCCCAACATCACCGGAAGCAAGATAACCAGGACCAGAACAACAAATACTGTTCAAGATTCACGTCACTAGTACTAAGTGTTACAGTACCAGTTCGACATTCACTTATTAACTTTTCTATGAAGTGGCTATAACTTGCCCAGTGTAACTCATATTTAACCATTCCATTTGGGACGTACTAAGCGTATCAGTGTTCATTAATTAACAGGCGACATTGACTTTCGTAATTACCTTATTCAGATAACTAAACCCTAGTGATATCTAACGTTCGCCCACTGATTTGTGTTCTACGTATTTCTGTCATAAGAATATAAATCTTAGATCAGTATCCCTTTCAGGTTACTAGAATTTCCGTGTTCAGAAATAGATGCGGATCTAATTCTAACTGTGAGCTGCTATTTGGGCACACGACCTGCCAGTAAGAAATCTAATTAGTGAAATTGAATACATAACTACATTGAGGTCTTCCAGTATAATGAACCTTGCTAACTAAACCCGTGATCAGAAGAGTATACCTGAACGTTGGAAGTGGGAGACTAGGCTCCATCCAGATCCGCTAATGCTAGCAGTTCCCTTCTATTATTTGTTTTGTACGAGTATTACTATATTTCTATGCTCTTTATTCACCTGCTTAAATAAACGTGATCGTGTGTCGTGTTACCGTGGGTTTATTTTGTGTTCTCTATTCCTCATACCTTGTATTGTGCATGCAGCCTTATATACCCAGTCAGATAGAGCCCACATTACCCAAGTTAATCCTGTAGAAAAACAGGGCATAACATTGGCGGCAGCGGTGGTTCTTGATTCGGATAAAAGGTTGCATTACATTGCAAGTTTGGAAGAGCCAGAACACGATAACATCATGGCGCACCGTTCTCATTATGATGGAGAAACTTATGAGATCGAAACATTCATGGACATAGTGAAACCCGTACTTGACCTAGTTTATACCACGGACGCAGAAAAAATAGCCGTAACATTAACGCACCTGGGAAAAGCCGTTTCCCTGGTTGCCTATCAAGTGCACCCTGCTCTCACCTGGGACGAATTTCACCCAATAGTGATAGAAGCCATTAAGCCTTCGTTGGGCGTTTTCGTGGCCCACACCCGTATCCAAGACACTAAATTCGAAGGTGATTTAGATGCCACAGTGAATAAGATTGACCAACACATAAAAGTTTCTTTCCCCACGTTGACCAGAATCCAACAAGAACAGCAAATTCTGGTCAACCTTGTGTCTATATTGCCCTCAGCAGTAAAAGACCATTTCCGTGTGCACGATTTCGTCGGATACTAAAAAGATCTCATCACGATCCGACGTATTTTGGCCATGCGCACAGAAGCACCCACCCAAATCGCTGCAATCAAGAGGTTTCCCACGCACCCGCAGCAACCCGACCACCAAAACTCCAAGAATGCCTATCCAGCCTCATCCTTCCACAACAGACCCACCTACCCTTCCGGAAAGCCCCAACCCAGTAGACCCCGGTTCCAACCTACCCAGCCACGCAGAATCTTCAACCGGAACAAGAACTACAACACCTACCAAAGTAAAAACCCTACCTTAGTAATTATCAACCCCTATGTCCCTGCCTGTAATGCTCAGTGTGCTTTCCATCAAATTCGTGACTCTGCCAAACCTCGCCCCTTTACTCCTCGCATTTCTGTAAATGAAGAGTTGGGACAAGAGGAAGAGATGGAAGAAAGACACACTGGAGAAATAGCCCCTAACATGACCTCAGAGGATACCGAGGAAACCCTGGAGGAGGTAGATACCGATTCCCAGGATTTTTAAAGTACCCCCCGCCCAAGATGGCCTCGGCGGGGGACGCCATAACTGACCGCACTGCCCCTATTTATTACATGGCCAAAATCAAGGACATTCCTGTCCGCTTGTTAATCGACACGGGAGCTGCCAAGTCATGTTTGTTCAAAAATTACTATGATCTACACCACCGACTATTTGGCCTGTTGTTAACCACCAAAGCAGAACTAATCTCAGCTGCTGATACTTACTTAAATCTCCTAAGAGACACTTTGCCCCTATCAGTAACGACTCCTGCCCCCCATGCTCGTTGTTATCACACATTCACAGTATTTTCCTCCAACTGTAAACATTACGATGGTTCCCTTGGACTTGACCTCCTTCAAAAACTCCAGGCCCAGGTCGACTGCGGCCAAAGGCTGATATCATTCAAAAAATTCCAACCCAAAGCCTCTGACAAACCCATCACGCAGAAACCCATTCATAAAAAAAAAAAACACCTTCCCCCTCAACAAACCCTGAGTCAGGGTTACCAAATTGCAGCTAGCACTAAGGTGACTCCTAAACCCCCCCCTTGCCCTGAGTCCCCTCAAAAATCTCACCCCATTCAGTAACCAAAGGCCTCAACAAACGAAAGAAGACAAGTCCAAGCAACTCCCTCTCGGTAATCCCCTCCATTCTCGTAATTCTGTCCCGGATAAATCCTCCCATGTTTTCAGGACAGACTCTGATATATGTAACCATAATTCCATCAAATGTTTATGTACACATGTTTCCAGGGAAAATGCCGATCAATGTACCCGTGGTGGTCAAGTGGTGAGCACGCTCGTGTGTGAATCTGAAAGACCCGGGATCGAATCCCTGCCACGGCGGACATTTAGTGGGTGCGGTAGTACGTCCTAGCATGTTTCACATGCTTGCACCCAGTCAGGGGACATCCTGACGACGTATACAGACAAAACACACATAACAAAGCCACTCCAACACCTTCCTCTCTCTCCAACACCCCTTCTCCCCTCTCAACACTCTTCTCTGAGCTATTGCCGATAAAAATGGCATGTTCAGTCCTGTACAGAATCGTAAGATTCAGAGTCGTAAAGATTCCAGGACGAGCTCGTCAGCGGCGGATCCCCAGATCGACCGTGGTGATTGTCACCTAAACATCTACAAAACTAAACTAAACTAAACTAAAACCCAACAATGTTTCCCCCATGCCCCCAGAAATGTTCAGCTATCCCACAACCCCCAACAATTCCCTTGTGACAATTTTCCGTCAGTAGCTCCCTTGCCCCCCCACACAATTCACACCCCTAGAAAAATTCACAACCCCACACTTGACTCACCCTCTCATGACAAACAAACCCACCCCCCCCCCCCCACTTTCAACCAGACTTTGACTGCCACCAAGAAAGTTCCCCACGTTCGTCCTATTAACTCGTGGAGCCACGGCTAGTTTTGTAATGTTTGCGCACCAGAACCCGGCCGGTTTTCAAAAAATGGTTTTATTCCAGAAACAATAGCGAATGGGTTAGGAATGAAGGAAAAACCACGAAAAACCGCTCAAAAAGCTTAAAAAATGGTCCTACAGAGCCCCCGAAAATGGATTTTACAAGAGTAAAAAATTGAAGGCAATTATCCCAAAAAAACAGGTTATTGCGCGCTCGCGCGCACGCACGTGGACTTTGAGAGTTTTCAACCATCGGCACGGTTGCGTGGGATATGTACACAGTTCCCATACAAATCTGAGCCCTCTTGAGTGGCTACACCTGAGGTTACGGTCGGCGCAATTAGGGTGACGCGCCAGGCGCGTCTCTGGGGCTGTGCGTTACATACATCGCCGACGCGTCAGGCGCGTCGCTGGGGCTATACGGGTTAACAACCCCAAATCAATACACCAGTCCTCCACCAATAACCCATGTTCTACACCTAACTTTTTCCCCACCAACCCTCCACAGTCCCCCCAACAAATCCCGTTTTCTAACTCGCTCACCTCTCCCATGTTCCCACCATGCCCCCAAAAATGCCCAGCTATTCCACACCCACCCCAATCCCCCTTGTGACAGTCTTCCGTCAGTAGCTCCCTTCCACCCCCACACAAATCACACCCCTAGAAAACTTCACAACCCCACACTTGACTCGCCCTCTCATGACAAACAAAACCACCAAATCCATATAAACTCCAAACAAACCGTCACTACCACCGACAACGCTCCCCAACTTCGTCCTTCTAACAACCACAAATCCTTACATCAGTCCTCCACCAATAACCCATCTTCTATACCTCACGCTTCCCCCACCAACCCTCCGCAGTCCCTCCAACAAATCCCGTTTTCAAACCCCCTCACACCGCGCCCCACTGATCCTCCCACACGCGCCGTTAATCCCCCCCTCACCAAAGTGACCTCGCCCCCTGATAAGTACCAAGCACCTGCTCGCCAGTCAATCCCCCACCATCATTAGCCCAGCTGTAGTTCAGGATAAATGCCAAATTCCCCCCCACCATCAAAAATGGGTGGAACTGCGGCCCATACCCCAAACTCACATGATATTTTCCCCCACTACCACGTCCCCCAACCCCCATCGTTGCCTCTTACAACCCGCCATCATTTCCGCTCGCATCAACCACATTCTCGTGGCAAATATCTCAGAGGAATCCCTGACATTACCAAAAGGTCTCATTATAGGAGACCTCGAAACTTTCGATGACCTCCCCATAGATTTTAACGACACCCCTACCAGCCTCCAATTGCCCCCTCTCCCTGAGACATTATCTGACCACCAAAAGAACGGCATGTACGACCTACTGCTGGAATTCAGCGACGTGTTTGCCCAACAACCCACCGAAATCGGACAGACTGATGTAGAACAACACATCATTAACACCACAGGCCCCCCATACGACAACCATCCCGTAGAAGAACCCCATACAACGTCAGGAAGAGGAACGCCAAGTCCAGGAAATGTTAGAGGCCGGGATTGCCACCCCGTCCATTAGTCCCTGGTCTTCCCCTGTTGTCCTAGTCAAAAAGAAAGATGGGACAACCCGTTTTTGCGTCGATTACAGGAGGTTAAATGACGTAACCATTAAAGACGCTATGCCCTTACCCCGAATAGACGATTCCCTTGACTCCCTACACGGATCCAAATGGTTCACTACCCTCGACTTGCAAGCAGGGTATTGGCAAGTGCCTATCAAGGCCGAGGACCAAAAGAACACAGCATTTTCCACTAGTGGTGGCCATCACTATGAATTTAACGTCCTACCTTTTGGCCTCTGTAACGGACCCGCCACTTTCTCCCGTTTAATGGAAGCGGTATTACATGGCCTAACCTGGGAAACCTGCCTAGCCTATCTGGACGATATTATTGTGTACTCACCAACCTGGGAAGAACACCTCCTCAGGTTGAGACAAGTCCTTCAAAGAATCCGAGCCGCCGGGTTGAAATTAAAACCCTCAAAGTGCGAGATTGCCCGAAATAAGGTAGATTTCCTCGGACACGTGATATCTGAACATGGTATTGCGCCAGACCCAAAGAAACTTCAAGCCATACAAAACCAACCCCCACCCACCACTGTTAAAGGAGTACGTTCGTTTCTAGGTTTAGCCACATACTACAGACGTTTCGTCCCCAACTTTGCCACCATAGCCAGACCCCTCCACCAACTCACCCACAAAGACACCCCGTTCACCTGGACACCTGAAAGAGACCTCGCGTTTAACACTTTGAAGCAAAAGCTAATCCAAGCCCCTATTGTCGCTTTCCCCGACTACCAAAAAACCTTTCCGTCTTTATACCGACGTATCTCTGTACGCCATGGGTGCAGTTTTAGCTCAAGTCAGAGACGGAGAGGAACATGTGATAGCGTATGCCAGCTCCACCCTCAACCAAACACAGCACAATTATGCAGCCACCAAGAGAGAGTGCTTAGGGATCATTTGGGCACTCAGCCATTTCCGGTCATTTGTGTTGGGCGCAAAACTCGACATAATCACCGACCATCAATCTTTACAATGGCTGCGTAGGTGCGAAACCAACTCAGCTATTTTGGTACGTTGGAGGGAGACACTAGAGGACTACGACTTTACCATACAATATCGTCCAGGCAAACTCCATACCAATGCAGACGCCCTGTCACGTTTGCCAGTACCAAAAGACCCCCCACCAACCTAGCCGCCTTACAAAACACTGAGTTGCTATCTACCCCCACCCCCCGACATAATGCCCCCTCAGCCCCCTCCCTAATTCAATCTTGGGAAGCAAGAATCAGACCCCCCTGGGTACCGTTTAAATGTCTTCAGGGGACTGACTCGCTGGGGAGATCAACTTGCCACAGACACTGGTCACATAATCTTGGACCCCACCATTGCCCATGACTACATGATTGCCATCCACGAGGGAAACGGCATACACCTTGGACAAAAGAAGATGTTAAAGATCTTCACAGACCAATACTGGACCCCCAACCCCTCCAAAATTGCACAGCGAGTGACAGAATCCTGCAAACCGTGTTTATTGGGAAAGGATAGATCACGCACCCCAGGCCCAGCTGGTACCTTGTCGGCTACCAAACCGTTCCAAGTCCTATCCTCGACATCATGGGCCCGTTTCCTCCTTACACTGGCAAGCGCTATATCGTCACATTTGTGGACGTCTATTCAAAATTTTTAATAGCCTGCCTAGCTAAAGACCACACAGCCACCACAGTCGCCACACTGCTTGCCACAGAAGTATTCCCTATATTCGGTCTGCCCCTTGCTCTTCTATCCGACAATGCCCCCGAGTTTAGTGGACACGTTTGGCAACAGTTCACCCAACAATGTGGCATTAAGATTAAACACTCATCCCCATACTGGCCTCAAGGAAATGCTATATGCGAATGCAGCCATCGCACCATCAACAATCAGTTGCGAACAAAAATGATTGCTCTTAACACCGCAGACTGGCCATCACAACTAAAAATGATACAATGGGGCATGAACACCTGTCCCCGAGAAGACGGCATTTCCCCTCATGAACGTGTTTACGGCGTACCCCCCCTGTTACTGCCGTTCCACCACCACGCTCACCTTCCCTCCACCACCTCCACAATTGACCCATTGCAACATCTGCAAAACACCCTCCATACCGCCCAAACATGTCAGGACACCAAAACTGATAACACCAATGACAAAAACCCTTTCGCCATCCATGACACCGTAATGGTAGCCAACCTCCCTATCACCAACAAGTTAGGCCCTCTCTATGTCGGGCCCTACACCATCACACAAGTCCCAAACGCCTATCAAGTCACCATCGACTATCACGGCGTGACTCGCACGTTCCGAACTAGATTCGTCCGAGCGTTTAAACCACTCCAACCACAGGCCAATACCCCACCCCACACGGCTGAACCAGAATTAAACACCCCTACTAAACCGTACACTCCAGCTATGAAAATCCCCACACAAACCCCTAAGGACCTAAGCCCTCCAACACCGAACAGACAGATCATTCCTCAACATACCCCCCAAACTAACCTCCACAAACCCCAAGCCCCCACCATCACACCCTCCTCCACCACGACACCTTCGTTCACTTCTGATAATCAAGTACCTCCCCCGCTTATCCAAATACGAAAGCCTCCCCCCACAACAGAAACTCTGCCGTCTAGCCCTGACATACCTTCCCCAGGCACCACACTAACAAAACCACACACCCCACCCAAAACCAAGTACACACCCAAACACACCACACAATCTACCTCAGTAACCTCACGCTACAACCTACGCCCACAACAAAAACTTTTTAAAACCTCCAGGAAACACACCCTGCTAACCAAATTCCGTAGGGCTGCCAGACCACTACCCTCCTCCTCTTCTTCTTCGTCGACTTCTCCTCCACAAAGGGAAAGAAGACGAATAATCACCACTAAACACCATAAACCCTCTAACTATAGTCCAGAAGTAACAACCCCCACCCCCGCAAGAAAAACACATACCTTCCTCTTCAACCTCATCCCCTCTCAACCCCCACCAAACACCCATAAAACCGCCTACTTCCACCACCAGCAAATCACCAACCTCACCAAATGACACACCCCACACACGTCCCTACCCCCCAACCCCCCAACTTAAATCTACACTCCCTACCCACCCGTCTAGCCCCCCCCGCATCCGCCCCTTTCCCCTCCACGATCCCCACCACCCCACCCACACATCGACCAACTTCCTCATCTCACCGAACCCCCAACCAACCCCCCACAAAGTCACCCCTGAGAGAACCCCCGCACATACTCCCACCAAACCCTCTTCCAATTCACCTACCACCCTCACCCAACAAAATCCTCCACACACATCTACCTCTCAAATAACCCTCGACCTCGCCCCCAATACATGCCCTTCACCTGTAAAACGTTCCTCCCCTCAATATAAAACATCGTCGAGCGACTCAAGTCCCACGACAAACTTCTACCTTCCCACCAGAACCGCCCGAGGTAGAATAATCAACAGACCCATCAGATTTAAAGACGGTGAGATAAAAATAACACCCCGTTCCGACACTAAAGACCCAAGCCACACAACACACACACCCCTTCCTTCTCACACACCTCCTTCACCCACCTTACCTAAACCTATCTTGCGCATTGCCTCACTAGAATTTTCCAGCCTACAACACCGCCCAAGAAAACCCCAAAAAATCCAGACTCATGTTCCCCCTTCATTCCCAGCTCTGTTGTCATGCGTTAATCCCCGTCGGTTAGTAACCCCTTCACCACACTAAACAGACCTCCTGTCAGTCCCACACACCTCACTCCGACCCCCGCGGGGGAAAGCTACAAACCATTCATACGAAAGGTTAAAGTAAAAAAAAACACTGGACACTTACGTCTACAATGCCCACATCAAGCCCGGGCAACCACCCGTCACAACACAGAGGACACATTCTTACAGGTATACATTGACCTACAAAAGAAACCTGACCGTCGCTCTCTTGCTTGGTGGAAACTTCTAAATACCCTCAAAATGACCCACCATAACTATGCTTCTTTTTACTTCACCCTTGAAGCTCGGGGACGAGCCTATAATGAAGGAGAGGGAAGTAAAATGCCCCAGAACGAGAAGCCCACCACAGAAGCCACGAGCGAACACCACACAGAAACACCCGAAAGAAAGGTCCACAGAACGAAAGGACCAGCTGACCGAGCCAGCCAATTCAGACAGGCCCAAGCCCGTAGGGCTAAGCCGCTCCAGGCCGAACCTACCTACCCCTTCTAAACTGACCATTTTCCACACCTCACGTACACTACCCCCTCGTGTCCTACACTTCTAACTACAATGATGATGAACAGGAATATACATTCATATTAAAAACACCCATGCCCTGTCCCTAGGTTGAGCCAATGCCAACAAATCAGACAGCCATATATCTATGTATGTTCTTGCATCCGATAAGTAGATGTTATATATCTTAGAAGTTAAAACACCCACGCCTGTCCCTAGACCTCGTATATCATTTCCCATGACGAGTATAGATATATGTAACCCGTGCTCAGTCGCCCCCTTGCATTGTTCCTCTAGTAACTAAGTGTCTCTATAATATTAACTGCCACCAATATTGATACAACATAGCGGCACTGTCCTTGTGTCGTATTGTGCCACGTGCAGATCAACCAGGGTTCATCACCTTATTAGGACGACGACTATAATGTCGTCGTTCATCGATGTATTCAATCCTTAGGTTACGTATTAATATTAACATTCCCTAACATATCTTGTCTTGCCAGACTAAGTTTCTGAAGACCCATCGCCCCCATAAATCTATGTATTCAATCCTTAGTTTAAGTATTAATATTAACATTCCCTAACATATCTTGTCTTGCCAGACTAAGTTTCTGAAGACTCATCGCCCATAAAATCTATGTATTCAAATCCTAGGTTAAGTATCTTTATCCGCCCTTGTGTTCACCTTTTTCCATTTACTTTTCCACAATTGTCATACGTCTTCCACTTACCTCCTTCGTATCCACAGTCCACACTACGCCATTTTACTTTGTGTCCTACACCTCTTACCCGCCCAATTCTACCTACACGATGATGAACAAGAATATACATTCATATTAAAAACACCCATGCCCTTTCCCGAAGTTGAGCCAATGCCAACAAATCCGACAGCCATATATCTATGTATGTTCTTACATCCGAGAAGTAGATGTTAAAAACCACATGTCCAAACTCATAAGAAATTAAGATACCCACGGGTACACCAGGATATAGAACCATTGCCCCCATAAGACTTAGACAAGCCATGAATACAGGTGTTAGCCACCATGCTGTAACTCCAATTCTTACCCCAACCAGAGATTGTATAGATAACCTTTGTTACCAGTATCTATCATAGTATTCCGAAACAATAACGAAGTACCCCTACGAACTGCCGCTTTCTTTGGTCTATATTTCATAGAAAACGCAGTTCCCAGGGACACCTAGACGTACAAGAAATCGTGTCAAATACTAGGTCCATAACCCCTCGTATTGAGGAGTAATGAATACACCATGTTTTTCCCTACTTTATCCACAGTCAAGCACACACCTCCAGTTAACCTCCTTCTCCCCCACCGCCCCACAGTCCACATGATTCTATCTTTTCCAGACTCATATACCACCCTGTATTTGCATCCCCCGGTAGCATTTGGCTAACGTACTTTCACTGTCCTTTTCAAAACTCCAATATCAACTGTAGCCTAATGCCATCCTCACGCCCAGAGACCTTAGGGTCAAATTTCCCTGTAGCCCCCCTGAGCTTCCCCCCTCTCAATAAAATACCCGCGCTTCTCGACTCTTGTCCGACCTAGCCTCTCTCTCATACCTCTTGAAGATCCTTGATTTTTCCGTTGCTAACGCTCTCCAACCTTTTATATATATACTCCTATCCAGCCTGCCTTCACTTAGTAGGCCAGAACAACATTAGAACTTTACTAACCCCTTGCATGCCATCTATTCTCTTACAACCCATTCACAACCCTGCACCCAATGGTCGTCGGTGCGAGGCTCGCCGCCTCGCCAGTAACTAACTTTTATTGCCATACTTCCAGATAAATGTGGCAGAGTTAGCAACCAGTCTCCACCACATCAAGCAAACCATGAAATTAACAACCAACCGATTACAACCAGCTAGCCAAGGCACCTTCGGTTTTGATATTAAAAACACCCACATCTGTCTCATAAACAGAGGGTTATTACAAACACTGTGATATGGCAAGCCCCTAGCCACAGCCGCCGGACGACCATCCCCGAGAGAGAGCGCCCGGCTACCCCTTTTTTACCCACCCAAGGAGGGAGACCCCCACCCCCGCAGAGGTATACCTGACCCCTGTTTTGACTTCCGGGTCATTGCCAGGTAGCCTAGGAATTCTTCCTATCAATGAACTAACCCTGCATGTCTAACCCCCTTACTCACCTCTCTTTACCCACAATAACCCATTCACCTGTTTTGCATACTCGGATAGTCAAATTAGCACCTCAGCTATGCAATAGAACGAAGACTGAGTAATATAAGAGAGACGCCCCTATCACAGCTGTCCCAGTCCTTCCCGCAAAGTAGATCCAGTCTCCCTCCCATAAATACTTCCAGTATAGCCAAAATAGTACCTTTTACTAAGGCTCAGTTATATCACAATATGAAGGCTTCCATAGCCATGTGCCACAACAGTAATCACCATCTTACCTAGTCCCTATATCTATTGAGAGCTCAAATAAGTCCATAAGACTCGAGATCCCTATTGCCTACAGTGTCCAGAACCGAGCCTATAAACCTAACTGCCGTCCCCAGTCAAATCAGTTGAAAGTTAGACACCAACCAGTGGTCACTACCCTGAAGTTAACCTCTAGCTCTGCCCTTGTGTTGTTCCTGAGTTGAGAGATTCCCGAGCCGGCAGACTCCATGGCAGAAGTTAAATAGAAGAGCTGTCCATGTACAAGTACCAACGTGCACCTTATAACCTTCACACAAATTAGTGGGTATATAAGTGTGTAGCCAGCACCGATCGTCAAGAGATCCGACTTGAGAACTTCCTACATTTTGGACCACCTGGACGGCCGAGGAACCAGTCGTTAGCCTCCAACATCACCGGAAGCAAGATAACCAGGACCAGACCAACAAATACTGTTCAAGATTCACGTCACTAGTACTAAGTGTTACAGTACCAGTTCGACATTCACTTATTAACTTTTCTATGAAGTGGCTATAACTTGCCCAGTGTAACTCATATTTAACCATTCCATTTGGGACGTACTAAGCGTATCAGTGTTCATTAATTAACAGGCGACATTGACTCTCGTAATTACCTTATTCAGATAACTAAACCCTAGTGATATCTAACGTTCGCCCACTGATTTGTGTTCTACGTATTTCTGTCATAAGAATATAAATCTTAGATCAGTACCCCCTTGAGGTTACTAGAATTTCCGTGTTCAGAAATAGACGCGGATCTAATTCTAACTGTGAGCTGCTATTTGGGCACGCGACCTGCCAGTAAGAAATCTAATTAGTGAAATTGAATACATAACTACATTGAGGTCTTCCAGTATAATAAACCTTGCTAACTAAACCTGTGATCAGAAGAGTATACCTGAACGTTGGAAGTGGGAGACTAGGCTCCATCCAGATCCGCTAATGCTAGCAGTTCCCTTCTATTATTTGTTTTGTACGAGTATTACTATATTTCTATGCTCTTTATTCACCTGCTTAAATAAACGTGATCGTGTGTCGTGTTACCGTGTGTTTATTTTGTGTTCTCTATTCCTCATACCTTGTATTGTGCATGCAGCCTTATATACCCAGTCAGATAGAGCCCACATTACCCAAGTTAATCCTGTAGATAAAAAGGGCATAACATTGGCGGCAGCGGTGGTTCTTGATTCGGATAAAAGGTTGCATTACATTGCAAGTTTGGAAGAGCCAGAACACGATAACATCATGGCGCACCGTTCTCACATTCCCATCCCCCATTATGATGGAGAAACTTATGAGATCGAAACATTCATGGACATAGTGAAACCCGTACTTGACCTAGTTTATACCACGGACGCAGAAAAAATAGCCGTAACATTAACGCACCTGGGAAAAGCCGTTTCCCTGGTTGCCTATCAAGTGCACCCTGCTCTCACCTGGGACGAATTTCACCCAATAGTGATAGAAGCCATTAAGCCTTCGTTGGGCGTTTTCGTGGCCCACACCCGTATCCAAGACACTAAATTCGAAGGCGATTTAGATGCCACAGTGAATAAGATTGACCAACACATAAAAGTTTCTTTCCCCACGTTGACCAGAATCCAACAAGAACAGCAAATTCTGGTCAACCTTGTGTCTATATTGCCCTCAGCAGTAAAAGACCATTTCCGTGTGCACGATTTCGTCGGATACTAAAAAGATCTCATCACGATCCGACGTATTTTGGCCATGCGCACAGAAGCACCCACCCAAATCGCTGCAATCAAGAGGTTTCCCACGCACCCGCAGCAACCCGACCACCAAAACTCCAAGAATGCCTATCCAGCCTCATCCTTCCACAACAGACCCACCTACCCTTCCGGAAAGCCCCAACCCAGTAGACCCCGGTTCCAACCTACCCAGCCACGCAGAATCTTCAACCGGAACAAGAACTACAACACCTACCAAAGTAAAAACCCTACCTTAGTAATTATCAACCCCTATGTCCCTGCCTGTAATGCTCAGTGTGCTTTCCATCAAATTCGTGACTCTGCCAAACCTCGCCCCTTTACTCCTCGCATTTCTGTAAATGAAGAGTTGGGACAAGAGGAAGAGATGGAAGAAAGACACACTAGAGAAATAGCCCCTAACATGACCTCAGAGGATACCGAGGAAACCCTGGAGGAGGTAGATACCGATTCCCAGGATTTTTAAAGTACCCCCCGCCCAAGATGGCCTCGGCGGGGGACGCCATAACTGACCGCACTGCCCCTATTTATTACATGGCCAAAATCAAGGACATTCCTGTCCGCTTGTTAATCGACACGGGAGCTGCCAAGTCATGTTTGTTCAAAAATTACTATGATCTACACCACCGACTATTTGGCCTGTTGTTAACCACCAAAGCAGAACTAATCTCAGCTGCTGATACTTACTTAAATCTCCTAAGAGACACTTTGCCCCTATCAGTAACGACTCCTGCCCCCCATGCTCGTTGTTATCACACATTCACAGTATTTTCCTCCAACTGTAAACATTACGATGGTTCCCTTGGACTTGACCTCCTTCAAAAACTCCAGGCCCAGGTCGACTGCGGCCAAAGGCTGATATCATTCAAAAAATTCCAACCCAAAGCCTCTGACAAACCCATCACGCAGAAACCCATTCATAAAAAAAAAAAAACACCTTCCCCCTCAACAAACCCTGAGTCAGGGTTACCAAATTGCAGCTAGCACTAAGGTGACTCCTAAACCCCCCCCTTGCCCTGAGTCCCCTCAAAATCTCACCCCATTCAGTAACCAAAGGCCTCAACAAACGAAAGAAGACAAGTCCAAGCAACTCCCTCTCGGTAATCCCCTCCATTCTCGTAATTCTGTCCCGGATAAATCCTCCCATGTTTTCAGGACAGACTCTGATATATGTAACCATAATTCCATCAAATGTTTATGTACACATGTTTCCAGGGAAAATGCCGATCAATGTACCCGTGGTGGTCAAGTGGTGAGCCCTCGTGTGAATCTGAAAGACCCGGATCGAATCCCTGCCACGGCGGACATTTAGTGGGTGCGGTAGTACGTCCTAGCATGTTTCACATGCTTGCACCCAGTCAGGGGACATCCTGACGACGTATACAGACAAAACACACATAACAAAGCCACTCCAACACCTTCCTCTCTCTCCAACACCCCTTCTCCCCTCTCAACACTCTTCTCTGAGCTATTGCCGATAAAAATGGCATGTTCAGTCCTGTACAGAATCGTAAGATTCAGAGTCGTAAAGATTCCAGGACGAGCTCGTCAGCGGCGGATCCCCAGATCGACCGTGGTGATTGTCACCTAAACATCTACAAAACTAAACTAAACTAAACTAAAACCCAACAATGTTTCCCCCATGCCCCCAGAAATGTTCAGCTATCCCACAACCCCCAACAATTCCCTTGTGACAATTTTCCGTCAGTAGCTCCCTTGCCCCCCCACACAATTCACACCCCTAGAAAAATTCACAACCCCACACTTGACTCACCCTCTCATGACAAACAAACCCACCCACCCCCCATCACTTTCAACCAGACTTTGACTGCCACCAAGAAAGTTCCCCACGTTCGTCCTATTAACCCGTGGAGCCCCGGCTAGTTTTGTAATGTTTGCGCACCAGAACCCGGCCGGTTTTCAAAAAATGGTTTTATTCCAGAAACAATAGCGAATGGGTTAGGAATGAAGGAAAAACCACGAAAAACCGCTCAAAAAGCTTAAAAAATGGTCCTACAGAGCCCCCGAAAATTATCCCAAAAAACCAGGTTATTGCGCGCTCGCGCGCACGCACGTGGACTTTGAGAGTTTTCAACCATCGGCACGGTTGCGTGGGATATGTACACAGTTCCCATACAAATCTGAGCCCTCTTGAGTGGCTACACCTGAGGTTACGGTCGGCGCAATTAGGGTGACGTGCCAGGCGCGTCTCTGGGGCTGTGCGTTACATACATCGCCGACGCGTCAGGCGCGTCGCTGGGGCTATATGGGTTAACAACCCCAAATCAATACACCAGTCCTGCACCAATAACCCATGTTCTACACCTAACTTTTTCCCCACCAACCCTCCACAGTCCCCCCAACAAATCCCGTTTTCTAACTCGCTCACCTCTCACCACTCTGAACTGCCCGCACGCGCCGTTAATCCCCCCCCCCTCACGCGTGCCGACCGAGGGACACAACCATGTTCCCACCATGCCCCCAAAAATGCCCAGCTATTCCACACCCACCCCAATCCCCCTTGTGACAGTCTTCCGTCAGTAGCTCCCTTCCACCCCCACACAAATCACACCCCTAGAAAACTTCACAACCCCACACTTGACTCGCCCTCTCATGACAAACAAAACCACCAAATCCATATAAACTCCAAACAAACCGTCACTACCACCGACAACGCTCCCCAACTTCGTCCTTCTAACAACCACAAATCCTTACATCAGTCCTCCACCAATAACCCATCTTCTATACCTCACGCTTCCCCCACCAACCCTCCGCAGTCCCTCCAACAAATCCCGTTTTCAAACCCCCTCACACCGCGCCCCACTGATCCTCCCACACGCGCCGTTAATCCCCCCCTCACCAAAGTGACCTTGCCCCCCTGATAAGTACCAAGCACCTGCTCGCCAGTCAATCCCCCACCATCATTAGCCCAGCTGTAGTTCAGGATAAATGCCAAATTCCCCCCCACCATCAAAAATGGGTGAACCTGCGGCCCATACCCCAAACTCACATGATATTTTCCCCCACAACCACGTCCCCCAACCCCCATCGTTGCCTCTTACAACCCGCCATCATTTCCGCTCGCATCAACCACATTCTCGTGGCAAATATCTCAGAGGAATCCCTGACATTACCAAAAGGTCTCATTATAGGAGACCTCGAAACTTTCGATGACCTCCCCATAGATTTTAACGACACCCCTACCAGCTCCAATTGCCCCCTCCCTGAGACATTATCTGACCACCAAAAGAACGGCATGTACGACCTACTGCTGGAATTCAGCGACGTGTTTGCCCAACAACCCACCAAAATCGGACAGACTGATGTAGAACAACACATCATTAACACCACAGGCCCCCCCATACGACAACCATCCCGTAGAAAGAACCCCATACAACGTCAGGAAGAGGAACGCCAAGTCCAGGAAATGTTAGAGGCCGGGATTGCCACCCCGTCCATTAGTCCCTGGTCTTCCCCTGTTGTCCTAGTCAAAAAGAAAGATGGGACAACCCGTTTTTGCGTCGATTACAGGAGGTTAAATGACGTAACCATTAAAGACGCTATGCCCTTACCCCGAATAGACGATTCCCTTGACTCCCTACACGGATCCAAATGGTTCACTACCCTCGACTTGCAAGCAGGGTATTGGCAAGTGCCTATCAAGGCCGAGGACCAAAAGAACACAGCATTTTCCACTAGTGGTGGCCATCACTATGAATTTAACGTCCTACCTTTTGGCCTCTGTAACGGACCCGCCACTTTCTCCCGTTTGATGGAAGCGGTATTACATGGCCTAACCTGGGAAACCTGCCTAGCCTATCTGGACGATATTATTGTGTACTCACCAACCTGGGAAGAACACCTCCTCAGGTTGAGACAAGTCCTTCAAAGAATCCGAGCCGCCGGGTTGAAATTAAAACCCTCAAAGTGCGAGATTGCCCGAAATAAGGTAGATTTCCTCGGACACGTGATATCTGAACATGGTATTGCGCCAGACCCAAAGAAACTTCAAGCCATACAAAACCAACCCCCACCCACCACTGTTAAAGGAGTACGTTCGTTTCTAGGTTTAGCCACATACTACAGACGTTTCGTCCCCAACTTTGCCACCATAGCCAGACCCCTCCACCAACTCACCCACAAAGACACCCCGTTCACCTGGACACCTGAAAGAGACCTCGCGTTTAACACTTTGAAGCAAAAGTTAATCCAAGCCCCTATTGTCACTTTCCCTGACTACCAAAAACCTTTCCGTCTTTATACCGACGTATCTCTGTACGCCATGGGTGCAGTTTTAGCTCAAGTCAGAGACGGAGAGGAACATGTGATAGCGTATGCCAGCTCCACCCTCAACCAAACACAGCACAATTATGCAGCCACCAAGAGAGAGTGCTTAGGGATCATTTGGGCACTCAGCCATTTCCGGTCATTTGTGTTGGGCGCAAAACTCGACATAATCACCGACCATCAATCTTTACAATGGCTGCGTAGGTGCGAAACCAACTCAGCTATTTTGGTACGTTGGAGGGAGACACTAGAGGACTACGACTTTACCATACAATATCGTCCAGGCAAACTCCATACCAATGCAGACGCCCTGTCACGTTTGCCAGTACCAAAAGACCCCCCACCAACCTAGCCGCCTTACAAAACACTGAGTTGCTATCTACCCCCACCCCCCGACATAATGCCCCCTCAGCCCCCTCCCTAATTCAATCTTGGGAAGCAAGAATCAGACCCCCCTGGATACCGTTAAATGTCTTCAGGGGACTGACTCGCTGGGGAGATCAACTTGCCACAGACACTGGTCACATAATCTTGGACCCCACCATTGCCCATGACTACATGATTGCCATCCACGAGGGAAACGGCATACACCTTGGACAAAAGAAGATGTTAAAGATCTTCACAGACCAATACTGGACCCCCAACCCCTCCAAAATTGCACAGCGAGTGACAGAATCCTGCAAACCGTGTTTATTGGGAAAGGATAGATCACGCACCCCAGGCCCAGCTGGTACCTTGTCGGCTACCAAACCGTTCCAAGTCCTATCCTCGACATCATGGGCCCGTTTCCTCCTTACACTGGCAAGCGCTATATCGTCACATTTGTGGACGTCTATTCAAAATTTTTAATAGCCTGCCTAGCTAAAGACCACACAGCCACCACAGTCGCCACACTGCTTGCCACAGAAGTATTCCCTATATTCGGTCTGCCCCTTGCTCTTCTATCCGACAATGCCCCCGAGTTTAGTGGACACGTTTGGCAACAGTTCACCCAACAATGTGGCATTAAGATTAAACACTCATCCCCATACTGGCCTCAAGGAAATGCTATATGCGAATGCAGCCATCGCACCATCAACAATCAGTTGCGAACAAAAATGATTGCTCTTAACACCGCAGACTGGCCATCACAACTAAAAATGATACAATGGGGCATGAACACCTGTCCCCGAGAAGACGGCATTTCCCCTCATGAACGTGTTTACGGCGTACCCCCCCTGTTACTGCCGTTCCACCACCACGCTCACCTTCCCTCCACCACCTCCACAATTGACCCATTGCAACATCTGCAAAACACCCTCCATACCGCCCAAACCTGTCAGGACACCAAAACTGATAACACCAATGACAAAAACCCTTTCGCCATCCATGACACCGTAATGGTAGCCAACCTCCCTATCACCAACAAGTTAGGCCCTCTCTATGTCGGGCCCTACACCATCACACAAGTCCCAAACGCCTATCAAGTCACCATCGACTATCACGGCGTGACTCGCACGTTCCGAACTAGATTCGTCCGAGCGTTTAAACCACTCCAACCACAGGCCAATACCCCACCCCACACGGCTGAACCAGAATTAAACACCCCTACTAAACCGTACACTCCAGCTATGAAAATCCCCACACAAACCCCTAAGGACCTAAGCCCTCCAACACCGAACAGACAGATCATTCCTCAACATACCCCCCAAACTAACCTCCACAAACCCCAAGCCCCCACCATCACACCCTCCTCCACCACGACACCTTCGTTCACTTCTGATAATCAAGTACCTCCCCCGCTTATCCAAATACCAAAGCCTCCCCCCCCCCACAACAGAAACTCTGCCGTCTAGCCCTGACATACCTTCCCCAGGCACCACACTAACAAAACCACACACCCCACCCAAAACCAAGTACACACCCAAACACACCACACAATCTACCTCAGTAACCTCACGCTACAACCTACGCCCACAACAAAAACTTTTTAAAACCTCCAGGAAACACACCCTGCTAACCAAATTCCGTAGGGCTGCCAGACCACTACCCTCCTCCTCTTCTTCTTCGTCGACTTCTCCTCCACAAAGGGAAAGAAGACGAATAATCACCACTAAACACCATAAACCCTCTAACTATAGTCCAGAAGTAACAACCCCCACCCCCGCAAGAAAACACATACCTTCCTCTTCAACCTCATCCCCTCTCAACCCCCACCAAACACCCATAAAACCGCCTACTTCCACCACCAGCAAATCACCAACCTCACCAAATGACACACCCCACACACGTCCCTACCCCCAACCCCCCAACTTAAATCTACACTCCTTACCCACCCGTCTAGCCCCCCCCGCATCCGCCCCTTTCCCCTCCACGATCCCACCACCCCACCCACACATCGACCAACTTCCTCATCTCACCGAACCCCCAACCAACCCCCCACAAAGTCACCCCTGAGAGAACCCCCGCACATACTCCCACCAAACCCTCTTCCAATTCACCTACCACCCTCACCCAACAAAATCCTCCACACACATCTACCTCTCAAATAACCCTCGACCTCGCCCCCAATACATGCCCTTCACCTGTAAAACGTTCCTCCCCTCAATATAAAACATCGTCGAGCGACTCAAGTCCCACGACAAACTTCTACCTTCCCACCAGAACCGCCCGAGGTAGAATAATCAACAGACCCATCAGATTTAAAGACGGTGAGATAAAAATAACACCCCGTTCCGACACTAAAGACCCAAGCCACACAACACACACACACCCCTTCCTTCTCACACACCTCCTTCACCCACCTTACCTAAACCTATCTTGCGCATTGCCTCACTAGAATTTTCCAGCCTACAACACCGCCCAAGAAAACCCCAAAAAATCCAGACTCATGTTCCCCCTTCATCCCCAGCTCTGTTGTCATGCGTTAATCCCCGTCGGTTAGTAACCCATTCACCACACTAAACAGACCTCCTGTCAGTCCCACACACCTCACTCCGACCCCCGCGGGGGAAAGCTACAAACCATTCATACGAAAGGTTAAAGTAAAAAAAAACACTGGACACTTACGTCTACAATGCCCACATCAAGCCCGGGCAACCGCCCGTCACAACACAGAGGACACATTCTTACAGGTATACATTGACCTACAAAAGAAACCTGACCGTCGCTCTCTTGCTTGGTGGAAACTTCTAAATACCCTCAAAATGACCCACCATAAACTATGCTTCTTTTTACTTCACCCTTGAAGCTCGGGGACGAGCCTATAATGAAGGAGAGGGAAGTAAAATGCCCCAGAACGAGAAGCCCACCACAGAAGCCACGAGCGAACACCACACAGAAACACCCGAAAGAAAGGTCCACAGAACGAAAGGACCAGCTGACCGAGCCAGCCAATTCAGACAGGCCCAAGCCCGTAGGGCTAAGCCGCTCCAGGCCGCACCTACCTACCCCTTCTAAACTGACCATTTTCCACACCTCACGTACACTACCCCCTCGTGTCCTACACTTCTAACTACAATGATGATGAACAGGAATATACATTCATATTAAAAACACCCATGCCCTGTCCCTAGGTTGAGCCAATGCCAACAAATCAGACAGCCATATATCTATGTATGTTCTTGCATCCGATAAGTAGATGTTATATATCTTAGAAGTTAAAACACCCACGCCTGTCCCTAGACCTCGTATATCATTCCCATGACGAGTATAGATATATGTAACCCGTGCTCAGTCGCCCCCTTGCATTGTTCCTCTAGTAACTAAGTGTCTCTATAATATTAACTGCCACCAATATTGATACAACATAGCGGCACTGTCCTTGTGTCGTATTGTGCCACGTGCAGATCAACCAGGGTTCATCACCTTATTAGGACGACGACTATAATGTCGTCGTTCATCGATGTATTCAATCCTTAGGTTACGTATTAATATTAACATTCCCTAACATATCTTGTCTTGCCAGACTAAGTTTCTGAAGACCCATCGCCCCCATAAATCTATGTATTCAATCCTTAGTTTAAGTATTAATATTAACATTCCCTAACATATCTTGTCTTGCCAGACTAAGTTTCTGAAGACTCATCGCCCATAAAATCTATGTATTCAAATCCTAGGTTAAGTATCTTTATCCGCCCTTGTGTTCACCTTTTTCCATTTACTTTTCCACAATTGTCATACGTCTTCCACTTACCTCCTTCGTATCCACAGTCCACACTACGCCATTTTACTTTGTGTCCTACACCTCTTACCTGCCCGATTCTACCTACACGATGATGAACAAGAATATACATTCATATTAAAAACACCCATGCCCTGTCCCGAAGTTGAGCCAATGCCAACAAATCCGACAGCCATATATCTATGTATGTTCTTACATCCGAGAAGTAGATGTTAAAAACCACATGTCCAAACTCATAAGAAATTAAGATACCCACGGGTACACCAGGATATAGAACCATTGCCCCCATAAGACTTAGACAAGCCATGAATACAGGTGTTAGCCACCATGCTGTAACTCCAATTCTTACCCCAACCAGAGATTGTATAGATAACCTTTGTTACCAGTATCTATCATAGTATTCCGAAACAATAACGAAGTACCCCTACGAACTGCCGCTTTCTTTGGTCTATATTTCATAGAAAACGCAGTTCCCAGGGACACCTAGACGTACAAGAAATCGTGTCAAATACTAGGTCCATAACCCCTCGTATTGACGAGTAATGATACACCATGTTTTTCCCTACTTTATCCACAGTCAAGCACACACCTCCAGTTAACCTCCTTCTCCCCCACCGCCCCACAGTCCACATGATTCTATCTTTTCCAGACTCATATACCACCCTGTATTTGCATCCCCCGGTAGCATTTGGCTAACGTACTTTCACTGTCCTTTCAAAACTCCAATATCAACTGTAGCCTAATGCCATCCTCACGCCCAGAGACCTTAGGGTCAAATTTCCCTGTAGCCCCCTGAGCTTCCCCCCTCTCATTAAAATACCCCGCGCTTCTCGACTCTTGTCCGACCTAGCCTCTCTCTCATACCTCTTGAAGATCCTTGATTTTTCCGTTGCTAACGCTCTCCAACCTTTTATATATATACTCCTATCCAGCCTGCCTTCACTTAGTAGGCCAGAACAACATTAGAACTTTACTAACCCCTTGCATGCCATCTATTCTCTTACAACCCATTCACAACCCTGCACCCAATGGTCGTCGGTGCGAGGCTCGCCGCCTCGCCAGTAACTAACTTTTATTGCCATACTTCCAGATAAATGTGGCAGAGTTAGCAACCAGTCTCCACCACATCAAGCAAACCATGAAATTAACAACCAACCGATTACAACCAGCTAGCCAAGGCACCTTCGGTTTTGATATTAAAAACACCCACATCTGTCTCATAAACAGAGGGTTATTACAAACACTGTGATATGGCAAGCCCCTAGCCACAGCCGCCGGACGACCATCCCCGAGAGAGAGCGCCCGGCTACCCCTTTTTACCCACCCGAGGAGGGAGACCCCCACCCCCGCAGAGGTATACCTGACCCCTGTTTTGACTTCCGGGTCATTGCCAGGTAGCCTAGGAATTCTTCCTATCAATGAACTAACCCTGCATGTCTAACCCCCTTACTCACCTCTCTTTACCCACAATAACCCATTCACCTGTTTTGCATACTCGGATAGTCAAATTAGCACCTCAGCTATGCAATAGAACGAAGACTGAGTAATATAAGAGAGACGCCCCTATCACAGCTGTCCCAGTCCTCCCCGCAAAGTAGATCCAGTCTCCCTCCCATAAATACTTCCAGTATAGCCAAAATAGTACCTTTTACTAAGGCTCAGTTATATCACAATATGAAGGCTTCCATAGCCATGTGCCACAACAGTAATCACCATCTTACCTAGTCCCTATATCTATTGAGAGCTCAAATAAGTCCATAAGACTCGAGATCCCTATTGCCTACAGTGTCCAGAACCGAGCCTATAAACCTAGCTCCCGCCCCCAGTCAAATCAGTTGAAAGTTAGACACCAACCAGTGGTCACTACCCTGAAGTTAACCTCTAGCTCTGCCCTTGTGTTGTTCCTGAGTTGAGAGATTCCCGAGCCGGCAGACTCCATGGCAGAAGTTAAATAGAAGAGCTGTCCATGTACAAGTACCAACGTGCACCTTATAACCTTCACACAAATTAGTGGGTATATAAGTGTGTAGCCAGCACCGATCGTCAAGAGATCCGACTTGAGAACTTCCTACATTTTGGACCACCTGGACGGCCGAGGAACCAGTCGTTAGCCTCCAACATCACCGGAAGCAAGATAACCAGGACCAGACCAACAAATACTGTTCAAGATTCACGTCACTAGTACTAAGTGTTACAGTACCAGTTCGACATTCACTTATTAACTTTTCTATGAAGTGGCTATAACTTGCCCAGTGAAACTCATATTTAACCATTCCATTTGGGACGTACTAAGCGTATCAGTGTTCATTAATTAACAGGCGACATTGACTCTCGTAATTACCTTATTCAGATAACTAAACCCTAGTGATATCTAACGTTCGCCCACTGATTTGTGTTCTACGTATTTCTGTCATAAGAATATAAATCTTAGATCAGTACCCCCTTGAGGTTACTAGAATTTCCGTGTTCAGAAATAGACGCGGATCTAATTCTAACTGTGAGCTGCTATTGGGCACGCGACCTGCCAGTAAGAAATCTAATTAGTGAAATTGAATACATAACTACATTGAGGTCTTCCAGTATAATAAACCTTGCTAACTAAACCTGTGATCAGAAGAGTATACCTGAACGTTGGAAGTGGGAGACTAGGCTCCATCCAGATCCGCTAATGCTAGCAGTTCCCTTCTATTATTTGTTTTGTACGAGTATTACTATATTTCTATGCTCTTTATTCACCTGCTTAAATAAACGTGATCGTGTGTCGTGTTACCGTGTGTTTATTTTGTGTTCTCTATTCCTCATACCTTGTATTGTGCATGCAGCCTTATATACCCAGTCAGATAGAGCCCACATTACCCAAGTTAATCCTGTAGAAAAACAGGGCATAACATTGGCGGCAGCGGTGGTTCTTGATTCGGATAAAAGGTTGCATTACATTGCAAGTTTGGAAGAGCCAGAACACGATAACATCATGGCGCACCGTTCTCACATTCCCATCCCCCATTATGATGGAGAAACTTATGAGATCGAAACATTCATGGACATAGTGAAACCCGTACTTGACCTAGTTTATACCACGGACGCAGAAAAAATAGCCGTAACATTAACGCACCTGGGAAAAGCCGTTTCCCTGGTTGCCTATCAAGTGCACCCTGCTCTCACCTGGGACGAATTTCACCCAATAGTGATAGAAGCCATTAAGCCTTCGTTGGGCGTTTTCGTGGCCCACACCCGTATCCAAGACACTAAATTCGAAGGCGATTTAGATGCCACAGTGAATAAGATTGACCAACACATAAAAGTTTCTTTCCCCACGTTGACCAGAATCCAACAAGAACAGCAAATTCTGGTCAACCTTGTGTCTATATTGCCCTCAGCAGTAAAAGACCATTTCCGTGTGCACGATTTCGTCGGATACTAAAAAGATCTCATCACGATCCGACGTATTTTGGCCATGCGCACAGAAGCACCCACCCAAATCGCTGCAATCAAGAGGTTTCCCACGCACCCGCAGCAAACCCGACCACCAAAACTCCAAGAATGCCTATCCAGCCTCATCCTTCCACAACAGACCCACCTACCCTTCCGGAAAGCCCCAACCCAGTAGACCCCGGTTCCAACCTACCCAGCCACGCAGAATCTTCAACCGGAACAAGAACTACAACACCTACCAAAGTAAAAACCCTACCTTAGTAATTATCAACCCCTATGTCCCTGCCTGTAATGCTCAGTGTGCTTTCCATCAAATTCGTGACTCTGCCAAACCTCGCCCCTTTACTCCTCGCATTTCTGTAAATGAAGAGTTTGGACAAGAGGAAGAGATGGAAGAAAGACACACTGGAGAAATAGCCCCTAACATGACCTCAGAGGATACCGAGGAAACCCTGGAGGAGGTAGATACCGATTCCCAGGATTTTTAAAGTACCCCCCGCCCAAGATGGCCTCGGCGGGGGACGCCATAACTGACCGCACTGCCCCTATTTATTACATGGCCAAAATCAAGGACATTCCTGTCCGCTTGTTAATCGACACGGGAGCTGCCAAGTCATGTTTGTTCAAAAATTACTATGATCTACACCACCGACTATTTGGCTAGTTGTTAACCACCAAAGCAGAACTAATCTCAGCTGCTGATACTTACTTAAATCTCCTAAGAGACACTTTGCCCCTATCAGTAACGACTCCTGCCCCCCATGCTCGTTGTTATCACACATTCACAGTATTTTCCTCCAACTGTAAACATTACGATGGTTCCCTTGGACTTGACCTCCTTCAAAAACTCCAGGCCCAGGTCGACTGCGGCCAAAGGCTGATATCATTCAAAAAATTCCAACCCAAAGCCTCTGACAAACCCATCACGCAGAAACCCATTCATAAAAAAAAAAAACACCTTCCCCCTCAACAAACCCTGAGTCAGGGTTACCAAATTGCAGCTAGCACTAAGGTGACTCCTAAACCCCCCCCTTGCCCTGAGTCCCCTCAAAATCTCACCCCATTCAGTAACCAAAGGCCTCAACAAACGAAAGAAGACAAGTCCAAGCAACTCCCTCTCGGTAATCCCCTCCATTCTCGTAATTCTGTCCCGGATAAATCCTCCCATGTTTTCAGGACAGACTCTGATATATGTAACCATAATTCCATCAAATGTTTATGTACACATGTTTCCAGGGAAAATGCCGATCAATGTACCCGTGGTGGTCAAGTGGTGAGCACGCTCGTGTGTGAATCTGAAAGACCCGGGATCGAATCCCTGCCACGGCGGACATTTAGTGGGGGCGGTAGTACGTCCTAGCATGTTTCACATGCTTGCACCCAGTCAGGGGACATCCAGACGACGTATAGAGACAAAACACACATAACAAAGCCAGTCCAACACCTTCCTCTCTCCAACACCCCTTCTCCCCTCCACACTTCTCTGAGCTATTGCCGATAAAATGGCATGTTCAGTCCTGTACAGAATCGTAAGATTCAGAGTCGTAAAGATTCCAGGACGAGCTCGTCAGCGGCGGATCCCCAGATCGACCGTGGTGATTGTCACCTAAACATCTACAAAACTAAACTAAACTAAACTAAAACCCAACAATGTTTCCCCCCTGCCCCCAGAAATGTTCAGCTATCCCACAACCCCCAACAATTCCCTTGTGACAATTTTCCGTCAGTAGCTCCCTTGCCCCCCCACACAATTCACACCCCTAGAAAAATTCACAACCCCACACTTGACTCACCCTCTCATGACAAACAAACCCACCCACCCCCCCTCACTTTCAACCAGACTTTGACTGCCACCAAGAAAGTTCCCCACGTTCGTCCTATTAACCCGTGGAGCCCCGGCTAGTTTTGTAATGTTTGCGCACCAGAACCCGGCCGGTTTTCAAAAAATGGTTTTATTCCAGAAACAATAGCGAATGGGTTAGGAATGAAGGAAAAACCACGAAAAACCGCTCAAAAAGCTTAAAAAATGGTCCTACAGAGCCCCCGAAAATGGATTTTACAAGAGTAAAAAATTGAAGGCAATTATCCCAAAAAACCAGGTTATTGCGCGCTCGCGCGCACGCACGTGGACTTTGAGAGTTTTCAACCATCGGCACGGTTGCGTGGGATATGTACACAGTTCCCATACAAATCTGAGCCCTCTTGAGTGGCTACACCTGAGGTTACGGTCGGCGCAATTAGGGTGACGCGCCAGGCGCGTCTCTGGGGCTGTGCGTTACATACATCGCCGACGCGTCAGGCGCATCGCTGGGGCTATACGGGTTAACAACCCCAAATCAATACACCAGTCCTCCACCAATAACCCATGTTCTACACCTAACTTTTTCCCCACCAACCCTCCACAGTCCCCCCAACAAATCCCGTTTTCTAACTCGCTCACCTCTCACCACTCTGAACCGCCCGCACGCGCCGTTAATCCCCCCCCCCTCACGCGTGCCGACCGAGGGACACAACCATGTTCCCACCATGCCCCCAAAAATGCCCAGCTATTCCACACCCACCCCAATCCCCCTTGTGACAGTCTTCCGTCAGTAGCTCCCTTCCACCCCACACAAATCACACCCCTAGAAAACTTCACAACCCCACACTTGACTCGCCCTCTCATGACAAACAAAACCACCAAATCCATATAAACTCCAAACAAACCGTCACTACCACCGACAACGCTCCCCAACTTCGTCCTTCTAACAACCACAAATCCTTACATCAGTCCTCCACCAATAACCCATCTTCTATACCTCACGCTTCCCCCACCAACCCTCCGCAGTCCCTCCAACAAATCCCGTTTTCAACCCCCTCACACGCCGCCACTGATCCTCCCACACGCGCCGTTAATCCCCCCCTCACCAAAGTGACCTTGCCCCCCTGATAAGTACCAAGCACCTGCTCGCCAGTCAATCCCCCACCATCATTAGCCCAGCTGTAGTTCAGGATAAATGCCAAATTCCCCCCCACCATCAAAAATGGGTGAACCTGCGGCCCATACCCCAAACTCACATGATATTTTCCCCCACTACCACGTCCCGCAACCCCCATCGTTGCCTCTTACAACCCGCCATCATTTCCGCTCGCATCAACCACATTCTCGTGGCAAATATCTCAGAGGAATCCCTGACATTACCAAAAGGTCTCATTATAGGAGACCTCGAAACTTTCGATGACCTCCCCATAGATTTTAACGACACCCCCTCTCCCTGAGACATTATCTGACCACCAAAAGAACGGCATGTACGACCTACTGCTGGAATTCAGCGACGTGTTTGCCCAACAACCCACCGAAATCGGACAGACTGATGTAGAACAACACATCATTAACACCACAGGACCCCCATACGACAACCATCCCGTAGAAAGAACCCCATACAACGTCAGGAAGAGGAACGCCAAGTCCAGGAAATGTTAGAGGCCGGGATTGCCACCCCGTCCATTAGTCCCTGGTCTTCCCCTGTTGTCCTAGTCAAAAAGAAAGATGGGACAACCCGTTTTTGCGTCGATTACAGGAGATTAAATGACGTAACCATTAAAGACGCTATGCCCTTACCCCGAATAGACGATTCCCTTGACTCCCTACACGGATCCAAATGGTTCACTACCCTCAACTTGCAAGCAGGGTATTGGCAAGTGCCTATCAAGGCCGAGGACCAAAAGAACACAGCATTTTCCACTAGTGGTGGCCATCACTATGAATTTAACGTCCTACCTTTTGGCCTCTGTAACGGACCCGCCACTTTCTCCCGTTTGATGGAAGCGGTATTACATGGCCTAACTTGGGAAACCTGCCTAGCCTATCTGGACGATATTATTGTGTACTCACCAACCTGGGAAGAACACCTCCTCAGGTTGAGACAAGTCCTTCAAAGAATCCGAGCCGCCGGGTTGAAATTAAAACCCTCAAAGTGCGAGATTGCCCGAAATAAGGTAGATTTCCTCGGACACGTGATATCTGAACATGGTATTGCGCCAGACCCAAAGAAACTTCAAGCCATACAAAACCAACCCCCACCCACCACTGTTAAAGGAGTACGTTCGTTTCTAGGTTTAGCCACATACTACAGACGTTTCGTCCCCAACTTTGCCACCATAGCCAGACCCCTCCACCAACTCACCCACAAAGACACCCCGTTCACCTGGACACCTGAAAGAGACCTCGCGTTTAACACTTTGAAGCAAAAGTTAATCCAAGCCCCTATTGTCACTTTCCCTGACTACCAAAAACCTTTCCGTCTTTATACCGACGTATCTCTGTACGCCATGGGTGCAGTTTTAGCTCAAGTCAGAGACGGAGAGGAACATGTGATAGCGTATGCCAGCTCCACCCTCAACCAAACACAGCACAATTATGCAGCCACCAAGAGAGAGCGCTTAGGGATCATTTGGGCACTCAGCCATTTCCGGTCATTTGTGTTGGGCGCAAAACTCGACATAATCACCGACCATCAATCTTTACAATGGCTGCGTAGGTGCGAAACCAACTCAGCTATTTTGGTACGTTGGAGGGAGACACTAGAGGACTACGACTTTACCATACAATATCGTCCAGGCAAACTCCATACCAATGCAGACGCCCTGTCACGTTTGCCAGTACCAAAAGACCCCCCCACCAACCTAGCCGCCTTACAAAACACTGAGTTGCTATCTACCCCCACCCCCCGACATAATGCCCCCTCAGCCCCCTCCCTAATTCAATCTTGGGAAGCAAGAATCAGACCCCCCTGGATACCGTTAAATGTCTTCAGGGGACTGACTCGCTGGGGAGATCAACTTGCCACAGACACTGGTCACATAATCTTGGACCCCACCATTGCCCATGACTACATGATTGCCATCCACGAGGGAAACGGCATACACCTTGGACAAAAGAAGATGTTAAAGATCTTCACAGACCAATACTGGACCCCCAACCCCTCCAAAATTGCACAGCGAGTGACAGAATCCTGCAAACCGTGTTTATTGGGAAAGGATAGATCACGCACCCCAGGCCCAGCTGGTACCTTGTCGGCTACCAAACCGTTCCAAGTCCTATCCTCGACATCATGGGCCCGTTTCCTCCTTACACTGGCAAGCGCTATATCGTCACATTTGTGGACGTCTATTCAAAATTTTTAATAGCCTGCCTAGCTAAAGACCACACAGCCACCACAGTCGCCACACTGCTTGCCACAGAAGTATTCCCTATATTCGGTCTGCCCCTTGCTCTTCTATCCGACAATGCCCCCGAGTTTAGTGGACACGTTTGGCAACAGTTCACCCAACAATGTGGCATTAAGATTAAACACTCATCCCCATACTGGCCTCAAGGAAATGCTATATGCGAATGCAGCCATCGCACCATCAACAATCAGTTGCGAACAAAAATGATTGCTCTTAACACCGCAGACTGGCCATCACAACTAAAAATGATACAATGGGGCATGAACACCTGTCCCCGAGAAGACGGCATTTCCCCTCATGAACGTGTTTACGGCGTACCCCCCCTGTTACTGCCGTTCCACCACCACGCTCACCTTCCCTCCACCACCTCCACAATTGACCCATTGCAACATCTGCAAAACACCCTCCATACCGCCCAAACATGTCAGGACACCAAAACTGATAACACCAATGACAAAAAACCCTTTCGCCATCCATGACACCGTAATGGTAGCCAACCTCCCTATCACCAACAAGTTAGGCCCTCTCTATGTCGGGCCCTACACCATCACACAAGTCCCAAACGCCTATCAAGTCACCATCGACTATCACGGCGTGACTCGCACGTTCCGAACTAGATTCGTCCGAGCGTTTAAACCACTCCAACCACAGGCCAATACCCCACCCCACACGGCTGAACCAGAATTAAACACCCCTACTAAACCGTACACTCCAGCTATGAAAATCCCCACACAAACCCTAAGGACCTAAGCCCTCCGACACCGAACAGACAGATCATTCCTCAACATACCCCCCCAAACTAACCTCCACAAACCCCAAGCCCCCACCATCACACCCTCCTCCACCACGACACCTTCGTTCACTTCTGATAATCAAGTACCTCCCCCGCTTATCCAAATACGAAAGCCTCCCCCCACAACAGAAACTCTGCCGTCTAGCCCTGACATACCTTCCCCAGGCACCACACTAACAAAACCACACACCCCACCCAAAACCAAGTACACACCCAAACACACCACACAATCTACCTCAGTAACCTCACGCTACAACCTACGCCCACAACAAAAACTTTTTAAAACCTCCAGGAAACACACCCTGCTAACCAAATTCCGTAGGGCTGCCAGACCACTACCCTCCTCTTCTTCTTCGTCGACTTCTCCTCCACAAAGGGAAAGAAGACGAATAATCACCACTAAACACCATAAACCCTCTAACTATAGTCCAGAAGTAACAACCCCCACCCCCGCAAGAAAACACATACCTTCCTCTTCAACCTCATCCCCTCTCAACCCCCACCAAACACCCATAAAACCGCCTACTTCCACCACCAGCAAATCACCAACCTCACCAAATGACACACCCCACACACGTCCCTACCCCCAACCCCCCAACTTAAATCTACACTCCCTACCCACCCGTCTAGCCCCCCCCGCATCCGCCCCTTTCCCCTCCACGATCCCCACCACCCCACCCACACATCGACCAACTTCCTCATCTCACCCCACCCCCCAACCACCCCCCACAAAGTCACCCCCGAGAGAACCCCCGCACATACTCCCACCAAACCCTCTTCCAATTCACCTACCACCCTCACCCAACAAAATCCTCCACACACATCTACCTCTCAAATAACCCTCGACCTCGCCCCCAATACATGCCCTTCACCTGTAAAACGTTCCTCCCCTCAATATAAAACATCGTCGAGCGACTCAAGTCCCACGACAAACTTCTACCTTCCCACCAGAACCGCCCGAGGTAGAATAATCAACAGACCCATCAGATTTAAAGACGGTGAGATAAAAATAACACCCCGTTCCGACACTAAAGACCCAAGCCACACAACACACACACCCCTTCCTTCTCACACACCTCCTTCACCCACCTTACCTAAACCTATCTTGCGCATTGCCTCACTAGAATTTTCCAGCCTACAACACCGCCCAAGAAAACCCCAAAAAATCCAGACTCATGTTCCCCCTTCATCCCCAGCTCTGTTGTCATGCGTTAATCCCCGTCGGTTAGTAACCCATTCACCACACTAAACAGACCTCCTGTCAGTCCCACACACCTCACTCCGACCCCCGCGGGGGAAAGCTACAAACCATTCATACGAAAGGTTAAAGTAAAAAAAAACACTGGACACTTACGTCTACAATGCCCACATCAAGCCCGGGCAACCGCCCGTCACAACACAGAGGACACATTCTTACAGGTATACATTGACCTACAAAAGAAACCTGACCGTCGCTCTCTTGCTTGGTGGAAACTTCTAAATACCCTCAAAATGACCCACCATAACTATGCTTCTTTTTACTTCACCCTTGAAGCTCGGGGACGAGCCTATAATGAAGGAGAGGGAAGTAAAATGCCCCAGAACGAGAAGCCCACCACAGAAGCCACGAGCGAACACCACACAGAAACACCCGAAAGAAAGGTCCACAGAACGAAAGGACCAGCTGACCGAGCCAGCCAATTCAGACAGGCCCAAGCCCGTAGGGCTAAGCCGCTCCAGGCCGCACCTACCTACCCCATCTAAACTGACCATTTTCCACACCTCACGTACACTACCCCCTCGTGTCCTACACTTCTAACTACAGTGGTGCACCAACTTTCGCGGCCAATAGGGACCGCCGAAAGTGGCGCGAAAGTGCGATTAGCGAAAGTTGGGGCATTGAGGTAATGGGAATTAATTTAATAGGGACCGGGCATGTACGAAAACTCACTCCCAAGTTGAACAAACCTAGGCAACCAATGACAAAGAATTGCTATACACCAACGAAAACTGGAATTGGTACACTTACTTACAGGTACTCAATATTTTAATGAGTCTATAGTGCTGATTAGCAAGGCATAATAATGAATTACAGTTCTTATACTTCTTCTGAATCACCGCCATAGGCCTATGCAATGTTTTGGTAGAGTTCAGTTAGTGAACTTAGCGTTACGGTACGATACTGATGCTCCAACCGTATATGATACTATGAGGCGCATTTTGGCTCGAGCCAAGCAAAAATGCGCCTATAATTTGAACCAAGACATCAGTTTCAGTTAAGGCCACTAGATGGCATCATGGCGCCGCTTGAACCCAAAACAGTGCATTTGCAAATGGCGCCTATGGCGGTGGCACAGGTTAACCTTATAACCTTATGTCTAAGCAGTGTAACCTATTATAATGCTTTGCTAATCAGTATTATAGACTCATTAAAGTATTGAATATCTGTAAGTAAGTGTACCAATTCCAGTTTTAGTTGGTTTAGCAATTCTGGGTCATTGGGTGACTAGGCTAGGTACGTTCAACATGAGTAGGCCTATTTGTAAGTACAAATAATTGTATTGAGTATTTGTAAGTATGTGTATTGATTAGTTATAGTCATTGGGTGACTATATACTGGTATTGGGTCGTGTTTCGACACAAACATTTATTTTTCCTCTACCGAATCCTCTTGCTTGTGGCTGAATAGGCCTTCATTTTCGAAGCTCGGGCGCGAAAATGCGAGTTTTTACCGCCAAACTCAAATCGGCGGGATATTTAGACACTGCCGCGAAAGTGCGATCCGCGAATCGAGATGTAGCGAAAGTTGGTGCACCACTGTACAATGATGATGAACAGGAATATACATTCATATTAAAAACACCCATGCCCTGTCCCTAGGTTGAGCCAATGCCAACAAATCAGACAGCCATATATCTATGTATGTTCTTGCATCCGATAAGTAGATGTTATATATCTTAGAAGTTAAAACACCCACGCCTGTCCCTAGACCTCGTATATCATTTCCCATGACGAGTATAGATATATGTAACCCGTGCTCAGTCGCCCCCTTGCATTGTTCCTCTAGTAACTAAGTGTCTCTATAATATTAACTGCCACCAATATTGCTACAACATAGCGGCACTGTCCTTGTCGTATTGTGCCACGTGCAGATCAGGTTCATGACCTTATTAGGACGACGACTATAATGTGGGCGTTCATCGATGTATTCAATCCTTAGGTTACGTATTAATATTAACATTCCCTAACATATCTTGTCTTGCCAGACTAAGTTTCTGAAGACCCATCGCTCCATAAATCTATGTATTCAATCCTTAGTTTAAGTATTAATATTAACATTCCCTAACATATCTTGTCTTGCCAGACTAAGTTTCTGAAGACTCATCGCCCATAAAATCTATGTATTCAAATCCTAGGTTAAGTATCTTTATCCGCCCTGTGCTCACCTTTTTCCATTTACTTTTCCACAATTGTCATACGTCTTCCACTTACCTCCTTCGTATCCACAGTCCACACTACGCCATTTTACTTTGTGTCCTACACCTCTTACCCGCCATTCTACCTACACGATGATGAACAAGAATACATTCATATTAAAACACCCATGCCCTGTCCCGAAGTTGAGCCAATGCCAACAAATCCGACAGCCATATATCTATGTATGTTCTTACATCCGAGAAGTAGATGTTAAAAACCACATGTCCAAACTCATAAGAAATTAAGATACCCACGAGTACACCAGGACAAAAACCATTGCCCCCATAAGACTTAGACAAGCCATGAATACAGGTGTTAGCCACCATGCTGTAACTCCAATTCTTACCCCAACCAGAGATTGTATAGATAACCTTTGTTACCAGTATCTATCATAGTATCAATAACGAAGTACCCCTACGAACTGCCGCTTTCTTTGGTCTATATTTCATAGAAAACGCAGTTCCCAGGGACACCTAGATGTACAAGAAATCGTGTCAAATACTAGGTCCATAACCCCTCGTATTGACGAGTAATGATACACCATGTTTTTCCCTACTTTATCCACAGTCAAGCACACACCTCCAGTTAACCTCCTTCTCCCCCACCGCCCCACAGTCCACATGATTCTATCTTTTCCAGACTCATATACCACCCTGTATTTGCATCCCCCGGTAGCATTTGGCTAACGTACTTTCACTGTCCTTTCAAAACTCCAATATCAACTGTAGCCTAATGCCATCCTCACGCCCAGAGACCTTAGGGTCAAATTTCCCTGTAGCCCCCCTGAGCTTCCCCCCTCTCATTAAAATACCCCGCGCTTCTCGACTCTTGTCCGACCTAGCCTCTCTCTCATACCTCTTGAAGATCCTTGATTTTTCCGTTGCTAGCGCTCTCCAACCTTTTATATATATACTCCTATCCAGCCTGCCTTCACTTAGTAGGCCAGAACAACATTAGAACTTTACTAACCCCTTGCATGCCATCTATTCTCTTACAACCCATTCACAACCCTGCACCCAATGGTCGTCGGTGCGAGGCTCGCCGCCTCGCCAGTAACTAACTTTTATTGCCATACTTCCAGATAAATGTGGCAGAGTTAGCAACCAGTCTCCACCACATCAAGCAAACCATGAAATTAACAACCAACCGATTACAACCAGCTAGCCAAGGCACCTTCGGTTTTGATATTAAAAAACACCCACATCTGTCTCATAAACAGAGGGTTATTACAAACACTGTGATATGGCAAGCCCCTAGCCACAGCCGCCGGACGACCATCCCCGAGAGAGAGCGCCCGGCTACCCCTTTTTACCCACCCGAGGAGGGAGACCCCCACCCCCGCAGAGGTATACCTGACCCCTGTTTTGACTTCCGGGTCATTGCCAGGTAGCCTAGGAATTCTTCCTATCAATGAACTAACCATGCATGTCTAACCCCCTTACTCACCTCTCTTTACCCACAATAACCCATTCACCTGTTTTGCATACTCGGATAGTCAAATTAGCACCTCAGCTATGCAATAGAACGAAGACTGAGTAATATAAGAGAGACGCCCCTATCACAGCTGTCCCAGTCCTCCCCGCAAAGTAGATCCAGTCTCCCTCCCATAAATACTTCCAGTATAGCCAAAATAGTACCTTTTACTAAGGCTCAGTTATATCACAATATGAAGGCTTCCATAGCCATGTGCCACAACAGTAATCACCATCTTACCTAGTCCCTATATCTATTGAGAGCTCAAATAAGTCCATAAGACTCGAGATCCCTATTGCCTACAGTGTCCAGAACCGAGCCTATAAACCTAGCTCCCGCCCCCAGTCAAATCAGTTGAAAGTTAGACACCAACCAGTGGTCACTACCCTGAAGTTAACCTCTAGCTCTGCCCTTGTGTTGTTCCTGAGTTGAGAGATTCCCGAGCCGGCAGACTCCATGGCAGAAGTTAAATAGAAGAGCTGTCCATGTACAAGTACCAACGTGCACCTTATAACCTTCACACAAATTAGTGGGTATATAAGTGTGTAGCCAGCACCGATCGTCAAGAGATCCGACTTGAGAACTTCCTACATTTTGGACCACCTGGACGGCCGAGGAACCAGTCGTTAGCCTCCAACATCACCGGAAGCAAGATAACCAGGACCAGACCAACAAATACTGTTCAAGATTCACGTCACTAGTACTAAGTGTTACAGTACCAGTTCGACATTCACTTATTAACTTTTCTATGAAGTGGCTATAACTTGCCCAGTGAAACTCATATTTAACCATTCCATTTGGGACGTACTAAGCGTATCAGTGTTCATTAATTAACAGGCGACATTGACTCTCGTAATTACCTTATTCAGATAACTAAACCCTAGTGATATCTAACGTTCGCCCACTGATTTGTGTTCTACGTATTTCTGTCATAAGAATATAAATCTTAGATCAGTACCCCCTTGAGGTTACTAGAATTTCCGTGTTCAGAAATAGACGCGGATCTAATTCTAACTGTGAGCTGCTATTTGGGCACGCGACCTGCCAGTAAGAAATCTAATTAGTGAAATTGAATACATAACTACATTGAGGTCTTCCAGTATAATAAACCTTGCTAACTAAACCTGTGATCAGAAGAGTATACCTGAACGTTGGAAGTGGGAGACTAGGCTCCATCCAGATCCGCTAATGCTAGCAGTTCCCTTCTATTATTTGTTTTGTACGAGTATTACTATATTTCTATGCTCTTTATTCACCTGCTTAAATAAACGTGATCGTGTGTCGTGTTACCGTGTGTTTATTTTGTGTTCTCTATTCCTCATACCTTGTATTGTGCATGCAGCCTTATATACCCAGTCAGATAGAGCCCACATTACCCAAGTTAATCCTGTAGAAAAACAGGGCATAACAATTATACTAATTTGTAATCATTAGAAAACATATATGATTTTAATTATATGAACACTATTTCAGATGAAAGTTTGTAACCTAGAAGACTCTGTATTGGAAAATGAACGTAAATTACGAAAGGATCGAGACAAGTATGCTGAGGAAGTCCTTCTCCTGCAGCAAGAGCTTAAGCCGACCACTAAAATAGACAAACTAAGGCTGCATCTCCTTGCCCACGATAAAAGTAATGTATTGCCTCGGCCCCGTTGGGTGACCGAAGAAAATATAAAGTTAAGCGTCATTAAATACAGGTGGCAGGTGGACAAAGGTAGGCATAACTATACTCAGTTCCCTTACTCATTACAAGCACTATAACAAAATGTTATATGCTATTTTATATACTATTTTATATAGCCTACTTTATATACTCTCTGATTCACCTTCCTCAGGTCTCTTTTTATGGATTGCGTGCTTTTGTGACTTTTTCACAAAAGTAGCCTACACTTCCCAATCAATGAACCTGGGACAAATGCTTTGGCGTTTGAGCTGGCTGTACTTAAATATTTTAAAAGATTGATGCATAGTATTAATGAGCAAGGTGGCTGTGGTGGTGCCACTTCAAACAACATTATTACTTAATGAGCAAAGTGGCTGTGGTGGCGACACTTCAAACAACATTATTACAAAATGGTAAACACAAAACTCACTATCAAACTACATATAGAAACCTGCGAGAGCATTAAACCCTTTTGCTCATCCACAACGCTTGTCCCAGGTTCTTGTTTTTGTAACTGTAGGCTACATAGGCCTATGCATTGACCAATGAGTAATTACAGATTAAAATAAGGAACAGACCTGAAAACAAGGAAGAAGTGTGCCGTTTTGATGCCAACATTGATCTACAGATGTGAAACTTTAGTCTGCCATCATAAAGAAAATGAAAATATCACAATCTTATTTTATAAGAAAAACATGTAGCCTAGACTACGGCCGAATGAATGGACAAAAGAAGAAACAGTAATGTATGCCAAATGTAAAGAGTAATTAGCTTCTTGGAGCAAAATACAAGAAGATAATTATCTCAGATGGTATGGTCAAATTGTTAATACTGACCAGAATGCAAGAAATATTGATGATAAATAGAAAAGCAAAGCAAAACGGAATATGAAAGTGAAAATGACTGTAATAGGAAATGTGAATGGCCAAGAAGACAACGGTGTGGTATGCAGTTGTTGGTGTTTTTACGGAATGAATAAAGAAAGAAGATTATCTAATGATAGGAATGAATAATATAGGTTTGATTCCCAGTGGTGGGCGTGGGCGCGCCGATTTGGCGCTCTGCGATCCGGTGCGCACTACCAATATAGAGGAGCGAGGAGCGGCAAAAATCTGAACTCGGGTGCAGGCGAGGAGCGCAGCTTGAATTTCGCGCTCCTTTCTGGCGCTCCGGAAGCGATTTTTCCTGTCAACAACAGGTTCAAGAACGTCATTATCGTGTACAGTCATCGTACGGTGTTACTCACAGTGTTAGTGAACTGTGATACAGTGATACTATGATAGTGACAGACTGACAGTGTTACAGTTGTTAACTTGTTACTGACTTTTTTTGGCTTTTGCTAACGCTAAGTAAACCTTACGGGCAAGTTACGGCTTACGAAGGGGCCTAAGGGTAAGTCTGGCAGTGGTATAGCCCGAGCCTGTCTGACTGTCTGAGTGTCTGGGGACAGTTTGGACAGTTTCTGTAATTCTTTATGTCATATCATAGATATCAATGGACAGTCACAATGTCACAATGATATCAATCATATCATTGATATGACAAAGAATTACAGAAACTGAGAAAGTGAGAAACTTAAACTTCAGAAAGACACCATGACTTGAGTTTTTTTGAATTTTTGGATTTTTTTTAATTTAATGAAGTGAAAGACAAAGGATTTTATTAATTTAGGTAAATAATTAAATAACTTCTAGAAGTTGTTTTTTACTTTTTTTTATTATATACCTATTTTTGGGAGTGCGGAGCGCAGGAGCGCAGAGCGGGAAGCGTATCGGGTCGGCTGACCAAAGGAGCGCGTGAGCGCTGCCGCATTACCTTATGTCTGAGGAGCGCGGAGCGCTGCCGCATTACCGGTCCCACCGGAGCGCGCCCACCACTGTTGATTCCTGAAGGGTTGCATGAAAACCTAATATTCAGTAGTGACCCCGGAATCAATGATGTATTGCCAATAATCATATTTGGCACTCATGCTGTATGGGCAAGCCCTTTATAATTAAAGGAACACCGCAGAAATAACCAAACTATCATAAGCGGCATGATTAAAGTACCTATAGGAATTAAGTCATATGTATTGGATGCCAGTATGAAATATAAAAAATAATATAAATTAAAGAATATTAAGCTTCTGTCAAGTTACGCTTCACATTGCTCTCTTTTCTCCGAGGCGCCTCCCTTCCTTGGGATCATATTGTTCTTAAGCTGCTATCACAAGATAACTTCAGAGGAATGGGAAGGGGATTGTAGGAGGGTTAATTTTGTCATTGATTCCGGAGTCATTACTAAATATTAGGTTTTCATACATCCTTTCAGGAATCAAACTAATAAATTTAATAGTGACCCTTCCATCAATGACAGACTGCCGAATACCAAAGATATGGAGGCAGAACATTCCTATATCATTAAAACCCAATGCTCTCAAGGAAAACAGATAAGTGCTTAATATTGCATATTAATTTATTGTATAAATAATAAAAGCATTTCATGCTTTTAAAATAACCACTGGAAAGAAGTCGCTACTTTAAAGTAGAAATATACAATCTTTTAGTAACTCAGCAAGCAGTGTACAGACTTTTATACTATTGATATTTCTCTATTAAATATATATGTTTAATGCTTTGTGAAGAACAAACTTAATTTGCACGTAAATCATTGAGTAATTGTACTACTCTGTATCAATCACATATCACAGAAAAATATCCTAATAATAGCAATCTACCACAAGAGTTACAGAGGCCAAATTCCTACTCTAGGCTCCCTGTCTCTTCACCTATAGATGAGTAATGTATTATAGGTACCATGAGATATATTGACATATACACATAATAGGAACCTGAGATCAATCATTGAGTGGCTGTCGGATAGCTACTCCCTTAAAAATTTGGCTTATCCAAGTGCACCGACAATACCACGAAAGGAAAGTTAGCGATGATGACTATACGTTGGTACTGGCTATGTTGTCAAGTGAGTAACTATGCAAGAATCGGAGTGAAGCTGCTAATTTCCAGACATCATGTGCCCTCTAAAGAACACCTGGATTACTCTCTCTGATTACACAAACAATCAAAGCCGCCATTTTTTCATTCTCGGTCTTGTCCGGTTTGTGGATGACACCCATAAGTGGGAGTGATATAATGGACAAGCAACTAGCACATGATCTCTTAGAGCCTTAAGTGGGCACAATGAATGAATGAATGAATGAATGATGTGGGGAGAGGCCTCACGAGTGATGAAAGTAGAGTTGGAAGTTCAAGGTAAAGTGGTGAAGGATGAAGAGTTAGAGAGGTAAAAGCTTGCAGGCGATGGGCACAATGAGTGATGAGTTTTGCCACTTTTAAGAGCAAGTACTGAGAACTCTTTACATACGCGGTCTGCATGTTCGTTCTTCGTGATGAACATAGGCTCTGGTGCAATGACAACTGATGCCATTCATGGTGTAAACTTTATGCAAATAGGAGCTCGCAACATTGCTGCCAACTCCGATACCTGATTCCCGGTCGGTAAGGCCATTAAAACAGTACATCCTTTAACAATAAGTGAACTGAAGGACATTGTGTGTAATTGTGATTTGAGCACTAGGAAAACTTTGTTGAGAGACCACATCGGCATAAGCTGACGAGTTGGAGGTCAGAGTCGGAAACAATCTTGCATGAACCCTTTTTCCGCCACCTTTGTTTTTTTTGTTTTTTTTTGTTTTTTTTTTTTTTTCTGTGATTGAGGGAGGCAAAAGGCATTACTGCCTATAGCGAGTGCCTCCCAGTTGAAAGAGTGACAGGGCCAAAATCAAGGGACGTTCGAGCCAAAATGCCTGGACACACGGAGTTTGAAGCAATTTAAGTCATAGGAAGAGGGAAAGACTGATTCTGGGAGAGAGTTCCAGAGCTCAGCTGTTGAGTAGAAGAAAGTTTGAGAGTAACGTTTCACTCTTGGGTTGGAGAGTTGCACAGAGTAGGGGTGGGATTGAGTTGCAAGACGGGTACCACGTGCCCTACGTAAAGGAGGTGGTATGCACTGGGATAGCTCTGAGGAACACTGATTATTATAGTAGCGATAGAATAGCGAGAGAGATGCAACATTGCGGCGGAGAGAGAGAGACTGCAGAGAGTTGGTGAGTGGACGGGAGTTAATGATACGAAAGGCCTTCCTTTCAACTTTGTCTAGGAGAGCGGTGTGAGAGGAACCTCCCCACACATGTGAACAATACTCAATACAAGGGCGCACTATGCCCCTGTACAGAGCAAGAAGCTGTGCAGGGGAAAAGAACCCCCTAAGGCGGTTGAGCACACCGAGCTTCTGGGAGGCTGCCTTAGCAAGACTGGTAATATGGTCCTTCCAAATGAGAGCAGAAGAAAAAGAGACACCAAGAATATTGAGAGAAGATGAAGGGTTGATTTTTGTATTGTTGAAGAATAAGGGATAGTCCGCTGGGAGATCCTGACGGGTAGATAGATGGAGAAATTGGGTTTTGGAAGCATTAAAGTTAACAAGGTATAGATAGACCATTGAAATCATAAAATGGAAACCGTATCGCCAATAAGTGGTTTCATTAGGTGACTACTGAAAGGCCTTTCACTTTGAGTGAGCAATTTAAGTACTTGAAAATGAGAGCGACCGAGTATCCATTGGTCAGAAAGCAAAGATCTAGCAAATACCAAGGGCAAAGATACCTACTTTGCCACCAAAAAAGGGAGAGGAAAAATGAAAACGAATGTATTTATTAATGAAAAAAGAGGGACCCAGGCCAACAAACAAGCATAATATCATAAAATCTCTGAGAATACATCCGAACGCCACGCCTAATGCAAATCAAATGCCATTGGTGATGGTTGATTCAGCTGGAGTAGTGTTTCTTCCTGATATGTCACAGTTGGGGCATCTCAGGGTAAGCTGGGCACATCTGTGGCTGGGGTAGACCCTCTTCTGGCTGGGATGTCACAGTTGAAGAATCTCTGGGCAACAAGGGCACGCCTGAAGTTGATGAATCTGGTGAAGTCTTGGGTTGCATTTCTGGGGCTTGTATAGTAGTTGCACCTGATTGTTTTGGGTGCTTATCAAGTCATGCATGTTTTGTTACTGGTTATGGGGGGTTCTGGAGAGGTAAAGGAAGGCTTGGAGGCTTCGAACTTGTGGGTCCATCCACATGGTCCTTAGTCATATTTCTGCCCTGGTGGAGGTGGGAAATAGGTGGTGGAGAAGCATGTGGGGATGTTCTGCTGATTCACGTCATCAATGTTGTTGCTTGTGAGCAATTTGAGGGTTGTTGGAGGTGTGGGGGAAATTTGGTGGGTGAATTAGGGTTTGGGACTGTGGAACACGTGTTTTTATTAGGGTGGATGAATTAATTTCCCCCTTGTGTTACGCTGGCCAGCTTGCCAGTGCTCGTACTCGCTAGCGCTCGCCAGGGCAGTGAAATGGGCTATAATAATCGTAGAACGATGTTCTTTCTTTCCTAGTATTCATGTTGACACAGACAGATCAGTGGTGGTCTTTATTCTTGTCTGTGACACTTGGAAGTATTTTATATCAGTGATAGAGTATAAGATGTGTAGTGTGAAGTTAAGGAGAGAGAGAACGAAGGAGGCAGCGAGGTTGTATTATGTGCGTGTGTATGTACGTGTGCCTTCCTCGCTCGGGCGGAGTTTCCCACGCTCGTGATTGGCCGGCGGGCCTGGCGCGTCCTATGACGCCTTCTCTTCATGACGTAGTGGTCTGTGATTGGGTGCCGCCGTCCTAGTGTTGGTGCTGGGGGGCTCCTACCCGCGTGTCTCCTTAGAGCTTGGCATGGTGTGCTTGGTCCTAGATGTCCCTTGCAATCTGTCCCCAATCTAACCCCCTGTACTACTGTTTCTCTCTCTGAACTTCTTCTTTTCCAATACTTCTTATCTTTATTCAATTACTTATCCCTTCTGGTTCTGCATACGACTTCCATAGTCGGCCAGTCGTATTACCAGCACCAGTTCTCACATATATGTTTTGCACTAGCTTTAGGGATTATTAGTCATAGTCACATGAGTCATATTATCATTGGGTGCTTCTAATTATTGAGTTGTTCTTTGTTACCATTTAATGCCTACTGGAGGCATTAAATTAAATGTGGAGGCAGTGGAGGGTATCTTTGGTCGTTGTCTGAGTTATGTATATGGCAAGTCAGAGCCTGTACGACTTCGACGAAGCTAGGTAGCCTGTAACCCTTGTGCATATTTTTCCTTTGCGAGTGTAGCAGTATACAAGCGAAGGGCTTTTGCCTACTCTTACTTGTATGCTTGCTACCTCTTTTTGTTGACCTTTGTGGAGCGCCAGGGCAAGACCAGATACTTGAGATCTGGACTTACCAAGAGAGCCTCCTAGTCACTTAACGTAACATAAGGGAAATCTGTTCAAGGGGAGACAGTAGGCTACGAGCATGCTTGCGCTCTGCCTAGCCTCCTGGTACCTTTTATGCCGCTGCTAGACTTTATTAGTAATAAAGACAGCATTGTGTTTATTAACTTTAACTGCGTATGCTTTAGGAATTATTCACATATTCTTTTTGCCTAGGATGATGCTTGGTGCACAACCCAGTATGGCTGTTACTTTGGCTAAGGAAGTGCTGTTTTGAGTGGCTATTATTAGTGCTGTCACAGAGTTGTTGCACTCCCTTGTTTTATATATATGTATCCTACTTGTTGGTGTATTTAAGATACACGCTTTGGTGTCCTGCCCCTGCATTATTTCTGTTCTATATTTGACGAGCATCTTAGAGCATCAGACGTTTTCAGAAGATTCCATATCTGTTTGCTGTAGGACTAGGCTTCCAGTGTTTTCATAGAGTATTGAAGAGTTTAGTGTTGAGTACAGACTCACACTAAAGTTAACGTAAGCATATACTCCTTTATTAAATCTTGTTATAGTTTATTTAAGCACTGTTATTACTTGAGAGCATTTTATTAACGTAAAGTACTCCTGTTGTGAGTAGGCTTTGCCGTCACCAGAAAGCCTTTGTAGAAGTGCACTAAAACCCAGTTAATTGATACCCCGGTATCCAGTAGATTAACTCTGGAGGGTTTTAAGTGTTTTGTTCACCGGCGTAATAGTTCGAGGGTTTGGAATTAGCGTACCGTTGTTGCAGATATAGCCTATCATCTGGTCCATTATTAAGTGCCCTTGTTTATTTCGTAGTGCCGGTCGTAACACTTGGAGTCCGTCTTCTGTGGTGGAAGGCAACTAGAAAAACGCATTTGATGTGGGGGATTATGGTGTTTCCGAGGCCTTATTTCAGTAACACACTCAATTAACCCTTCAATTTCCACAGATCCTTCCCAAAGTTTATCAAATCGTCGAGCCTGAATGAAGAACAAAATGTCCTTGTATATTAATTAAGAGTTAAAACTGTTTTCTTACTGTTGCTATATTTCTTTCAACAGCTGCAAACACAACACAGGAACGCCAGCCACAGAACCCTTCAAATAAGAATACTGTCAACGATATAAGCCTCCTGATAACCATGGACGATCTACTGCCACCAGTGAAATGGAAGTGCCAGTGGCGGCAAAGAAAAAACTAATTTTGAGTTGTTCCGAATCACAGGACTGTACGTTCTAATTTTTTAGGTTAAAAAATATCGCAAACATAGTATGTAAGGCAGCCAAACATCGCACTAATATGAAGTGTTATCATTTCAGTTTTTTAAATGTTATTGTTTGCTAGATCAACAAGTTTCTTTCATATAGTGATTTTGATAAGTTAGTTATTAGTTTGTCTTATTATTTGTTCGAGTTTTATGCGATTTTATAATATAGTTACAATAAAATTCAGTTAGTGCATTTTTTACCCTAGTAACCAGTTACCATTAAAAAATAATCGTTTAAAGGGCTCTTTTTGTGCAAGTGCCATGAAATTATCAACTTCCAACCAAGTACTAGCCTTTGATCTTTAAACAAGATTTTTGTTTTCAAACCAAGCTCTTTGTCTCTATTTTTCACCATTTTTTACTATATTCAATATCATTTGAAATAGCCCAGTATGTCCCTCCAGAGGCCTCAAAATGCTCATAAAAGTGCTTCATTTTCAAAAAAAATCTGCCCCCCCACACCCCCCACCTGCAAGGGCTCGCTTCGCTCGCCACCCACCCACAGTGACCCCCTCATCGAAGAAAGGGCCCCTTTCAGAATTCCAGCCAGGGGCCCCATGCAACCTTAATCCGCCCCTGCCTCAGTGCAGCTCCCTTAACGTTCATATACTTGCATCTTTTAACTCATAGCTCCTTCAGGGCAACAAAATACTCCATATCTTAGGAAATAATTTTCGTCTTGTCAACTTTTCAAAATGTATATTCAATTTCGGAAGAGCTCAGCAGACTGAGCTTCAGTGAGAAATATCTTTATTGAGAGCGATAGAGAGAGTGAGTCTGAGTGAGTTATTTAAGCAACTATAGAATAAAATATTAATGAGTGATGGAGGGTTACTAACTTACATTTCATCCGGCATTCATGGGCAAGACAAGACTGTTTTTGCTTTAATTTCACTCAGATATAAGGGGAAAATTTCAGAGGTAGGAATGGACTTCAACTTTAATGTCCTTGATATAAAAAAAAATGCTAAGTAAAACAATAAAGATAAAGAAAAAAAATAGGACATTCGCACACTTTTGCTCACATAATCTCTGGTCTTTCTATTAGGCACCAGTTCCAGATTTCACTAGCATTCAGAATACTTACCACAGTATGTTACTCCAGATGGGAAGCCAAAAATGTCGGTTAACTCTGAGTGTCCTAACTTGTCCATCCGTCTCAACCTGTCCCGGAGTCGAACCCAAGTCCCTTCTGTTGTGAGCTGAGAGCAATATCAATGTGCCACAGCATACCCTGCATATACTGTACATATAGCCTACATATACAAATTTAAAGACCGAGTGCTCCACACAAAATGTGGTTCTGGGCAGTGGCGGATTAAGGGGGGGGCTGACTGGGCTGCAGCCAGGGGCCCCCAGCATTTAGGGGGCCCCCAATTCCCAAAGTTAGTAATACAAAAGAAAAAATGTAAAATACAAAGCCTACCTAATCCCTATTTATGAAAAAAGAGAAAAGTCTACTGATCTAGGGGCCCCCCCCCCCCCCCCCCCACACACACACACATTAAATTCCTGCGTTTCCTCATTCTGACCATTGCCTATATAATTAAATAGTTACCGCTGTATTTACCTTCGGACCATGGTTTTCTTTCGTAACTGGTTGCCCTGCCCCTGTTTACCTATTATTTAATGCAATATTGAATATTATATACGTAATCTTTTACTGCTATTCTGGATCATTTTTTAAAGTTACATAATCATTACTGTAATTTACTATATTATCTATATACATGAGACCCACAAGAGGAAATCGAAAATATATCGATATTTTTATGCTAATCGAATGCGAATTCATTGTTGACACTGACACTCGAGGGGGGAAGATGGCAAGGTCGCAAGGTACAGATATAAGTTTCTCTAAATTATCTGGTTTTTGCCTTTTTGGTTAATATTTTTAGTCAATATTTACGAGTCACACCACAGCTGGGACCTAATTTCTAATGGTAGTTTTGGGTTCCTATCATTCTATGCTTCATTGCTATATACTTTTTATCCACCGGAAAATATTTTATTTTCTTGGCTTTATTTATTTGTTTAGCATTGACCTAACCAAAAAACCTAACCTAACCTAGCCTAATAGCCCCCAAATACATTTAGGTTAGGTTAGGTTAGGTTTTTTGGTTAGGTTAATGCTAAAAAAGAAAAAAAAAAAAAAAAAAAAAAAGTAGGCCTATATACTGTATATATATATATTTTCCGGTGGATAAAAAGTATATAGCAATGAAGCATAGAATGATAGGAACCCAAAACTATCATTAGAAATGAGATTCCAGCTGTGGTGTGACTCGTAAATATTGACCATATTTTTTAATGCTTCTTCTAAAACAGTGAAGATCTCAAGCATGAACTTTTGTCTGCAGCAAAACGCATGTTGGAAAGATGCTACAATAAGGACGCAAGTGAAGTGATGGAAGAGAGTAAGAGACCTAAAAATGGAGCTTGGAGAAAACTAGACTAACCTCACTAGCTATCTACATTTTCAAGTGGCATTATATGATTTAAATATTAACCAAAGGTTTTGGACAGTATATAGGAGCTGGATCACCAAATATTATATGATTTCCCATTGGCTGGGACTGGGAGCTACCTCCATAGCCTACTTCACTGGTATTAGCTAGGGTGGAGTGTAAAATTTGTAATTCGTATGTACTGTATGTCTTCTGCATGTAGACCTAGACAACTCAGGGCAGTAGGCCTAGATGTCTTTCTGTCAGATTTCACAGATTCCAAAACCTCCCTAGTGGCCAGTGTGGTGTAGCGGTTAGTATGATGTTTCAATGATTGTCTGCTGATTAAATGGTCCAGGAATTGAAATTTGAATCCCAGATGGGATCGTATGTGAGATTTTCTTCAACTTGATCAAAAAACAATTAAATGAAATGTGGTTACGTTTTTTTTTTAGGTTAGGTTAGGTTTTTAGTTTTTTTTTTAGGTTAAAAAATATCGCAAACATAGTATGTAAGGCAGCCAAACATCGCACTAATATGAAGTGTTATCATTTCAGTTTTTTAAATTTTATTGTTTGCTAGATCAACAAGTTTCTTTCATATAGTGATTTTGATAAGTTAGTTATTAGTTTGTCTTATTATTTGTTCGAGTTTTATGCGATTTTATAATATAGTTACAATAAAATTCAGTTAGTGCATTTTTTACCCTAGTAACCAGTTACCATTAAAAAATAATCGTTTAAAGGGCTCTTTTTGTGCAAGTGCCATGAAATTATCAACTTCCAGCCAAGTACTAGCCTTTGATCTTTAAACAAGATTTTTTTTTTCAAACCAAGCTCTTTGTCTCTATTTTTCACAATTTTTTACTATATTCAATATCATTTGAAATAGCCCAATATGTCCCTCCAGAGGCCTCAAAATGCTCATAAAAGTGCTTCATTTTTAAAAAAAATCTGCCCCCCCCCACCTGCAAGGGCTCGCTTCGCTCGCCACCCACCCACAGTGACCCCCTCATCGAAGAAAGGGCCCCTTTCAGAATTCCAGCCAGGGGCCCCATGCAACCTTAATCCGCCCCTGGTTCTGGGTCTCACATCCTAATGGCAGCATTCCAGGCGACCCTGTTAAGAGCTGCCTCACTTGTCCGGTTCTTTGATTTAAGATCACACCGTCCGATCCCATGTCTTTCTTGGTCCGCCCCTAGGTGCAGCTCCCTCCACATTCATGGCCTTGCATCTTTTCACCCAGCTTTGTTCATCCATCCTCTCCACATGTCCAAACCATCCAAGCCTGCTAGTACGCATCACATCAATGCATAATTTCAGATAAAAATGCTCATTAGTATACATGGCTGTATTTGGTCCCCTTAATTAAGTATATATAAATATATATATATATATATATATATATATATATATATATATATATATATATATATATATATATATATATATATATATATATATATATATATATATACACCTTAATTTAATACACCTTAATTTAATACACCCATGCCCTGTCCCTAAGTTAAGATATCAATATCAACATACCCTAAAATACCTTGTCTTGCCAGACTAAGTTTCTGAAGACAAACCGCCCCCATAAATCTATGTATGTTCATCAAACCACGGAATCTTATGTAAGAACCCCTGCCCCCCCCCCCCCCCAGATTAAGTACACGATGATACCCACGGGTACACCATTGTATATATAACCATTATTCCTGTAAGACCTAGACAGAGATAATGACAAGATGTTAGCAACCATGCAGTAACTCTAATTCTTACCCCAACCAGAGATTGTATAGATAACCCTCTTTTACCATTGTCTCGACGCATATCTACCACGAAACAATAACGAAGCTACCCCTACGAACTGCCGCTTTCTTTGGTATATATTTCATAGAAAACGCAGTTCCCAGGGACAACTAGATCAGCAAGAAATCGTGTCAACTAATAGTGTCCATAACCCATCGTATTGACGAGTAATAATACACTATGTTTTTCTCTACTTTTATCCACAGTCAAGCACACACCTACTGCTAAGCTCATCTTCCCCACAGTCCACACGATTCTATCATTTCCAGACTCATATACCACCACCTATTGCTCATCCCCCGGTAGCGTTTGATTAACCTACCTTCCCTGTCGTTAACCCCCAGTCTAAGATACCAACTGTAGCCTAATGCCACCCCTACGCCCAGAGACCTTAGGGTCAAACTTCCACGTAGCCCCCCTTAACCCTCTCCCTCTCGTTAACCCCCCACGCTCCTCGACTCCCTCCGGACCTAGCCTCTCCACCATACCCCCTGAATATCCTTAACTTTTCCGTTACTAACATTCTCAAACCTTTTGTATAATTATACTCCTATCCAGCCTACCTTCCTCCAGTAGGAAGGAACACCATTAGAACTTTACTAACCCTTTGCATGCCATCAATTCCCTCACAACCCATTCACAACCCTGTACCAAATGATCGTCAGTGCGAGGCTAGCTGCCTCGCCATTGACTAACCTCTATTGCCATACTTCCAGATAAATGTGGCAGAGTTAGCAACCCAGTCTCCACCACATCCAACAAACCATGCAATTAACAACCCAACCAATTAAACCAGCTGATCAAGGCACCTTCTACGAACACCCACATCTGTCTCATAAACAGAGGGTTATTACAAACACTTGTAATATGGCAAGCCCCCAGACACAGCCGCCCAGACGACCATCACCGAGAGAGGATGCGCGCCTACCACTTTCACCCACCCGAGGAGGGAGACCCCTACCCAGGTGCACCTGACCCCTGTTTTGACTTCCGGGTCATTGCCAGGTAGCACAGGAATTCTTCCTATCAATGAACTAACCATGTATGACTAACACCCTTACTAACCTCTATTAACCCACAATAACCCATTAACCTTTCTTGCATACTCCGATAACCAAATTAGCACCTCAGCTATACCATAGAATGAAGGCTGAGCAATCTAAGAGAGACGCTCCTATCACAAATGTCCCAAACCTCCTCGCAAAGTAGATCCAGTCTCTCTCCCCTAAATACTTCCAGTATAGCCAAAATAGTACCTCTTACTAAGGCTCAGTTATATCACATTATGAAGGCTCCATACAGCCATGTGCCACAACAGTAATCACCACCTTACCTAGTTCCTGTATCAATTGAGAGCTCAAATAAGTCCATCAAAACTCGAGATCCCTATTGCCTACAGGGTCCAAAACCGAACCTATAAACCGAGCTCCAGCCCCCAGTAAAATCAGTTGAAAGATAGACACCACAGTGGCTGGTCCCTTGTGTTGACCTCTAGCTCTATCATTGTTGTTCCTGAGAATTGAGTTCCAGAGCCTGCAGACTCCGTGGCAGATTTAGATAGAAGGATCTGTCCACGTAAAAGAAATCTACGTACACCTTATAACCTTCATACAGACCGGGAAGCTGAGCGATCGACGTGAGATGCGCTTGGCGTTAATTCTGATCCAGATTGACAGGAAGATCCTAATATCTGTGATTCAGGTCTAGAAACCAGAGGGTATATAAGAGTGTAACCAGCAACGATCGCTAAGAGATCCGTCTTGAGAACTTTCTACATATGGACCATCTGGACGGCCGCGGAACCAGTCGTTAGCCCCCAACATCACGGACGCAAGATAACCAGGACCAGACGAATTAAATACTACCCAAGATTCACTCTATCAGTGCTACAGTGTTACAGTGCTATTTAGAGACTCACTTATTAATATTTCTATGAAGTGGCTATATCTTTGCCTCAGTATAATTCATATATAACCATTCCATTAGGAAGTGCTAAGCGTATCAGTGTTTATTAATTAACAGGCGATATTAACTCTCGTAATTACCCATATATCCAGATATTATTACATAGAAGTGAAACCCTAGTGATATCTGATGTTCGCCCACTGATTTGCGTTCTATGTGTTTCTGATACAAGAATATAAAACTTAGATCAGTACCCCCCTGAGGTTACTAGAATTCCCGTGCTCTAAAATATGCGTGTCTAATCTAGTCTGTGAACTACTACTTGTGCACCAATGCTACCAGTGATAAATCTAACAGTGAATATGAATCTATAAGTAACATTTATGGTCTCCAGTATATAAACTTGTGAATAAAGCCAGTGATCAGAAGATTAATACCTGAACGTTGGAAGTGGGAGACTAGGCTCCATCCAGATCCACTTAACCCTTAATTAGCGGCGAGCAACATAAGTCGAGTTAAATAAAGCTGGACTATGTGGCGGCGCTCGACATAACTCGAGTGGCAATTTCAGCACGTAATTTGGCTGAGAGAGAGAGACAAGTGGTGGCAGGAGACTAGCGAGCGTATGACTGCTCCAGACCACCGCGGCGAACCTACTGACACAAATCTCAGCTCCCTCCTCCCTCTCTCACTCGCTACATACTCAATTATGTACCGAAAGTACCGAATTACCTGCTTTTTGCACTCGCGTTGCACGGTTATTGCAAGAAAACTATCCATCATACAAGGATCGTTATGGTGTCATTCGAAAGCTCTGTTTATGCCCTTTCAGGGATAGGTACTTGTTTTACGTTCTGGGTCTTATTTAGGCATGAAAATGATCACGTAAACAGCCCTATTTTGGCTAAAAACACCCCGCTGGGCGGTACACATAAATAAACCGCATAGGCCGCTCGTAAGGTGTTAATGCTAGTGTTGTTCAATTCTATCATTTGTCTTGTACGAGTATTCATATCTTCTTATGCTTCATACTAATCATCATCAAGAAAACTATAGAAGTGTGTACATCAATAAAAGTGATCATGTGTCTTGTTACTGTGTGCTTATTTTGTGTTCTCTATTCCTCATACCTTGTTTTGTGCATGCAGCCTTCTATACCCAGTCAGTTAGAACTCACATTACCCAAGTTAATCCTGTAGAAAAACAGGGCATAACATTGGTGGCAGCGGTGGTTCTTGATTCGGATAAAAGGTTGCATTACATTGCAAGTTTGGAACAGCCAGAACACGATAACATCATGGCGCACCGTTCTCACATCCCCATCCCACATTATGATGGGGAGACTTACGAGATCGAAACGTTCATGAACATAGTGAAACCCGTACTTGACCTAGTTTATACCACGGACGCAGAAAAGATAGCCGTGACATTAACGCACCTGGGAAAAGCCGTTTCCCTGGTTGCCTACCAAGTGCACCCTGCTCTCACATGGGACGAATTTCGCCTAATAGTGATAGAGGCCATTAAGCCTTCGTTGGGCGTTTTCGTGGCCCACACCCGTATCCAAGACACTAAATTCGAAGGCGATCTAGATGCCACAGTGAATAAGATTGCCCAACATATCAAAGTGTCTTTCCCCACATTGACCAGAATCCAACAAGAACAGCAGATTCTGGTCAACCTTGTATCAATATTGCCCTCAGCAGTAAAGGATCATTTCCGTGTGCACGATTTCGTCGGATATAAAAAAGATCTCATCACGATCCGACGTATTTTGGCCGTGTGCACAGAAACACCCACCCAAATCGCTGTAATCAAGAGGTTCCCCACACACCCGCAGCACCTCGACAACCAAAACCCCAAGGCTCAAACCTTCAACTCCAAGAATGCCTACCCATCCTCATCCTTCCACAACAAACCTACCTACCCTTCCGGCAAGCCCCAACCCAGTAGGCCCCGGTTCCAACCTACCCAGCCACGCAGAATCTTCAACCGGAACAAAACCTACAACACCTACCAAAGTAAGAACCCTACATTAGTGATTATCAACCCCTATGATTTCCCTGCCTGTAGTGCTAAGTGTGCCCTCCATCAAATTCGTGACTCTGCCAAACCTCGCCCCTTTACTCCTCGCATTTCTGTAAATGAAGAGGAGTTGGGACAAGAGGAAGAAATGGAGGAAATGCACACCGAAGACATAGCCCATATCATGACCTCAGACGATACCGAGGAAACCCTGGAGGAGGTAGATACCGACTCCCAGGTTTTTTAAAGTATCCCCCGCCCACGATGGCCTCGGCGGGGGACGCCATAACTGATCGCACTGCCCCCATTTACTACATGGCCAAAATCAAGGACATTCCTGTCCGCTTGTTAATCGACACGGGAGCTGCTAAGTCATGTTTGTTCAAGTCTTATTATGATCAACACCACCGACTATTTGGCCCCTTGTTACCTACCATATCAGATCTAATCTCAGCTGCTGATACCTACTTAAATCTCCTAGGAGACACTTTGCCCCTGTCAGTAACTACTCCTGCCCCCCATGCTCGTTGTTATCACCCATTCACCGTATTTTCCTCCCACTGTAAACATTACGATGGTTTCCTTGGACTTGACCTCCTTCAAAAACTCCAGGCCCAGGTTGACTGCGGCCAGAGGCTGATCTCATTCAAAATAAAAATCCAACCCAAAGCCTCTGACAAACCAATCACGCAGAAACCAGTTCACAAAAAGAAAAAACACCTCCACCCTCAACAAACTCTGAGTCAAGATTACCAAGTTGCAGCTAGCATTAAGGTAACTCCTACCCCCCCCCCCCCCCTTGCCCCGAGTTCTCTCAAAATATCACTCATTCCGTTGAAAAAATGCCTCAACAAACGAAAGAAGACAAGTCCAAGCAACTCAATGATGTAAACCCCCCCATTTCTCCTAACTCTGTCCAGGATCAATCCTCCCATGTTTCCAGGACAGGCTCTTATGTATGTAAAAACCATTCTACCAAATATTTATGTACACATGTTTCCAGGGAAAATGCCGACCTATGTACCCAACAATGTTTTCCCCATGCCCCCAGAAATGCTCAGCTATTCCACAACCAACAAAATTTCCCGTGTGACAGCTTTCCGTCAGTAGCTCCCTTCCACCCCCACACAATTCACACCCCTAAAAAACTTCAAAACCCCACACTTGACTCACCCCCTCATGACAGACAAACCCACCAATCCCATATAACCTCTAAACAAACCGTCACTGCCACCGACAAAACTCCCCAAATTCGCCCTTTTAACAACCACAAATCAGTACATCAGTCCTCCACCAATAACCCATGTTCTATACCTAACTCTTCCCCCACCAACCCTCCGCAGTCCCACCAACAAATTCCGTTTTCTAAATCACTCCCACCTCACCACTCTGATCCTCCCACATGCGCCGTTAATCCCCCCCTCACGCGTGACCCCCACCAAAGTGATTCCCTCCCCTCATGCGTACCGAGCACCTGCTCACCAGTCGGTCCCCCACCATCATTAGCCCAGCTGTAGTTCAAGATAAATGTCAAATTCCCCCCCGCCATCAAAAAGGGGTTAACCTTCGACCCATACCCCAAACTCACATGATATTTTCCCCCACTACCACGTCCACCAACCCCAATCGTTGCCTCCTACAACCTGCCATCATTTCCGCTTGCATAAACCACATTCTAGTGGCCAATATCTCTGAAGAATCCCTGACATTTCCAAAAGGCCTCATCATAGGAGACCTCGAAACATTTGATGACCTCCCCATAGATTCCAATGAAACCCCTACCAGTCTCAAATTACCCCCTCTCCCTGACACATTATCCGACCACCAAAAACACAGCATGTACGAACTATTGCTAGAGTTCAGTGACGTATTTGCCCAACAACCCACTGAAATAGGACAGACCGATGTTGAACAACACATCATTAACACCACAGGCCCCCCCATAAGACAACCATCCCGTAGAAAAAATCCCATACAACGCCAGGAAGAGGAACGCCAAGTCCAAGAGATGTTAGAGGCCGGAATTGCTACCCCGTCCATCAGCCCCTGGTCTTCCCCTGTTGTCCTAGTAAAAAAGAAAGATGGGTCAACCCGTTTTTGCGTAGATTACAGGAGATTGAATGACGTAACCATTAAGGACGCTACGCCATTACCCAGGATAGACGATTCCCTTGACTCCCTATACGGATCCAGATGGTTCACTACCCTCGACTTGCAAGCAGGGTATTGGCAAGTGCCCATCAAGGCAGAGGACCAAGAAAAAACAGCATTCTCCACTAGTGGTGGCCACCACTACGAATTTAACGTCCTACCTTTTGGCCTCTGCAACGGACCCGCCACTTTCTCCCGTTTGATAGAAGCGGTATTACATGGCCTTACCTGGGAAACCTGCCTAGCGTACCTAGACGATATCATTGTGTACTCACAAACCTGGGAAGAACACCTCCTCAGGTTGAAACAAGTTCTTCAAAGAATCCGAGCCGCCGAGCTGAAATTGAAACCCTCAAAATGCGAGATTGCACGAAATAAGGTAGATTTCCTCGGCCACGTAATATCTGAACATGGCATTGCACCAGACCCCAAGAAACTTCAAGCCATACAAAACCAACCCCCACCCACCACCGTTAAAGGAGTACGTTCTTTTCTAGGTTTAGCCACATACTACAGACGTTTCGTCCCACACTTTGCCGCAATAGCCAGACCCCTCCACCAACTCACCCACAAGGACACCACATTCACCTGGACACCTGAAAGAGACCTCGCTTTTAACACTTTGAAACAAAAGCTGATCCAAGCCCCTATTGTCGCTTTCCTTGATTACCATAAACCTTTCCGTCTTTATACCGACGTATCTCTGTACGCCATTGGTGCAGTTTTAGCTCAAGTAAGAGACGGAGAGGAACATGTGATAGCGTATGCCAGCTCCACACTCAACCATGCCCAACAGAATTATGCAGCCACCAAGAGAGAGTGCCTAGGGATCATTTGGGCACTCAACCACTTCAGGTCATTTGTGTTGGGCGCGAAACTAGATATAATAACCGACCATCAATCTTTGCAATGGTTGCGTAGGTGCGAAACCAACTCAGCCATCTTGGTACGCTGGAGAGACACTAGAGGACTACGATTTTACAATACAGTATCGTCCAGGTAAACTTCACACCAATGCAGACGCCCTGTCACGTTTGCCAGTACCGAAAGACCCCCCACCAACCTAGCCGCCTTACAAAACACTGAGCTCTTACATACCCCCATCAACCAACATCATTCCGCCCCCCAGCCCCCTCACTAATTCAATCTTGGGAAACAAGGATCAGACCACCCTGGATACCGTGAAATATCTTCAAGAAACTGACTCGCTGGGGAGATCAACTTGCCACAGACTCCGGTCACATAGTCGTAGACCCCACCATTGCCCACGACTACATGATTGCCATCCACGAGGGAAACGGCATACACCTTGGACAAAAGAAGATGTTAAAAATCTTTGCGGATCAGTACTGGACCCCCAACCCCTCCAAGATTGCACAACGCGTGACAGAATCCTGCAAACCTTGTTTATTGGGCAAGGATAGATCACGCACCCCAGGCCAAGCTGGTACCATTTCTGCCAACAAACCGTTCCAAGTCCTATCCCTCGACATCATGGGCCCGTTTCCTTCTTACGCTGGCAACCGCTATATCGTCACATTTGTTGACGTATATTCAAATTTTTTAATAGCCTGCCCACTTAAAGACCACACAGCCACCACAGTCGCCGCACTGCTTGCCACAGAAGTGTTCCCTATATTCGGCCTTCCCCTTGCTCTTCTATCCGAGAATGCCCCCGAATTTAGTGGACACGTTTGGCACCAGTTCACCCAACAGTGCGGTATTAAGATCAAACACTCATCCCCGTACTGGCCTCAAGGAAATGCTATATGCGAACGCAGCCATCGCACCATCAACAACCAGTTACGTACCAAAATGATTGCTCTTAACACCTCAGACTGGCCATCACAGATAAAAATGATACAATGGGGCATGAACACCTGTCCCCGAGAAGACGGTATTTCACCTCATGAATGTGTTTACGGCGTACCCCCCCCTGTTACTGCCATTCCACCATCACGCTCACCTCCCCTCCAACACCTCCACAATTGACCCATTGCAACATCTGCAAAACACCCTCCATTCTGCACAAACCTGTCAAAACACCAAAAATGATAACCCCGATGATAAAAACCCTTTCGCCATCCATGACACCGTAATGGTAGCCAACCTCCCTGTCACCAACAAATTAGGCCCTCGCTATGTCGGACCCTACACCATCATCAAAGTCCCAAATGCCTATCAAGTCATCATTGACTATCACGGCGTGACTCGCACGTTCAGAAATAGATTCGTCCGAGCATTTAAACCTCTAAAACCACAAGACATTACCCCACCTCACACGTCCGACCCTGAATTGAACACCCCTACTACCCCTCCCACTCAGGCTATAAATGTTCCCCTACAAACCCCTAAAGGCCTAAACCCTCCAGCACAGAACCTGCCGATCATTCCTCAACATACCCCCCAAACTAACCTCCACAAACCCCAAGCCCCCACTATCATACCTTCCTCCACCATGACCAATTCCTTCACTTCTGATAGTCAAGTACCTCCCCAAAATATCAAAGTACAAAAACCTCCACCCACAACCCCGACCACAACAGAAACCCTCCCGTCTAGCCCTGAAGTACCTCCACCAGGCACCACAGTAAGAAAACCACCACCCCCACCTAAAACCAAAGTACACACCCAACCGCACCACACAATCTACCCCAGTCACCTCACGCTACAACTTACGCCCACGAATGAAATCCTTTAAACCCTCCAGAAAACACACCCTGATAACAAAGTCCCGTAGAGCTGCCAGACCACTATCCTCCTCCTCCTCCTCTTCTTCTTCGTCGAATTCTCCTCCACAAAGGGAAAGAAGACGAATAATCACAAGCAAACACCATCACCCCTCTAACTATATTCCAAAAATTACCACCCCCACCCTCCCACGAAAGCAAATACCTTCCCCTTCAACCTCATCCCTTCTCAACCCCCACCTCATCACCCCGAATGACCTTCTAGATCTGCCCCTCCACCAAACTCCCACAAAACCACCTATTTCCACCACCATCAAATCACCTACCCCACCAAAGAACGCACCCAACACACTTTCCTACCCCCAACCCTCCCAATTAAACCTCCACTCACTACCCACTCATCTAGCCCCCCCCCCGCATCCACCCCTTTCCCCTCCACTATCCCTGCAACCCCACCCACGCATCAACCAACCTCATCATCTCATAAAAAATCCAACCAACCTCCCCCTAAAGACTATCCTATGCCAACGACCAACCCCTCCTTACCCACCACGTCTACCACGCAAGTAACTCCCAACCAAAGCCCCTCCAAAATGACGTACCCGACCTCCACACCCCCACTTAAATCCCCCCACAAAGTCGCCCCTCCGAGAACCCCCATCAATACCCCCACCCAATCCTCTCCCATTCCTCCTACCACCCTCACTCGACAAAAACCTCCACACGCATCTACCTCTCAAATAACCCCCTACATCACCCCCCCCCCCCCCACTAAATGTCCTCCACCTGTAAAGCGTTCTTCCCCTCAATATAAAACATCGTCGAGCGACTCAAGTCCCACTATAAAAATCTACCTTCCCACCAGAACCTCCAAAGGTAGAATCATCAACAGACCCATCAGATTTGAAGACAGTTATGTAAAAACAAAACCCCTTTCTTCCACTAACAGCCCAAGCCACACACAACACACACACCCTCTTTCTCACACACCTCCATCACGCACCTTACCTAAATCAATATTGCACATTGCCTCCATATATTTTCCCAGCCTGCAACACCACCCAAGACAACCCCAAAAACCCCAGACTCATATCCCCCCTTCACCCCCAGCTCCGCCTTCACGCGTTAGTCCCTCCCCTTCAGTTGTTAACCCCTTCACCACACTGAAGAGGCCTCCTGTCAGTCCCACACACCTCACTCAATACCTGACCTCCACCATGAACACATCCACACCATTCGTCGCTCCCGTCCCTACCCCCACTGAGGACGAATGCACACCGTTCATAAGATGTATTTAATTAAAAACGTCCACAGGACGCTTAGCCCGTCTACAACGGCCACATCAAGCCCGGGCAGCCGCCCTCCACAACACCGAAGACACATTCCTACAGGTCTACATAGACCTGCACAAGAAACCTGACCCTCGCTCTCTTGCCTGGTGGGACCTTCTACACACCCTCCAAATGACCCACCATGACTATACTTCTCTTTACTTCACCCTTGAGGCTCGAGGACGAGCCTACAACGAAGGAGAGGGAAGTAAAATGCCCCAGAACGAGAAGCCCACCACGGAAGCCACGAGCGAGAACAACAAAGAAATGGGAACAGAAACACCCGAAGGAAAGGCCCACAGAACGAAAGGACCAGGTGAGAGCAGACGCCCCATAGATCAGCGTGAGAGAAGAAAGAAGGAGAAAAAGGCACCAAGCCAACCAGTTCAGACAGGCCGAAGCCCGCAGGGCTAAGCAGCTCCAAACCACACCTGCCTATCGCTTCTAACCACTGACCCTTCCCCCACCTCGCGTATCCACTACCCCTCGTGTCCTACACCTCTTACCCGCCAGACTCTACCTACATGATGATGAACATGAATACATCTTAATTTAATACACCCATGCCCTGTCCCTAAGTTAAGATATCAATATCAACATACCCTAAAATACCTTGTCTTGCCAGACTAAGTTTCTGAAGACAAACCGCCCCCATAAATCTATATTTATTAGTGGCCCCTCCATCATTGACGAACATGCCTATTACATAAGGCATCCTCTTCAAACACTAATCCGCCGTAGTTTGAATCTACCGCGCAGAGCATTTAAAATCTGAGGAGCCTTCATCATGAGCGCACGCGACCTCACTCATGGCTTCAGTCATTATGAATTGGGTTCTCACTACGAAAAAACTTCGTAAAAAATAAAAATAAAATAAGAATAACTATCCAATAAGCTTTCCATCAAATCGTGGATGTACTTGTGAGGATCTTTGACCAGACGCTGATTCAGGCGTCATTCTTCCTTCTCTGCTCTGCGCTCAGCCTGCCCGGACGTGTCTCCCCACGCTCCGCTGGTTCCGCATTTGCTGCGTCCCTAGTGAGTTTTTTCTCATTTGTTTACTCCGGGATGTATCGAGTAAGGTTAGGATATGCGTAGCAGGAGTGTCCTGGGCTGGTTGCCCGCAGTGCAGTGTATTTTGGGTCGTGTGTTTGGGGCATCTATGTCGGATGTACCCTCGTGGTCCTGTTGTGGACATGTGAACTTTTCACAGTTGAGTTAGCTTGTGATGCAGGCGGCTTTCATTACGCGTTTTTTATGCTGCCTTTTATCTTTCTGATGAGGTAAGTGTTGCTTACTGACGTTCCCAGCGTATTTTTCTTCACTTAGTGAAGTTTTTTCTGGGTCCCGAGTCGGTCTTCCCTTTGTCGGAAGTATTTTCTACGGTGGTGTGTTGGCGGTGGTTCCTGTTGTTATATTTCCAGTGTTTTTGTTTATATTTCAACATTTCTTATGCCGTCTACTTAGGCCTAGCCAGCCGCTCGTAGCTTTACCACATGTACAAGTGTTATTGTTTATTTTATAAATATGTCCTCCTGTGTCATGTGTATCCGGGTTTAGTTGTGTATTGGCTAATTCCTCGGACTATGTATGTTTCCTGGTTTAGTTGTGTATTGGCTAATTCCACGGAGTATTGTGTGGTCCCTAGGCTAGTCGTGCTTGGCTTTCTCTCGGGTCCTCTGTGCGTTCAGATGGTTTCTGAACGGGGTGGGTTACTTTCCGGCGGGTTTTTCTCGGTTACACCATGAAAAATCCCGGCCGAGAGCCGTGTTGGGCCACGTGTGGTTTCAACACAGGCTTGTGTCCCCGGCGATGAGGTGTCTGTGGCTCTCCAGGATTGCGTCTCTGTGTTGGTGCCTGTTTCAGGCTCCCTAAGATTCCCGGCGGATTGGCTGTACCCATCTAACTTTGTTCATGCGGACATAATTATGTTATGAAGTTTTCTACCCGGTTTTACAAACCATAGGAAAAACCTAGCTGTTGTTGAGGGCTTTCCTCCCCGGCGATCTTTTACAAAGAAGTGGGGACAGGAACTTATGGGGTTAACTTTTTTACATCTCACCCGGCGGGTGCACCTTGGTAGGGTGGGATGAACGACTTGGGCATTCAGTTAGTTAACCGATCCATTTTAGTGATACAATATGTATCGCCGCCTTCACACTTACGGCGATCGAAGGTTCAATTAAGGTTAACGTCTTTTTCACAAATTTTTCACACCCGGCGGGTACTCCTGGAAGGAGGAAATAAGGAATTTACAATTCAATTTCGTTAACCAGTTAATTGCGAGATACGTTATTATATCGCCGCCTTCAAACTTACGGCGATCTAAAAAGAGACTTCGGGAGAAGTTAGATCTCGTATATTTGTCAGGCTTCCCAGTTTTTTATTTACGAGATCATCCGGGGCCCGGCGTCTTTTTTAGGTTTTTTTTTTCTCCAAAATTGCATCTTGAAACAAACACCACCGGAAAGACTTAATCAGTTATAAACGCCATGCTGGTCTTTATATATTATGTCAGAGGGTATTCGTAAATCTTTTGGACATATTAAGATATTCTGAAATCTTTTACTTAGGAAACCCCACCGCGTAGCGAGCTGTAGTCATTGAGTATTACGTCTCGTTACCCGGCGGGTTCTTGAACACTTGTGTGCGTACATGTTTGGGTTAACCTTATGAGCATTAATTCCTGGAAATTTTCTTTTTTTCCAGAGCTGGGTCCCGGCGGGTCTATACAGAACCTGGAGTAAGTATCCCACCAGTCTCTGTCATGGCTACCTTTGCCCCGGTTTTTGCTTTATGCATTACGCCCTCCTGTTCAGGTATCCCTATTTTTGCGCACACCCTTTGTTTAAAAAGTGTTAAAATATCTCGTTTGGTGTGGGTTACCCTTCCGGCGTTTTTCTCGTTGCTCCGAGAACACCGTTTTTGTTTACCGAGTTTGAGTCAGGATGGCTCAAAATAGGTAAGTTACCCCGACGAGTTTGGTCGCTTGAGGGCTCATCAGAAACTGCGTTTTCTAAGGTCGAGCCTGGGATCAGACTTCCTGGGTTATTCCCATCGAGGGGGGCTCCACTCAGTTTTCTAGGTGATCAGGCTGACACCTGTTGGACTTGGTTTTCTCTGCTTTTCAAAGCCGATGAAACAATGCTGTCTGTTTGTTTGGTCTTTACCTCCCGGCGACCTTTTTACAAAGAGGTCTGGAGCAGGTATCATTGGGTTGACATTTATAATAATAATAATAATAGTTCTTAAAGCTAGCGCATGCTAAGCTAGCTAAGGATAGCTCAATAAGGCCGATTAGGCGTATTTCCATTGGGGTCCTGTACTACTATCCCATCCCTTTGCTCATGAGGGATGGTAACGACTCAGTGCTTGTGAAAAATCTTTAATGCGCCGAGCGTGGGCGCGAACCCGGGCCTTCTGGGTGGAAGTCCGAGACGCTAGTCACTACACCAAGCGAGCCGCTTGCATATCAAACCCGGCGGGTGGTTATATTAACGGATTTGCGATTCGAGATAATTTGCCAAACAATTGATGGATACAATAGGGTATCACGGCCTTCAAGACGGCGATCTATGAGGGCTTCTGGGAGAAGCCGGATTAGAGATTCAGATAGGCTTAGACTTTTTATGGGATAAAAAGATGCCTGAATCTTACTAGTGTTTCAGGTGTGAAGGGATACTTGTAAGACTTCATCTTTATTAAAGATATGCTTCATCTTTATGAGGATTAAGGAGTTATGCTTAATTCTTTTTGGACAGGTAAAAGATATGCTGAAATCTTTAATAGGCCATTGAAACAATGCCGTTTGTTTGTTTAGTCTTTCCCTCCCGGCTACCTTTTTTACAAAGAGGTCTGGGGCAGGTACAATTGGTTTGACATTGCATGTCAAACCCGGCGGTTGTACCTTTGGGTGGTTATATTAACTGATTTGCAATTCGCAATATTTGTATTTCCTCCCCGGCGATCTTTTATAAAGAAGTGGGGTTAGGAACAATTGGGGTTAACTTTTAAAGCTTTAAATCACCCGGCGGGTGCAACCTCGAAGGGTGGGATGCCCGAATTTTCAAAATTCAGTTTAGTTGATCAGACAATTGAGGGATGCATTGTGTATCGCCTCCTTCAACACACGGCGCTTTAGGGCACAATTGGGGTTAACGTTTTTTCAACTAATATTCACCCGGCGGGTGCTCCTTGGAGGAATGGGAATAATGAATTTACAATTCAGTTAGTTAACCAGACAATTGAGGGATACGTTTTGTATCACCGCCTTCATCATACGGCGATCTAAAACGATACTTCGGGAGAAGTTAGATCTCGTATATTTGTCAGGCTTCCCAGTTTTTTATCTACGAGATAATTCGGGGGCCGGCGTCTTTTTTAGGTGGGGTTTTTCCAAAATTGAATCTTGAAACAAACACCACCGGAAAGACTTAATCAGTTATAAACACCATGCTGGTCTTTATATATTATGTCAAGAGGGTATTCATAAATCTTTTGGACAAATTAAGGTATTCTGAAATCTTTTACTTAGGAAACCCCACCGCGTAGCAGGCTGTAGTCGTTGAGTATTACGTCTCGTTACACGGCGGGTTATTTAACACTTGTGTGCGAACATGTTTGGGTTAACCTTATGAGCATTAATTCCTGGAAATTTGCTTTTTCCAGAGCTGGGCCCCGGCGGGTCTATGCAGCCCCTGGAGTTAGTATCCCACCAGTCTCTGTCATGGCTACCTTTGCCCCGGTTTTTGGCTTTATGCATTACGCCCTCCTGTTCAGGTATCCCTATTTTTGCACACACCCTTTGTATAAAAGGTGTTAAAATGTCTCGTTTGGTGAGGGTTACCTTTCCGGCGTTTTTTCTCGTTGCTCCGAGAACACCGTTTTTGTTTACCAAGTTTTAGTCAGGATGGCTCAATATAGGTAAGTTACCCCGACGAGTTTGGTCGCTTGAGGGCTCATAAGAAACTGCATTTTCTGTGGTCGAGCCTGGGATCAGGCCTCCTGTGTGAGCCATTGCTTTATGCATTACGCCCTCCTGTCATGTATAGTTTAGTGTGGGTTACCTTTCCGGCGTTTTTCTCGTTGCTCCGAGGACACCATTTTTGTATACCGAGTTTTAGTCAGGATGGCTAAAATAGGTAAGTTACCCCGACGAGTTTGGTCACTTGAGGGCTCATCAGAAACTGCGTTTTCTATGATCGAGCCTGGGATCAGGATTCCTGGGTTATACCCGTCGAGGGGGGTTCCACACAGTTTTCTAGGTGATCAGGCTGACACCTGTTGGACTTAGTTTTCTCTGCTTTTCAAAGCCATTGAAACATTGCTGTCTGTTTGTTTGGTCTTTACCTCCCGGCGACCTTTTTTACAAAGAGGTCTGGGGCAGGTATAATTGGTTTGACATTGCATATAATACCCGGCGGTTGTACCTTTGAGTGGTTATATTAACGGTTTTGCGATTCAAGATAATTTGCCAAACAATTGAAAGTGTAAAGGGATACTTGAAAGACTTCATCTTTAATAAAGATATGCTTCATCTTTATGAGGATTAAGAAGTTATGCTTAATTCTTTTGGACAGGTAAAAGATATGCTGAAATCCTTAATAAGCCATTGAAACAATGCCGTTTGTTTGTTTAGTCTTTCCCTCCCGGCGACCTTTTTACAAAGAGGTCTGGGGCAGGTACAATTGGTTTGACATTGCATATAAAACCCGGCGGTTGTACCGTTGGGTGGTTATATTAACTGATTTGCAATTCGCGATATTTTGCCAAACAATTGATTGATACAATAGGGTGTCACGGCCTTCAAGACAGCGATCTATGAGGGCTTCTGGGAGAAGCCAGATTAGAGATTAAGATAGGCTTAGACTTTTTATAGGATAACAAGATGCCGGAATCTTACTAGTGTTTCAAGTGTAAAGGGATACTGGCAAGACTTCATCTTTAATAAAGATATGCTTCATCTTTATGAGGGTTCAGAAGATATGCTTAAATCTTCTGGACGGGCAAAGATATGCTGAAATCTTTAATATGAAACTAAAGGGACAACGAAAAGTAGTGATGGAGTGCTACGGTTCGTTGACCGGCGGTTTTGAGGCACATATTTTGTACCATTTTTTGGGTGTAACCCTATGAGCATTAATCCCTGGAAAGTTCACTTTCCAGGGCGGAGTACCGGTGTTGCACCAGGTGACCAGGTAGTTCACGGGGGCGGGGTAGTTTTCCCCCAGTCTCTGTCGTGTCGGCACTTGAACCTTTCATTGCGGTATGTTCAACGCCGTTAAGCTCAGGTAGCCCTAGCTTATTTCTATTTGTTAATGAAATAATTTAATAGCTGAATCATAATAAACATATATATTTTCTATGATTATATTATGATAATATTATGTTTATTGATAGTAATTTATTTTAATACACTTAAATATAAATTACCTTAATTAGTATTCTTTATGGTTTTGCTCCCCAGCTCTACTTTCAATGTGTTAACGAGCTATGGGAGCTTTTAATTATCATAAACCTTTATGGGACTCGGACGAGGGCTCCCATTCAGGGAGTATACCGAGCTCGCAAGCGAGGGACAGCCACAGCCAAGGTGTATAGCGATACTCACAGTCATACCTCACCCGCCGGCCGATGACGCCGGCGGACGAACCTGACGCTCTGATGACGGACGAGAACAGGTTGATTTCCATTTATCTATTTTCCGCCGCCAGACGCGTCTCTAATGTGCCACGTAGTCCACAAACTACAGGATTAGCGAGGCGTTGTCTCGCTAATCACGCCCCTGTGGCCGGCGCAGTGGGGTACCAGCATTTGAACACGTGGTGCCCACACCCAGTGTCACTCCTGGTCGGGTTGTTCCACTTAGAACACAGTTGGCAACCTAGAAACCTCGCGGACTTGTTCATTTTGGACAGTCAGGAGGCCAAGTGGCTAGCACCAACTGGTAGCGACGTGACCAAGATATTCACGAATCAATATACCCAGTCTACAAAGCGACAGTTTCCATCGCATTGGCAAGCTTTTACGTCTCGGATTCTTCGAACAACACGAACTGTGCCCCCGGTGGCGTGGGTTGTTTATTATTTAATTTATCTGTTCATGCAGAAACATTTATCTGAAAGTGATTTATGTGGGCAGGTTTTAAACTCCGCCCACCTTCCCCGTCGGCTCAGGCCTACATGGTCTCTGGACAAAGCATCGTCGCATTAGTTTTTAATTATTTATATTATCTGTTTGAGCAGAAACGTTTATCTGTGGTAACGTTAAAAAATCACTTAACTGCGATTAGAGTGCCCTTTTTAGACCTTACAGGTCTCTCCATACCGGTAGCGGAGGAAACAGGTTTTATGAGGGCATGTTTTAAACTCCGCCCGCCTCCCCATCAGCTCATGCCTACTTGGTCTCTGGACAAGGCATTGTCTTTACTTCACTCTCGTCTGTACCAAAATACTGCAGATTTTGCATTACTCTTTAAAAAAGGCTGTATTCCTTTTGGCTTTGGCCACCGGGAACAGAGTGTCTGAGCTGGCGGCGATGAGCAACACACCTAATTGCCTTAGGTTTGGTAGACTTAATGAATGTATTCACATTGCACCTTCCCCGGGATTTGTAGCCAAGACTGAGCACAGTGCACACGTGCTTTCTGAGTTCACGGTGCCGGCGTTAAAAAGGGGAAAGGTGCACCATTTCTATGGCCAGTGCAGGCTCTAACCAAATATTTGAGAGTGGCTCCTCTAACCCCCAAAGTGCTTTGTGGGTAGCGAGTACGGGTAAACGCTTACTGAAACGGAGATTAGATTCTCTTCTGGTCGATTTCATTAAATTAAAGAGAGTAATCCCGGCGTTGTGGGTAGGGCCCACGATTTACGCAAATGGGCAGCCTCTTTACGTTTCCTGAAAAACTTTTCAGTAGAAGATCTTTCGTCCACACAGTTGTGGGCGTCTAATCATACGTTTTTGACTAGATACTTGTCAGTTGCTCTAGACAAACCTTCCTTACCATGTATAGCTTTAAGGCAGAGGGTCTAGGTGGCCCTTCAGTCACTTTTGTTTACTTTCAAGGAAAAAGGGGGGGGGGGGTGCCGTCAGTGTAACATAGGACACCCTAGACCCCGCCGGAATGTAAGAGCTGTGATACAATTTATGGATAATGTGATATGAAACTTTCTCTGCGAGAAATTGTGCTAGTACAATGTTAGTACAAACAACGGGGTTGTTATAGTAGTTTTAGCTGTGCAAGCAATTTAGCATTAAACAGTGGAGATCTTTTGCACATTATTTACACGAATATTATGGGGTTTATTATGTGCACATGTAAACTTATAACTTGTTATTTTTGTCACCACTCGTTGAGTGGGGTGCCTTTGTAACTACAGATCTGTTCACAGAATCTCCAGAGTTACCCTTTTTTGTCAAGCAGGCTTCTTTGAAGCACGCACCTGCTTGAACCCCTTTTTTGTATATATATGGGCTGCGCCGTATTTATATATATTTTCAAAGTAAGAATACTATGAGGTTGTTTGATTATCTGCTTTTCTAGAGTTATGATATGATTACGAATGTCCCCCTCCAGTCTTAGAAATCAGGCATGTTCGTCAATGATGGAGGGGCCACTAAAAATTATAGGTTTGGCTCCTGTAAGGAGATAAAGAAAACCTAATATTTAGTAGTGGCCCCGTAATCATTGACGACTGGGGCCCTCCCGACCATCCCCATCCCATTCGTTGATGTATTAAGGATTTTGGTTTACTTGATATGTCAGTGAAGGAAGAATGACGCCTGAATCAGCGTCTGGTCAAAGATCCTCACAAGTACATCCACGATATGATGGAAAGCTTATTGGATAGTTATTCTTATTTTCTTTTTATTTTTTACGAAGTTTTTTCGTAGTGAGAACCCAATTCATAATGACTGAAGCCATGAGTGAGGTCGCGTGCGCTCATGATGAAGGCTCCTCAGATTTTAAATGCTCTGCGCGGTAGATTCAAACTACGGCGGATTAGTGTTTGAAGAGGATGCCTTTTGTAATAGGCATGTTCGTCAATGATTACGGGGCCACTACTAAATATTAGGTTTTCTTTATCTCCTTACAGGAGTCAAACCTATAGTATGTTCATCAAACCAGGGAATCTTATGTAAGAACCCCTGTCCCCCCCCCCCTAGATTAAGTACACGATGATACCCACGGGTACACCATTGTATATATAACCGTTAATCCTGTAAGACCTAGACAGAGATAATGACTGAAGATGTTAGCAACCATGCAGTAACTCTAATTCTTACCCCAACCAGAGATTGTATAGATAACCCTCTTTTACCATTGTCTCGACGCATATCTACCACGAAACAATAACGAAGCTACCCCTACGAACTGCCGCTTTCTTTGGTATATATTTCATAGAAAACGCAGTTCCCAGGGACAACTAGATCAGCAAGAAATCGTGTCAACTAATAGTGTCCATAACCCATCGTATTGACGAGTAATAATACACTATGTTTTTCTCTACTTTTATCCACAGTCAAGCACACACCTACAGCTAACCTCATCTTCCCCACAGTCCACATGATTCTATAATTTCCAGACTCATATATCACCACCTATTGCTCATCTCCCGGTAGCGTTTGATTAACCTACCTTCCCTGTCGTTAACCCCCAGTCTAAGATACCAACTATAGCCTAATGCCACCCCTACGCCCAGAGACCTTAGGGTCAAACTTCCACGTAACCCCCCTTAACCCTCTCCCTCTCATTAACCCCCCACGCTCCTCGACTCCCTCCGGACCTAGCCTCTCCACCATACCCCCTGAATATCCTTAACTTTTCCGTTACTAACATTCTCAAACCTTTTGTATATATACTCCTATCCAGCCTACCTTCCCCCAGTAGGAAGGAACACCATTAGAACTTTACTAACCCTTTGCATGCCATCTATTCCCTCACAACCCATTCACAACCCTGTACCAAATGATCGTCAGTGCGAGGCTAGCCGCCTCGCCAGTGACTAACCTCTATTGCCATACTTCCAGATAAATGTGGCAGAGTTAGCAACCCAGTCTCCACCACATCCAACAAACCATGCAATTAACAACCCAACCAATTAAACCAGCTGATCAAGGCACCTTCGGTTTTGGTATTACGAACACCCACATCTGTCTCATAAACAGAGGGTTATTACAAACACTTGTAATATGGCAAGCCCCCAGCCACAGCCGCCCAGACGACCATCACAGAGAGAGGATGCGCGCCTACCCCTTTCACCCATCCGAGGAGGGAGACCCCTACCCCTGCGGAGGTACACCTGACCCCTGTTTTGACTTCCGGGTCATTGCCAGGTAGCACAGGAATTCTTCCTATCAATGAACTAACCATGTATGACTAACACCCTTACTAACCTCTATTAACCCACAATAACCCATTAACCTTTCTTGCATACTCCGATAACCAAATTAGCACCTCAGCTATACCATAGAATGAAGACTGAGCAATCTAAAAGAGACGCTCCTATCACAAATGACCCAAACCTCCTCGCAAAGTAGATCCAGTCTCTCTCCCCTAAATACTTCCAGTATAGCCAAAATAGTACCTCTTACTAAGGCTCAGTTATATCACATTATGAAGGCTCCATACAGCCATGTGCCACAACAGTAATCACCACCTTACCTAGTTCCTGTATCAATTGAGAGCTCAAATAAGTCCATCAAAACTCGAGATCCCTATTGCCTACAGGGTCCAAAACCGAACCTATAAACCGAGCTCCAGCCCCCAGTAAAATCAGTTGAAAGATAGACACCACAGTGGCTGGTCCCTTGTGTTGACCTCTAGCTCTATCATTGTTGTTCCTGAGAATTGAGTTCCAGAGCCTGCAGACTCCGTGGCAGATTTAGATAGAAGGATCTGTCCACGTAAAAGAAATCTACGTACACCTTATAACCTTCATACAGACCGGGAAGCTGAGCGATCGACGTGAGATGCGCTTGGCGTTAATTCCGATCCAAATTGACAGGAAGATCCTAATATCTGTGATTCAGGTCTAGAAACCAGAAGGTATTATAGGTTTGACTCCTGTAAGGAGATAAAGAAAACCTAATATTTAGTAGTGGCCCCGTAATCATTGACGAACATGCCTATTACATAAGGCATCCTCTTCAAACACTAATCCGCCGTAGTTTTGAATCTACCGCGCAGAGCATTTAAAAACAGAGGAGCCTTCATCATGAGCGCACGCGACCTCACTCATGGCTTCAGTCATTATGAATTGGGTTCTCACTACGAAAAAAACTTCGTAAAAAATAAAAACAAAAAGAAAATAAGAATAACTATCCAATAAGCTTTCCATCATATCGTGGATGTACTTGTGTGGATTTCTGACCAGACGCTGATTCAGGCGTCATTCTTCCTTCACTGACATATCAAGTAAACCAAAATCCTTAATACATCAACGAATGGGAAGGGGACGGTCGGGAGGGCCCCAGTCGTCAATGATTACGGGGCCACTACTAAATATTAGGTTTTCTTTATCTCCTTACAGGAGTCAAACCTATAATTTATTAGTGGCCCCTCCATCATTGACGAACTTGCCTGATTTCTAAGACTGGAGGGGGACATTCGTAATCATATCATAACTCTAGAAAAGCAGATAATAAAAACAACCACATAGTATTCTTACTTTGAAAATATATTTAAATACGGCGTAGCCGAACAAATACAAGAAAAAGGGGGTTCAGGCAGGTGCGTGCTTCAAAGAAACCTGCTTGACAAAAAATGGGTAACTCTGAAGATTCTGAACACAGATCTGTAGTTACAAAGGCACCCCACTCAACGAGTGGTGACAAAAAATAACAAGTTATAAGTTTACATGTGCACATAATAAACCCCAACATAAACTTGGAGATAAATTGCAAAGGAACTCCATTATTCTAAAAATAAATTGCTTTCGCATCTAAACTACTCTAACAACACCGTTGTTTTGTACTTAACATCGTACTAGCACAATTTCTCACTGAGAAATTTTCATAACACATTTTAACCTTAAATTGTATCACAGCTCTCATACTCCGGCGGGGTCTAGGGTGTCCTGTGTCAACTGACTGCACCCCCCCCCCCTTTCCCGTGAAAGTAAACAAAAGTGACTGCAGGGCCACCTAGACCCTCTGCCTTAAAGCTATACATGGTAAGGAAGGTTTGTCTAGAGCAACTGACAAGTATCTAGACAGAAACGTATGATTAGACGCCCACAACTGTGTGGACGCTATGTCTTCAACTGAAAAGTTTTTCAGGAAACGTAAAGAGACTGCCCATTTGCGTAAATCGTGGGCCCGACCCACAACGCCGGGATTACTTTCTTTAATGACTTCTACCAGAAGAGAGGCTAATCGCCGTTTAAGTAAGCGTTTACCCGTACTTGCTACCCATAAAGCACCTTGGGGGTTGTGAGGAGCTACTCTCAAATATTTGGTTAGAGCTTGTACTGGACATAAATTATGATGCACCTTTCCCCTTTTTAACGCCGGCACCGTGAACTCAGAAAACACGTGTGCACTATGCTCATTCTTGGCTACAAAACCTGGGAGGGTGCAATGGAAATACATTCATTATGTCTACCAAACCTAAGACAATTAGGTGTGTTGCTCATCGCCGCCAGCTCAGACACTCTGTTTCCGGTGGCTAAAGCCAAAAGGAAAACCGCCTTTTTTAAGAGTAATGCAAAGTCTGCAGTATTTTGGTACAGACGAGAGTGAAGCAAAGACAAAGCTTTGTCCAGAGACCAAGTAGGCATGAGCTGACGGGGAGGTGGACGGAGTTTAAAACATGCTCTCATAAAACCTGTTTCTTCCGCTACCGGTATGGAAAGACCTGTAAGGTCTAAAAAGGGCACTCTAATCGCAGTTAAGTGTTTTTTAATGTTACCACAGATAAACGTTTCTGCTCAAACAGATAATTTAAGTAATTAAAAACTAATGCCACTGAGGGTACTGTTTGTTCTGTCCTAACGATCCAAGAAGTAAAGGCTTGCCAATGTGATTGATACTGTCGTTTTGTAGACTGAGTATATTGATTAAGTAATTTATTTGTCACATCTCTACCGTATGGTGCTAGCCACTTGGCCTCCTGAATGTCCATAATGCAAAAGTCAGCGAGGTCGCGAGGTTGCCAATCGCGTCTAAGTGGAAATACCCGACCGGGAGCGATACCGGGTCCGGGCACCACATTTTCAATTGCTGGTACCACAACTGCGCCGGCCACAGCGGCGCGATTAGAGAGACTAAGCCCCGATAATCTCGTAATTTGTTCACTACGTGGCACATTAGTGACGCATCTGGCGGCGGAAACAGATAGATGGAGCTCCATCTGTTCCAGTCTGTCACTAGGGCGTCTGGCCCCCCTGCCGGCGTTTTCGCCCGGCGGGTGAGGTATAGAGGGAGTTTGTGAGTCTCCTCGGACGCAAAAAGATCCACTTGTGGATGGGAGAGCTCTGCAATCATTAGGTTGAAAATGGGTTGCTTGAGCTCCCATTCTACTGTCGTGCTCTGTCGCCGGGATAGAGCGTCTGCCCAGACGTTCGCTACGCCTGGGAGATAAGAAGCGTGTAGATAAATATCTAGACTGTTGGCTAGAGCAAAAATCTCTTCTGACACGTTTAGCAACTTCCTTGACCTCGTTGACCCTTGTTTCTGAATACAGTGGACTGCATTCAGATTGTCCATTCTGAAGGCCACCGACTTGTCCCGTAACGCCGGGCCGTGAGCCTGAAGGAAATATAAGGGGACTAGTAATTCTTTGACATTGATGTGCGAGATTTCTAAGTGGGACCAAAGCCCCTGACCCTGGTGCCCCTGATTTGACTGAAATCCCCAACCTATTGTGCCTGACGCATCCGTGTCTACCCATACCGTTGGTGGAGGAGAGATCCATGACATTATTGATTGCAATGTTTCCCTCTTCGCCCAGACCGCTAGTAAGGTGTGGATTAATTTCGGGATGGGCCATAATTTTCCCGCCGGTAAGAGCGGGAAATATTTGTTGCCTTCCAATATTAATCGTTTTACTTTCAACCGGCCCAACTTGACAGTTAGTTGAATCCAGTTGAGAGAGCCGACCAGAGACTCCCAGACCCTTCGAGTCGTAGTCAGACTGTGAAGAAACCTGAACAGTTTCCTGCGAAACCTGTTGCGATTGTCCACACTCTGACTCAGAGTGAGAGCGGCGGTGTCCCAGACCAGCCCTATCCACTGAATTACTCGTGAGGGAACAAGGTTTGACTTTACCAGATTTACCTTGAAGCCTAGAGTTTTGACATGATTTAAAATGATATTGACATGTTTTATGCATAATTGTTGTGTCTCTGCCACCACCAGCCAGTCGTCCAGATACCACAACACTCTGATCCCTTGTTTTAACAATGGCATCAGGGCTTGCCGGACTAGTTTTGTGAATAATCGAGGTGCCAGGTTCAAACCGAACGGCATCCTCTGAAAAACAAAATTTTGGTGCCTGATTCGTAAGGCCAAAAACCTTTGAAATCTTTTGTTGACCGATACGTGCCAATAGGCGTCTGTCAGGTCTAGTGAACACATCCAACCCCCCGGCGGAAGTGTTAGCCTGATTTGGTGTACTGTTAACATTCTGAAAGATTCGTTGTGAATGTGAAGATTCAGATAAGACAGGTCTACGACCGGCCTCATCTGAACACTGTCCCTTTTGGGAACCAAAAATAGTTTGGACGTGAATACAGGGTAATTTGGGGGGACCGGGATGATGACATTCTTGGCAATCATTTCCTGGGCTAGTGACTCCACCTCTAAAGAAACAAAATTCGCCGTTGTCGGCTGACGTAATCGAGGTCGCCGGAGCCACTGCCAAGTGATGCCTTAGCGTGCCACCATCCGTGCCCAAGTGTTTAACGGCCATGCTTGGTGACACGTTCGGAACGACCCAGTTAGCAGACAAGGGTTCGCCGGCTGTACTACTCTCGGTTCCTCCGGCCTTAAGGTAGGCGCCGGGAGTGAGAGAGACTTTAGTTTTTTGATGGTGGGGTTGGTGCTGGTCGTTTCGCCGGCTGGCTGGTGTTGGCCGAAGACTGGCCCTGACCTGGTTTGTTTTGGCCACGTCCTCTCTGACCTGAAAACCTATTCTGTCTATGTCTGTACTGACCCTGGGGGGAGTGGGAGGACTTAGGCGGAAGAAAAGGTTTAGATCCCCCTGGCTGGGCTTTAGTAGTAGGCCTGGGTTTGGGGAAGTTAAAAGCAGGTTTCTTAGAAGGGGCGGGACTGTGCTTAATGGCCTGTGCCATATTGAACACCGTTCGCCATACGTCAGGGGACATTAAAGATGGAGTAAGTACTGGTGACATCACCACCTGGTTAGCAATGCGATCAGGTAGCTTGCGAACTAACGACATCCTGAGATCTTGTCGTGCTCGCACCGCCTCAAGCAAGGCGGTGCGTATGTCACCTAAGGATTGGATTGACGACTGAAGAATCAGTCGCCGGGATAACTCAACCGATCTTCGAGCATCCGCGTCTGCGATTGCCTGAGTAGATCGTAGTAAAGACTTAGCCACCTGCTGAGATACTATGTACTGTGAAAACAGGCGAAAAGCTTTGCCTCGTAGCCTAAATTCTCTGTCTAGGTAAGTAGGAGTAGGAGTAGTGAACGGGTCCTTCAGTTCACAAAGATTAATCTTAGGGGCAGCTAGGAATGCAAACAAAGCCGCCGGGACTCCGCCGGCAGAACCCACCGGCATGGAAAACCATGAATGTGTGTCCTGAGGGATCTGGTGGGAAGATTTAGAAGTGAAAGTGGTTGCAAAGTTTTGAGCCTCTACCTCCCAATCCACCCAAGGTCCTGGACCCAACTGTCCCACCTTCAAAACTGGATTAGCTGCGTCGTCAGTGACGGTCTGTAAATCTAGTTCAGGAGTAAGAGCTGACAGACTCTTAATATCATTAAACCCATCCAGCTTAGACCAGTCTGAAAATAGTTTTAAAGCTGAGGCAGGGGGTAAAGCAGGCTTAGAAGCATATACAAAATAATCCTGGTGATAATAACTAGGTATAGCCTTAATGTTTACGTCCAGAATATTACCCAAGGCATCCATGGCCCTTAATTTCTTTGACTTGTTGCCCTGGATAAACCACTCACGCGGTACCGGGAGTTCCCCTGACAAGGTAGGTTGGGCAAGCTCTGGTTTAGAGGGGTTCAAAAGAACCCATGAATCGTCTGGCCCATAAAGCAGGGGCATAGCTACCTTTCTAAGAGGCGCTTTGTCTAGAGGGGGTGGATTAACATCCGTTATGACCCTGACATTTGAAGTTGTCAATGCCGCCGTGGCAGGCTTAGTGCTCCTTGCAGGTGACATAGTAGGAGGGTTAGGAATCTTAGATAAATCAATTGATGTCATCAGAGGCCGTACCGTAGAGCTTGTTGAGGGAGCCCCCAAGTCCATTGTGGGGTTTTCTTGTTGTTGACCAAAAAATTTAGATAAAGTATGAGTAAGCAACCCATCAATTTCTTGTGCCGTAACAAACTGATTTGATGAAGAACTAACAGGAGAATCATTATTATCCCGAGCGGCGTCCAAGCCTGAGCCTGACCCCTGTCCTTCCGAAATCATTGAAACTTCGTCTTTATCTTCCCTATCCTCCTGAGAAGACCCCGCCGAGGCAGGGGTACCTTGTTTCCAAGATAAGTCTGGGATAGAGGATGGGATCGCCGCGTCCCTGTGGACGTCGGCTACTGTGTGACTCGTATGAGTCGGACGTGGGTGGTCAGACCCTGGTTGGGCAAACCGCCAAACACCGAGGCCCTGGCCTACGCTTTCTTGAGAGTCTGAAACATTCTCAATAATTGACCCTCCTGAACTTTCCATTTCCAGGGTTAAAATATTAATTGGCAAATCCTCTTTAGGGACAGGCGCTGCACTGGACTCAGAGGCCTTAACACAAACACTGTCAGGTGTAGAGGTACGATAAGATGCACTAGACTTAGGGGAATGTCGAGAGGACTTCCGATGTGAATCCTTTTTTGAGGATTTATGGCTGCGGTGTGACCGCGAACTAGTCTTAGATCTGGAAGAATCTCCGCCATGACCACTGGTGGAACCTTCCGTCTTACTCTTCTTACTCTCCGGCGAAGAGGCACGACTAGAAGACTGATGTCTGAGAGGTGACCTTGACCTAGATCTCGCCTGCGACGAGGAGGCGGATGCCGGGGGTGTAGGCTCTCTCGGGCGTTTAGTTGTAGTCGCAGACGATACAGAACCCTGACTAGTCTCCGTCGGCTTAACACTCGTGACTCTAGAGGAACGTTTAGGGGGAGGGTGTTCTGACAGCAATCTATCCCAAAGTGGGACGTTGTCACATTGAAGTGACTTATGCGCGACAATGGTAGTGTAGGCCGACATTTGTTGTCGAACCTCTCTCAACGCTACCGCCGCGGTCTTATCATTATCACAAAGGACTTTAACAGCTAATTGAGAGCAAAAGGAACAATTATGCATAACCCAGAGACCCCTTGAACGGTCTAGACATTTAACACACCTTATGCAAAGGGTGTGTGCAAAAATAGGGATACCAGCACAAGTAGGGGTAATGCATAGGGCAAAAACTGGGGCAATGGTAGCCATGACAGAGACTGGTGGGTGAAAACTACCGCCGGGTCTGTATTGGTCCGCCGGAGCTCAGCTCTTGAAAAAACAAGAAAATTTCCAGGAATTAATGCTCATAAGGTTAATCCAACATGGTCGCACACCAGTGTTAATAACCCGCCGGGTAACGAGATGCAAAGACACAACTAACACATCTCGCCACGCGGCAGGGTGTAAGTCTAAACAAATCTTTTGCTAAAGAAAGTGAAGAATACCCTCTGATATAATGGTCCAGCATGGCACTTATAGTCTCTCGGAGAAGGTGACTGTCTCAAGATTCAATTTTGTAACAAAGCAACCCCCAAAAAGACGCCGGCCCTTGAATTATTTTAGTAGAATAGCCCAGGGCAGGATGATACGAGATCTGATGTTTAACGAATTGTCCCAAAAGATCGCCGTAAGTTAGAAGGCGGTGATACCTAATTGTATCACTAAATTAATAGGTTAAATCGAATTTTGTAAATTCCTTAGTTCCTCCACCTAGGAGCACCCGCCGGGTGATAATCTATATTTAACCTAATTGAACCTTCAATCGCCGTAATAGTAAAGGTAGCGATACACAGAGTATCACTATAATGGATCGGTTAACTAAACTGAAAGACCTAAGTCGTTCATCTCACCCAACCCAGGTGCACCCGCCGGGTGAGAAGTTTAAAAGTTAACCCCATAAGTTCCTGTCCCCACTTCTTTGTAAAAGATCGCCGGGGAGGAAAGCCTAAACAACAGCTAGGTTTTTCATGTGGTTGTCGTAAAACCAGGTAGAAAAACTCCTAAAACGTATGTCCACAAGAACGCCGTTTTAAATGGATGGGTACAGCCATCCCGCCGGGAATCAAAGGAGGCCTGAAACCAGGCACCCACAGACGCAGTCCTGGAGAGCCACAGACACCCCCCCCGCCGGGGATATAAGCCAGTGTTAACAACCACGTGTGGCCCAACACTGCTCTCGGCCAGGATTTTTTCACGGTGAAACCGAGAAAAAACCCGCCGGAAGGAAACCCACCCTGAACAGATACCATCTGAACAACACACGACACGAGGATAGCCACGCACGACTAACCCAAGGTCACACCATAATCCGTGGAATTAGCCAATACACAACTAAACCAGGAAACAATTATAGTCCGAGGAATTAGCCAATACACAACTAAAACCCGGATACACATGACACAGTAGGGCATATTTATAAATAATAAATAATAACACTAGTACATGTGGCAAAGCTACGAGCGGCTGGCTAGGCCTAGGCAGACGGCATAAAAACAGTTGAAATAAACACACACATTGGAAATATCACAACAGGAACCACCGCCAACACACCACCGTAGCAATAACTTCCAACCCAGGGAAGACTGACTCGGGACCCAGAAAAAACTTCACTAAGTGAAGAAAAATACGCTGGGAACGTCAGAAAACAAAGCTTACCTCATCAGAAAGATAAAAGGCAGCAATAATTAACGCGTAGTGAAAGCCGCCTGCATCACAAACTAACTCGACTGTGAAAAAATTCACATGTTCACAACGTGACCACGAGGGTACATCCGAAATAGATGCCCCATACACACGACCCAAAATACACTGCACTGCGGGCAACCAGCCCAGGACACTCCTGCTACGCCTATCCTAACCTTACTCGATACATCCTGGAGTAAACAAATGAGAAAAAACTCACTAGGGACGCAGCGAATGCGGAACCAGCGGAGCGTGGGGAGGCACGTCCGGGCGGGCTGAACGCAGAGCAGAGAAGGAAGAATGACGCCTGAATCAGCGTCTGGTCAGAAATCCACACAAGTACATCCACGATATGATGGAAAGCTTATTGGATAGTTATTCTTATTTTCTTTTTGTTTTTATTTTTTACGAAGTTTTTTTCGTAGTGAGAACCCAATTCATAATGACTGAAGCCATGAGTGAGGTCGCGTGCGCTCATGATGAAGGCTCCTCAGTTTTTAAATGCTCTGCGCGGTAGATTCAAAACTACGGCGGATTAGTGTTTGAAGAGGATGCCTTATGTAATAGGCATGTTCGTCAATGATGGAGGGGCCACTAATAAATATAAGAGTGTAACCAGCAACGATCGCTAAGAGATCCGTCTTGAGAACTTTCTACATATGGACCATCTGGACGGCCGCGGAACCAGTCATTAGCCCCCAACATCACGGACGCAAGATAACCAGGACCAGACCAATCAAATACTACCCCAGATTCACTCTATCAGTGCTACAGTGTTACAGTGCTATTTAGAGACTCACTTATTAATATTTCTATGAAGTGGCTATATCTTTGCCCCAGTATAATTCATATATAACCATTCCATTAGGAAGTGCTAAGCGTATCAGTGTTTATTAATTAACAGGCGATATTAACTCTCGTAATTACCCATATATCCAGATATTATTACATAGAAGTGAAACCCTAGTGATATATGATGTTCGCCCACTGATTTGCGTTCTATGTGTTTCTGATACAAGAATATAAAACTTAGATCAGTACCCCCCTGAGGTTACTAGAATTCCCGTGCTCTAAAATACGTGTGTCTAATCTAGTCTGTGAACTACTACTTGTACACCAGAGCTACCAGTGATAAATCTAACAGTGAATATGAATCTATAAGTAACATTTATGGTCTCCAGTATATAAACTTGTGAATAAAGCCAGTGATCAGAAGATTAATACCTGAACGTTGGAAGTGGGAGATTAGGCTCCATCCAGATCCACTTAATGCTAGTGTTGTTCAATTCTATCATTTTTCTTGTACGAGTATTCATATCTTCTTATGCTTCATATTAATCATCATCAAGAAAACTATAGAAGTGTGTACATCAATAAAAGTGATCGTGTGTCTTGTTACCGTGTGCTTATTTTGTGTTCTCTATTCCTCATACCTTGTTTTGTGCATGCAGCCTTCTATACCCAGTCAGTTAGAACTCACATTACCCAAGTTAATCCTGTAGACAAACAGGGCATAACAATTATTGTTTTCAGGGACAGTACAGTACATACTGTAGTAATTAATATTAACACAATAATTAAAAGGAACAGGCTTAAATTCATCCTAAAACTAATTAACCCGGCAGTTACCGGGAGACTCTTAAAAGGTTTTACTGGGCGACTGCGGGGAGACTAGGCCTAAAAAAGAAACTTTTAAAAGGTCCCAGTAGCACTTGAATTTGTTTTTCCTCCATGCCTCATATCACTCCTCCACATCCCCTCCTTTCCCCCCCCCCCATCCTTCAATTATCACCTATTTCCCCTGTTATTGCCTTATTCATTGGTATATTTTCGTGCTAACATCTGCAAGCCTGTTGCAGGGTATGGTCATCTGTGTGTCTATGCATGGGAAAGAGCCTCAGTCTCTCTCCAGGCCTCGAGAGAGGAGGATGTGAAGCCGGCTGGCTCACACTTGATGAATGAACCGCTCGCTCTCAATTCGCGATTTTGACCATACAAATTATATTCCCACTTGTTTTTTTGTTGTAACATGTTACTATCTTTATATTAAACGTAAAATAGGCGCATATGGATAAGTATTAATTGTATTTATGGTAAATTAACGATTGTAGTAAGGAATGAGTATAAATACCTACGCACTGGGGTATGGTGTATTCTACAGGGGCTGCGCAGCGGAGAGGTTAAAACCGAGTGAGAGAACACTGTAAACCAGACACAAATCCCGTCCAACTCTGAAATTGCCGAGATATACAGGGACATCTCCGAGAGGCCGATACCATTCCGAGAAGTATGGGTTTCCGAGTAAAAAGAGTCCGAAATATCGGGGGTTTACTGTAGTGATACATATGTGAATTACAGTATCTAAGTAATGTGTACAGCCACCTAGGGTGAAGGTGGGGTGTAACGAACATGGGGGTGAAACGAACAGTGTCCATAATTTCTGCCCTATCAATAATAAAATAGTTTCCCCAACACCTCAAAAGAAGAAAACTAAGCGCTTGAGGATGACGGGAAACTATTGTATACATCATGATGGACAGAGTTTTCAGGTCAGTTTTTCTATTTTTTAGGTGATCGATGTAATATTTCGCGTTCTAATATAGTGCTTCTTGACTGTGAAAATGTGCTGATTCTAGTGGTGTGATGCTTAATAGTGAAATGTACTTAGCTGCAATGATATCTGGTGAGAAAGGCTTCCATTCAGATATTTCATTCAGCATCATGCATGTGTAAACATTGATGACACGAAGGGGGTGTAGCGATGGGGTGCGTACCGAACTGTTCGGTACACCACAAATTTAAATGGCGTTTAAAGAAAAAAAAAAAAAAAAAAAATCCAAATAATACAAAAAGTACTTGGTTGTGTTGAGCTGGAGTTAGAAGAAGGGAAGAATGTAGGATGTAAGGTGTTTTATGTTGGTAAAATGATAAGTTGTGACAGTATGGAATATAATATGTCTTTCTTGAGAATGTGCTCTAAAATTGGCAATAAAGACACTTTCAACATATATTTTATTTGAGATCACCAGTTTTTACAATCTCAATATGCATTTTAATAGTGAAAAGGGTGGTGTTTCGATCACTCCCATGCATTGTTCGGACCACCCCATATGGTGGGTATGGTCCGAGCAAGGGGTACCCTTTTTTTTAAATTCAATAAGTTGACCTTAACTACTACTTACACGATTAGTAAAAATCACCATGATAGGCCTTGACCTATAGTTTATTGTGATATAACTATTTTTCCATAAAGTTTGTTACCTGATTTTTGGTGAATATTTTATCCACTAATAGTTCGTTACACCCCCACCTCACCCTACAGTTGCGCTGTTCCATTATTATTATTATCATAACCTTCCTCCTACTCCTGGAAAGACATATTTGTTCTGTCCTGTAGTAGGGGAACATTTAGATATATTCCCCAGGTCCAGCGTGAGTGAGTGTATGAGAATAAGCCGCCCTAAACCCAGATCGAGAAATATACTTGCCAGCAGGGCCGGATTTAGGGCAGGGCACAAAGGGCCAGGGCCCCGCTCATATAGGGGCCCCGCAAGCCTGCACGTTTGTTTTTGTGTTTTTGAGGGACGATTTTGGTATTGAAATTTGAATCCATGTTCAGATCTGGCAACTAATGTACCGACATTACCGAACGGTCCGAACTTGTCTCAGTCTTGTCAAATACGCCAAGTAGTGAGTACTTCTGGTCCTCTACTCTCCCGTTTTTACCACTGCATTGTTATCGGTAAGTGTTGTGCATATCACACCATACCAAATGAATACATTATAACATTAGAAATTCAGAACTATGAATACTTACAGAATGGCATAAGGATTGTACATGGTAAATAATTTTCGAAACCTAGCTTAAGTGAGTAAGTTTAGCCTATAGGATACGTTGTGTTTTAATGTTTATTGTCTAGGCCTAATCATCATACCAGTGTCATTTTGAGCGAGATTTTCTACACCATTTATGGCTTCGTAATTATTATTGAGGTCACAGGTCAGGTTGTCAAGTAGTAGGCTATAGTCTATTTTGTTCAGCTGATGGTAGGCCTAAATTGACATGCTCCCATCTTGACCTTGTTTAATCAGTTATTACGAAAATTGTGTAGCTACTTATGCTGTTAATTATGAAAACACTTGCTAGGCCAATATATATAAATATATATGATGCAAAGACATGGTAGTTGCATATATTTCCATTAAGTATCGATAAATCAGTTGGTAAGGGATTCAATTTACCGTCAGCTGGAAGTACTATAGTAGCTAGGCTACTGTGCCCTCCCCACATTTGTACCCCTAGTGAGTACTCCGCCAAAGTACACCACACTCCACAGGCTGTAAAACCTGCTGTGGCCCACAGAAGGTTTTGAAGCTGCTGGCCTAACTGTAACTACATAGGCAGTCCATTCATTATAGGTAGGGCAGAAATCACGACCCCTAGGACCCTAACCTATGTAACTAAAAAAGCACTATTCCTTATTCCCTGGCTGACCCTTCCTAAATGGTAAAAATATTAAATCAAATACTCTAGTTCTTTATGATTTATAGAGGTTGTAGTGTTCAGTGGTGGGCGCACTCCGGTGGGACCGGTAATGCGGCAGCGCTCCGCGCTCCTCAGACATAAGGTAATGCGGCAGCGGTCACGCGCTCCTTTGGTCAGCCGACCCGATGCGCTTCCCGCTCTGCGCTCCCAAAAATAGGTATATAATAAAAAAAAGTAAAGAACAGCTTCTAGAAGTTATTTAATTATTTACCTAAATTAATACAATCTTTTGTCTTTCACTTCATTAAATTCAAAAAATTAAAAAAAACTCAAGTCATGGTGTCTTTCTGAAGTTTAAGTTTCTCACTTTCTCAGTTTCTGTAATTCTTTATGTCATATCAATGATATGATTGATATCATATCATGGATGACCCGCTGACCAGTCTCCGACGGTATATATACAGCCGGGACTAGGGTCTTGTCAGTTGTCACGCCCAGTGCCAGGTCCGTATATAATTTTATACTGACTCGCCGAAAAAAACTCGTAGCAGCGAAACGACTGCACCTATGGCTTTCATATTTTTATTTTTTTACCACATGTACCTTACGTCCCTTCTGCATACCCACCACCACTACCCCAAACCCCTCCTCCCACCCACTCGCTGACTATCGGTCGCCTCACAAGGAAAAAAAAGGAAAATCTGTGGCGGCGAAACAATTGCACCAATCGGCTTCATATTTGTAACACGAGTCAATTACGCTTCTACCTTCCCCCCACCATCCTCCCACCCATACATTCAAGTAACATTCCGATGGTATCAATACCATAAAAAGATAAAAGTCTCTGAAGTCTATAGTGTCTTTTGACTCTTTTCAGCTACGTTCGCGACTATCGGGGACCTGATTTCTGGCGAAAATGGACAAGGGGAGTGTTTTTTTTACCATTATCCTTCCTTTCTCACCCAACTTGATAGATTTAGCCAAAAAAAAAAAAAAAAAAAAAAAAAACTCTGGCACTGGCCAGGTTCTTACCTTTCCAGGGTTTGAAGGTGGCACTGTCAGTCTGTCACTATCATAGTATCACTGTATCACAGTTCACTAACACCGTGAGTAACACCGTACGATGACTGTACACGATAATGACGTTCTTGAACCTGTTGTTGACAGGAAAAATCGCTTCCGGAGCGCCAGAAAGGAGCGCAAAATTCAAGCTGCGCTCCTCGCCTGCACTCCGAGTTCAGATTTTTGCCGCTCCTCGCTCCACGCTCCTCTATATGGGTAGTGCGCACCGGATCGCAGAGCGCAGAGCGCCAAATCGGCGCGCCCACGCCCACCACTGGTAGTGTTGTAGTGTAGTTGTATTTTATGGCCTACCTTCTACCTACAGTATAATGAATTAATTATAGCCTATAGTAACTAGACAACCAATAAATCGAATAATCGATTAACCTAAACCGCGAATTGCTGTAATATAAAATAGCCAAAGTTCTTTGTGACTATAACATTTTTATATTGCAGTGAAAGGAGCTAGCTATATCAATAATATCATATATCAACTGGTACAGTAGGCCTACACAGTAGTTAGCCTAAGTTAGGTAACGCATAACAGTAATTTGCGTTAGTTATATATTAAATTATTGCTGGTTATGTAACATTTTTAGTTAGTTTGGTTAGGTAACGAAAAACGGTTAGAGTGGGTGTGGGTTTTGCTAGGCTAAGTGAAGTAACGGTCACATGCGTTTTTGTGAATTGCTGTTTGAGGGAATTGATTTCTGATTTTTCTGATACAGGTGTTACTATGTGACAAAAGTAACTCAGCTAGTGGCGAAGTTGGCGGTTATACTGTGAACCTGACAGAAATATGACTGAATGGGTGTGTGATAGTCTGTGTGTGCACATTTTTATTTCTGATATACTGGTATATGTTTTATCGCAAATTACACAATGTTTTGCTCTTGCCATGCCTATGATGCCTAATTAGGTACAGTACATGTTACACGTGTATAACGTGGGGGGGTGGGGGGCCTTACAGCGCTCTCCCTGACCCCCCCAGCTGCAAAGGCTCACTTCGCTCGCCCCCCACCCCTGTTCAGGGGCCCCGCATATCCCCAGTGCCCAGGGCCCCATAACATGTAAATCCGGCCCTGCTTGCCAGACGATTGTTGCATTTGTTTGGGCCTGAACCGAGTCCCGATTAGTGAAAGTGACCTAAGTGCCGCGAAGGACTCCCAGTGTGACGTTAAGCCCTTGTAACTTTGGATGCTACACTCCTACATCACAATGATCAACTCAGTGCTCTCCATCGATCTACCAGTGCTTCTATCTACTCTACTCTCCTTTAAGTACCGTTCTAAAGTTTCGTAGTGGTAACAATCATTACTGTGAGGGTCTAAACCCCGGTATGCCAAGATTCTCTTAACCCGTACTGTACCGTAGGATACAGTAATAAAAGTCCCCAGCAGTCCCAAGTAAAATGCCCAGAAAATGAATACCCAGAAATGAAATGAATAAGTCAGGGATGCCCATAAAAAGAAAACGTAAAAAGAACAAAGAGAGAAAACGTCGAGAAGAGGGTAAGCTAATCCAAAACCCTCACAGCCAACATGGACGCTTAGACAGCCAACACGGTACCGACGCCAAGGACGCCTGAGTCGCCACACATTATGTTAGAAGCATTGCTAAGAATGCCTCTAAAAAACTGGGACTCCTGTACAAAGTTCGAGAATTCTTCACTGACGAGCAGTTGGCCGTGATATATAAAAGTCATGTGCGTTCTCAGATGGATTACTGTTCACCTCTGTGGGGTGGAAGTGGAGTGGTTGCATTGAGGCAGTTGGACAAAATTCAAAATAAAGCTATTAGATTAATCAATAACCCTGCAATCACACAGGACCTTCCTACATTATCCATACGAAGAAACGTTGCATACCTTGCATTATTCTACAGATATTTTCACAGCAATTGTTCCGAGGAACTTGCTTCAATTGTGCCGCCTCTCCACATCTTTCCCCGTAGAACTAGGGCAACTGAGAGCTCCCATGAATTTACACTTTCTCCTCCACAATGCAGAACTTCTGCTTATCAGAATTCATTTATCCCCAGAGCTACTACTCTTTGGAATTCACTTCCCTCGAATTGCTTTCCACAAACTTACAATCTACAAATGTTTAAATCCAGTTGTTACAAACATTTTATGAATGGAGGATGCCTTTAGGCACATGGACCTTTTTGTTTTATCTGTGTTTTTCCTTCCTCCGTTCATTGTCTCTTAAAAAAAAAACAAAAAAAAAACAACGACGACGGAATATTTTCCTGTTATACTACCGTGTTCTATCTACTAACACCAGTCTACTATATACCTACCATTATGATGTTAAAATATAGATGTCTTTACTCACAGATTAACTCTTTTAATCACTTTTCTCCAACACCCATATTTAATTTATACGTCTTCTCAATAATAAACTATCCTACTAGTAAACAAATCACATTATCTTCCTTCGTGTCTTGATATAAACCCTTGATGTCGACCTACTAGCAGCAGCCCTAGTAATTCATAAGATTATTAATATTTATATTATGTGAACGAGTGGGAGTGTGGTAAACTATCAATGGAAGTTAAATATTACTAAGCTATAATGAATCAAATAAATAAATCTAAATTAAAACTACTCCATATCTAAATTGAATTCAATCTGAAACAACCTAATTTATATCCAAAGGTCTCACATAATAAATTTATACATAGGGTAAGGTTATAAGGGTTAATATTAGCCAGGAATTAACTCACCAATAGTTCCACGTGGCAATGAGGCAAGGGAGAACGTTTTACCCAATATGGCGGTGGACAATGGGGAACGAGACTTCGGTCCCGAGACACGAGTCAAGTTAAAGAAAGAATAAATGATTACATGGGAATGGACATGAATATTATGCTTATCTGTCAGTCAGTCATGGCGTCGATGAGAGCGTCGTGATGTTGTAGCTGTGTGTATTACTGTATGTGTATTGTGATTAGAGGCACAAAAGCACGATCAACTGAGGGCGGAAAATTAGTTGTTAACTGGTTGGTGTTCGTGAAGGCGGTCTTCCTCGAAGGCACACCTTGCTGCCTTGGCAAAACGCCAGGAGCCCAAATTATCGTACCGCATCTAGGTTGCTCTATACGATAAATTATATTAATATATACGATAAATTCATATATACTTCATAAGACCATGGCAATATTGCTTAATAGCATATTAGGCCTTTTATAACTTAACCTATTTACAATCTTATAATATACGATCTACTTGTCCTACGTCATGCTGCAGGAACGTCCGTGACGTCACAGAGACATACGGGATCACAAATGAGTCATATTCTATCGTATTTATACGATACACTCCCCCCACAAAAAAAGACCTGAACCCCACCTTAAACCTAAAGTTGCCCAGAGGCTATCTTCTGACGCCACAAGTCGACGGCGCCAGCAGCAGTGCGTCTGGGACGCGTCCCGGTCCGAGAATGATCACCATCAAAAAGAGGTGAGTCGTTCCTTTGAGAATCCTCGGACCCAGCAATAACAGGTGGAGCATCAGATTGCAATGCGGAATCGAGCTCCAAAGCGTACCACGTGCAATAGGACGAACAGTAGTTCCAGTGGCTGTCTTCAATAGTGCCACCCGCTCTACAGAGTCTGCCCCCTTGTATACCTTCAACACGCGGCCCAATTTCCAGTATAAACGAGGACTATCTTCTTTAATTAAAACAACTTCACCAACTGTAGGTGCCGTTGGTCTACCAGAGGGAGTAACACTCCTTTCCCTCAATGCTAGCAGATATTCACTAATCCACCGTTTCCTAAAATCCTCGATTATCCTGGATATATACTGGTATCTCTTAGACACCGCTACCTCAGAGTACAACGAGGGATCCTCTAACTCTACTATGGACTGAAAATCAGATGGAAATGCAGTCAATGGTTTTCCATATAGTAAGTGAGCTGGCGTTAATGGTAGTGGTTCTTGCAGGTCGGGGTACACATATGTAAGCGGGCGATCATTCACGACTGCCTCTATCTCTGTGAGGACTGTCGTCAACTCACTCTTCTTTAATAGAGCACGTCCTACAACCGCTCTGAGTCCTGACTTCACTATGCCGACACACCGTTCCCACATTCCACCAAACCAAGGTGCCTTAACTGGAATGAACCTCCATTCGCACTTCTTCTCTCCCAAAAAAGTGATGATAGTAGAATCACTACTCATATCCTTTAAATATTTTGATGCTTGGACATACGTGGGAGCATTGTCGCTAAGAATGAGTTGAGGGAATGAACGACGGGCACAAAACCGTCTAAACGCCAGCATAAATTCTTCACTAGACATATTATCACATAGTTCTAGGTGTACCGCTCGAGACGTTGCACAGGTAAACAATAATATATAAACCTTCTCATGCTCCCTCGTCTTCAATGCCCCTGTGTAATCTAATCCCACCGCTTGGAAAGGTTCTACGTGCTTTACACGGCATTCAGGTAGAGGTGGAGCTGGTCCAGTTGCATATGGTTTACCTTTTAGTCTCTGGCATATTACACACTTTCTTACTACGCGTCGAGCTACTTGTCGAACTCTAGGTATCCACCATGTGAGACGTAAATTTGATATAATATGACATACCCCGTAGTGTTTTACTTCCCTATGTGCACTATGATGAATAGATCAGTAACGTGATGTCTTGTTGGCATAAGTATAGGGCGGTTTGTGCCGTCTGGTACACCCGACCACTTCAGGCGACCCTCACACCTGATGAGGCCATTGTCTAGGTGCAACCTTAGTTGACGCACTATATTAGGCATTAATGTCTTATTCGAGCTTTTCAAGGATTCTAATTCATTGGAAAAGGTTTCTACTTGAACCCATTTGATCAAAGTTACTTCAGCTGCTTTAAATTCACGAACATCAATGTTGTGACCCCTGTTGCAGAGTTGGCCTGTTACTTTAAGCTTGAGATTGGATACATATCGCAATACCCAAGCTACAACTCTGACTAGTTTATTATAGTCACCGAATCATGCCCACTCTATGATTGGACCCGGTGGCTCATTTGGTTGGGCTGTAACTGCCACTGTTTCCAGTGGTAGAAGTCCCTCACCAACAGCCTGCCAAATCGTCCATTCACTTTCATGGAGCAGCCACTTTGGACCATGCCACCACAAATCGGACTTCACTAACTGGCTAGCCGTTATTGCCCTAGTTATGAGATCACTAGGGTTTTCTTTTGTATTTACATAATGATAAGCAACGTCTGGCAAAAGGGCTCTAATCTCATCTACCCTATTCCGCACATAAACTGGCAGAGACTTCTTGCTATGTATCCAGTTGAGTGCGACCTGACTATCGCACCATATGTGAACGATTTCAATGTTTAATTCGCTCTCCTATGCTGCGCGTACATGTTGCACCAGACGTGCTAATAGCAGCATGGAAGTCAATTCCATTTTAGGGATAGTTACCTTTTTAACCGGGGCTACCTTGGCCCGGGCTGTAACTAAATGTGCCCCAAATGAAGTAACGACATATATGGCTACCCCGTATGCCGTGGCACTAACATCGCAAAACGTGTGTAACGTAACGTCACCGAACGCCGCCACTTTACGAGGTATAGGTTTAGTACATAGGATGGCATACTCATTCAACAACAATGTCCCTTGGTCATTCAGGTCCTCGGGCAAACTGTCATCCCATCCTATTTTACGTCTCCAAACTTCCTGCATTAGAATCCTAGCTCTTATGGTAACAGGTAATGCTAGACCCAAAGGATAAAAAAATTGCGCAACTTTGCTCAACAGACTTCTTTTGGTGTGCGCTCCTGTCTGCTGAGCAAAAGACCTTGTTTGAAAAGTTAGTATGTCATGTTTAGGTTGCCAGATCATCCCCAAATTTCTGGACTTTTCCTGGTTAAGAGATGCCGTACCGTCCACCTGTATTAAACTCTGTAGATCTTCACTATTAGTAACCCACTCGCGGAGAAATAGATGTGCATCCACAAACAATCTGCGTGCTTGCCAGTATGTATATAACAAATCATCCTGACTATCGCTGGAACCCTGCAAATTGTCAATATATAATCCGCGAGATAGTTTACTTGTGTCCTCATGAGTGTCAGCTAGATGTTTTCTGATTGTGGCATTTAACAAAAACTGTGAGCACGTGGCCCCAAAGAGTACAACCCGAAAACGGTATATTATGATCGGACTTTCAGAGTCGCTAATGTCGCTGAACCAAAGAAAGCGGGTAACATCTCTATCTTCCTTCTTTAGCTTGACCATCAAGAATGCTTTCTCGATGTCACTGGTATAGGCGTACTTCCCCAGCCTAAACCGCAATAGATGTTGGGACAGGTCCGACACCATGGACGGACCTGTCAACAGGCAGTCATTTAGACTGGGTTGTTGACCTTGGTGGGCAGAGCAGTCATACACCACCCATATTGGTGTGGTGATGCTGTCTTTCCTTACCCCATGATGGGCCAGATAGTGAACCCTACCCTTCTTAAACGGTTCCTTGACATCGACTCTCTCAATAAAGCCGCTATCTTCATAACTCCGAAATACATCGTCATATGCCTGGCGCGTGCTCGGTTCGTTAGACAATTTACGCTGTAATGCGCGCAAGCGACCTAATGCCAAACCATAGTTGGTAGGCAGGCTTATCTCACTGTTCTTCCAGGGTAAACTAACTTTATATTGCTTGTCTGAGGCACAGTAGCACACAGACTCGTCAAACCTTTTTAGCGCAACTTCCGAGTCATAATCAGTCTCCATAGGATTAATGCCTATGTGATCCAATCTCCACAGTCGTTCCAGGTCGAACTCGGCAGCCATCTTAGGGTCACTAGGTTGGGAATCCTCCCTTCCCAACTCCTCTGCCGCGGTTACATTGACTCTATATATCGAGACCGTGTCGACCAGGACCTTTGACTGTGTGGTATGCACCTTTCCGCTTATGCAATATCCAAATTTAGTGGGGGATTAAAATTACACCACACATCTTTTTAAATCCAGGGTATACTACATCATAATAATGATCCACACCAAGTAGAACATGCACCTAACTCTGATTTCCCATGGGATCTGACAAGTTAACCCCTATGCTACGTAATGCGTGTTCCACCTTCTTCACACCTACAGATACATATTCTGGTAGGGTGTCTACTACGATACAGGTCATAAAGTACCGATTTTTACGGTAGAAATATGAAATCTCCGCTATCTCGTAGTCTTGCTTATCAGTAACCCCTGTGAAGCCCTGTAATCGAAGAGTCTCAGCCCCTACGATTCGGTGCTTCAGTCCCACTAGTACGAACCTCTTTATAAAGGAACGTTGAGACCCTTGATCTAGAAGTACCCGACAAACTTTGTTACTGTCATTACCTTCCATGGGAATCTGTATTGTGGGCAATATAGTGGTGTCATGCATGCTACCTAGTGTCACAGTTGTAGTACCCTTTGTTTTGACGTCTTTGACTTTATCTGCTGTAGGACACAACTTATCAAAGTGATGTCCTTTGCAGTGGCGACAGGGCCTTAAATATGTAGCAGTACATTGTCCCTGCTTACTATGTTCCCCACTTAGACAACCCACACATTGCTTCAATCTTGTCGCCTGTGCTAGTTTTGTCTCATTTGTTGGGTATTTTACGCAGAAACTCCATTTATGTTTGTTGTTACATAGATTACATAGAATCTGAGCAGGTTTCTTATACGCACCCTCTTTCTTTTCTTTAGTCCCCACTGTCATGCTTACTGTTCCCCTCTTCTCCACATTCTCACTCCCTCCCGACACATACATTCTCCCTTTGTTCAACTGTAGATTATTGATTTCCTTACTGAACTGAGTTTTTAACTCCCCCAGCTCAAATGATCTTACCTTATCAAGTATTGCCATAGGAAGTTTCTGACGCAAGATAATGACTATCATTTCCTGCGTGGTAAGCCCTAGGGTGTCTAGCGATCGAGAATGGCACTCCATATTTGCCCTGAAGTTTGTCAACTCCTCAACCTTATACTGTGGTTCTGCGAGCCTTAACAAGGCAACAACATGGGCCATCTTCAACTGCTCTTTATACCTGTATGTGGACTCTAATAAGTGTACTGCCTCAAGATAACTACCACCCACTACTGCAAAACCCTCTATCAAATGTAAGGCCTCTCCTTCCATTTGTCCCTTCAGATAGTGAAACTTGCGGACATTATCCAAAGAGGATTCATGAACCGTAGACCGAAATACGTCCCAAAAAGCTAACCACTCAGTCAACTTGCCCCCAAATGTAGGAAGATTGAGCTTTGGGAGGTGTACAGTATGTTTTGGGTCAGCCCTTCTATGGGCCTCATTATCGCCTCCTTTCTTACTCGCGACAGCACGCTGTAATATGTACTTCGCTCTAAAGACAGGTTCATCATAGAGGGCGCGATTATCACACTCTGTAACTATCTCTTCCTCCTCTATCATGTCAGCCACAATCACCTCACTCAGAGCCATAATACGACCGTGGGTAGCTTGGACGTTTTCTAATCTAGCCTCCAATTCCTCTAGTTCAGCAGTAGTGATGAAAGTGTCGACGTCCACTATTAGCCTACTTAACCCGGGAGCTACGGGGAGACTCTTAAGAGTTCCCCCGGCGGACTGCGGGAAGACTCTTTAGAGCAGAGCTTTTGAACTCGTACCAAAACCGCGCGTTTATAGGCAGGCGGCTAAAAATTGGTGTGGGTATAGTACTACATGTCAACTCTCGACACCACCCCGCCACACGCTCGCCCCGCACTCGTGCAAGCACCACCGCGCCAGTAACCAAGCACTAGTCATGGAGCCCACACGTCCCTTACGCTCGCTCCCTGATGACACAACCAGCCCTCCTGGTGGTGTCAGCCACCGTGGAAGGCAGAGGGTGGCTGCTAAAGACCCTAGCTACCAGTACGACACGCCCTACAGCTCGGAGGACGAAACACCAGCACCCAAAGCACGGAAAACACGTGCAAGCACGGCAAAGGTACAGAGGTCATTGGTGTTTCGGGACACTGCCACCACGACCCAGGCCACTGCAACAACCACTACCACCACCACTGCCACCACTGCCACCAGTACCAGTGACGCAGGAGGCCGCCCTAGGGCTGCAGAACCTGCGGGGGCAGGAAAAATGAAAGGCACGGGCGTAGGGAAGAGAATCCGTATGCCAGCCACAGTGACCCTACCACCACCACCACCACCACCACCAGCCGCCCCTGGCCCGGCTGCCCCTGCTGCCCCTGCCGCCCCTGCTGCCCCTGCCCAAGGAAAAGGGAAGGGGAAGGGGAAGGGGAAAGGGAGAGGGAAAGCGACTGCTGGCCCTGCCGGCCCTGCTGTCCCTGCCGGCCCTGCTGCCCCTGCTGCCCCTGCCGCCCCTGCCGCCCCTGCCCAAGGAACAGGGAAAGAGAAAGGGAAAAGGGCGACAGGCACCACCATCATCTTGCCTGCCTCCAGGGCCACAAGACCACGCACCACTGCCGCCCCTGCCGCCGCCCCTGCCAGCCCTTCTGTCCCTGTCCATAAGACTCCCGCACATGCTAGAGTGACCCGAAAAACTCTGACACCATCCAAGCATGCCGCCCTGCTGTTTGATGGTGATTCGCAGGGCATTGGCAGCCCGGGTTTCGACGACGAAGCCCTAGCACGGGACCAAGGGTGGGGGGATTTGGGAGTGGACAGTGGGAGTGAGTCCAACGTCGGTGACGAGAATGAGGAAGGGCGTCTGTCAAGTGAAGAGGAGGGTGATGATGATGCTGTGTTGTATCGCGACCATGGAAGCGATATTTCAGATGCAGCAGACGCAGACGACATTCCGATCCCTGGCATACCTTCGTTCGATTGGTCTGACGGGGTCAATTTTGTACCTGACGTGCCCCAGTTCAATCCTGGGACGTCAGGTACAACTGACGACTGGCCCTGTGACGAGCATGCGAACGAAAGCGACTTCTTCCTCGCTTTTTTCGATTTGGAGGTAATGACTTACATCGTTGCCCAAACAAACGCCTACTACAGGTGGGTGTTTGGCAGATTGGACGTCATTTCTCCAAAAGCGAGAATACGAGGCTGGGTGGATACGACTGTGGAAGAATTCATGACGTTCTTTGCCTTGTTGTTCCTCATGCCTCTTTGCAAGAAGCATGTGTTGCAACACTACTGGAAGCACGACCCTCTCATCGCCACCCCAACTTTCAATAAGTTCATGACTCGTAACAGATTTTTGTTGCTGCTAAGATTTATGCACTTTGCAGACAACGACAATCCTAACAGGATTGACAGGATATGGAAAGTTCGGGATGTGTTCACCATGTTGTTGGAGAGGTATAGGAAATACTTTTACCCCTTCCTCAATTTGGTGATTGATGAGTCGCTCGTGCTCTTCAAAGGACGTCTTGTTTTCAAGCAGTATATCCCCTTGAAAAGGCATAGGTTCGGAATCAAGCTCTTCGTTTTGTGTGACTGTGAAACTGGAATAGTGCTCGACATGATCGTGTATACAGGCACTGACATTGGCATACCGAAAGCTGCTGCCAATGACCCCATGGGCATGTCAGGTGCCATCGTCAGGAAAATGTTGGCACCTTACCTGGGCAAAGGCCACATCATCTACACTGACAACTGGTATACTTCTCCTGCTCTCTGCCAGTTTCTTCATGACAACCAAACGGGGTCATGTGGGACTGTCAGAAAGACAAGAAAGTTTATGCCTAAGTTCACCGGTAATGTCATTCCTCTTACAGATGCCTCCTCCAGTGACACACCTTCTGAAGACGACCTGGCCCAGGAACACCGCGAGAGGCATGTCCGAAGAAGGCGACGAAAGGGGCAGAAATACAAGCAGCTAGAAAAGTGTGGGAAAGTGATAGCCCTGAAGTGGAAGGACAAACGAGACGTCCACCTGCTTTCCACCGTCCACACAGGTGCCCAGATGGACTCTGGCAAAATCCACTACCGAACCAGGAAGACCATCTACAAGCCCGACATGGTAGTGGACTATACCAAGAACATGCGCATGGTGGACAAGTCTGACTGTCAGCTGTCAGGCGTTGAGTGTCTGAGGAAGACTGTGAAGTGGTATCACAAGCTCTTCCTCCACCTAGTTGACATCACGATGCTCAACGCCTACAAGTTGTGGTTGGTGAAGAGGGAGATGTCCCCAAACCAGAAGCTGAAATTCCGGGAGCTCGTCTATAACGTGGCATACCAACTCCTGGAGAAGTATGGCACCACCACTCACAGACGTACGGCATGGCGTGGGGATCACGTTCCTGACCGCATCCAGCTGGGTGTCGAAAGACACTACCCAACCAACACCGAGCTGATTGGCACTCGTCACAGGCAGGTGCAGTGCCACGTCTGCAGCTCCAGTGTGAGAAAACCCCACACCACCAAAAGAGTCACCTCAATGTGCGCGAAGTGCAAAGTTGCACTCTGCTTGGGTGACTGCTTCAGGGACTACCACACCTTCAAGAACTACCGAGTGTCGCCCCCTGCCCTGCCCTGCCCTGGACTCGCCCCGTGCCCTGCCCTGGACTCGCCCCCTGCCCTGCCCTGCCCTGGACTCGCGCCCTACCTTACCTGACCTGACCTAATTGATCATGCTACCTCATAATGTAACATAATGTATAAGTTCCAAAGATGTCCCTGTGATATAGCTTTTACATTATATAATTGTATGTTTCATTATTTAGTTTATAAGTTTCAAAGATTTACATGTAATATTTGTTTGTTTGTTTTGTAGATGTTTAGGTGACAATCACCACGGTCGATCTGGGGATCCGCCGCTGATGAGCTCGTCCTGGAATCTTTACGACTCTGAATCTTACGATTCTGTACAGGACTGAACATGCCATTTTTATCGGCAATAGCTCAGAGAAAAGTGTTGAGAGGGGAGAAGGGGTGTTGGAGAGAGAGGAAGGTGTTGGAGTGGCTTTGTTATGTGTGTTTTGTCTGTATACGTCGTCAGGATGTCCCCTGACTGGGTGCAAGCATGTGAAACATGCTAGGACGTACTACCGCACCCACTAAATGTCCGCCGTGGCAGGGATTCGATCCCGGGTCTTTCAGATTCACACGCGAGCGTATATGCCTTCCTTTTTTTAGTGTATCAATATATATGTTTGTTATAGCCTAAGTAATGTGTATATATTTTCTTACCTCAAATGAATTGTACAAAAATAAATATGTTTCAATAAATCCTGTCAAACCTACTAAGATAATAAAATAAAACAATAAAAAAACAAAAAAACAAGGTCATGTCATTGTATTCTTACAATATGATATATTCTATGAATATTTCATATTGTTTGAATACAATGGCATGATCTTGTAAACAAAAAAGTGTATCAAAAAAATTCTAAACAGTATAAAACCTTCCCCATAACCGCCTCCTGGATTCGATCCCACTACCCTACCACACTTTGAATTTTCCAGTCCGCTACCTTACTAACCATGCCACAGGATCTCATACCAAATATCACTCAAAACTTCATGTCTACAATCAAAATGACAATATAAAAAAAAAAATGAATTATCCCACCAATTTACGTTTGTAAATTGATGGGATTATCAATTATATCATGCCAAGGATTATAAAAGTTTGTCTCTGTCAACAATTAGTAATTATATAACTTTATTCTATCAAAAATTGCCCAAACACTCAGCAAAATTGCCCCTATCAGTGTGACTCCAGTCATTATCACACGGTCAAGCGGTGACTGGGTGACCCTTGCTGCTCGCTCCAGCCACAGCAGCTCTCTCTGGGAACAAAATTTGTATAAATACAATAATGCATAAAATACTCTTGACAAATACATTTGTATTGTATAATATTGTAAATAATAGTGAATAATAACTGTGTGGGTGTCGAAAATTGCTCAACCATCTTTCTTATGTCTCGCCTACGCCCTTACGCGCGTATATTGGATTATACATAGTCATGACTGTCATACAAATACTTGCAGTAGGTCTCGAATATACATTTAGATTGCATATTACTTGGAAATAAATAAATATAAGTTTTCTGGTGGCAATCTACCATTTCGCAAGTGTAAGGCGACACCAGTCTATATTTAGCTCTCTATCAAAAAAGGTTAAGCCGATGTTTACTGACCACCCTCGTTCCTGGTCTATAATATAGTACTTTATTTACAGTCAATGGCCTACATGTTTCTGTGGTACTTCACATGTGTCTAAATTGCAATGTCTGCTTGCATAAAAATGCAATTCTGAAGTCCATTTATACGTACGACATACGCATGTCTCACTTTCTCTCTCTCTCCATTCCTGACTCATGTTATTGTAGACCTCTTGGTGGCAACGAACACCAGACACCTCCTAGACATAAGGTTCAAAATCCCAAGACATCCATAGGCCTGGGGCACCTCCACAATTATCACACAGCTGCATATGTTTACTGCCTTCACTCTCTCCACGACTCACTCCCTGCCTGTCTACATACGTACAAGTCTGTATTATAGCATGACAGTGCTCTAAGTACAAGATATAAGTGATATTTATGGCGTAACACACCCTCTCCCCCTTTCATTCCCACCCCCACCCACCCTTTTAGGCTTCCGTCTGCTAGAAACTCATTGATAATGTGCGTAAATATTGCATGAATTGGTCTATATGCGGTATATATATTGATATATGGCACGTCTACATACGTACAAGTCTGTATTATAGCATGACAGTGCTCTAAGTACGAGATATACGTAATATTATAGCGCAAACCACACTCTCAGCTCATAAATTGCCGCCAAACCTCCAACCCATCTTCATTCCCGCCTAAAAATTCTATTATAATTCCCTTATATATTGCAATTTTTGGTCACTATGAGTCATATTCATTGTTATATGGGTGGCCTACACACGTATACGTACTCTACATAGCCTAAAAGGGATAAAAAAAGGAGATATACGTGATAATACGCGGTAACACACCCCCTCCTCCCTCTCCTTCTATCCCCTGGGCGCGTGAAAATTCGGCAGGGAAATCTCGCCGCTCGATGACAATCTAGCCGCGCGGTGCCATTCGCTCCACATTTTTCAACTACGGACTGTTCCCCCACCCCCCCCCCAGACATTTTTTGGGGGGTCAAATATATAGGGGCCGATGCACGCAGACATTCCCTACACGCTGATGTACTTTTTATCGAAATTGGCAATGGGTCCCAAAATCATCATACATGCGCACAGTATGACCCTGTAGAAAAAACCCTGTGCGCACGTCTTAGGTTAATACTCCCCGAAGTCCCACCCTTTGATTTTTAGGGGCCTTGATCAGCACCCCACTAGACGGTGTCTCTTTATTGTCTTTATTCATTTTGCATGTGAGCCTATAGGCTATGTATCTAAATGTTAAGTTACAAAAACAACGGCAAAAATAGTAGTCTAGTTAAGAGACGCCGACCGGCGGACTTCTATGTTATGGAGAAAAAATAGTACACAAAATAGCAATACCTACTAAAGGATCATATTGAACAAGAAAAAATGTTAGGTCAGGTCATATGTCACAGGAAGTCTGAAACAGAAAAGAAAATTTATTGGGGGAAGATGATGGGTGGGATGCAGGACTTAGGCAGGCGCAACGATACAACCCCGGCGTCCCTCTCTAGCCAACGCTTCGTTAGCCCTACAATCTTATCATACAGGACTTGATTGGTGTCTAAATCGAGGTGGACACCATCCTGGTCGAGGTCCCGGATGCTGAGAGTGAGTGATACAAAGTGGTGCCTCGTCTCTACTAACCGACACCTCAGGGCGCGGTTATCAGAGTTCTTAATGGCTTGGTACTCCGCCGCTGACAACCCTCGGACCCTCGTCCGGCTCTCAATTGCCACAATCCTGCAGCTCCCCCCGGACTCACGCTCCAGATCTAGCATCACCTCTTTGATAGCGTCAGCTAACTCGCGGGGTACTGTACCGGGGCGTATATCATTGCCGCCCAAAAACAAAAAGATCATATGCGGCCTAAACCGAACCACCTGCCCCCACTGTGGGGAGGCTCTCAGGGTGTCAACGGTTGCTCCTGGTACCCCGAAGTAGGACAGCCTGAATGTCCTATCCCCCTCCGACGCCCGATACGACTCAGTTCCTCCGTCGGCTGCCCTTAGCCCTACTATGGCAATTCGCTGAGGTACCGGCACCCGAGGTACAGGAAAATAGCCAAGCCCCACCCCTCCGGGGTCCTGGCTCCTGCATCCCTGGGCTAATCCCTTGCTCGTTGCCTAAGAAAATCCCCTACTGGTAGCTAATTCCCGGGTCTGGGCACCAATGAGGTAAACTATCAATGGAAGTTAAATATTACTAAGCTATAATGAATCAAATAAATAAATCTAAATTAAAACTACTCCATATCTAAATTGAATTCAATCTAAAACAAGCTAATTTATATCCAAAGGAATCACATAATAAATATATATATAGGGTAAGGTTATAAGGGTTAATATTAGCCAGGAATTAACTCACCAATAGTTCCACGTGGCAATGAGGCAAGGGAGAACGTTTTACCCAATATGGCGGTGGACAATGGGGAACGAGACTTCAGTCCCGAGACACGAGTCAAGTTAAAGAAAGAATAAATGATTACATGGGAATGGACATGAATATTATGCTTATCTGTCAGTCAGTCATGGCGTCGATGAGAGCGTCGTGATGTTGTAGCTGTGTGTATTACTGTATATGTATTGTGATTAGAGGCACAAAAGCACGATCAACTGAGGGCGGAAAATTAGTTGTTAACTGGTTGGTGTTCGTGAAGGCGGTCTTCCTCGAAGGCACACCTTGCTGCCTTGGCAAAACGCCAGGAGCCCAAATTATCGTACCGCATCTAGGTTGCTCTATACGATAAATTATATTAATATATACGATAAATTCATATATACTTCATAAGACCATGGCAATATTGCTTAATAGCATATTAGGCCTTTTATAACTTAACCTATTTACAATCTTATAATATACGATCTACTCGTCCTACGTCGTGCTGCAGGAACGTCCGTGACGTCACAGAGACATACGGGATCACAAATGAGTCATATTCTATCGTATTTATACGATAGGGAGTGTGGAATGGGTGTGTGTGCTGGAGTGAGTGAGGGAGCAGGGAGAGAAGGTGCATGTTTGTTTGTAAGTAACAAATGGAAGGAGTGTGTAAGAAAATATGGGTCTGAAGGTTCAAGGATTGTGTGGGTGAGAATGAAAGTAGGAATACAAACGTGGGTGATTGTGTGTGTGTATGCTCCGACAGAGGATAAACTTGTAAGAGAGAAAGAGGAGTTCTGGGTGAATGTGGAGGTGTGCCTGGATAAGTTTGACAAGAACGAAAGAATATTTCTGATTGGGGATATGAATGGTAAGGTGGATGATAGGAAAGTTGATGGAGTGGTGGGAGGGTGGGAGCCCTGGGGGGTACCGTCAGAGGTGAATGGGAATGGTGGACATATGTGTGGGGAGGAGGTTGTGGATAGCCAACACCTTCTTCCGACACAGAATGATACACAGGTACACATGGAAAGTGGTGCGGAGGATGAAGGATAAGGATAAGACAGTGGTGGAACGAAAGTCACTGATTGATTATATATGAGTGAATGAACAAATGAAGAAATCTGTGCTGGATGCTAGGGTGTATAGGGGTATTGGAGGGGGTCTGTCTGATCATTATGTAGTAGCAGCTAAGGTTAGGATACAAAAGAAGTGGGTGAGGAGAGCTGGAGGGAGGCGAGAGGAAGGTGGAATGGTGAGGAGGGTGGAGAGGCTACAGGAGGAGGAAATCAGGGAAGAGTACAGGAGAGCAGTAGAAAGACAACTAGGTGGGTTCGACCTGGAAGATATGGAGGAAGTTAAGGAGATAAACAAGGTGTTTAAGGAAGAGATCTGTGCAGCATGTGAGGAGGTGTGTGGAGTGAGGAGAAGAGGGAGGGGAGTGAAAGGTACAGCATGGTGGACAGAAGATGTAAAAATTGCTGTGGAAGACAAAAAGAAAGCATATAGAGAGTGGTTGGGTAGTAGAGGGAATGAAGATTTGGAGAGGCAGAAACGAGCGAGGTACATGGAGAGAAAGAGAGTGGTGAAGAGAGTAGTGAAGGAAAGTAAGAGAAGAGTAGATGAGGAATTTGGAAGGAATCTGAGTGTAAAATGGAGGGAGTGTAAGAAACTGTTCTGGAAAGAAGTCAAGAAAGTTAGGGAAGGTAGCAAGGGAAACAGTAAGGGTGTGAAAGATAAGAATGGGAGAATGCTAGCCGAGAAGCAAGAGAGAGTGAAAAGATGGAGGGAGTACTTCAATGAGTTGCTAAATGTAAGGAATGAAGAGCCAGCAAACATAGTTGGATATGGTATGTTAGGGAGAAGAGGAGAAGTGGTGGAGGAGGAGGTGGGGATCAGGAGGTCAGAAGTGTGGGAAGCCATGAAAAGAGTGAAGTTGGGGAAAGCACCAGAAACAGATGGAGTATGTGGGGAAATGTTGAGGTATGGTGGTGAGATAGTGATCGAATGGGTATGGAAAATGTGCAAACTAGCATGGGAGAAAGGGAATGCACCCGATGACTGGAAGACTGACATAATAGTCCCCCTATATAAGGGCAAACGGGAAAGAGGAGTATGTGGTAACCACCGAGGAATATACCTTCTAAGCGTAGTAGGGAAGGTGTACAGTAGGGTAGTGATTGAGAGAGTGAGAGTGAGAACAGAGAAATGGATAGGCGATGAGCAGGGAGGTTTTTAGGAAGGGAAGAGGATGTGTAGATCAGATTTTTACCCTGAATTGTGTTGTGGAGAAATATCTGGAGAAGCAACAAAGGCTGTATGTTGCCTTTATGGACTTGGAGAAGGCCTATGACAGAGTGGATAGAGAAGGCATGTGGAAAGTACTTAGAATATACGGAGTAGATGGCAAGTTGCTGAAAGCAGTGAAGAGCATGTATGAGGGTGCAAAGGCGGCAGTACGTGTGGAGAATGAGAAGAGCGAGTTCTTTGACCGGAGTGTTGGGTTGAATCAGGGGTGTGAAATGTCCCTGTGGTTGTTTACTGTATATATGGATGGAGTCATGAAAGAAATACTAGGAAGAGCAGTGGATGTTGGTGTATCTGTTATGCCCTGTTTTTCTACAGGATTAACTTGGGTAATGTGAGTTCTAACTGACTGGGTATAGAAGGCTGCATGCACAAAACAAGGTATGAGGAATAGAGAACACAAAATAAGCACACGGTAACAAGACACACGATCACTTTTATTTATGTACACACTTCTCTAGTTTTCTTGATGATGATTAATATGAAGCATAAGAAGATATGCATACTCGTACAAGACAAATGATAGAATTGAACAACACTAGCATTAAGTGGATCTGGATGGAGCCTAGTCTCCCACTTCCAACGTTCAGGTATTAATCTTCTGATCACTGGCTTTATTCACAAGTTTATATAGTGGAGACCATAAATGTTACTTATAGATTCATATTCACTGTTAGATTTATAACTGGTAGCTCTGGTGCACAAGTAGTAGTTCACAGACTAGATTAGACACACGTATTTTAGAGCACGGGAATTCTAGTAACCTCAGGGGGGTACTGATCTAAGTTTTATATTCTTGTATCAGAAACACATAGAATGCAAATCAGTGGGCGAACATCAGATATCTCTAGGGTCTCACTTCTATGTAATAATATCTGGATATATGGGTAATTACGAGAGTTAATATCGCCTGTTAATTAATAAACACTGATACGCTTAGCACTTCCTAATTGAATGGTTATATATGAATTATACTGGGGCAATGATATAGCCACTTCATAGAAATATTAATAAGTGAGTCTCTAAATAGCACTGTAACACTGTAGCACTGATAGAGTGAATCTGGGGTAGTATTTGATTGGTCTGGTCCTGGTTATCTTGCGTCCGTGATGTTGGGGGCTAACGACTGGTTCCGCGGCCGTCCAGATGGTCCATATGTAGAAAGTTCTCAAGACGGATCTCTTAGCGATCGTTGCTGGTTACACTCTTATATACCCTCTGGTTTCTAGACCTGAATCACAGATATTAGGATCTTCCTGTCAATCTGGATCGGAATTAACGCCAAGCGCATCTCACGTCGATCGCTCAGCTTCCCGGTCTGTATGAAGGTTATAAGGTGTACGTAGATTTCTTTTACGTGGACAGATCCTTCTATCTAAATCTGCCACGGAGTCTGCAAGCTCTGGAACTCAATTCTCAGGAACAAACAATGATAGAGCTAGAGGTCAACACAAGGGACCAGCCACTGGTTGGTGTCTATCTTTCAACTGATTTTACTGGGGGTTGGAGCTCGGTTTATAGGTTCGGTTTTGGACCCTGTAGGCAATAGGGATCTCGAGTTTTGATGGACTTATTTGAGCTCTCAATTGATACGGGAACTAGGTAAGGTGGTGATTACTGTTGTGGCACATGGCTGTATGGAGCCTTCATAATGTGATATAACTGAGCCTTAGTAAGAGGTACTATTTTGGCTATACTGGAAGTATTTAGGGGAGAGAGACTGGATCTACTTTGCGAGGAGGTTTGGGACATCTTTGATAGGAGTGTCTCTCTTAGATTGCTCAGTCTTCATTCTATGGTATAGCTGAGGTGCTAATTTGGTTATCGGAGTATGCAAGAAAGGTTAATGGGTTATTGTGGGTTAATAGAGGTTAGTAAGGGTGTTAGTCATACATGGTTAGTTCATTGATAGGAAGAATTCCTGTGCTACCTGGCAATGACCCGGAAGTCAAAACAGGGGTCAGGTCTACCTCCGCAGGGGTAGGGGTCTCCCTCCTCGGGTGGGTGAAAGGGGTAGGCGCGCGGCCTCTCTCTGTGATGGTCGTCTGGGCGGCTGTGGCTGGGGGCTTGCTATATTGCAAGTGTTTGTAATAACCCTCTGTTTATGAGACAGATGTGGGTGTTCGTAATACCAAAACCGAAGGTGCCTTGATCAGCTGGTTTAATTGGTTGGGTTGTTAATTGCATGGTTTGTTGGATGTGGTGGAGACTGGGTTGCTAACCCTGCCACATTTATCTGGAAGTATGGCAATAGAGGTTAGTCACTGGCGAGGCGGCTAGCCTCGCACTGACGATCATTTGGTACAGGGTTGTGAATGGGTTGTGAGGGAATAGATGGCATGCAAAGGGTTAGTAAAGTTCTAATGGGGTTCCTTCCTACTGGGGGAAGGTAGGCTGGATCGGAGTATATAATTTATACAAAAGGTTTGAGAATGTTAGTAACGGAAAAGTTAAGGATATTCAGGGGGTATGGTGGAGAGGCTAGGTCCGGAGGGAGTCGAGGAACGTGGGGGGTTAACGAGAGGGAGAGGGTTAAGGGGGGCTACGTGGAAGTTTGACCCTAAGGTCTCTGGGCGTAGGAGTGGCATTAGGCTACAGTTGGTATCTTAGACTGGGGGTTAACGACAGGGAAGGTAGGTTAATCAAACGCTACCGGGGGATGAGCAATAGGTGGTGGTATATGAGTCTGGAAATGATAGAATCATGTGGACTGTGGAGAAGATGAGGTTAGCTGTAGGTGTGTGCTTGACTGTGGATAAAAGTAGAGAAAAACATAGTGTATTATTACTCGTCAATACGATGGGTTATGGACACTATTAGTTGACACGATTTCTTGCTGATCTAGTTGTCCCTGGGAACTGCGTTTTCTATGAAATATATACCAAAGAAAGCGGCAGTTCGTAGGGGTAGCTTCGTTATTGTTTCGTGGTAGATATGCGTCGAGACAATGGTAAAAGAGGGTTATCTATACAATCTCTGGTTGGGGTAAGAATTAGAGTTACTGCATGGTTGCTAACATTTTCAGTCATTATCTCTGTCTAGGTCTTACAGGAATAATGGTTGCACGATGGTGTACCTGTGGGTATTATTGTTTCTAATCAATTATGACATGGGGGTTAACATATTACTTCTCGGATGGAAGAACATACATAGATTTATGGGGGCGGTTTGTCTTCAGAAACTTAGTCTGGCAAGACAAGGCATATTAGGGTATGTTGATATTGATATCTTTACTTAGGGACAGGGCATGGGTGTATTAAATTAAGGTGTATTCATGTTCATCATCATGTAGGTAGAGTCTGGCGGGTAAGAGGTGTAGGACACGAGGGGTAGTGGATACGCGAGGTGGGGGAAGGGTCAGTGGTTAGAAGCGATAGGCAGGTGTGGTTTGGAGCTGCTTAGCCCTGCGGGCTTCGGCCTGTCTGAACTGGTTGGCTTGGTGCCTTCTCTCCTTCTTTCTTCTCTCACGCTGATCTATGGGGCGTCTGCTCTCACCTGGTCCTTTCGTTCTGTGGGCCTTTCCTTCGGGTGTTTCTGTTCCGTTTCTTTCTTGTTCTCGCTCGTGGCTTCCGTGGTGGGCTTCTCGTTCTGGGGCATTTTACTCTAACCAGGGTTCGAACCCCACCCAAGGCATCTCAAAACCTGTGGGTCTTTAGGAGGGTTAAACTCCCTTCAGAGGTTCGAGCCCCGTGCCAGGCCCCAGGAAAGGTTGACCCTAAGTGGGCCTGGGGAGTTGTCAGGACAGAAAAATAAATATCTGGAGAAGCAACAAAGGCTGTATGTTGCCTTCATGGACTTGGAGAAGGCCTATGACAGAGTGGATAGAGAAGGCATGTGGAAAGTACTTAGAATATACGGAGTAGATGGCAAGTTGCTGAAAGCAGTGAAGAGCATGTATGAGGGTGCAAAGGCGGCAGTACGTGTGGAGAATGAGCAGAGCGAGTTCTTTGACCTGAGTGTTGGGTTGAATCAGGGGTGTGTAATGTCCCTGTGGTTGTTTACTGTATAATATGGATGGACTCATGAAAGAAAAACTAGGAAGAGCAGTGGATGTTGGTGTATCGCTGAAAAGGGAGGGAAATGAGTGGAAGCTGCCTATACTGCTGTTTGCGGATGACACAGTTCTGATGAGCGATAATGAATGGGAGTTGCAGGGTCTGGTAAATGAGTTTGGAACAGTGTGCGAAAAACGGAATTTGAAGGTAAATGCGGGGAAAAGCAAGGTTAAATTATGGTCTTCGAAAGGGGTGAAGTCACAGATGTAGGAATCGGTTTTTACACCATACCCGAAAGAGGATTTATGGAGCTCCGATCTTACTCTGAACCATCTGAACAACACACCTAAACTTCGTTAAATGCGAAAATAGCCTCACGAAAATATCATGCCCTGGTGGGGGCAGGAACTCTCGACCCTTGGGTGTGAGGCAGACACCTTACCAGTTAAGGCCGCGTCATACAGAGGTCGAACGTGGGGCGACAAACTTCCGAATAGGATGGCTTGCAAAAAAAAATCAAATTTCAGCTGGTTCGGGTTGATACAGGTCAATTCGGCCAATGATCTTGCTCTGATCTTATTCTGGGGACGTTCTGGGGATTTTCATGGGTGCAGGCAAACATCTTGTGGGTCGGCCAAAAGTTAGTGCATGCGTTAACTTCTGACCGACAATCGGCTGTAAAAAATGTTAAAAAATGGTCGGCTTTCGTTCGGCTTACATTAGTGTTAAATTCTTCTAATTAGGCCCATGTTCTGCTCTAACTTCCACCATATTTATCACCATCATCATCACCACCACCACCACAATCATCATCATCATCATCACCACCACCACCATATTTATCACCATCATCATTACCAACACCATATTTATCACCATCATCACCACCACCACCATATTTATCACCATCATCATCACCACCACCACCACCACAACCATCATCATCATCATCACCACCACCACCATATTTATCACCATCATCATTACCACCACCACCACAACCATCATCATCACCACCACCATATATTTATCACCATCATCACCACCACCACCATAATATTTATCACCATCATCATCACCACCTGCATGCACCACCATATTTATCACCATCATCATCACCACCACCACCATATTTATCACCATCATCATTAATTACCACCACCACCACAACCATCACCATCATCACCACCACCACCATATTTATCACCATTATCATCACCACCACCACCACAACCATCATCATCATCACCACCACCACCATATTTATAAGAACATAAGAACATAAGAAAATGGGAGTCTGCAGAAAGCCGATTGGCCTAAGCAAGGTAGATCCCTGTCCCACACAACCCCAATTACAAAGCCCAATTATAGGCTCAACACTCTAATACCCTGAGGATCATCTTACCAAAACGGTTAGAGATTAACGCAGGATCACTTACAGTTTCTTACAGTTTCTTACAGTAGATCCTCTGGAAAAAGGCAAACTATGCCTGTGTATCCAGCTCAGTACCAGTACTTGCACTGCTGCGGTCGTTCACGGTGTTGGCGGCGTCGGTAGCAGACGCAACATTTTTACTATTCTGTATTTTTGTTTTATAATCAAACTTCAAATCTTGTCTTCCCCATGCTTTATCAAGATTACTTTCAAACTCCCTTATTGATTCGGAATCGACTACATACTGGGGCAGTGCGTTTCACTCATTTACCACTCTATCACAAAATGAGTTCTTTGCCTTCTCAAGCCTATTTCTTTCTTTGTATATTTTCTTAGAGTGTCCTCTCGTTCTTGTTCCCTCCCGCATCAAGAAGATACCTTCACACACATCCTCATCGTACTTTCCTGACACTATCTTAAAAGTCTCTATCATATCCCCTCTCTTTCTCCTATATGCCAGTGTCGGAAGCCCCAGTGTCCTCAACCTCTGCTCATAGCCCGCGTTCTTCAACGTTGGTACCAGCTTGCTAGCTCTCCTCTGCACTTTCTCCACTGCTTCTATATCCTTTACCATATATGGAGCCCACACCTGGTTCGCATATTCCAGGTGCGGCCTAACCAGCGCTGTATAGAGATTCCTGAAGATTTCTTCGTCAAGTGACACAAATGTCCTCCTTATCAGCCCTACAATTCTATTGGCTTTGTTTATCTTTTCCGCTAAATGTTCTGAGAAATTTAACATATTGTCTATCACTACTCCTATATCCTTTTCTGCATTCACTTCCTCCATCGCTTCATACATACTGTATCCTACCTTGTCTATCTTGCTGGTCCCAATCCGCATGTACTTTCATTTTTTTGGATGAAAAGGCATTAACCAATGCTCAGACCATCCCTTCATGCCCTCCACATCTCCTTGAAGCAAACCCATATCTTCCTTACTCCTCACTCTTCTATACAGTTTAGTGTCATCCGCATACAGGTATACCTCACTTCCATTAGTTATAACTTCAGGCAAGTCGTTGATAAATATAACGAACAGCAGTGGTCCCAACACAGATCCCTGAGGTACCCCACTTGTAATTTCCCTCCACCCCGAGCCTATTCCATTCACCATTACGGGGGTCTGCAGAGCGCTGATTGGCCCAACCCGGCTGATCCCCCTTCACACCCAACCCTTCTCGTCCATATGCTTATCCAATTTTATCTTAAAGCTCCCTACCGTTTTTGATCCCACTATAGCACTTGGTAGTCCATTCCACCCATCTACAACTGTTACCAAACCAATATTTGCCTATATCTTTTCTGAAACGAAATTTATCTAATTTGAAACCATTGGTACGAGTTCTTTCGCTATCACTGAGCTTTAGTACATTTGTCATGTCCCCTTTGTTAATCCCACTAACCCACTTGAACACCTCTATCATATCCCCTCTAACTCTGCGTCTCTCTAACGAATGTAAACCTAATTTCTTCAACCTTTCTTCATACGGAAGATTTCTAATATTATGGATAATTTTTGTCATTCTACGCTGTACTCTCTCCAATGAATCTATGTCCATTCTGTAATAAGGACACCAAAATTGGACAGCATAATCCATATGGGGTCTCACTAATGACAAGTAAAGTTTTAAGATAACATCAGCAGTTCTGTTACTCACACTCCTAGAGATTAACCCGAGAATCCTGTTTGCCTTATTACGAACGCTTATACACTGTTTTCTAGGCTTCAAATCATTGCTAACAAACACACCTAGATCTTTCTCGCAGTCTGAATTTTCTAATTCTAAATTAGCTAGTTTATATTTAACATTTGTTTGCATCTTCCCTATCTTTAATACCTTGCATTTGTCAATGTTAAATTTCATCTGCCAATTTACTGACCATTCATGTAAGGTATCTAGATCCCTTTGGAGGCACTCTATATCGCTATCTGAATCAATTGATCTCCCCATTTTAGTATCGTCTGCGAATTTACTTATCCTACTAGTTATACCTAAATCTAGGTCATTTATGTATATAAGAAACAACAGGGGACCAAATACCGATCCCTGGGGGACACCACTTTTGACTGCTCCCCACACTGACTTGGTACCATTGATGCTGACTCTCTGTTTCCTACCAATTAGCCATGACCTAATCCATCCCAACAACGACCCTCCTATTCCATGTGCCTCAACCTTTCTCATCAATCTCTCATGAGGGACTCTGTCGAAAGCTTTACTGAAATCTAAATATATTATATCATATGACTTGTCATTATCTACTGCTTCATATACCTCTGAGAAAAAAACTAAGCAAATTAGTAAGGCAAGAACGTCCCTGAGTGAATCCATGCTGAGAAGAATTTATTAAATTAAATGTATCTAAGTGGTTTCTAATTTTACTAGCAATAATTGACTCTAGTAGCTTTCCTATGATTGATGTAAGACTAATGGGACGGTAATTGGATGCTATTGATTTGTCACCTTTTTTGAAGATCGGAACTACGTTTGCAAGCTTCCAAGCTTCTGGAACTATACCTGTCTCTAATGACTTGTTAAAAAGAAATGTTAATGGGTGACTTAACTCATCCCTACATTCTTTTAATACTCTAGCATATACCTCATCAGGACCAGGCGATTTATGAGGTTTCAGCACATCATTTCTACTTATAGTCTATATGCTATCTATATGCTCAGGCCCAATCCCCATTTTGGGGGTAGCCGACTCAAGACAGAGCAAGAACAGGGAAAACACAAAAACAACATAAAACAAAAAATAAACACAGATAAAAAACACAAACTCTCACACATCCAGGTCACCCAGGAGAAGACCCAGAGACCAGGGTTACCAAGGTCGCTCCAGCACTCCCCCGGCCCCTGGCCTCTACTTATAGTAACCGTACTTAACCTATTTTCTATATTATCGCTATATACCTTACGGACTTCTGGAAACTGTGCCAAATTTTCATTAGTGAAAACGGAAAGAAATTGACTATTTAATGTACTGCACATTTCTAAATAATTTTCTGTCATTTCTCCTATCGAAGTTTTAAGGGGACCAATTACATCTCTAACCTTGGATTTATATATGTAATGCCCTCGAAAATGTCCCGCAACCCCAATAATGTACTACCCGAGTTGACGTCAGGTATAGTGTAAAATAGTCGTGGATGGTAAGTTGTAGCGTGAGGTTACTGAGGTAGATTGTGTGGTGTGTTTGGGTGTGTACTTGGTTTTGGGTGGGGGGGGGGGGATTTCTTACTGTGGTGCCTGGGGGAGGTATCTCAGGGCTAGACGGGAGAGTTTCTGTTGTGGGTGGAGGTTTTCGTACTTGGATAAGTTGGGGAGGTACTTGACTATCAGAAGTGAAAGAAGGTGTCATGGTGGAGGAGGGTGTGATAGTGGGGGCTTGGGGTTTGTGGAGGTTTGTTTGGGGGGTATGTTGAGGAATGATTTGTCTGTTCGGTGTCGGAGGGCTTAGGTCCTTAGGGGTTTGTGTGGGAATATTCATAGCCTGAGTGGAAGGGTTAGTAGGGGTGTTTAATTCCGGTTCAGACGTGTGGGGTGGGGTATTGTCTTGTGGTTTGACCGGTTTAAACGCTCGGACGAATCTAGTTCGGAACGTGCGAGTCACGCCGTGATAATCGATGGTGACTTGATAGGCGTTTGGGACTTGTGTGATGGTGTAGGACCCGACATAGCGAGGGCCTAATTTGTTGGTTACAGGGAGGTTGGCTACCATTACGGTGTCATGGATGGCGAAAGGGTTTTTGTCATCGGGGTTATCAGTTTTGGTGTCTTGACAGGTTTGGGTGGTATGGAGGGTGTTTTGAAGATGTTGCAATGGGTCAATTGTGGAGGTGGTGGAGGGGAGGTGAGCGTGATGGTGGAACGGCAGTAACAGGGGGGGTACGCCGTAAACACGTTCATGAGGGGAAATACCGTCTTCTCGGGGACAGGTGTTCATGCCCCATTGTATCATCTTTAGTTGTGATGGCCAGTCTGAGGTGTTAAGAGCAATCAATTTTGTCCGTAACTGATTGTTGATGGTGCGATGGCTGCGTTCGCATATAGCATTTCCTTGAGGCCAGTACGGGGATGAGTGTTTAATCTTAATACCACATTGTTGGGTGAACTGTTGCCAAACGTGTCCACTAAACTCGGGGGCATTGTCGGATAGAAGAGCAAGGGGAAGGCCGAATATAGGGAATACTTCTGTGGCAAGCAGTGTGGCGACTGTGGTGGCTGTGTGGTCTTTAACTGGGCAGGCTATTAAAAAATTTGAATATACGTCAACAAATGTGACGATATAGCATTTGCCAGCGTAAGAAGGAAACGGGCCCATGATGTCGAGGGATAGGACTTGGAACGGTTTGGTAGCAGACATGGTACCAGCTGGGCCTGGGGTGCGTGATCTATCCTTCCCCAATAAACACGGTTTGCAGGATTCTGTCACTCGTTGTGCAATTTTGGAGGGGTTGGGGGTCCAGTATTGGTCTGTGAAGATTTGTAACATCTTCTTTTGTCCAAAGTGTATGCCGTTTCCCTCGTGGATGGCAATCATGTAGTCGTGGGCAATGGTGGGGTCTAAGATTATGTGACCAGAGTCTGTGGCAAGTTGATCTCCCCAGCGAGTCAGTCCCCTGAAGGCATTTAACGGTATCCAGGGTGGTCTGATTCTTGCTTCCCAAGATTGAATTAGGGAGGGGGCTGAGGGGGAATTATGTTGGGGGATGGGGGTAGATAAAAGCTCAGTGTTTTGTAAGGCGGCTAGGTTGGTGGGGGGGTCTTTTGGTACTGGCAAACGTGACAGGGCATCTGCATTGGTGTGAAGTTTGCCTGGACGATACTGTATTGTAAAGTCGTAGTCCTCTAGTGTCTCCCTCCAACATACCAAAATGGCTGAGTTGGTTTCGCACTTATGCAGCCATTGTAAAGATTGATGGTCGGTTATTATATCGAGTTTTGCGCCCAACACAAATGACCGGAAGTGGCTGAGTGCCCAAATGATCCCTAAGCACTCTCTCTTGGTGGCTGCATATTCTGTTGTGCTTGGTTGAGGGTGGAGCTGGCATACGCTATAACATGTTCCTCTCCGTCTCTGACTTGAGCTAAGACTGCACCAATGGCGTACAGAGATACGTCGGTATAAAGACGGAACGGTTTATGGTAATCAGGGAAAGCGACAATAGGGGCTTGGATTAGCTTTTGTTTCAAAGTGTTAAACGCGAGGTCTCTTTCAGGTGTCCAGGTGAACGGGGTGTCTTTATGGGTGAGTTGGTGGAGGGGTCTGGCTATGGTGGCAAAGTGGGGGACGAAACGTCTGTAGTATGTGGCTAAACCTAGAAACGAACGTACTCCTTTAACGGTGGTGGGTGGGGGTTGGTTTTGTATGGCTTGCAGTTTCTTTGGGTCTGGTGCAATACCATGTTCAGATATTACGTGACCGAGGAAGTCTACCTTATTTCGGGCAATCTCGCACTTTGAGGGTTTTAATTTCAACCCGGCGGCTCGGATTCTTTGAAGGACTTGTCTTAACCTGAGGAGGTGTTCTTCCCAGGTTGGTGAGTACACAATAATATCGTCTAGATAGGCTAGGCAGGTTTCCCAGGTTAGGCCATGTAATACCGCTTCCATCAAACGGGAGAAAGTGGCGGGTCCGTCACAGAGGCCAAAAGGTAGGACGTTAAATTCGTAGTGGTGGCCACCACTAGTGGAAAATGCTGTTTTCTCTTGGTCCTCGGCCTTGATAGGTACTTGCCAATACCCTGCTTGCAAGTCGAGGGTAGTGAACCATCTGGATCCGTGTAGGGAGTCAAGGGAATCGTCTATCCGGGGTAATGGCGTAGCGTCTTTAATGGTTACGTCATTCAACCTCCTGTAATCGACGCAAAAACGGGTTGACCCATCTTTCTTTTTGACTAGGACAACAGGGGAAGACCAGGGACTAATGGACGGGGTGGCAATACCGGCCTCTAACATCTCTTGGACTTGGCGTTCCTCTTCCTGACGTTGTATGGGATTTTTTCTACGGGATGGTTGTCGTATGGGGGGGCCTGTGGTGTTAATGATGTGTTGTTCTACATCGGTCTGTCCGATTTCGGTGGGTTGTTGGGCAAACACGTCACTGAACTCTAGCAATAGGTCGTACATGCCGTTTTTTTGGTGGTCGGATAATGTGTCCGGGAGAGGGGGCAATTGGGGGCTGGTAGGGGTGTCATTAAAATCTATGGGGAGGTCATCAAAAGTTTCGAGGTCTCCTATAATGAGACCTTTTGGTAATGTCAGGGATTCCTCGAAGATATTTGCCACGAGAATGTGGTTGATGCGAGCGGAAATGATGGCGGGTTGTAAGAGGCAACGATTGGGGTTGGTGGACGTGGTAGTGGGGGAAAATATCATGTGAGTTTGGGGTATGGGTCGAAGGTTCACCCATTTTTGATAGCGGGGGGGAATTTGGCATTTATCCTGAACTACAGCTGGGCTAATGATGGTGGGGGATTGATTGGCGAGCAGGTGCTTGGTACGCATAAGGGGGGAAAGGTCACTTTGGTGGGGGTCACGCGTGAGGGGGGGATTAACGGCGCGTGTGGGAGGATCAGTGGGGCGCGGTGTGAGGGAGTTAGAAAACGGAATTTGTTGGAGGGACTGTGGAGGGTTGGTGGGGGAAGGGTTAGGTGTAGAATATGGGTTATTGGTGGAGGACTGATGTATTGATTTGGGGTTGTTAACAGGCGAATGTGGGGAATTTTCTTGGTGGCAGTCACGGTCTGGTTAGAGGTTATCTGGGACTGGTGAGTTTGTTTGTCATGAGAGGGCGAGTCAAGTGTGGGGTTGTGAAGTTTTCTAGGGGTGTGAATTGTGTGGGGGTGGAAGGGAGCTACTGACGGAAAACTGTCACAAGGGGGATTGGGGTGGGTGTGGAATAGCTGGACATTTCTGGGGGCATGGTGGGAACATGGTTGTGTCCCTCGGTCAGCACGCGTGAGGGGGGGATTAACGGCGCGTGCGGGCGGGTCAGGGTGGTGAGAGGTGAGCGAGTTAGAAAACGGGATTTCTTGGTGGGACTGCGGAGGGTTGGTGGGGGAAGAGTTAGGTGTAGAACATGGGTTATTGGTGGAGGACTGGTGAATTGATTTGGGGTTGTTAACAGGACGAATGTGGGGAATTTTCTTGGTGGCAGTAACGGTCTGGTTAAAGGTTATGTGGAACTGGTGAGTTTGTTTGTCATGAGAGGGCGAGTCAAGTGTGGGGTTGTGAAATTTTCTAGGGGTGTGAATTGTGTGGGGGGGGGGGGGGAAGAGAGCTACTGACGGAAAACTGTCACAAGGGAATTTTTGTTGGTTGTGGGATAGCTGAACATTTCTGGGGGCATGGGGAAAACATTGTTGGGTACATAGGTCGGCATTTTCCCTGGAAACATGTGTACATAAACATTTGATAGAATTATGGTTACATATATCAGAGTCTGTCCTGAAAACATGGGAGGATTTATCCTGCACAGAGTTACGAGAATTGAGTGGATTACCGAGAGGGAGTTGCTTGGACTTGTCTTCTTTCGTTTGTTGAGGCATTTTTTTACTGAATTGGGAGATATTTTGGGAGAACTCGGGGCAAGGGGAGGGTTTAGGAGTCACCTTAGTGCTAGCTGCAACTTGGTAACCCTGACTCAGGGTTTGTTGAGGGGGAAAGTGTTTTTTTCTTTTTGTGAATGGGTTTCTGCGTGATTGGTTTGTCAGAGGCTTTGGGTTGGAATTTGTTTTTGAATGAGATCAGCCTTTGGCCGCAGTCAACCTGGTCCTGGAGTTTTTGAAGGAGGTCAAGTCCAAGGAAACCATCGTAATGTTTACAGTGGGAGGAAAATACTGTGAACGTGTGATAACAACGAGCATGGGGGGCAGGAGTAGTTACTGACAGGGGCAAAGTGTCTCCTAGGAGATTTAAGTAAGTATCAGCAGCTGAGATTAGTTCTGCTTTGGTGGTTAACAAGGGGCCAAATAGTCGGTGGTGTTGATCATAATAAGACTTGAACAAACATGACTTGGCATCTCCCGTGTTGATTAACAAGCGGACAGGAATGTCCTTGATTTTGGCCATGTAATAAATGGGGGCAGTGCGGTCAGTTATGGCGTCCCCCGCCGAGGCCATCTTGGGCGGGGGGTACTTTAAAAATCCTGGGGATCGGTATCTACCTCCTCCAGGGTTTCCTAGGTATCCTCTGAGGTCATGATAGGGGCTATTTCTCCAGTGTGTCTTTCCTCCATTTCTTCCTCTTGTCCCAACTCCTCTTCATTTACAGAAATGCGAGGAGTAAGGGGGCGAGGTTTGGCAGAGTCACGAATTTGATGGAAGGCACACTGAGCATTACAGGCAGGGAAATCATAGGGGTTGATAATTACTAAGGTAGGGTTTTTACTTTGGTAGGTGTTGTAGGTTTTGTTCCGGTTGAAGATTCTGCGTGGCTGGGTAGGTTGGAACCGGGGTCTACTGGGTTGGGGCTTGCTGGAAGGGTAGGTGGGTCTGTTGTGGTGGAAGGATGAGGTGATTGGTTCCTAACAATATTGAGATTGCTGAGGTGATACAGCTACGATACCTTACGACCTTAAAGAGGCTAGGGACTAGCCTAGTTAAAGAAGGATGTAATGTAATGCCCTCGAAAATATCCCGCAACCCCAATAATGTACTACCCGAGTTGACGTCAGGTATAGTGTAAAATAGTCGTTGATGGGAAGTCCAATAAACTCATCACGTGAAACACCACAAGACTATCACCTGGTTCTTACAAATCGGACTAAGGTTACTATACTTTTGTACGTCCGTGGTAGTACAGTGGGTTAGCGCGCGGGCCTGGTTGACCTATGGGTTACATGGTCACTAACCAGGGTTCGAACCCCACTCAAGGCATCTCAAAACCTGTGGGTTTTTAGGAGGGTTAAACTCCCTTCAGAGGTTCGAGCCCCGCACCAGGTACCAGGAAAGGTTGATCCTAAGCCACCAATGAAATGCTAGGTGAATAGGGAATTTCTCTGTCCTGAAATCTCCCCAGGCCCACTTTAGGATCAACCTTTCCTGGTACCTGGCGCGGGGCTCGAACCTCTGAAGGGAGTTTAACCCTCCTAAAAACCCACAGGTTTTGAGATGCCTTGGGTGGGGTTCGAATCCTGGTTAGTGACCTGACCATCACCACCAGGCCCGCGCGCTAACCCACTGTTCTACCACGGACGTACTAAAAGTATAGCAACCTTAGTCCGATTTTTAAGAACCAGGTGATAGTCTCGTGGTGATTCACGTGATGAGTTTATTGGACTTACCATCCACGACTATTTTACACTATACCTGACGTCAACTCGGGTAGTACATTATTGGGGTTGCGGGACATTTTCGAGGGCATTACAATATAGTTGGTAAAAAGCTTTAGGATTATTTTTTGAGTCATTGGCAACCTTAATTTCATAATTTCTTTTTTCTTTCCTAATATCCTTTTTTACCTGTCTTGATAGATTCTGATAGTAAGCAAGTAGGTGAATTTCGCCTTTCCTAATTTTCTATATATTCCTCTCTTTTGTCCTAGAAGATCTAATAGTCTATTCTTCATCCATTTGGGTTGGTTCTGTGTTGATCTAAATTTTCTTTTGGGGATATATTTATTTTGTGCATTGAATACTGACTCGATAAAATTATCGTATGTATCTACCAAGGTTGACGTCTCTTCCTGACTTAAGATGACAGGTGCGTGAGAAGGGGTACACTCATTTGGACACCTGGATCGACTTAATTTTTTTACCATAGGGTCCGCTAATAGGGTTCTTCTTAACCCACCATAATTGGCTTTTCTGAAGTCAGGTATTAATGTTGTATTCTCTCTGGTATTACCTTTCCATTGTATATTAAAATACACAGAATTGTGGTCACTATTTCCTAGGTGGTCCCCTATCTCTACATTATTTACCATATGTTCATTGTTACTGAAAACTAAATCGAGAATATTATTACCTCTAGTCGGCGTATCTATGAATTGAAATAAAAAACTATCATGTACTACCTCTATAAACTCCTCAGAATCAGAGTCTTCTATTTGATGCTGCCAATCTATTTTCGGAAAATTAAAATCCCCCATAATGCACACATTGCTAAACCTTGATGCCATTTTAATTTCCTCCCATAATGACGTTCCGTCATTTCTACTCATATTTGGCGGTCTATACATAACTCCAATAACTATGGTCTCACTACCTTCGTTAACACTCTACCCAAACACTTTCATTATCGTTATTTAGTTTAATACCTGATTTAATACAGCTTTTTAATGTACTGACAAACACTGCTATACCGCCACCCCTCTTACTTGTTCGGTCATATTTAAACAAACTATATCCTGGTATATCAAATTCTGCTAAAAAATGCCTGGTTTCTGTATTAATCCACGTTTCAGTTAGCGCTATTATGTCTATATTTTCTTTGCTAACAAGGGCTCTAAGTTGTTGTTGTTGTTGTTGTTGTTCCCCAAGCTGCCTGGCCGAACAGCCCCAAGGCCCCGAGCAATTCCAAGGCCATAACTGAGCGCCCCCACAGAACACTCCCTGCCGACCACAATAAAGCCTGGGTGACCGAAGCCACTCCATGGCGGGGAACTGAGGAGGGTGCGGAAACGCCCGGGAAACCAAAGCCCCACCCAGGGCCCTGTGCCCCTCAGCAATTATGAAGAGAAAGTTGAGGGGCAAGGGAAAAATGTGGCGCTTTGGCTTCCAATCTTGGTAGATTGGGAGGTCAATCCACGGAAAAGACGCCATCACTCGAGATCTAGAAAATATATAAGTTAAAGGAACAGTCAGAGTAAGCTATGGGTATGGCAGAGATCGCTCAGTTCTCACTCTGATAGACCAGCCCATCACCACATGACTAGAACCCAATCCTCTCAGCATCAGCTAGGAAAGGCCCTAGAAAGCTGCCTTTGGCGGGGGGATAGCTCCCCTATTTCAACCCCTTTCGGGGTCGGGCACCCGCCCAGGGCTCTAAGTTCGTTCATTTTGTTACATAGACTCCTACAGTTTGTGTAATATACTCTCAATTTACTTCTTTTCTTTATACCTAATTTACCTTTATTTCTAACGACATTTCTATCTTCCGTTACACCATCACTACTATCATTAGCAATATAGTCATAATTTTTAGCATGAGACTGAATATCCTTATCGCTTTCGCCTGACGCTAAAATTGTTCCATATAACCTCTCATTTACACTCTCAATATTTCTGTTCAAAACCCCACAACCACCCTATCTAAAGAACTAGCTAATGTGGAAACCCCTAACCGTGAAAGATGAACCCCATCCCTTGTGTACATCCCATCTCTCCCATAGAAACTATCCCAGTTATCAATGAATGGTATTGCTTTTTCTTTGCAATATTTCTCCAACCGGCAATTGACACCAATCGCCCTGGATGTCCATTCCTTGGGAACTCCTCTTCTGGGTAGGATACAATGAACTACAGGGATCCCTCCCTTCATCCTAACCTTATCTAACACATCCCGATACTGCTGCAGCAGTTCCTCACTTCTACCCTTACCAACATCGTTACTCCCGGCACTGAGACAGATAATGGGGTTGTCTCCACTATCTTCCAAGATGTGGTCCATCTTCTCTAAAACCCTCCCAACTCCATGGCCAGGCAGACACACAACCTTCCTAAGTTTAGTGTGGGTAGCCCTAACTAAATGTCTTACCATGGAGTCGCCCACAATCGACACAGACTTACCTTCTCGGGACACAGACTTACCTTTCCCTCGGGAGGATCCAGCAGCTGCAGTTGGAGAACCCCTGGTGGTGGCAGAAGCTCCCTTGGTGGTGCTGGGGGTGGTGGTGGTGGTAAGTAGCACAGCGTCAGCGGTTGGCGCGGAGTCGGCAGCAGGCACTTCGGCTAACCCTCCCTTATCCTGACTATCTTTTCCCTCACATTCGTCTCGCAAAGGAGAGAATGTATTTGTCACACTCATATCTATTCTACTATCCTACTTCTTGAGTGTGACTTTCCCACCCGTATTTTTAACAACCTGCCATGAATAACAAAATTCCATCAACTTCCTCCCTTTTCCCCTTACTCGAATTTATTTCCTCTTGGCTAAGCTTGAAAGCTAGATTTTCATCTTTAATCAAATCCACCGCCCTCTGAAGTTTAACATTAACCTCCCTTAGAGCCAAGACCTCTTCCTTCACCACAACCATCTCCTCTCTTACCTGGAGAATAAGATGATGCAGATCAGTTAGAGACTTGCACTCCATACCTGCCATGATCCCAATAAGTTTAGCGAGGAGCAAGAAACTAAGTACAGAAAAACAAAAACAAGTAAACTAACAGCTAAAAACTGAGCTATAACACTTTTATATAACACGAGTGCACTGCCCCCAAACACAGGTAGGTGTGAATGGTCACTAAAGGCCACTGGTAAGTGGTCCGGGCAGGAGCTCAGATTAACACAACCTTCTCCTGTCACTGAATGAACTGAACTGGAGATGTTCATCATCACCACCATCATTACCACCACCACCATATTCATCACCATCATCATTACCACCACCACCACAACCATCATCATCATCACCACCATCATAATCATCATCATCATCAGTAGCAGCCATTATTAACCCCTTCAGCACCATGATGCCATTTTACCTTTGATTCTGGCTAGAAGTAGATGATTGTATGCAGTTTAAGAAGGACCTACGATACTATGAGGGTATATTGAGATCGCATTTACCCATTTAAGTCGTAAAAGGTAGATTAAAAACTAAAGAACATCGTCTAATGGTAACCAGAATATGATAAAAATTACGTACTGGTGGTGAAGGGGTTAAGGGAGCCCACCTCGCTTTTCTTGTATTTATCTCCCTCTCCCTTTGGCTTGTATCCATTCGGCCCCATTCAGCCTACTGTTTCAAGTCTTTTACCCCCATCCAGGTGTTAATATTTTCCTGGCGAGCGGTAGCGAGCCAGCATTTATATATTTTTGTTTTGACAGCAAGCTAAATTTGTACATTTTTCGATAGAAAAAAAATTCCGGCAAAGCCGGATTTCTCCATACAATGCTGGCTCGCTATCGCTCGCCAGGAAGAAATCGACACCTGGATGGGGATAAACGTCTTAAAACAGTTGGCTGAATGGAGCCGAATGGATACAAGCCAAAGAGAGAGGGAGAGAAAGAGAAAAAAAAGCGAGGTGGGCCCCCTTAACATTCCCCTTCTACAACGCCAATACATTCTTTATAGAGGTTCACACATTCCCACATTCCCACATTCGTTTAGCATCGTGTAAAGTTGTCTGATGTTCTTATAGGTTCTTTCATGTCGGTTGATGTACGGCTGATCATCGTACCTCAGTTTTGACTGGTCGGCTGAGTCGGGGTATATTCCAGTTACAGTCGAGTCATGGTCATGCATTAATCGACTTACATTCGAGTCATGTTCAGGTCTCTGTCGTCAATCGCTCGTGACTATCGGGTTACAACTCTAGGCTCGTTCGGGGCATTGTCTGGGGATGTTCTTCTTATCAAAACTTCGGGACAATTTCGGTTGATTCGGTTCAAATATGCAAGTCATCCAATTTGGGGCTTTGTCGCCGGACGTTCGACTTCTATATGACACGGCCTTTAGACCAATAGAGATATCCCACTTGGCTTGGTCGGCTCAGGGTATTTCCGCATCCGATCTGTTTAGACTAGCCTACTTTCACTGACTTTACACTACTTCACCTTCCGGGAAGCGAAAGCTCCGAACAGAGAGGAACGAACAGAGAGGATGCTTGAGCCGAATCGACTGAGAGTCCGTCAGAGAGATGAACGGGAATGCTGAGTCAACTTCACTGAGCGGTGCACCACAATTACCAGGTAGAGCCACGCACTGTCCACGGAGCAGCTGTGTTCAGTGGGGGGCCCAAGACATGAATACGGGCACTCTAACTAGATGTACGATTATTAGCAGTTGCTGGGAGTCTGACAGAGATAGTTAGTTTATTTTGTGCCCTCATTGGAGACTAGATTTTTAGTTGTGTCTGTTTGCTTGAGTTGATTGTTTAGGTGTTTGAGATGAGTGTTTTATGTGTTTTAGTGATATTCTTGGAGGGAGTCGTGTATTTCTGCTTGGAGGCGTTGCTTGAAGAGTCTGAGATTTGGTGCAGTAACGGTGTCCTCTGAAAGTGAGTTCCACCTCTTGACGACTCTGTGGGAGAACATTTTTCTTCTGGCTTCTGTGGAGCAGTGCTGTACTTGGATTTTGTATCTGTGGCCTCTGGTGCCAGTCCTAGGGGCCATGGTGAAGAAGTCGGTGGGGTTGATAGGTGAGAGGCCATGGGAGATCTTGTAGCAGTAGATTTAGTCGTACCTGATCAGTCGGCCCCTGACTGAGTGTAGTTTGAGTCTTTGTAGGCGCTCGTCGTATGGGTAGTCCCTAACGGAGATCTCCTTTGTCCATCTTCTCTGGACAGACTGTGAGTTTGCTGTCGGTCAGGTAGTCTTGGTTCCAGAGAGGGGATGCAAAGTCTAGGATGGGTCTTAGGTCGACCTTCAGGAGGGATAACATGAATTGGGGGGAGCGGTTTAAAGTGCTCTTGAGCAGATTTTGGGCGACTCCTCCAGCTTTGTTGACCGCCTGGCGAATATGGTGGTGAAATTTGAGGGTTGTTGGGACGAGTACCCCAAGGTCCTTCTGCAGGTTTGATGGATGGATGAGCAGGTTTTGGAGGAAGTAGATGGGTTGGGTAGGCTGGTTCGTTCTGTGGCGGGAGAAGCGCATGTGAGCAAATTTTTCAGTGGCGAATCTTAGACCCCATGAGGAGGCAATTTCATGCAGCCGGTTGATGTTTTCTTGGAGGGTTGCCATACCACCGTGTGCTTGGGTTGAGGATGATGGGCAGCTGAAGTATATTTTCAGGTTATCTGCAAATATGAAGTATTTGCAGCTTAGTAGTGATCCTATGTGGTTTATGAAGATGAGGAACAGCAGGGGGCATAGGACAGAGCCTTGGGGGACCCCACTGAGTACTGGTCTTGCGGAGCTTGTTTTTCCGTTGGCGCGCACCTTCATTTTTCGGTCGAGCAGGAAGCTCTTAATCCAGCTAAGGAGGTTCCCCGATATTCCTATGTCTCTCAGTTTGTTTAGCAGGGTTTGGTGGTGGACTTTATCAAACGCTTTCTGGAAATCGAACAGGATGAGATCTACTGTTTTACCCTTGTCATATTGTGCAGTGATGTAGTTGTATGTCAGTAGTAGTTGGTCGACCACGGATATGGAAGGCCTGAAGCCAAACTGGTTGTTGTCGAACAGGAGATGGTCATCCAGAAAGCTGTAGAGAGATTTAGTGATCAGTCGTTCCATGGTTTTGCATACAACTGAGGTTAGGCTTATAGGGCGGTAGTTTAGCGGATTTGATTTACTTCGATCCATTCTTGGAGATAGGCGAGACGTGGGACTCCTTCCAGGTTGGTGGGACTGTCCCGGTGGTTAGGGAGAGGGTGAAGAGTGCAGTGAGGGGAACGGCAAGTTCTGCAGCGCATTCCTTCAGGAGGCAGGGGTGGATGAGGTTAGGCCCCATGGCGCTGTCGGGTTTTAGGGACTTTAGGAGGTTCAGTTCTTCGGAGTGCCTAATGGGGACTGTCGGGAGGGGGGCGGCTCCTATCTGGTGGGGGAAGGGGTTCACTGGCTGGATTATTTCATACACCCCGGAAAAGGCTTCGGCGAAGGATTCTGCCATTGCTTCTGGTGAGTCGGTGAGGGTGTCGTTGATCATTAGTGGGCCTATCCGGGTTCTGCTTACTTTTTTGTTCCGGATGTATGAGTGAAATAGTTTCGGTTTGAGGCTGCGATTTCTGGCTAGGTTGGTTTCATAGTCGGATTGTAGTGAGATTGTTGTTGCTCTCAGTCGGTCGTTGGAGGAGTTGAAGGTGTAGAAGGATTGCTGCGCTTGATGGGACTGTCTGCCATGGATTCTCCTCATTTCTTTGTACTGCTTCCATTGGTTGGATCTGAGTCTTGTGAGGTGTTTGGGAATTTTTCTGAGCCAGGGGGGCCGGAACATTTGGGTTCCTTTAGCGGGACATATCGGGTGACTAGGTCCTGAAGAGTGGAGGTAAGGAAGGAGTTGAGGTTATCTAGGTCACGTGCTTGGAGTTCATAGTCCCAGTCAATCTGTCTCAGGTAGTTTCGGATCTGGTTGTAGTTTCCTTTAGCCCAGTCTCTTATCATGGTTATATTGTGGGGGTGTTGGGTGGGTCCCAGTCTTGAAACAGGTAGTTGAGGGTTATGACACTCACCTACTAACTGCCCAGTTGGCAACTCGCTTAGGCGGCTGGCAACTTCCACAACCCAACCCAAGCGAGTCTCACAACACTCCCTGCTCTCTCCTATCCTCTTCCTTGTCCTGTAGGAATCGGTTTTTACACCATACCCGAAAGAGGATTTATGGAGCTCCGATCTTACTCTCAACCATCTGAACAATTTTACCAACACACCTAAACTTCGTTAAATGCGGAAATAGCCTCACGAAAATATCATGCCCTGGTGGGGGCACGAACTCTAGACCCTTGGGTGTGAGGCAGACACCTTACCAGTTAGACCAATAAAGATATCCCACTTGGCCTGGTCGGCTCGATCAGGGTATTTCCGCATCCGATCTGTTTTAAGCTAGCCTACTTTCACTGACTTTACACAGAGTGTGAGGTGAAGTTGAACGGTCAGGCTATGGAGATCGTCAACTCTTTTAAGTATCTGGGCAGTGTGTTGAGTAAAGATGGGACTGTGGATGAAGAAAAGAGAACACTGTATTCCTTCAGACGTAGCCTGAAGGAACACCTGAACCGGACAGCTGCGAGAAGGGAGCACCAAGCTTATGTCTACTACTAAATACGACATAAGAGATAGACAAACCAAACTGAAATGATTACTGATTACGGATTACTGATATTTACTATAGGATGTAAGGTATCTTAAAATAACCCCCTAGAAATACTTTCTCTAAAGTATCTATTTCTTTATCCTCCCCATTTCCCCAGCTAACCTAATCCCACAAGGACCCCAATGGAAATACGCCTAACGGCCTTATTGGGCTATCCTTAGTTGGAATTATGCAAGGCTGGTACATGTCATATTTATAACATACTATGTGGTACCAACTCTGTAAATTGCTAACTGAATAAATATTATTATTATTATTATTATTATATGAACCTTCAGGAGTGCTAAAATAAGTTGGAAAAGCATTTGGGTGGTGAAAAACGAAGATATTGGCCACCCGGTCATAATCTCAGGCGAGAGAGAGCCACAGGCAACCCTCCCCTCTCGCTGTCTGTGAGTCAACTGAGGCGAGCGGGGCGGTGTGTGCCGGTGTCTGGGTGTTACATAACGATCTTTTATGCAACCCACTTGTGCTACATTATCGCGGGAGAGAAAAATAACCGATAAATGATGATAATAAGAGGAAAAATAGGTGATAATTGAGGAGGGGAGGGAGGGGGGAATAAGATGGGGAAGGAGGGGAGGGGGGGGGGGTGAGAAACACATGGATGAGTACTAGAGGGGAATTATCTCACCTAGAGACAAATTCCTTTGTTTTGATAGGCCCTTTTTTTTTAAAGGCTTTTTTTATGGTCTTGCTTCCGTGAGGCCTATCACGTTCCCTATAGGAAGGCCTATCGCGCTTGCCGGGTTAATGATGTAAATATTCCCACTTCCCCTAGTATTGACATTCTCGGTGCAACATTAACTACTAACTTGAGCTGGACACATTATGTTAGAAGCATTGCTAAGAATGCCTTTAAAAAACTGGGACTCCTGTACAGAGTTCGAGAATTCTTCACTGACGAGCAGTTGGCCGTAATATATAAAAGTCATGTGCGTTCTCAGATGGATTACTGTTCACCTCTGTGGAGTGGAAGTGGAGTGGTTGCATTGAGGCAGTTGGACAAAATTAAAAATAAAGCTATTAGAGTAAACAATAACCCTGCAATCACACAGGACCTTCCTACATTATCCATACGAAGAAACGTTGCATCCCTTGCATTATTCTACAGATATTTTCACAGCAATTGTTCCGAGGAACTTGCTTCAATTGTGCCGCCGCTCCACATCTTTCCCGTAGAACTAGGGCAGCTGAGAGCGCCCATGAATTTACACTTTCTCCTCCACAATGTAGAACTTCTGCTTATCAAAATTAATTTATCCCTAGAACTACTACTCTTGGAATTCACTTCCTCGAGTTGCTTTCCACAAACTTACAATCTACAAAAGTTTAAATCCAGTTGTTACAAACATTTTATGAATGGAGGATGCCTTTAGGCACATGGACCTTTTTGTTTTATCTGTGTTTTTCCTTCCTCCGTTCATTGTCTCAAAAAAAAAAAAAAAAAAAAAGTAACAGGTTAATATCTTCATAATAAACGTAAAATAGGCGCACATGGATAAGTATTAATTATATTTATGGTAAGATAACGATTTTTGTGACAGGAAACAGTGAAATAGGTGTGCACAGGCTGAGGTGGTCACTACATACGGTGCGCACTTCTTAGGTTAAGGACATATTCGTATATGTTGAGACAAATTGTATCTGTGTATTTCTATTAATTATGCTTTCTTTATTAATTATTATTGTCCTACAGAGACCCCGGCCGTTTTGATATTGTGTACCCTAGAGTTAAGAATAACACTTTTGTAATCTTCCTGTGTGTTTATGTTTATTGCCTATTATATGAGTGATATGATTTGGAGAAATAGGGTCAGTCCTTACCCAGTGGAGAGGTATACGGCTACCTTAGTTTTTTATAACTGCACATTCCCAGGCTGGGAATAGCAAACGTTTCTAAGATGGTTTCTTGGAATCGTGGCATAACAGTTTTCTTTTGAGCCCTGTTGCTGCCCGTTGGCGGTGCTGATATAGTCTTCCCTGTTTAGCGCGTTTTATCTGGAGTCATGTGGCTGCCCTCTGAACTTGTTGATATTGCATCCTTGTATGGTAACAATCCTGGTTGGAGGGTTGAATGTTATAATTGTTGTTGATGGGCGGAACGGTTGAAGTGATGGTGCTTTTAGCACATATCTTTCTCCCCTCGCATCTCACTATTTGTCTAACCACTACACCACACTGTCGGGATATCCACATAGTGACTAGGTGATCCTTAATTATGCATTGATGAGTTGTGGGCAAACATTGTATTACTTAAGTTTACTGTAGTTCACTGTATATCATATCATTTATGTTACATCTGTTATGCTTTTGTCTAATTGTGTTTATTTGTTATTTCAGCCAGGAGCATTCGTTATGTTGATGAGGAATAAAAACATATAAACAACATCCGAATGTCCTTTGACCATGCTCCTGACTTGCTATTAAATGGGTAGGCCTACAAGCAATTCACAGAGTTAGTCAAAATAGTTAAGCCTATACATATATCGCCCTGTATAATAACTTGTTATTCCACAGAGGTCTTGCAACCTGGCAATATAGTTGTTACACAGGATCTGTCTAGGTAGACATCCATCCAGCCATATAGATATTTTCACACAAGATCATATTTAAAGTAAAGGAAATGCAAACAGAAAAGACCAAGACCACAAGAAACAAACATGCATCAGGGAGTGCCATTTTATAGACTATACTTCCACCATCCATCTAAAATGTGGAGGGAAGAACTGAACAAGAAAACTAGTTTAGATATTTATAGAAAGTATATAAGAAAGAAATGAGGGGAGAAGAACTAATATCGAATTAATCGATTTTAGGAGTAGAGTTGGTTGTTGGATAGAACATAAAAATATGATAACAGACCAGCTTCTCTTATCCTATACAAAGCGAGAACAAATAACCTACAGCTAAATGATAGATAAAATGCCCCAGAACGAGAAGCCCACCACAGAAGCCATGAACGAACACCACACAGAAACACCAAAGGAAAGGTCCACAGAACGAAAGGACCAGCTGACCGAGCCAGCCATTTCAGACAGGCCCAAGCCCGCAGGGCTAAACAGCTCCAGGACACACCCATTTACCTTTTCTAAACTGACCATTTTCCACACCTCATGTACACTAACCCCCTCGTGTCCTACACTCCTAACTACAAAGATGATGAACAGGAATATACATTCATATTAAAAACACCCATGCCTGTCCCGACGTTGAGCCAATGCCAACACATCAGACAGCCATAATTATATCTATGTATGTTCTTGCATCCGAGAAGTATATGTTATATATCTTAGAAGTTAAAACACCCACGCTGTCCCTAGACCTCGTATATCATTTTCCATGACGAGTATAGATATGTGTAACCCGTGCTCAGTCGCCCCTTGCATTGTTCCTCTAGTAACTAAGTCTATAATATTAACTGCCACCAGCATTGATACGACATAGCGGCACTGTCCTTGCTACAAAGATGATGAACAGGAATATACATTCATATTAAAAACACCCATGCCTGTCCCGACGTTGAGCCAATGCCAACACATCAGACAGCCATAATTATATCTATGTATGTTCTTGCATCCGAGAAGTAGATGTTATATATCTTAGAAGTTCAAACACCCACGCTTGTCCCTAGACCTCTTATATCATTTTCCATGACGAGTATAGATATGTGTAACCCGTGCTCAGTCGCCCCTTGCATTGTTCCTCTAGTAACTAAGTCTATAATATTAACTGCCACCATCATTGATGCGACATAGCGGCAGTGTCCTTGTGTCGTATTGTGCCAAGTACAGATCAACCAGGTTTCATCACCTTATTAGGACGACGACTATAATGTCATCGTTCATCGATGTATGCAATCCTTTAGGTTAAGTATTTTATCCGCCATTGTGTTCACCTTTTTCCATTTACTTTCCACAATTGTCATACGTCTTCCCCTTGCCTCCTTCGTATCCACAGTCCACACTACGCCAATTTACTTCGTGTCTTACACCTCTTACCCCAACCAGAGATTATATAAGATAACCTGGTTATCAGTATCTGTCATAAGTACCCCGAAACAATAACTAAGTACCCCTACGAACTGCCGCTGTTGTTGATATTTATATTTAATAGAAAACGCAGTTCCCAGGGCCAACTAATAGTATCCATAACCCTCGGACTGATCACATAACTCTATCTTTTCCAGACTCCTATACCACCCCATAGTTGCATTCCCCGGTAGCATTTGGCTAACGTATTCTACTGCCTTTTCAAACTTCCATATCAATTGTAGCCTAATGCCACCCCCACGCCCAGGGACCTTAGGGGCAAAATTTCCCTGTAGCCCTTGAACTCTCCCCCCCCCTCTCATTAAGACACCCGCGCTTCTCGACTCTTGTCCGACCTAGCCTCTCTCTCATACCTCTTGAAGATCCTTGAATTGTCCGTTACTAACGCTCTCCAACCTTTTATATATACTCCTATCCAGCCTACCTTCACTTAGTAGGCCAGAACAACATTAGAACTTTACTAGCCCCTTGCATGCCATCTATTCTCTTACAACACATTCACAACCCTGCACCCAATGGTCGTCGGTGCGAGGCTAGCCGCCCCGCCAGTAACTAACTTCTATTGCCATACTTCCAGATAAATGTGGCAGAGTTAGCAACCCAGTCTCCACCATATCCAGCAAACCCTACAATTAACAACCAGCCGAGTAAAACCAGCTAGCTAAGGCACCTTCGGTTTTGGTATTAAAGACACTCACATCTGTCTCATACACAGAGGGTTATTACAAACACTGGTGATATGGCAAGCCCCTAGCCACAGCCGCCGGACGACTATATCAGAGAGAGGGCGCCCAGCTCCCCCTTTTTGCCCACCCGAGGAGGGAGACCCCCACCCCCGCGGAGGTATACCTGGCCCCTGTTTTGACTTTCGAGTCATTGCCAGGTAGCACAGGAATTCTTCCTATTAATGAACTAACCATGAATGACTAACACCTTTACTAACCTCTATTACCTCACAATAAACCATTTACCTTTCTTGCATGCTCTGATCACTAAATTAGCACCTCAGCTATACCATAGAATGAAGATTGAACAATCTAGAGAGACGCTCCTATCACAGCTGTCCCCATCCTCCTCGCAAAGTAGATCCAGTCTCTCTCCCCTAAATACGTCCAGGATAGCCAAAATAGTACCTCTTACTAAGGCTCAGTTATATGAAAATATAAAGGCTTCCTATCGCCCTGTGCCACAACAGTAAATACCATCTTACCTAGTCCCCATATCTATTGAGAGCTCAATTAAGTCCATAAGACTCGAGATCCCTACTGTCTACAGGGTCCAGAACCGAGCCTATAAATCTAACTCCCGCCCCCAGTCAAATCAGTTGAAAGCTAGACACCAACCAGGGGTCACTACCCTGCAGTTAATTTCTAGCTCTGCCCTTGTGTTGTTCCGGAGTGAGATCCCAGAGCCGGCAGACTCCGTGGCAGATTTGGATAGAAGGACCTGCCCACGTATTGAAGAACTTCACACATATGGCCCCCCTGGACGGCCGCGGAACCAGTCGTTAGCCCCCAACATCATGGACGCAAGATAACCAGGACCAGGACCATCAGATACTACCCAAGATTCCCTTTAGCAGTACTACATATTACTGTGCTGTTTTAGATTCACTAATTAATATTTCTACGAAGTGGCTAAGACCTTGCCCAGTGTAATTCATACTTAACCATTCCATTTGGGACGTACTAAGCGATCAGTGCTCTTTAATTAACAGGCGACCTTGACTCTCGTAATTACCTTATTCAGATATTAAAACTCTAGTGATATCTAACGTTCGCCCACTGATTTGCGTTCTATGTATTTCTGAGACAAGGATATAAAACTTAGATCAGTACCCCCTGAGGTTACTAGAATTTCCGTGCTCTAAAATACGTGTGTCTAATCTAGTCTGTGAACTACTACTTGTGCACCAGAGCTACCAGTAATAAATCTAACAGTGAATATGAATCTATAAGTAACATTGATGGTCTTCGGTATATAAACCTGTGAAATCAAAGCCAGTGATCAGAAGATTAATACCTGAACGTTGGAAGTGGGAGACTAGGTTCCATCCAGATCCACTTATGCTAGTGTTGTTCAATTCTATTATATTGTCTTACACAAGTATTCTGCAGTGGTATATCAATAAACGTGATCATGTAACTTGCTACCATGTGTTTCTTTGTGTTCTCTATTCCTCATATCTTGTATTGTGCATGCAGCCTTATATACCCAGTCAATTTAGAACTCACATTACCCAAGTTAAACCTGTAGAAAAACAGGGCATAACAATAGAAATAGATTTACACGAGGAAACACAGGATGTAATATGTGTGGGGATGGAATAGAGGACCTTAAGCATTTCATTCTGTGGTGCCCTGCATACACAGAAGAAAGAAGACTGGAACCTCTATTCCAACAACCATATATAGAAGATGAATCCCATATACTAGGTAGCTTAATGTTTAGTAGACAAAGCACAGGTAGGGTCAAAAAGGCAATATATAGTTTTTGGAGAAAGAGAGAAAAGCAAAGGAACAACACATGAAGAAACTGCAAAGAAAATATAAAGGTGAAAGAAGAAACAAGAACAACAATCAAGAAGGAAAATAAGCAAGAAGAAAGAAGAGCATGAAAGAAGAAAACAGCACATAGCACATAACAAATTTTACTGTTAAATTAGAAAAACAGAAAACACGACAAAAGGGAGGCGCCGTCGCAAAGGCATAGCTTCCCGACCAGCAACTGAACTGAACTGAACTAAACTAGTGATCTAGCGAATAAGAAGAAATAGATTATAATGCAACATATAGAAAAAAAGAAAAAGAAATACAATATAAATTATAGGCCTATAACAGCACGTCACAAAAGAAAAATTACAAGAACCTCTCAGGGAAGTCCGTTGTTAAGGCATTACTTCCTGAACCACATCTGATCTGATCTAGCAACAAATAATTTTATCTAACAAGATTAATTTTAGAGAATTTCAGAATTTAATTACTATCTAGTAGCCTTTTAGCGGCTTTAAAAACAATTGTGGTATATCATTGATATGATAGGGTCTTTGGTAATAATTATGCACTCTGATTGGCACCACTGCGTTGAGGGAGTTTCGTCACTTTTCGTGCTGATGAAAGATTGAAAGGGCTTCATAGTAACAGAGATAGGCGCACTGTCTGCACGGAGTTTCAGGAATCTCGCTTATCAACCTAGTTTGGTATAGCATAATCGCGTCTATTTCGTGTTGTTTGTTTAATCAGTTTGGTCCTAAGTTAGCCAAGTGTTGTAATATAGCATAGGCCTAGTTGTTCCGGTAACCGTTTCATAAACAACTAGGCTAGGCTATGGCTAAAATTTTTCTTAGATGGGGTGGGGGGGGAAATAGCTTGTATTTGGACGTTACAGTGAACGGCACTGAAATAACATTACTTGTTGACTCTGGCGCTCCATTCACAACAATTCCCATTCACTTTGTAGAAAAATTAAACCTTAAAGATAAATTCAAGAAAGTTAGGCCTAGCCCTATAATATCTAAAACATTTCCCAACCTGAAAGGAACTGTAGGACGTTGCTCACTTGAGTGCAAAAGTGGATTTATCTTTCGCCCACATGTGACAGTGTTTCTTTATCAGGATGATCCTTATCAGGGATATGGTTGTCTAGGCACTGATGTATTATTCAGTCATCGGTGTTTCATAGATACTGACAAAGAAAAGCCGTATTTGTTTGTCAGGTACACTCGTGCCTCACCGATTCCACGGGCTTGCGCATTAGCTTTTGGTAGCATTGATGGTATGTGTCGCGATATGGCATTCATTATAGACACAGGTGCTAGCCATTCATTTTTTCCAAAACATTTAGCTGAACGACACAAACTTGATAGGTCTATGCATAAGTTTGAGAAATCTGTCGGTATATCCACGGTAACTGGACTAAAACCCTCCCATGGTTGTATTCCAAATTGCCACATATCTATAGGGTCGGCACGGTTTAATGTAAATATGTTGGTGCTTCAACATATAGGCCTAGATTGCCCATTACTTGGCATGTCGGCTTTGAAATATGAAAAAAGAATATGTTTCACTCTCTATGGCCATGGTTTTGGAGAGGAGAAAGATTGCAGGTCTATGTCTATGAAAAATAGGCAACAAGAAGTGATTGACGACTTTTGTTCTGTTTACTTTAAGGAGGAGGAGGCTGGTCCTCAAAGTCTGCCCATAGCACTGAAGTGGAAAGAAAAAGAATGTATAAAAGATAAAAGTAACATGAACGTGGGAAGTGGTGACTGTTTTGAGAAGGTGGTTGTGACTACAAAGAGGAAGCTGGGCATGACAGATAAGGATGAGGGCTCTTGCAGCAAGAAACAAAGGGTTGCACATAGAAAAATAATCTAAAAAGAGCATACATCACCCAAAAGGAAGTTTAGGATTGACAATAATGCCATTGCCTTAGATGAGGATTATGAGGGGTCTGACAAATAGAGACAGAAATTTGCATCGGGTAGGCTAAAAATATATGGATCATGGACTGATGGTCAATATAGGCCTAGGCCTACAAGTCGCACCACAATTTATTTTTAGTTTAGGCTAGGCCTAAGTTTATTTCTAGGCTAGGCCTATACCACAGATGTTTTTCATTTATTTGAAGACAGATGTGGTACCGGGTATCATATGAAAATGTGTTTCAATCCCCGACAAAACTAAATAAAAAATATGGTAGCCTACTGCAAATCTGCAATGTCTTTTTGAGAACAAGGTTGCCAGTATTCTCCTATAGACAGCACCGATTTGTATGCTAGCCATTTTCTTTTGAATAAACTAGGTAGGCTACTAGGAGGGAACACTTAGCACCTGGTAGGTAAGGGTTAAAACTTTGTATAGTATCCCACGTACAGTAACGGTGACGTACTGGTTACTATACTATGAACCATAGACTACAGTAGATCTGGACTGGACACAAAAATGAAACTTTACATAGGGGACCCAAAATCGGAAAACGAACCCCCAAGTTCAAACCTCGAAACCGTGAAAATGTGATATTTTCGCAGTTTCGAGGTTCAAACTTGGGGGTTCGTTCTCCGATTTTGGATCCCTTACTGCAAAGTTCCATTTTCGTTTCCAGTCCAGATCTACTGTAGTCTATGTATAAACACATATTAGGTGAAGGTTAGTCGGTAAGGATGTAGTATTCGGGCGTACCGCCTGCCTTGTTTACACTACTCGCACGCTGGCAATCATGTTCCCATCTATTTTGACTGCCATGGGATTCAATAATAGGTTGAGGGGGGCTTTGCCCCCCCCCCCCCCCCCCGTAACTTTTTGTCATCATCATATATATTGCCAGCAGGGAACAAATAACAAAAAAGAAGACAGGAAGTAATTGTGAGTGCACTACCTATGTAAACATGACGACCATACGCCCGGATAATACATCCTTCCCGGTTAGTCTTGTATCCCATGTACTAGGTCTAGGTTAGGTTAATGACAAGGAAGGGTTGAAGATAGAAAAATAATCTAAAAAGAGCATACATCACCCAAAAGGAAGTTTAGGATTGACAATAATGCCATTGCCTTAGATGAGGATTATGAGGGGTCTGACAAATAGAGACAGAAATTTGCATCGGGTAGGCTAAAAATATATGGATCATGGACTGATGGTCAATATAGGCCTAGGCCTACAAGTCGCACCACAATTTATTTTTAGTTTAGGCCTAAGTTTATGTCGCATTGCAGAAAAGCGGTGGAAACGTCGTTCGGGTGAAGGAAAGCGTGCACCGTGTCTGCCTTCAATGCCAATGGCATAAATTATTTTAGCAAGAGAGAGTGTCTGATGCGAGAGCTTAAAGATGGATGTGTGTGGGGTAGGTGAGACGCACCTGTTGGGTTCTGGAGTGTGGGATGGTGAGAGTGAGCATGATTTGTGGGGTGGGGAAGGATGGGTTGTCTGGATTGGATGCAGGATATAAACGTAAGAAAAAGGAAGGGGTAGCAGTAATTTTGTCAGAAAAGTTGAGGAAGTGTGTGAAAAACTATGGATGCGTGGACTCAAGAATTGTATGGTGTGAATGCAAGATTGGGATAGATAGGTATACTTTTATGTGTGTCTATGCGCCAGTCAACCAAGAAACTGGGAAAGGTGCGGAAGAAAATAGAAAATTTTGGAATAAAGTCAATAAATGGGTCAATACAGGAGGCGCTACAATATTGGTAAAAAATTAGGTTCAATGTTATTTTAATACCACAAATTTTTTTGATATATTTGAAGATAAATATTGAATCTATATGCTCTAAAGATCATACGAAAATTTGTTTTAACCCTCGGCAAAACTTAATAAAAAAGTATGGTACTAAAATGTCTTTTTCGTAACAAGGTTGTCAATACGGTACTTCCAGTCATCGATAGCTCTAAAGATCATATGAAAATGTGTTAAAACCCTCGGAAAACCCTAATATAAAAGTATGGTACTAACATTTAAGTTTCGTAACAAGGTTGTCAATACGGTACTTTCCCGTTATCATGTACAATCAAAGCTGAAGATTGCAGAGTAAACACGTAGACTTCATCGACTTTCTTTCACCTTCGTATAATCAACAGCCAATTTTTTTTTTTTTTTTACCAAGGGATTAGTACTCAACCAGCGGGGGTGTGGGGGCAGCAGCCCCCACCCATAATACTAGGTTAGGTTAGGTAAGGTTGTTAGGTTAGGCTAATGTATTTTCAAATCACTATGGGGGCGTGTCTCAACATCGATCAATAGGCCTAATGGGGGAAAATAGGTTTTCCCGAGATTTCTAATTAATTACAAACACTATATATTGATGCAAATGAACAATTTCTTTTATAAAAAACACTCGGAAAATTTGTGGTATTAAAATAACATTTTTCCAAAAATTAAGCTCAATAGCATGTGATTAAGCGATTTTTCTCCAAATTGTTGATGTAGGTGTCATTCCCGGGAAACTAACATAATACATATTATATGGATATTTACGTTTTAAGGGTTTGTTTACACTTCTTCTTTTTCGTCTTCATCTGGGAGACTTCTTTTGCGTGACTGTCAGTCAACAACTGAGACATCTGGTGGCGAATGCAATGAACTATACTGGTGGCGTCGTGGCCAAAGTAATCACCCTACCTAATTCATGCCAAGAGTACTCGAGTTCACTGACACGTGATGTCTATCGACCAATCAGGTGATGCCATGATTTGGAAAACAGGTGGCCCAGGATATAAGCTGTCAGTTTGACTCTGGCCAGCTTGTGTAGAGGGTGTGAGCCGATCAAAGCTTTTTCCACCGTCTTTAAAAACACTGAGGCTGCTTAAGACCTTTTCGCCTTCCAATAAGTGTAAACTGTCCAAAGTGCAATAACCAGTGTTCCAAATACAGCTGACGAGGACAGCTGGTTTTGAAATGCACATACACTTGTTTTACATGGAAAAATTCAAAACAAAAATCCACCAGAAAAATCCACCAAAAATCCACCAGACGAGTGGTGATCGAGCCTCCAGCGGCCAGCCAGGCAGCCCAGTACCTCCTCTGTTCATTAAGGTTAGTTGGTTGGTTGGGACAACATAAAGGAGCCGGACCACAGCTAGCTCGGGAATCTTAATGGGTCATCGCAAAGTAACATAAAGTAAAATATTTTTTCGCATAGGATTAAACTGGCATGCAAGGGCTAGTTGGTTATATACTACTGATGTTTTGGACTGACAGTTAGCCCATCGATCTTTTTAGGCCTAATAGTTGCAGTAGAGCATAGGCTATACATCATTGCTATATATGTCATTAAGAGCTGAAATGTATTATAAGGGAGAACAAAAATAAAATAAAATACATAGGCCTACTGTAAAACAATAAGTTATTCAGCCAGTACCCAACCAGCGGGGGTGTGGGGGCGGCAGCCCCCACCAATAATACTAGGTTAGGTTAGGTAAGGTTGTTAGGTTAGGCTAATGTTAACCCCATTCTTACTAGGTTAGGTTAGGTTAGGCTAATGTTAACCCCATTCTTACTAGGTTAGGTTAGAACATAACATAAGAATATAAGAAAATGGGAGTCTGCAGAAAGCCGATTGGCCTAAGCAAGGCAGATCCCTGTCCCACACAACCCCAAATCAATTACAAAGCCCAATTATAGGCTCAACACTCTAATACCCTGAGGATCATCTTACCAAAACGGTTAGAGATTAACGCAGGATTATGGGGGTCTGCAGAGCGCTGATTGGCCCAACCCGGCTGATCCCCCTTCACACCCAACCCTTCTCGTCCATATGCTTACCCAATTTTATCTTAAAGCTCCCTACAGTTTTAGATCCCACTATAGCACTTGGTAGTCCATTCCACCCATCTACAACTCTGTTACCAAACCAATATTTGCCTATATCTTTTCTGAAACGAAATTTATCTAATTTGAAACCATTGGTACGAGTTCTTTCGCTATCACTGAGCTTTAGTACATTTGTCATCCCCCCTTTGTTAATCCCACTAACCCACTTGAACACCTCTATCATATCCCCTCTAACTCTGCGTCTCTCTAACGAATGTAAACCTAATTTCTTCAACCTTTCTTCATACGGAAGATTTCTAATATTATGGATCATTTTTGTCATTCTACGCTGTACTCTCTCCAATGAATCTATGTCCATTCTGTAATAAGGACACCAAAATTGGACAGCATAATCCATATGGGGTCTCACTAATGACAAGTAAAGTTTTAAGATAACATCAGCAGTTCTGTTACTCACACTCCTAGAGATGAACCCGAGAATCCTGTTTGCCTTATTACGAACGCCTATACACTGTTTTCTAGGCTTCAAATCATTGCTAACAAACACACCTAGATCTTTCTCGCAGTCTGAATTTTCTAATTCTAAATTAGCTAGTTTATATTTAACATTTGTTTGCATCTTCCCTATCTTTAATACCTTGCATTTGTCAATGTTAAACTTCATCTGCCAATTTACTGACCATTCATGTAAGGTATCTAGATCCCTTTGGAGGCACTCTATATCGCTATCTGAATCAATTGATCTCCTCATTTTAGTATCGTCTGCGAATTTACTTATCCTACTAGTTATACCTAAATCTAGGTCATTTATGTATATAAGAAACAACAGGGGACCTAATACCGATCCCTGGGGGACACCACTTTTGACTGCTCCCCACTCTGACTTGGTACCATTTATGCTGACTCTCTGTTTCCTACGAATTAGCCATGACCTAATCCATCCCAACAACGCCCCACCTATTCCATGTGCCTCAACCTTTCTCATCAATCTCTCATGAGGGACTCTGTCGAAAGCTTTACTGAAATCTAAATATATAATATCGTATGCCTTGTCATTATCTACTGCTTCATATACCTCTGAGAAAAAACTAAGCAAATTAGTAAGGCAAGAACGTCCCTGAGTGAATCCATGCTGAGAAGAATTGATTAAGTTAAATGTTTCTATGTGGTTTCTCATTTTTCTAGCAATAATTGACTCTAGTAGCTTTCCTATGATTGAAGTGAGACTAATGGGACGGTAATTGGATGCTATTGATTTATCACCTTTTTTGAAAATCGGAACTACATTTGCAAGTTTCCAAGCTTCTGGAACTATACCTGTTTCTAATGAATTGTTAAAAAGAAATGTTAATGGGTAACTTAACTCATCTCTGCATTCTTTTAATACTCTGGCATATACCTCATCGGGGCATTTCTGAGGTTTCAGTCTGTCAATTTCCTTAAGCACATCATTTCTACTTATAGTAACCGTACTTAACCTATTTTCTATACTATCGCTATATACCTTACGGACTTCTGGAATCTGTGCCAAATTTTCATTAGTGAAAACGGATAGAAACTGACTATTTAATGTACTGCACATTTCTAAATCATTTTCTGTCATTTCTCCTATCGAAGTTTTAAGGGGGCCTATTTTATCTCTAACTTTAGATTTATATAGCTGGTAAAAAGCCTTAGGGTTATTTTTTGAGTCATTGGCTATCCTGATTTCATAATTTCTTTTGTCTGTCCTTATACATTTTTTAACCTCTCTTGATAGATTCTGATAGTAAGCAAGTAGGTGAATTTCGCCTTTCTTAATTTTTCGATATATTCCTCTCTTTTTTCCTAGAAGGTCTAATAGTCTATTATTCATCCATTTGGGTTGGTTCTGTGTTGATCTAAATTTTCTTTTGGGGATATATTTATTTTGCGCATTGTGGAGTGAAGAAATAAAATTATTATATGTAGCTGTCAAATTATCCTGAGTTAAGACAGGTATCTGAGAGAGAGTATGTTCATTAGCGCACCTGGGTCCACTTAATAGTTTAACCATAGGATCGACTCTTAAGGCTCGTCTTAATCCACCATAATTGGCTTTTCTGAAATCTGGGATAAGTGTTGTATTCTCTTTAGCCTTTCCTGTCCATTGTATGTTAAAATAAATTGATTTATGATCACTATTTCCTAGTTGGTCTCCTATCTCTACATTATTTATCATTTGTTCATTATTACTGAGAACTAAATCGAGGATATTATTACCTCTAGTAGGCGAGTCTATGAATTGAAATAAAAAACTATCCTGTACCGCCTCAATAAACTCTTTTGAATCTGAGTCGCCGATTACTGGAGTACTGCTCTCAGCTCTGGTCTCCCCAAAAAGTAGGAGAAATAACAGAAATTGAAGCCACCCAGAGGACATTCACCAGTAAAATCCATGGGTTTCAACACTTTAACTACTGGGAGAGACTTAAGGAGCTGCAGCTGTACTCACTTCAAAGACGTAGGGAGAGATACATCATCATCTACGTCTGGAAGATTTTTGGAAAAAAAGGTACCAAATCCAAACATCCAAGAGACTCAGCACCAAAGGCGAGGGAGGCTGTGCTATGTGAGGACTACGCCGGGATCAACACAAAAAATCAAATCCCTGATCCATCACAGCTTTACATACAATGGAACCAGACTGTTCAACTGTATACCAGCCCCTCTCAGGAACATGACCGGGGTGTCTCCAGACACCTTCAAGAAACACTTGGACATGTGGCTGGCCAAAATACCGGACCGGCCACCAACACCAGGATACCCCAGCACCAACTCCAACCGACTTCTGGAATGGAGAGTGGAAGAAAGGGAGCTGCCTGGTCGCAGTGGAGCCCCAGCTCAACTGTGTCACTAACGGACGGAATACAACCAAGTGTACTAAGTGAAGTGATTTGATGCTGCCAATCAATATTCGGAAAATTAAAATCCCCCATAATACACACATTGCTAAACCTTGATGCTATTTTCACTTCCTGCCATAAAGCTGTACCTTCGTTTCTACTCATATTTGGTGGTCTATAAATAACTCCAATAATTATGGTCTCACTACCTTCGCTAACCTCAACCCAAACACTTTCGTTATCAGTATTTAGTCTAATACCTGATTTAATACAACTTTTTAAAGAACTCCTGACAAACACTGCTATTCCGCCGCCCCTCCTACTTGTTCGGTCGCGTTTAAACAAACTATATCCTGGTATATGGAATTCTGCTAAAAAATGTCTTGATTCTGTATTAATCCATGTTTCAGTCAGTGCTATAATGTCTATATTTTCGTTGCTAACAAGTGCTCTAAGTTCATCCATTTTGTTACATAAACTCCTACAGTTTGTATAATATAATCGCAATGAATTTATTTTACTGGTATCGGATTTACCTTTATTTCTAACTGAATTCCCATCTTCTGTTACACCTTTAATATTTCTACTAGCAGTACAATTAAAATCCTGTGACTGATATTTTCTATTCCTATCTGATGTACCAGTACGGCAATTTACCCTATCTAGACAATTATTCTTATTCATATTCTCAGGCTTTATTTTCAGCGAAACCCCGCGACAATCCTATCTATTGACCTAGCTAAATTTGCCACCCCTAGCCGAGAAAGATGAACCCCGTCCTGTGCGTACAACTGATTTTTACCATAGAAACGGGTCCAGTTATCAAGGAATGGTATTGCATTTGCATTACAGTATTTTTCCAGCCGACAATTGATACCAATTGCCCTAGATGACCATTCCTTGCTGACCCTCTCCGTGGCAAGATACTGTGTACTACAGGTATGCCTCCCTTCCTCCTAACTTTATCTAACACCTCCCTGTACTGCCGAAGCAGTACTTCCGTCCTACCTTTACCAACATCATTGCTCCCTGTACTGAGACAGATAATGGGGCTATCTCCAATATCTTTCATGATGTAATCAATGTCCTCTAAAACCTTCCCAACCCCGGCACCAGGCAGACAGACAAGCTTCCTAATATCAGTACAGGTGGACCTAGCTAAGTGTCTGACCATGGAGTCCCCAACAATTGAGAAGGACTTGCCTCTCCTTGTCGATGACTTGGTAGCAGCTGCGGCAGCGGCAGGAACTCCTGGGGCAGCAGTTGAAGGTACTCCTGGGGGGGCAGCAGTCACAGCATTCCCTGTTGGAGGCAACTTACTTACCTTTCTCCTGGTTTCCTCGCCGAAGGAAGCACTCGCAGCCTCACCATCACATTCGTCATCCAAGGTGATGAACTTGTTGCTGAGGGCAACTGGCCGCCGTAGAAATTTGCAGGTTGTTGCACTTGTTGGAACAACTGTCCAGGGAGCATCACGATCCCTAACAGCAGTTGCACTATCCTCACTTTTCTTGTCAGCCAAAGACAGCTTTAAGGCCAAATTCTCGTCTTTGAGAGACTGCACCTCTCTCTCCACATTGTCCATCCTTTCTTGCAAAGCAAGACAAAGCTGGAGAATATGAGAGGAGGTAGCAATCTCGTCAACACCAGCCATTTTAAGAAAGCGTTAATACTATCACCACACTATGGGCAAAGATATTCACTGGGAGTCACTAGGGACAGGTCCTCACTCAGCAAAGGTCAGGTTAGGTTGTTAGGTTAGGCTAATGTTAACCCCATTCTTACTAGGTTAGGTTAGACTAATGTTAACCCCATTCTTACTTCGTTAGGTTAGGCTAATGTTAACCTATGAAAACCCAAACAAAGATTTTATTAGGGTTACTGTGTAATTTTAACATGAACATTAGTAAAATCCGAGCCAAGTTTCGTCAAAACTTGGCTCGTGTTTTCGAAATGTCGGGTTATATGGGTATGGAAATTTACAAAACCCGAGCCAACATGTTAATAAGGTTACTGTGTTATTTTCATTTTTAAATTAGTTAAATCCGAGCCAAGTTTCGTCAAAACTTGGCTCGGGTTTTATGGGTCTGGAAATTGACAAAACCCGAGCCAATAATTTACCAAGGTTACTGTGTTTTTTTTCATTTTTACATTTGTTAAATCCGAGCCAAGTTTCGTCAAAACTTGGCTCGGGTTTGCAAAAAGTCGGGTTTTATGGGTCTGGAAATTGACAAAACCTGAGCCAATATTTTACCAAGGTTACTGTGCTTTTTTCATTTTTACATTTGTTAAATCCGAGCCAAGTTTCATCAAAACTTGGCTCGGGTTTTCAAAAAATCGGGTTTTATGGGTCTGGAAATTGAACAAACCAGAGCCAAATTTGGGTTACAAATGTGTATTATCGTGTTCTATACGCTTTTTACCCCTCAATTTCCCTGATCTTCATAGCCCTCCCTACTATCGGGGGGCGTGTCTTTAGATTGATGGATAATGGGTAAATGCTTAATTCCCATTCAATTTCATCACTAGATTCGACTAAAACACCAAAAACAAAATCAAAATACCAAAAAAAAATACTTGAAAAACACGTTGTTGCGTCTCCTGTATATTAACCAATAAATGTATAAGAGAAAGGCAAGAGTGTACACAAGTAATATTAGTAAGCGACATGAATGGTAGAGTTGGAAACGAGGATATAGAAGGTATAGTGGGTAAATGGGGTGTGGAGGGTAGGAATATGAATGGTGACTTCCTTTTAGAAGTATGTGCGGAGAGAGAGATGTTTCTGGCTAACACATTTTTTGAACATCGTCACATTCATAGATATACATGGCACAGAGGTGAAGGTGAGCAGGAACAGAAATCTCTAATTGACTACGCCATGATGGACTCCGGACTAAAAGGAAGAATTTTAGATTCAAAAGCTGTAAGAGGTATGCTGACGGGACAGTGTGCCGAAATAGGTAATTTTATATCTTACTACCGATATGCGAAACAAAAATGAATTACTATTTTCAGTGACCAGAGCTAGCTCGCCGCAGTCCGGCCCCAAGCCAACCAAAGTTATTACGTTCTAATAGTCTATACAGGGCAATACACAATGCTCTTTCCATTTCAATAAAGGCCTATGGACTCTTAAAATACATATATTACTAACCTCCCTGTAAATAATAATAGTTACAAACTGGAGAGACCTGAAATAAGCAGTCAGTCTTATAGCCGTGTCAAGGGAATGTTTTGTTTTGATGGTCCGGTCGACGACGTATTCGTACTATAAAATATCCCGACACATCTTCTTCAGCCATGTATGTTATGTCAATCGTAACAGGGACTTCAGGTAAATGTAAGTCATAGTTTATGTTGCTTTGCAATTAAGAAGATTGTCAAATACAAAGTCCTTAGCCCGATTATTGTATAATAAAGGGTTTGTGCCGATTGCCGAAGTTTCTCGATACTCGCTTAAGTTGAGCTAATCATATCTAATAATAATAATAATATACTGTTAGGCCTAATATATATATATATATATATATATATATATATATATATATATATATATATATATATATATATATATACAGTATATATATATATATAGCTATATATAAATATCTATATAGGCCTATTAATATCTTTATAAATATCAATAAATAGTCAACTCAATTGTAAGTCTGCAAGTAATACAAATTAATCATCGTCATCATAATAAGTAAGTGAATCGAAGAAAAGAAAAGAAGATCAAACTACGAGTGCAACGCGGTGGCCAGCGTGGAGACCTTCGAGAGCTGCCCTAAGTGTAAGAAAAAAGGGGGTAAGATTAGGAGTAGTGGGCGTACCACTGCCAACATACAGCATAACTCATCTATAAAACATTAACCTAACCAAACAACCTAACCTAACCTAACCTAGTATTCATGTAGTACTAGGTTAGGTTAATGTTTTATAGCCTAGATGATTTATGTTGTATGTCGGTAGTGGTACGCCCACTACTCCTAATCTTACCAAAAAGGGTAAATGTTTACCTATGGTCCCGTTAAAATATCCTCAAGTAACCTATTAAGAACTGGTCAGGGGACTGGTTAGAACTTGTAGGATGTTTAATTGAAGTGCGGAAATCAGTATTTACTGAGAAATAAAAGTCTTAAAATGCGCTAGGCCTATGTTTTACGGGTGGGTCTGTACGCGGCTACGCCGCCACATACCTTACCCCCTGCACATGCACGGCCCCGTCCACTGCCCAAAATGTACAAATATTAGATTAACTTAACCTAATCTAACCGTAATATAATATAATAGGCCTAGGGCCTATAACATAACATCAAATTTTTGCCTGAACTAGTCAAATGTTGTTTACTTGGGAAAGAGAGGGCAAGGGCCCTGGGTGACCCATAGCGCATTTTAAGACTTATTTCTCAGTAAATACTGATTTCCGCACTTCAATTAAACATCCTACAAGTTCTAACCAGTCCCCTGAACAGTTTTTAATAGGTTACTTGAGGATATTTTAATGGGACCATAGGTAAACATTTATCGAAAAACGTGCAAGATGGGCAAAACGGCCTTCAATGAGACAACTGCCTTGCATGGTATCACGGTGGCTGTGAACAGGTTAGTGTGGAGGAATACAATGCATAGAATGATAGGAACCCAAAACTACCATTAGAAATGAGATCCCAGCTGTGGTGTGACTCGTAAATATTGACCCAGTTTTTTTAAATTTAAGTTTATTTTTATAGGCTACCACAGATGTTTTTCATTTATTTGAAGACAAATATGGTACCGTATCATATGAAAATCTGGGATAAAATTGAAGACAACCCGGATACGAGCCCCATTGATAATTATCAGTGTTCTAGACGTTTCATGGACGATACTTTGTTGGTGTACATGTAATTACCGTCGCAAATTCACTATAAGTGAAATACGAGAAACAGTTGGATTGTTCACCCATAAACAGCGAACGTGAGCTGGGTTTAGACCGTCTCGCACCCATAAACAGGGAACGTGAGCTGGGTTTAGACCGGCAGTGAGTTTTATCCTACTGTTCACACGTTATAACAGTCGTTGTGATAGGTTAGGTTAGGTTCTTGGCTCAGATTTAATGAATTTAGTGGGGTTTAGGTTAGGCTAATGTTGAAAATACTAAAATGCGACAGTCCTCGGTATTAAACAACACTGTATATCAAAGAAGAAAGAAAAAAATAACTAGTAAAAAGGCTGTCCGGGGTCTCTTAAATTTTTACCAAAATGTGTTTCAACCCTCACCAAAACCTAATAAAAAAATATGGTAGCCTACTGCAATGTCTTTTTGAGAACAAGGTTGCCAGACGCCAGTAATCTCCTATAGACAGCACCGATTTGTATGCTCGCCATTTTGTTTCGAATAAACTAGGTAGCCTACTAGGAGGGAACACTTAGCACCTGGTAGGTAAGGGTTAGAACTTGGTATTAGTATCCCACGTACAGTATTGGGTACTATGCTATGAACCATAGACTACAGTACTAGATCTGGACTGGACACGAAAATGAAACTTTACAGGAAATTATAGACCAGTCAGTTTGACGAGTGTTGTGTATAAACTAATGGAAACGGTAATTAGAGAAGGAATAATGGAGCATATGAAATCAAACCAACTTTTCAGTGGGAGACAGTTCGGATTCTTGCCGGGGAGGTCGACGGTACTACAGCTAATTAAGGTGGTAGATGATTGGATGCAAATTCTAAAGGATGGTGATGTAATAGACGTGGTATATTGCGATTTTATGAAGGCCTTCGATAAGGTCCCACATAAAAGGTTAATAGAGAAAGTTAGAAGCTATAATATAGGGGAGAAATGTGTGAAATGGATAGAAGCCTTCCTGAAAGATCGGAGACAGAGGGTACTGGTGAATGGAATAGGCTCGGGGTGGAGGGAAATTACAAGTGGGGTACTTCAGGGATCTGTGTTGGGACCACTACTGTTCGTTATATTTATCAACGACTTACCTGAAGTTATAACTAATGGAAGTGAGGTATACCTGTATGTGGATGACACTAAGCTGTATAGAAGAGTGAGGAGTAAGGAAGATGTGGGTTTGCTTCAAGGAGATGTGGAGGGCATGAAGGGATGGTCTGAGCATTGGTTAATGCCTTTTCATCCAAAAAAATGCAAGTACATGCGGATTGGGACAAGCAAGATAGACAAGGTAGGATACAGTATGTATGAAGCGATGGAGGAAGTGAATGCAGAAAAGGATATACAGTAGGAGTAGGCCCTAGTGATAGACAATAAGTTAAATTTCTCAGAACATTTAGCGGAAAAGATAAACAAAGCCAATAGAATTGTAGGGCTGATAAGGAGGACATTTGTGTCACTTTACGAAGAAATCTTCAGGAATCTCTATACAGCGCTGGTTAGGCCGCACCTGGAATATGCGAACCAGGTGTGGGCTCCATATATGGTAAAGGATATAGAAGCAGTGGAGAAAGTGCAGAGGAGAGCTAGCAAGCTAGTACCAACGTTGAAGAACGCGGGCTATGAGCAGAGGTTGAGGACACTGGGGCTTCCGACACTGGCATATAGGAGAAAGAGAGGGGATATGATAGAGACTTTTAAGATAGTGTCAGGAAAGTATGATGAGGATGTGTGTGAAGGTATCTTCTTGATGCGGGAGGGAACAAGAACGAGAGGACACTCTTAAGAAAATTTACATAGAAAGAAATAAGCTTGAGAAGGCAAAGAACTCATTTTGTGATAGAGGGGTAAATGAGTGGAACGCACTGCCCCAGTATGTAGTCGATTCCGAATCAATAAGGGAGTTTGAAAGTAATCTTGGGTAGGATGTAGTGAGCGGGCGTACCGCCATCTTTGTTTACATTACGCGTAGTGGCGTCGGACCGTTCCCATCATGTTCCCGTCTATTTTAACCTAACCTAACCTATTATTCATGTAGTGTTGAGTGGTACTTGCTTTTTGTAGTAATGACAGGGGGCAAATAGCAGATAATATAGCGTCGAAATAGACGGGAACGTAAGTGCGACCGCGGCGATCGCCCTATGTAATCAATGACGACCGTACGCCCGAACTCTACATCCATCTCGTAATCTTGATAAAGCATGGGGAAGACAAGATTTGGAAAGTTTGATTATAAAGCAAAAATACAGAATAGAAAAATGTTGCGTCTGCTACCGCCGCCGCCAACACCGTGAACGACCACAGCAGTGCAAGTACTGGTACTGAGCTGGATACACAGGCCTAGTTTGCCTTTTTCCAGAGGATCTACTGTAAGAATTAGGGGACCCAAAATCGGAAAACGAACCCCCAAGTTCAAACCTCGAAACCGTGAAAATGTGATATTTTCGAGGTTCAAACTTACAGTTTTCTTACAGTAGATCCTCTGGAAAAAGCCAACTTCTTTTTTGCACTTACTGTCTTTTATGCAGCTGAAAAATCTTAAAATCCGAGCCAACTTTTGCCAAAACTTGGCTCGGGTTTTTTCATTTTGGGGTTTTCTCAAGTTGAAAAACAACAAAACACGAGCCAACTTTCATCATAAAAGCCATTATATCGCCTTTTTATGTCTTTAACCCCACATTTTCCCTGATCTTCATAGCCCTCCCCACTATCGGGCGCCGTGTCTTAAGATCGTTGGATAAAGGGGAAAACTATTTTTGCGGAGGTTGAAACTAATGTCAATCACTATACTGTATATTGATGCAAATAAACTAAAACTAAAAAAAAATAATGAAAATAATTGGTGGGTGGTTTCCTTAATATTTTCCAGGCAGTCAAAGTAAACGAGAACATGATGGCATGCGTCCGCCCCGGCTCCGCGTAGTGTAAACAAGGCTAGCGGTACGCCCGAATTCTACATTCTATCCGAAACTATCTATCTATCTATCTATTGCCTGACGCCGTGATCCCCGAAGGGGTGGCCACGAACGAACCGCCCCCATGCACCTCTGTCCCCAGTCAGTCGACGCCCCTCCCCCCAACCAGCACCGCCTTCGTTCATGTAGTTCCTCACTCCATCCTTCCACCTCATATTCGGTCTACCTCTCCCCCTCTGTCCCTCCACCTCGCTCTCGTACACCCTCTTAGTCATTCTCTCGCTTTCCATACGTTCCATATGGCCGAACCATCTCAAGTTGTTCCTTTTCACACTTTCCAGCACATCTACCTCCACACCACACCTCCTTCTTACTTCCTCATTAGTCTGTCTATCCCTCCATGTAACTCCGCACGCACTCCTTAAGTAATTCATTTCCACTGCTCTCACTCTTGGTCTGAGTCTCTCAACCAACGTCCATGCTTCGCTTCCGTAAGTCAGTGTCGGGATTACCACACTGTCATGCAAGGACTTCTTCACTTCCATACTGACCACCCTATTTCTTGTTACTGCTTTTAGCGTTCCTACAACCCTCTTCCCCTTCCGAAACTATCACTAATTTTTTCTCAATATTTGAAGGCTAGCCTATTATAAAATAAGGATGTTGCAAAGATCATATTAAAATGTGTTTCAACCACCGGAAATACATTTTACATTATGTGAAGCACTGTAAAATAAAATAAAAATATCTCCCTATTGACGGCGGTAAAACTCTTATCAAGGCCCCTTACTGGCAAAATAGATGCTGATTTCAATAAGTCGTGGGGGGTGAGCCTCGCCTCTACCCATCCTGTATCCGGAGTAAAAAAAAAAATTTATTTTTACTCAGAAAATTACACACCATACATCTGAGTGTTTTAAAATAATTAGATAATGGGGAAAACATTTTCCGGGGATTGTAAATAAGTTCAACTCCTGTATAATTATGAAAACTACATTAAACCGAAAAGAAAAACCTTGGGAAAATTAGTGGTACAGTAGTTTCGGTAATATTTTCCTTTTCTCCAATATCCAAAGAAGTAATGAAGAAATGAAAGTCAAAATTTGTTCAGAACCTATAGCCTACTGGAATTAAATAGAATAGGCTCGCCGAAACATTGGAAAATATATGCTAATTTGCAACTTCGAGTTTTAGCTTGTTAGGTAGAAGTTAGGTAGCCCCTGCAACTATGATTATATATTTGCTTACACATTACAGCACAGTAGCACACATATAGTATAGCAAACTTACTGTAGTAAATGTACGGTATTCCTATACAGTACTGTATTGTGGTTCCTTTAGTTACTATTGTACACTACTACAGACATATGAATCTTTCGGATTATAGTTGAAAAAAGTATGGGTAATGGTCCTGTAGTACAGAACCACTACCAATACTTTTTGCAACTGTAATCTGAAAGATGCAAGTGTATGTACTGTAACTAGTACTGGTATCTTTTAATTTATTTCAGGCTACAGCACAATCAAAGGATGGCTACCACAATTCATACATTTTCCTCGTCAGATGATTCAAATGACAGCCTTGCCAGGTGAGGTTAATAACTCACTTTTATCTTATATACTATGTTGAAATTATCTTATTTTAGTTAAAAGTAAGTCTGGTGTAGTGAGTGAATGTATAAATTATCAACTAGACATTACTACTGCATGTTGAAATAACTTAGAAAAGTTGACAGAATGAATATAAGCACCAAATGAGGAGGAGCACTTTATTGACAGGTTTCGCAGATTGCTTCTTCAAGTCACTGAGTGACCTGAAGAAGCTATCTGCGAAACGTTGAGGTGTGTGGAAATTTTGGCCAAAGTCCTAAAGGTCACACATCACAATAGAGATTAGTTTAAAAAAATTATTGATTTTGTTAATACGTAATATATATCCTTAACCCAGGGACTGTGATGGTCCTTCCGGAAGCACGGTATTTAACCCGGGGATGGCGCCGAGACTCTTAAGAGGTTTTACTGGGCGAAGGCGACAGGACTCTTAACCCTCCAGCCCCGGTTATGTATGGGATGGATGTAGTGATCGGGCGTACGGTCGTCATGTTGTGCGCTCGCAGTTACGTTCCCGTCTATTTCGACGCTATATTTTCTGCTATTTGCCCCCTGTCATTACTACATGAATACTAGGTTAGGTTAGGTTGTTTGGTTAGGCTAATGTATTTTTATATCCAATGGCAGTCAAAATAGACGGGAACATGATGGGAAAGGTCCGACGCCACTACGCGTATTGTAAACAAGGCTGGCGGTACGCCCGCACTTAACATTCTTGCCATATGTATTCCATATATACAGTAAACCCTCGCTATCTCGGACCTCTAGAAGTCGGAAACCCGGACTACTCGGACTGGCATCGGCCTCTCGGAAAGTTCGCCGTATATCTCGGAAAATTCCGAGATGTAAGGGGAATACTCCGAGGGCCCACATGGTCTGTCGGACAGGTGTCATATATCTCGGAAAATTCCGAGATCTAAGGCTACAGTGAGGTGGAAAAGGACAGTGAAATGGAGAAGGAAAGTGATATTTATAATATATGTCTGCTGGATACTGTACAGGTACTGTAATTTATCTTGAATCAAAGTTGTTAGTGATAGGGAAGTCTCCGTTTTCTCTGGTGGCTCGGACTCCCTCTTCCAATTCGGACATTTTCCTCTCTTAACCCGTACAGCCCCAGCGACGCGTCTGACGCGTCGGCGATGTATGTAACGCACAGCCCCAGAGACGCGCCTGACGCGTCACCCTAATTGCGCCGACCGTAACCTCAGGTGTAGCCACTCAAGAGGGCTCAGATTTGTATGGGAACTGTGTACGTATCCCACGCAACCGTGCCGATGGTTGAAAACTCTCAAAGTCCATGTGCGTGTGCGCGAAATAACCTGTTTTTTGGGATAATTGCCTTCAATTTTTTACTCTTGTAAAATCCGTTTTCGGGGGCTCTGTAGGACCATTTTTTAAGCGGTTTTTCGTGGTTTTTCCTTCATTCCTAACCCATTCGCTATTGTTTCTGGAATAAAACCATTTTTTGAAAACCGGCCGGGTTCTGGTGCGCAAACATTACAAAACTAGCCGGGGCTCCACGGGTTAAGTCGAACTTCGGACATCTCGGATTTTCGGTCATCTCGAACTGGGTCTCCCCCCAATTAGTCCGAGATAGCGAGGGTTTACTGTATTCCCAAAAACCCGGGGGTTTTGGCCGAAAAACTTCTACGCCTAGGCTACCGTATCTTTGTTATTTTGACTGCTTGTGCATTCCCAAGCGTAGATGTGTTTCGTACCTGTAGAATGGCGTTAAGTAGAGCTCTCTAAGTTAACTAACTGGTTCAGTTGTGATGACAATTTCCGTGGAGATAACTTTGTGGCAAAATCAGCCACTTTACACTACTTTTCGCTACTTAACCCTCTCACCACGGAAGGGCTCTTGAACGCCCATAAAAAATCATATAACAGGTACCCGGATGGTATCTTGAACGCCCAGTGGTTGAAAGCCTGTGAGCTTCGTGTGCGAGGCGTCGGTCCGACGCATGTAAACAACAGCCGGCTGGACCGTCGCCCCGCATCTCCGGCCACAAGAAGGAGAGCGTCGCTTGTTCGTGTGTGCCTGTATGTTGTTGTTAAGTATCGAAAAGTGGTGTAAAGTGGCTGTTTTGGCCATAAAGTTATCTCCAATGAAATCATCATCACAGCTCAACCAGTTGACTTAGAGAGCTCTACTTAATGCCATTCTACAGGTAAATAACACAGCTACGCTTGGGGATGCGCGGGAATGCGGGAAGCAGTCTGATTAACGAATATACGGTAGCGTAGCCTAGACGTTTTTCAGCCAAAACACCCGGGTTTCGAGGAATATATATATAATACATAGCCGGGGCTGGAGGGTTAACAATAACATACAGGCATACACAAACGAGCGACGCTCTCCTTCTTGTGGTCGGAGATGCGCGGCGTCGGTCCAGCGGCTGTTGTTTACATGCGTCAGACGGACGCCTCGCTCACCAAGCTTACAGGCTTTCAAGCTGCCGGAGCCTCAGCACCCTTCCGGGTTGCGCGGGGGGGGGTTTTTATGGATGCCTCAGAGCCCTTCCGGGTCTGAGGGGTTAAGATCCAAGGCCTAAAAAATAAATGTTTAAAAGACCCGTGGCATTCTAAACAAAGGAATATGTGATTAAGTGAGATAATTCCCTTTCATACCTCTATCACTCCGCCACATATGTCAAAACCTCACCCCCTTCAATTATCACCTATTTTTCCTCTTATTCCCTTGTTTATCGGTTTATTTTCCACGCCAATATCCCCACTCGGTTTCAAGGTTGTGTGGGATGCATATAGAGATCGTGGCAAGAGAGAGACTTCACTTACAAAGCTCCAGTGTCGATCGATAAGTGAGAGACGGAGGGTACTATTTCCACTTGTTTTATTGCTGTTACATGTTAACCCTCTCCGACATATGACGCGATTTTGAGCTTATTAGGGATACTTTAAAGCCTTCCATTAGGGGTATTTAGAAACCTTTAGTTTAGTTACTTCAACCTCTGCAGTTGTCTTTGAGTTAGCTGTGGGCAGAAAACTAATTTTGGAGAGGTAATTATAAGAGTGAGAGAACTCTATTTCTTATTGCTAATCTGGCAACCTCTGCATCATATGAGCGTGAAAGGGTTAATATCTTCATATTAAACGTAAAATAGGCGCATATGAATAAGTAATAACTATATACAGTATATCGTATTGGATAATGACGATTTTAGTCGGGAATGTATGACAATATCCTCGCCTGGTGGGCACTTTCAAATACCATAGGTTCGCCGTTTAAAGGTTAAGCATGTATGTGTAAAGACAACCCTTCAAGCAGGGTGTCAAACCAAAGCATTTTGTTTGAAGACTTTAATGATTATGAGAAGGAATACAGGCAAATTAAAATTAAATAGCAGTGTTTTGGCCATTATATCACCTCCTATGACATAATTTGAACTATAAACCATAAATTATCTACATATATAGACAATAATAAAGACTAAACATACGGGACTCGGCTTTCGTTTGACCCCCTGCCCTTCAAGTAATGTGCCAGTGCTGGGAAATGTCTCAAAATTGGTGACACATAGAAAGTACTGTAGTGGCATTTCTCCATACCACATCCTCTACTTCTCCCCCCCCCCCCTTATACCCAAACCCCTCACCCTCCCTCAAGTTGATCGTTTATGTTGCACAGATTCTAGCAGTTCATGGGTTAAACTTATATGTTCTCTATTTCTTGTTTTGATTACTGTACCTACCTCTCTTATTACTCTTCATTCATCTCTCTAGTTCCCACTGGTCTCAAAGTCTTTCTTGTTTTCATCTTTGCCTTCCCCATATTCCACTTTTCTTTCGAAACATTTTTAGTACTGTATTGTACAGTAGTTTGTTTTTCCTTTTCTATATTTATCATCCAACACCTCCTTTCTCACCTACAACTACTTTCTCTGTGTCATTCAATATGCTTTACATTGTTCGTTCCTTGATATTCAACTTAAGGGGAGACTGACTGTTTGGTCTATTAATTAATTTATTCATATAATTTTTTAGTTTCCTCCCTAGACCTCCATCAAGCTTAGAAAAAACCCCCCTTCAAGATATAAATTTGTACATTTTTCGGTAGAAAAATGTCCTGGCCGAAGGCCTGTTCCTCTTAAAATTACAGGCTCGCTATCGCTCGCCAGGAAATAATAGACACCTACAGTAAATGGCACGAAAGGTCTTAAAATTGACAACAAAAAATGGGGCGAAAGGTGTTAAAATTGCCAAACTAATGGGCCGAATGTGTAATAATCTCAAAACTAGTGGGGCTACACATAAGGGAGAAGGGGGTACAGAAAAACGTTCTGCCTCCCCTTAACTAAGCAAAATCAAGCTTATTTGCTTTACTTAGGCTTTATTTTGTCTCTTCATTTACTCTTTGTTACTTCTCTTTCCCTCTCCTTTCTCCTACAGTATATCATCCTCACCCCTCCCACTTGTCTTTGCACTCACTTTCTACTCCAACTTAGTTTGTTCTTTTGCTTTATATCATCATTCCCCAAAGTCATATATTTTTTCATAATGCTACATTCCTTTACTTCTGCCTTCATCTCCGTCATAGATTACCGTTTATTTTCTATTTAACCCCTTGAAGCTCTGACACGTTTTAGAAGTTTATTTTTGGCTATTATTACACAATTTTATGCAGCTTAGGAAGGATATTTGTGTATTCAAAGGGTAAAGACTATCTCAATCAACCTTCTGACTTCCACATACCCTTCCTAATCTGAATAAAATCGTCAAAATAATAGCCAGAAAACAAAACAAGAAGTGCGTCATCGATCCTCAGAGGGTTAATCGTAAGTTTTATTAGCTCCTATATCATCTGTATAGTAGTGTGCTTTTCTATCTCATTTCTTCTCACATCTTTCAATTCAATGTCCAATATTTTATCTTCATATCTCCCTTTCTCCTTTTCACTTACCGGTACGGTACTTCTGTTAGCTTTTCATGAATTGCACAAATCGTTCTTTCCTATGTTTTCCGAGTTCTTTTCATCTTAACCCGGGAACTGCAGGGAGACTCTTAAGAGTTCCCCCGGCGGACTGCGGGGAGACTCTTATGAGTGAGTGAAAAAAAAAATCAACTTTTGACATCGAAAAAAAAAAATGTATTTTTATTTTTTTATTTTTTTTTGGCCCCTGGGCCATGCAAAATCTCAGTCCTCTACCTCCCCTCCTTCCCCACTTTCCTCCTCTCCTTCAGTTATCACCTATTTTCCCTGTTATTCCCTTATTCTGAGGTATATTTTCGTGCTAACATTAGCGAGTTGCAAGCAGGGTGTTGTCATCACTGATGGCAAGCGAGTGCAAGAGAGAGAGAGAGAGTATCGATCGACTGTGTCTCAGTGGCCTTGGGGGAAATTGGCGGGAAAGCAGTTTGCCTCACCCATACATTATACAACTCGCGGGCTATATCTCCGATTTTGACCATCCAAACGCTGTTTTCACTCGTTTTATTGTTGTTTCAGGTTAATACCTTTATAATCTACCCATAATAGGCGCATATGGATAAGTATTAATGCTATTAATGGCACAATGAATATTTTAGTGACGGAAACACCTCAAATACGTCAGCACAGGGGGACGTTTCCAATTACCCCCATGCACACTTCAGAGGTTAATAGCCAGTTTCCACTCATTCATCCCCTCTTCATTTATTTTTGCTTTATTCTATGATTCTATGTTATCTACTTGCCTTTTTGGTAACCATAATTTACAATATTCAGTATTGTTTTCATTCGTAGGAAATTCTTTTTCAATATCCTGCCTTCTGCTACTGTTTGATTTATCTCCTATGATCATCCTAGCTTTCACATATCCATTGCTCTTGGTACTGTACTCGGCTTTCCTTCCATTATATTTCTACAAGTCCTAGCTTTGTTTCTCCTATATTCGTTTCAAACTAACATATCTTTTCAGTATATGAGGACATATTTTCAATGTATTCTGATTTACAGTATTATTACGCAATTTTGTTCAGGTTAGGAAAGGGATTGTGGAATTATAAAGGTAAATTGAGATAAAAGTTTCCATTTAAATCCAGAAGGGTCTTCCAAAACTGAGTAAATCTGTATAATGTTAGCCAGAAGAAATTGTCATAATACTGAAATACTGTACAGTATTTGATGATTTGTAGGTATATACTCAGGCACATACCCCATTGCTGGGGGTGGCCGTCTCGAAACAGAGCCCGAACAGAAACCTGGAAAGTTACAATCCTTAGGGTCCGGCACCACTTTCGCTTTCCCTCGCCCCTTTCTTTGTCTTTAATTCACTCACGGTTACATACTCTCCTGAATCTGTAAACTTTGTCTCATACTTTTTTTATTTTTTTATATTATTATTTGAATTTTTAGATACCGGTGTGGTATTTTTATTTTTTGCAAATCTTTTGTCTGTTTTATGTTTAATTTCGCTGTTTACTCATTTTCCTTAACCATTCAATTACTGTACTAACTTACCACCATACTTCAGGATCTTGCCACACACTTCACCAATCCTTGATGCTTTACCCATCTTCACCCTGTTTAATGGCTCACATATATACTTCTGACTTCCTGATCCCTTCCTCCCTCACTACCTGTACTTCTCTTCTTCTCTTTCCAGTTATGTCCATATCTCTTTCTTCATTCTTTCTTTCTTGCTTCTCCACTATTATTCACCCAACCCTTACTAATTCCTTTGTAATAATCCTTAACTTTCTTGACCTCCTTCCACGACAAATTCTTACACTCCCTCAACTTTACACTAAGTTCCCTCCAAATTCCTTTTTAACTTTTCTCATACTTTCCCTAAGTACTCTTTATAAATCACCAGTCTCTTTTTCTCCACATAGGGGCCTACATTGTACTGTACATCTGTTTATCTTAGCATTTATATGAAGCAACCGCTGTATGGTGATCCTGTAGGTTGAACAGTATAAATAATTGGATGAGATTCATTATTGGCCACCCCCTCAGGTTCAAGGTGTCTGGTATTAGATAGATAGGCTTAAATCTTCCATGTTGTGGAATGAGTGTTATGATGCAGTTTTTAACCCATTAGCTGCGGGAGACGTTCCCGAACGCCATGGCAATAGGCGTGTTTTCAATCTGTGGACACACATGCCAGATGTCACCAGATTCTTTAATTTTTCACGAATAAAACAATAAAATGTGAACATTGCTAATACTTACTATATCTCTTTTGTTGTGATTTAAAAACATCAAGTATAATTTTAGATTCATTTTTCCTACATTATGGTGTTTAACCTAAGACGTGCGCATGGGGGGTATGAGACACCACACGCCTGTGCGCACGTATTTGAGCTGTTCCCATCACTAACATCGTTATTTTACCATGAATAGCATTAATACTTATCCATATGCGCCTATTTTAGGTTGATTATAAAGGTATTAACCTGTTACAGCAATAAAACAAGTGGAAACAGCGTTTGGATGGTCAAAATCGGCGATACAGGCTGGGAGTTACATAATGTATGGCTGAGGCAACCTCCCTCCCCTCCCCTTAGTCTGGAGAGACACTGTTACGCAATAGTCTCTCTCTCGCTCTTTCCCACGCTTGGTAACAGTGATAACAACGCCCTGCTACCAACTCGCTAATGTTAGCACGAAAATAGACCACAGAATAAGGGAATAACAGGGAAAATAGGTGATAACTGAAGGAGGGGAGGAAAGTGGGGATGTGGAGGAGTGATATTTGGCATGGCCCAGGGGCAAAAAAAAAAAAATGGGGGTGTTTTAAATGGATTTTTTTAGGCCCAGGATCTTAACCCTTGTCTAGCGGGGGGTTTTGGGCTTATTTGGGCATATTCAGGCCCTCCTGAATGATAAATCAAGTATCTGCATGAACAGAAATGAACAGGCGGGTGCCCAACCCCGAAAGGGGTTGAAATAGGGGAGCTATCCCCCCGCCAAAGGTGGCTTTCTAGGGCCTTTCCTAGCTGATGCTGAGAGGATTGGGTTCTAGTCATGTGGTGATGGGCTGGTCTATCAGAGTGAGAACTGAGCGATCTCTGCCATACCCATAGCTTACTCTGACTGTTCCTTTTACTTATATATTTTCTAGATCTCAAGTGACGGCGTCTCTTCCGTGGATTGACCTCCCAATTTACCAAGATTGGAAGCCAAAGCGTCACATTTTTCCTTTGCCCCTCAACTTTCTCTTCATAATTGCTGAGGGGCACAGGGCCCTGGGTGTGGTTTTGGTTTCCCGGGCGTTTCCGCGCCCTCCTCAGCTCCCCGCCATGGAGTGGCTTCGGTCACCCAGGCTTTATTGTGGTCGGCAGGGAGGGTTCTGTGGGGGCGCTCGGTTATGGCCTTGGCCTTGCTCAGGGCCTTGGGGCTGTTCGGCCAGGCAGCTTGGGGAACAACAACAACAACAGAAATGTATTCAGCAAAAAACTAGGCGCTAAAAGCTTCAAAATGAGACCAGAACGAGCTACGTAGCACTCGTGGTTCTCATACAGTGATACCAGTAACATGGGAGTTTAGCATATAGCGGCATATTTTTCCCAGCTATGCTCACTACTGGCTACACTGCCGGCCTCTCGAGAACACAGGGAACATGAGTTAATGGGCGGCGGTAAGCCCTGGGAGTCGGCTGTCTGGCCCGCTGCGCTCCCAGCCATTTGCACTCGATTTTAACCCTTTAAAAGCCTTAATAATGCTCCTAACTTGCTGCAAATTGGAGGCGGACTTAGTCCGCCGCCGCTCTTTAAGGGTTAAGAGTCTTCCCGCAGTCGCCCGGGGAAACTCTTAAGAGTCTTCCCGCACTTGCCGGGTTAACAGATACATCTAATGGATATATATTTTATTAAGTACATTTCTATTCTTCATTGTAGAGTAGAATATTGTATACAGAAGATGCTTATTGGTTGTTGATTGATGTGTGCTGATAAAGTTGAGATATCTTCATCATTCTATATATATTATTGAAACTAAAATTTTAAGCAATTTTAATGATAATGTGATAGTCTAAAGTGATATACGAACCCTGAGAGCTAAAATATATCACATAATAACAAATAAATAACTCAGATATTATAAAGTGAACACAAGCGAAATAAACATAATAAAACCAACAAGTAAGCAAGATTTGTAGACTGACTGAGTCTCTGCTTACAGCTCACCCGCCTTATCCAATCACAAGCCTCTGCATTTTTAACAAATGCAGTGGCTTCCTAACACCAGGGTAAGTCACTACGGTGTTGGTAAGTTAGGATATCAGCCCCTGATTGGCTGATAGGTTCGAGAACTCAGCAGGCAGTCTCCTTTCTCGCTTAGTGTTTTTTCTCATGTGTTTTTAATTTGTCTGTGTTAACTTTATAATATTTACGTTAATAGTGTATTTTATGTGACATATTTTATACCACGGTGTTCGGATATCTCTAGAACATGACTCAATTGTTGAAATTGCTCGTAATTAAAGTATTTAAAAAGTAGATCTGAAATAATGAAGATATCTTAATTTACTAATCATACTCCTATCCATTAGCCAATCAACAGCCTCTATAAAAAATGAGCTGCTTCTCAAGTCCATCAGTCCCCCTGGGGGTAAGGGAATAGAATATGCCCCACGTGCCTTCTGCGTGTCATAAGAGGCGACTAAAGAGGTTGGGTCGGTGGGCTTGCGACCCCCACCCGGAAAAAATACCTAAGCAAAGAAAAACGAACGAACAGCTTCGGATGCGGACGGAACCTATGTTGACGAACCACGACCGACTAAGGACATTCCTTCGGACATTCTGAGAATGGCTACATGGAATGTTAGTGGTATGAATGATGGCACAAAAGAGAGAGACGTTCTGGAAGTGCTAGTGAATGCCAGGCTGGATATACTGTATGTGGAATGACAGAGACCAAATGGAAAGGTTCAGATGTGAGAGAGTGGGAGTGTGGAATGGGTGTGTGTGCTGGAGTGAGTGAAGGAACAGCGAAAGAAGGTGCGTGTTTGTTTGTAAGTAGCAAATGGAAGGAATGTGTAAGAGAGTATGGGTCTGTGGGTTCAAGGATTGTGTGGGTGAGAATGAAAGTAGGAATACAAACGTGGGTGATTGTGTGTGTGTATGCCCCGACAGAGGATAAACTTGAAAGAAAGAAAGAGGAGTTCTGGATGAATGTGAAGGCATGCCTGGAGAAGTTTGACAAGTACGAAAGAATATTTCTGATTGGGGATATGAATGGTAAGGTGGGTGATAGGAAAGTTGAGGGAGTGGTGGGGGGTACCATCAGAGGTGAATGGGAATGGTAGTGCACTTGTGGACGTATGTGTGGGAAGGAGGCTGTGGATAGCCAACACCTTCCGACACAGAATGATCCACTGGTACACGTGGAAACGGGTGTGGACGATGGAGGATGAGACAGTGGTGGAACGAAAGTCATTGATTGATTATGTATGTGTGGATGAACGAATGAAGAAATTTGTGATGGATGCTAGGGTGTATAGGGGTATTGGAGGGGGGTCTGTCTGATCATTATGTAGTGGTAGCTAAGGTTAGGATACAAAAGAAGTGGGTGAGGAGAGCTGGAGGGAGGCGAGAGGAGGGTGGAGAGGTTGCAGGAGGAGGAAGTCAGGGAGGAGTACAGGAGAGCAGTGGAAAGATGACTAGGTGGGTTCGACCTGGAAGTTATGGAGGAAGTGGAGGAGATGAGCAAGGTGTTTAAGGATGAGATCTGTGCAGCATGTGAGGAGGTGTGAGGAGAAGAGGGAGGGGAGTGAAAAGTGAAATGGTGGACAGAAGATGTAAGAATAGCTGTGGAAGAAAAGAAGAAAGCATATAGAGAGTGGTTGGGTAGTAGAGGGAATGAAGATTTCGAGAGACAGAAACGAGCGAGGTACGTGGAGAGTAAGAGAGTAGTGAAGGAAAGTAAGAGGAATCTGGAAGGAATCTGAGTGTAAAATGGAGGGAGAGTAAGAAACTGTTCTGGAAAGAAGTCAAGAAAGTTAGGGAAGGTAGCAAGGGAAACAGTAAGGGTGTGAAAGATAAGAATGGGAGAATGCTAGCCGAGAAGCAAGAGAGATTTTTGTTTTTTCTGTTCTTTTCTAAAAAGACCTGGTCTTCGAAAGGGGTGAAGTCACAGAGTGTGAGGTGAAGCTGAACGGTCAGGCTATGGAGCTCGTCAACTCTTTTAAGTATCTGTTAAGTATCAGCGTGTTGAGTAAAGAGAGAGTCGAAAGATGGAGGGAGTACTTTCTTACAGTTTCTTACAGTAGATCCTCTGGAAAAAGGCAAACTATGCCTGTGTATCCAGCTCAATACCAGTACTTGCACTGCTGCGGTCGTTCACGGTGTTGGCGGCGGCGGCAACAGATGCAACATTTTTACTATTCTGTATTTTTGTTTTATAATCAACTTCAAATCTTGTCTTCCCCATGCTTTATCAAGATTACTTTCAAACTCCCTTATTGATTCGGAATCGACTACATACTGGGGCAGTGCGGTCCACTCATTTACCACTCTATCACAAAATGAGTTCTTTGCCTTCTCAAGCCTATTTCTTTCTTTGTAAATTTTCTTAGAGTGTCCTCTCGTTCTTGTTCCCTCCCGCATCAAGAAGATACCTTCACACACATCCTCATCGTACTTCAATGAGTTGCTAAATGTAATGCATGAAGAGCCAGCAAACATAGCTGGATATGGTATGGGAGGGAGAAGAAGAGAAGTAGTGGAGGAGGAGGTGGGGATCAGGAGGTCAGAAGTGTGGGAAGCCATGAAAAGAGTGAAGGTGGGGAAAGCACCAGGAACAGATGGAGTGTGTGGGGAAATGTTGAGGTATGGTGGTGAGATAGTGATCGAATGGGTATGGAAAATGTGCAAACTAGCATGGGAGAAGGGGAGTGCACCCGATGACTGGAAGACTGGCATAATAGTCCCCCTATATAAGGGCAAAGGGGAAAGAGGAGTGTGTGGTAACCACCGAGGAATATGTCTTCTAAGCATAGTAGGGAAGGTATAAAGTAGGGTAGTGATTGAGAGAGTGAGAACGGAGATATGGATAGGCGACGAGCAGGGAGGTTTTAGGAAGGGAAGAGGATGTGTAGATCAGATTTTTACCCTGAATTGTGTTGTGGAGAAATATCTGGAGAAGAAACAAAAGGTGTATGTTGCCTTGCAGCCTTTATGGACTTGGAGAAGGCCTATGACAGAGTGTCTAGAGAAGGTTTGTGGAAAGTACTTAGAATATACGGAGTAGATGGCAAGTTGCTGAAAGCAGTGAAGAGCATGTATGAGGGTGCAAAGGCGGCAGTACGTGTCGAGAGTGAGCAGAGCGAGTTCTTTGACCTGAATGTTGGTTTGAAACAGGGGTGTGTGATGTCCCCGTGGTTGTTTACTATATATGGATGGAGTCATGAAAGAAATACTATCAAGAGCAGTGGATGTTGGTGTATCGCTGAAAAGGGAGGGAATTGAGTGGAAGCTACCTATACTGCTGTTTGTGGATGATACAGTTCTGATGAGTGATAATGAATGGGAGTTGCAGGGTCTGGTAAATGAGTTTGGAACAGTGTGCGAAAAACGGAATTTGAAGGTAAATGCGGGGAAGAGCAAGGTTATGGTCTTCGAAAGGGGGTGAAGTCACAGAGTGTGAAGTGAAGCTGAACGGTCAGGCTATGGAGATCGTCAACTCTTTTAAGTACAGTATCTGGGCAGCGTGTTGAGTAAAGATGGGACTATGGATGAAGAAGTGCGGGAGAGGGTACAACAGGGGAAGAGGGTTGTAGGAACGCTGAAAGCAGTAACAAGAAATAGGGTGGTCAGTATGGAAGTGAAGAAGTCCTTGCATGACAGTGTGGTAATCCCGACACTGACTTACGGAAGCGAAGCATGGACGTTGGTTGAGAGACTCAGACCAAGAGTGAGAGCAGTGGAAATGAATTACCTAAGAAGTGCGTGTGGAGTTACATGGAGGGATAGACAGACTAATGAGGAAGTAAGAAGGAGGTGTGGTGTGGAGGTAGATGTGCTGGAAAGTGTGAAAAGGAACAACTTGAGATGGTTCGGCCATAATTATGGAACGTATGGAAAGCGAGAGAATGACTAAGAGGGTGTGTGAGAGCGAGGTGGAGGGACAGAGAGGGAGAGGTAGACCGAAAGAGAGGTGGAAGGATGGAGTGAGGAAGTATATGAACGAAGGCGGTGCTGGTTGGGGGGAGGGGCGTCGACTGACCGGGGACAGAGGTGCATGGGGGCGGTTCGTTCGTGGCCACCCCTTCGGGGATCACGGCATCAGGCAATAGATAGATAGATAGATGAAATGTCAATTTAATCATAAAAGCGTTGTTTAATTTAGATACCACTATTATAAATATATCATTAGCATACAAAACAAGGTAATTTATATACTGTACTAGCCCTATTTATTTTTTGCAACCAGTATTTACCGTTTTATGATGGATTTATTTCACAACACAAATTTTTTTCCTGCTCTCTTATTTTAAATATACAATAAAGTAGTGAGCTAAAATATATATGAGATTATTATTATATATATGAAGAATATATATATAAGATTAAAATCGCTTGTCATAATACTGTACTCTATTAACTGCAGGAAAAATTTACAAATAATTTAGAAACTGACACCCTTCTTAGTCTTGTTCACATTTTATTAAGATAATTGGCGAATCTGGTGACATTTGGCAAGCTTGTCTACAGATTGAACGCTCCTATTTACAGGCTCTAAAAGCCTATAAAATCGAGTGCAATGGAGCAGGAGCGCGACATGCCATACGTCCTTCTCTCAGCCAGCCACCTGAGGCTAGGGCTGGGCAGGAATCGATCTTAGAATCGATTCTATCGAGTCCAGGTAAACGATCCCGGAATCGATTCGTAGGCCCGCTCGGCGCGCTCATACACTACAGTAACTGGGACTCCTGGACCTGCTGCCTCGATTATATAACAACGCTTTCGCTACTCGCTAGACGCTAGCTAGCACTGGCATGGCAAACAGATACCTACCGTCTTCGGCTTCAAATTCTTATAGCCTGAAACTCGCAAATATTTATATAATATTTATATAATAATATATATCATGGTAATATGCTTAATGATGATGATAATCATGATGGTCATGAAACTATGGGACCAGAATGGCGTCTGAGGAATGGTCGCTCTCTTTTACTAGTCACTGACCACTGTATTATAAGTGGTAAGGAAAGAATCGATTCTGGCGAGTCTGCCCCCAAAAAGAATCGATCCCATCGTGTCCAAAATTATCGATTCTTGCCCAGCCCTACCTGAGGCACTGAGGGCTCTGAGTCAGAGTCTCGCGAGATATGCAGTGCTGCCAAAGGCAAATGTAGCGAGACATTAGCGAGAATTGCTCATTTTAGCGAATGTCTATGGTAGCGCTGCGGGTGAACCCCACGAGCTACGAAGCTCGTTTTGGTGTAATTTTGAAGCTATTTTCTTTTAGTTTTCGGCTGAATACATTTAATTTCATTCAGACACTTGCCTAATCAATCAGGAGTGCCTGAATGAGCCCTAACATGGCAGAAATAGGCGGAAATATGCCTGCACCGTAAGTGTTAAGGACATACACTCCCTTGATTGACAGGGCTTGGGCATGCCCTAGCACCGGTAAACTCTTGACATCTACCAATGGCACGGACTGGGCTCGAACGGCCGACCCTTCGATCAGCAGCCAGACCATCTACCAACCATGCCATAGCCCGTGTTATAAAGTGGACAAAGTGTAGCAACACAACTTTTCAGAGAAGACGTGAGGTATTTCTTACATGGCCATCCTTTAATTGGTGCTTTCCAAGAAGATGATGTGACGACTGATGATGATGAGTGATAAGAATTTTGTTGATCCCCGCATTTGGAGGGGTTAACGTTAAACATTTTTTTTTTTTACAAAAATTTCATTTCAGTTTCAACCCCAGGGGTGTTAACAATAAGTGCCATCAGTGTCATTTTCGGACTCCAGTGGACAAAGTTAGATGTGCGTTCACTAATTGCAATCCATCTTAATTGTTTCTGGACCCTTTGCTCATCTCTTGTGATGCCTATTGGGGTAGAGTCTTGTAGAGGGCAATTCTGTGTTGTGTTTGCAATATAACAGGCCCTGTGAGTACAGTATATATCTATGGATAATTAGAAATGGCAATTATAATTTTAACCTAAGTTTCTTAGTTGTAGGCATATTTAACTAAAATTTAAATTTTTGTTTTCAGCCTACCTGACCTTGGTGCAAGTACGAGACCAGTGGCTAAGATTCCGACACTCGAGACTCTCACACTAAGTAGTGATGAAGAAGATGAAACTCCTGCAAATTTATTTAGAGGTATGAGCATTTGGGATCTACAATTTTATAGTACCGGCTAATAATGATTATAATAATAATCTGGTCTTTTATTTCTCAAAAAGCGCCAGTTCTTCCGGAGGAATGCACAAGCGCTTGGAACGCGTTACACCACAATGAAAAGACTTGTGGCATTGTTCATATACTGTACAGTATAAGCTGCAACTGTGGAAATGGCAGCTGCTATGGCCTCTAATAATTTGCCACTGTGCCACTTGCAATATCGTTACTTTTCTGAAAGAGAAAGGTCTTGAGCTGCTCCTTAACTAGTAGACTGCGGCAAGTCAAACTTGAGGCACGGTATTAAACACGTACAAAAAACATGTGGTAAATTATGTGACAATGGCATCTCTCGATAGCACTACCTCTTCTAACCCTCCCTCTATCTACCTCCCTCCCTCCCTCTACTCCTCCCCCCACTCCCTCGCTCTTATTCCCCCCCCCCCTTTCCTCCCTCTACTTCCTCCTTCCCCCTCCTTCAATCCCCTCCTCTATCCCTGTACCACCACTCCTCCCTCACACATACAGTGTGTATTGCGAGCGATACCTATACCTATGTTTGTATAGTAAGTCTTAGTCACATGATTGTGATTAAATTTTTTATGACTCTGTCCTAATTTCTATACCTATGTAATATTATATTACAAAATAAATTTGATTGATTGATTGATTGTATCAGGTTTACTCCCCTAGACAAGTTGCCGACCAAGGCTGACGAGTCCCATCCACCCGGATTTTTATAAGGTTGTCTCCCTTAGATGGGTTGCCGACCAAGGCTAACGAGTCCCATCCACCCGGATGCACACGTGGAATCATAATATTGCTTTATTGGGCAGATATAACCATTTAATTCATTATGATACCCAAAACCTCATGCATAGGCGACACAGGCACGCCCTTCCCCTCACATGTTCTTTGGGTTAAAAGATTCAACTGAATTCAACTGTCCAATTTGTTATAATCTATGTGCTGTATGTAGTATATATAACTCTTATTACAGTTATACCCTTCACAAACTGTTACTACTGTATTTGTATACTGTATTATTTTTTTATTGTTCTGCTTGCTATTTCAGGATCAGCTGTAAACACAGCAGATAAGGAAGACTTGCCTGATAGTTATACATCTTTCGTATCATCTGATGTGTGTGCATTGCCTGTACCATCTGATGTTTCTGCATCTTCCGTACCGTCTGATGTGTACACATCTTCCATACCATCTTCCTCAGCCGGAAGGTCTACAGTAGAAACACAAGAAATGGTAATATTCCTTCATTGTCCAGTAAATAGTACAAACAAAACTTTCTTGAATAATGTGTAATATAGAATTACAGTACAATTGTAAAGTTTTTATCAAACTTAGCATAATATTTTGCATTACCCTGTACCTATTTCAGAAAGTTAAAGCACAGTATGGAGATATAGGATAGTGCAGTACAGTCAGGTCTTGATATACATGGTTAATTCGTACCCTGTATGTACCGTGTGTATCAAAACCGTGTTTTAGAAATAACAGGCCTTTTGGGAATTAATTAATTCGTTCCAGCCACTTTCCCAAATTCCCCCTTTTGGCACTTTTTGCCTACCTTCAGCCGACTTATATTATATTATACCACCAGCATCATATATGACATAACATAGAATACATTAAGCATTAATAAGAACTGTTTTGGACCTGTTACTGACCTATTTGTGTGGATATATGTGTTGACGTTCGGTAGATATCCCCGCCGCTGTACTCCCTCCCCGGCCTCAACCCCGACCCCGTTACTGTGATGTTGATAAGCCTTGTGCTACAGCTAGCAAATTGGCTCCCTCCAGGTTCCAAGGCATGTTGATCGTCCTCATCGAAACCGGAGAACACAGAAATGTTGTTCATCATTAGTATTATTATCATCATCAGACTGGTTGTCACTGTCAGGGGCGCTCCCTCCCTCGCCCTCTCTTTATTATGGTTCAATAGACCAGATAGTAGAGAAGATATTATGACCTATTAATAATCCAAAACTATTGAACACACTTAAGTGTATGTTATTTGGTCTCTATATAATCTGTGAATTATTTCCGATATGATGGAATTAAAGATTTTTTTTCTTCTACCCACTCATAATCAGCAAAATAACACAAATGTCAATTATAAACATGTTACAATATTTCCCGTCATTTTGTAGAAGGCGAAAATATACCGTGGGGATTTTTTTTTTTTTTTAAATCTATCAAATGCAAATCTTCCGTCGCTCGGAATCTTGGCGCCTAGCTGTCTAGACAAGACGGAGGGTGGAAATAGTTTTTTGACTTTCTTATTTATTGTTTATCTATGTGCTGGAAGGATATTATATTTTTCAATTTTATCGCATTAGAAATGATTCATAGATTACAAAATGTCCAAATAAGACATAGTTATGTTAACCTGCTGAGTACCAGCTAAATATTTATAAATGTACCACCCAGGACCGGCTGATTCTGAATTTTTTTTTTCCAGAAACAATAGCGAATGGGTTAGGAATGAAGGAAAAACCACGAAAAAATTATCAAAAACCTCAAAAAATGGTCCTACGGAGCCCCCGAAAACGGATTTTACAAGAGTAAAAAATTGAAGGCAATTTCCCCCAAAAAACATGTTTTTGCGCGCTCACGCGCACGCGGTTGGACTTTGAGAGTTTTCAACCATCGGCATGAGTGCGTGGGATACTTACACAGTTCCCATACAAATCTGAGCCCTCTAGGTGCCATAGGACCGAAGTAATTGGGACCGGAGTGACACTGACGCAGACATCTGCGTCGCTGGGGTTTAGCGTTACATACATTGCCGACGCACTGTTTGCGTCGCTGGGGCTCAGTGGGTTAATGTACAGTCAACCCTCGAATGTGCGGACTAATAAGGGGGGACCCTTGTCCGCACATTGAAAAAGTCCGGACATTGGAAATACATTGGGGAAAAAAAAAAAAAGGATATCCCCGCCGCTGTAGGCCTACTCCCTCCCCTCCCCATCCCGGCCTCAATCCCGACCCCATATTTGTCATTTGATAAATTTCACATAAAAAAAAAAAAAAAAAAAAAAGGAAGGATATCCCCTCCGCTGTAGGCCTACTCCCTCCCCTCCCCGTCCCGGCCTCAACCCCGACCCCGTTACTGTGATGATGTTGATAAGCCTTATGCTACACCCTATTGATAATGCAAAACTATTGAACACACTTAAAAGTATATGTTATTTGGTCTCTATATAATCTGTGAATCATTTCCGATATGATGGAATTAAAGATTTTTTTTTCTTCACCAACTCATAATCAGCAAAAACGACACAAATGTCAATTAAAAACATGTTGCAATATTTCCCCATCATTTTGTGTATACCGTGGGAAAAAAAAAAACAAAAAATCTATTAAACGTAAATCTTCGGTCCCTGAAGCTCGGCGCCTCGCACAGCAAGAGGGGTTGAAATATTTTGACTCTCTTATGTATTGTTTATCTATGTGCTGGAATGATATTATATTTTTCAATTCCATTCCATTAGAAATGATTCAAAGATTACAAAAAGTCCAAATAAGACATAGTTATGTTAATGTATAAGGGAGTTACGTAGATGCATTAGAGAGATAGATAGATAGAAAGAGAGAGTTGCAGAGGGGGAGTGAGCGATAAACACGAACTATTATGAGACAGACTTAATTGGTTCTGAAAAGACAAAGGAGACTTTTTTTTTATTGACTCTTTTTCATGTTATTATTTGTGTGCTAGAAGGATAATATTGTTTTCAATTCCATCGCATTAGAAATGATTTATAGATTACAAAAAGTCCAAATAAGACATAGTTATGTTAATGTATAAGGGAGTTAGTTAGATGCATTAGAGAGATAAATAGATAGAGAGAGAGTGGCTAGGGGCGAGCGAGCGATAAAATACTAACATATATGAGACGGACTTATGTTTCTGGAAGACAAAGGAGAAATTTTTATTTACTCTCGTTTTAATTTTATTATTTGTGTTATTTGTGTTATTGTTTTCAATTCCATCGTATTAGAATTGATTCATAGATTAAAAAAAGACCAAATATGACATAGTTGTTGTTGTTCCCTAAGCTGCCTGGCCGAACAGCCCCGAGTCCCTGAGAAAGGCCATGGCCACGATCGGGCTTTCCCACAGAGCTCTCATTGAGTGTAGATTGTGTTGTTGGCGTAAGTGGTTGTGTGAAATGCAGTCTTCTATGATGTGTTTAATGGTATGGGGTGCTGTGTTACATCCCGGGCAGGCGTCGACAACGGAGTCATCCAGTCTCTTCTGATAGCTCAGGAGAGCTGGATGGTGTCCGCATCTCAGCCTGGCCAGGTGGACTCTCTCCTCGCGAGGAAGGGAGGATTCGGAAGGATGGATTTCGGGAGGTCGTGCATGCAGCTGCGTGTTGTCTGTGAGTGAGTGGATGGATCGGTGAGAGATATGAGTATGGATGTGCTTCTGGAAGTTGGTTCGGGGTGGGCACGGAGGGAGAGAGGACAATAATTGTGTGTGATACCGTGTGCTGGGTGTTGTTTTGATAGACTGGAGCCAGAGTTCTTGGGGGGGGGGGGGGGGGGGGGGGGGATGCCCATCTGCCAGCCAAACCTACCTAACTATGACTAAAATCAAAGAAAATAAACGTAAGTCCGATGAAACAAAACCGCACAGGACAATGACAAATGCCCCCCACAAACTCAGACTTGCTAGTGTGAATGTTGGTAGTTTGAATCTGCGTGCAAATGAAGTGGCTGAGATGTGTGAGAGGAGGCGAGTGGACGTCTGCTGTACCCAGGAAACACTCTGGAAGAGTCATGGGGTACAGTGGATTGTCGGAAGGAGGAAAAGATATAGGATATACTGGATGGGTGTGGAGACTGATAAAGCGAAAGGAGGAGTGGGTGTTCTGGTGGCTGAAGAGCTGGCGGAAAGTGTGCTTCAGATTACGAGAGTTAGTGAAAGGCTGATTGTTTTGAAGTTGAAAGTTGGTGAAAGAATTCTGAATGTGATATCTGCATATGCCCCACAGGCTGGTTTACAGAAAGAGATAAAAGAGGACTTCTGGAATGACACCGTCAGTGTCATTTCAGGCCTCTCGGAGAACGAAATAACTATCGTGGGGGGGACCTCAATGGTCACGTGGGAGCATCTGCAGATGGATACGAGGGGGTACATGGAGGAATTGGTTACGGAAGGAGAAATCTAGAAGGCGAATATATATTGGGAGTCCTGCGTTGCACTCAACATGGTTGTGTGTAACACAAAGTTCAAGAAAAGACAGAGCCACCTGATCACATATAACTCTGGGGTCTCCAGTAGCCAGATAGATTACTTCTTGGTTAACAGGAAAGACTGGAAACTAGTTCGAGATGTAAAGGTCATCCCGAGCGAAGAATGTATCCCCCAGCATAAGCTACTTGTGTGCGACATGAGCTTATACAGAGATCCTAAGCGCAAGAAGGTTTACATACCCAAAAGGAAAGTGTGGCTGCTGAAGGACAAGGAAGTTAGGGATAGGTTTCATAATGAACTGGAGGAAATTAATATAAATAAGGAAGCTAGGCCTAACGATGTAAATAGCCAATGGAACTTTCTTAAGCATAGCCTTATCGCTGCCACTGACAAAGTCTGTGGGAAAACAAAGGGTCACCCCAGGAATAAGACGTCTTGGTGGTGGAACGATGAGGTAGAACATGCTGTGAAAGAGAAAAGGAGATGCTTCAAAGCATGGAAGAAAGGAGGCAGCAGGGAGGAATACCAGGCAGCTAAACGAACTGCCAAAAGAGTTATTTACAATGCTAAAAATCGCATTAAGGACCTGGTCCTCGAACAAGTGTGTAACACTGACAATCCCAATGGGATCTTCAACCTAGCTAGGCGAGTTAAAAATTACAGTAGGGATATTATAGGTGAACAGTGTGTTAGAAACGTTAATGGGAAGATTGTGTATGCAGAAAATGAAATCAGAGAAGCATGGAAGGTACACTATGAATGATTGCTAAATGTAGAGTTTGAATGGGATAAGGAACAGCTTAGTATCGAAAAACCAATATCTGGGCCCCCTCCTTTGATAGCCCAGCTGTAGTGAGCGACGCAATCAATAAAATGAAGGACGGTAAAGTTCCAGGTTGCTCTGACATTGTTGCTGAGATGATAAAAGCCTCAGGGGAGACTGGTGTAAACTTAGTCACTGAGTTGATAAACACCATTATTAAAGATGAGAAAATCCCAGAGGATTGGCTCAAAAGTGTAATAGTAAATATATACAAAGGAAAAGGGGATGCGCTAGATAGAGGAAATTATAGGGCCTGAAAATGCTTGACCAAATCATGAAGGTCTATGAGAGAGTTCTTGAGGGTTTGATCAGGCAAAGCATCTCTATTGATGATATGCAGTTTGGTTTTATGCCGGGACGGGGTACAACCGATGCTATCTTCATAGTCAGGCAGATACAGGAAAGATACTTACTAAAAGGCAGGGATCTTTACTTTGTGTTTTTAGACCTGGAGAAGGCCTTTGATAGGGTGCAGTGGGCTATGAGGAAACTTGGGAAGATGGGTGGTGCGCGTGATAATGAAGACCTGGAGAAGGCCTTTGATAGGGTTGATAGAGATGTTGTACAGTGGGCTATGAGGAAACTTGGTGTGGAAGAGTGGCTGGTGCGTGTGATAATGAAGATGTATGAGGATTCGCGAAGTTCGGTGAGGGTGAAGGATGTACTGAGTGATGAGTTCGCAGTCCGTGTTGGAGTCCATCAGGGTTCAGTGTTAAGCCCCCTCCTCTTTATTATGGTCTTGGAGGCGCTGTCTAGAGCTTTTAGAGGCGGACTCCCGTTGGAACTGTTTTATGCAGACGATTTAGTCCTAATAGCTGACAGTATGCAGGATGCTGAGGCCAAATTCAGAGAGTGGAGAGAGGGCATGGCGAGCAAGGGTTTAAGAGTCAATATTAACAAAACCAAGGTTATGCATTGTAGTTTGAGACTAGGTAATGTGGAAAAGAGCGGTGCATACCCATGTGCAGTGTGTGGAAAGGGAGTGGGCGTTAACTCAATTCAATGTAGCATCTGTCGATGTTGGGTACACCATGGGAGTAAGCGCTGTAGTAGAATAAAGGGGCCCCTGCCGAAGGATAAGTCAGAAATAGAGAAATTTGAGTGCGTAGTGTGCAAAGGCGAGCTTGTGTTAAGTGATGATCCTGTTGCTGTGAATTTTGGAAATGAGTCTATGGAGCTGGTGAACAAGTTTTGTTACCTAGGAGATACCATCTCTGCCGGTGGTGGGGCCGAGGCTGCCACTGTTGCTAGAATTAGGTGTGGCTGGGGGAAGTTCAGAGAATTGATGCCAATCCTGACCATGAAAAGAATGCCTCTTCCCCTGAAGGGAAAGGTGTATGCCTCATGTGTTAGAAGTGCAATGACGTATGCCTCAGAAACATGGGCCGTTAAAGTAGAGGATGTCAACAGAATGGAGCGTAATGAGATGAGAATGGTGAGATGGATGTGTGGGGCCAGGCTACAGGATAGAATAACAAATGTTGAGCTGAGGAGACGTTTAGGTATAAAGAGTATTAGCGAGGTGATGCGTACAAGTAGACTGGGATGGTATGGACATGTGGAGAGAATGGATGAACAAAATTGGGTGAAAAAATGCAGGTCTGTGATTGTGGAGGGAGCTGCACCAAGGGGTGGACCGAGGAAGACCTGGGATCGGACTATACGCGCCGATCTCAAATCCAAGAACTTGACAAGTGAAGCAGCCCTTAACAGGGTTGCCTGGAATGCCGCCATTAGGACAAGAGACTGAAACTGCACTTATGTGTGGAACACTCAGTCTTAAAATTTTATGTATGTATTTCTTGGTGTCTGTGGGTGTGTTGCCATGTAGTTTAGTGGGTGGTCTTGGTTCGTGGAGGCTGCTGCCAGGAATTGAGTGCCTCTCATGTCCAGATGGTCTTTGACTTTGAGGATTTTGGTTTCTTGATGTAGGTGATCTGTGGGTGCAGTAGCTGTGCAGCCTGTAATGATCTTCAGGGCTTTGTTTTGAATAGTCTGTAAGGTCTTATGATGTGTTTCAGCTAGGTTAGAAGCCCAGCTGGGCTTGCGTATTCCATCACTGATCTTATGTATTGTTTATATACTGTGGTGGTAGTTTCTTTGTTGTGTCCAAATTTTGTGTGAGCAAGTGACCTGAGGGCGTTAAGTCTGGGTGTCAGTTTCTTTTTAATGTTTGTGGTGTGCTGTTTGAATGTCATATGAGTATCATATGTTACTCCTAGGATTTTGGGTGTGTGTGTATGTGTTAGGGGTGTGTTGTTTATGGTGAGTTGAGGGATGTATTCATGTTCTGTCCAACTTGTGAGCAGGGTTGCGGTGGATTTGGCTGGGGCTAGATTAAGTCTGTTTGTAGTGCACCAGCCATGTAGTGTGTTGAGATAGGGTTGAAGGAGATCTGTTGCTCTTTTTGGGTCATGGTGTGTGCATGTGAGTGTTATGTCATCTGCATAGGAGGCTAAGTTTATTTGGGGCGTATTGGGTGTAGTTATATCGTGCATGTACAGATTGAAGAGTGCGGGCGATAGGACGGATCTCTTGTGGGACTCCGTTTGGAAAGTTTCTGATTTTAGATGACTGACCGGCAAAAGATATGTGTGCACATCTGCCTGCTAGGAAGTTGGCCAGCCACCGTTTTGTGTTGTTGTGCATGTTTGTGTTGTAGATTTTGTTTGTTAGGTTGTGGCGGGGGATGGCATCGAAGGCTTTACTAATGTCGAGTGTGGCTAATAGTGATCTGTGTGGTGGTCTAGCGGAGTTGATGCCGTCGAAAGCTCTTTGTGTAAGGTCTGTGAGAAGAGTGTTTGTGGAGTGCAGTGGCCTAAAGCCATGTTGTGTTGGAGCTAGGGGTAGGTCAGGTGTAATTAGTTGTAATACTAGGCATTCCATGACTTTAGAGGGGGAGCAAAGGAGTGTAATGGGGCGGTGCAAGGAGGGTAGCGTGGGGTCTTTGTTGGGTTTGGGGAATGTGATGATGATACCATGCTTCCAAATGTCTGGTATTGTGTTGTGTGAATAGCTGTAGTTTGATATGTTAGTGAGTGCTTGTATGCCTTGTGGTCCCAGGTGTCTGAGGTGTATGTTGCTTATGTTGTCTAGGCCACAGGCGGGTGAGTGCTTGAGATTGTTGATGATATGCTTTGTCTGGTGAATGGTGAAGGGTGTATAGTCAGGGTCTGTGGGGAATTGTCTCTTACGTCGGATGACACGTCGGTCGTCTTTGTGAGGTTTTAGGTGGCTGACATGTGAGAAGTGATTGATGAGAGTGTTTGCTTGTTGTTTACATGAAGGAGTAGAGTCTGTTGTTGTGATTGCAGCATGTGATTGTGTTGTGTTGCTGTTGGAAAGTGTGATGCTGTTTAGTGTTTTGTAGAGGTTTTTGGAGTTTGTTTTGTGATCAAGTGTTTGTAGGAAGTTATTCCAATTTAGTTTTTGTTGTTAGTTTGGGTGTTGAGTGCTTGGATTTGTTGTGTGATGTCTTGTGTGGGGTGCTGGGGAGTGTTTCAGTATGTCGCGTTGTCTGATGAGGTTTTGAATTTCTGGTGTGAAGTTGGGGTTGTGTCTTTTTCTGTTACTTCTTGGAATGTGTTTCTTGTCAGCGTTTTGGATAGTTTTATTGAGTATGTGTACAGCATTGTTGATGTTAGTGATGGGTGTACTGTTTCGAGTTGTGAAGTGTTGTTCTGTCTCATTTGTGAATGCTTCCCAGTTAGCTCTTTTATAATTGGTGTATGTGTGTTTGTGGCTAGCTGGGGTGAGTCTGGTTTTGGTGGTGATAATGATCGGGAGGTGGTCAGAGCCTAAGGTTCTGACCACCCTCCAGGATGTTGTGGGGGCGAGTTCTGGGGAGCAAAAGGTGATGTCTGGAGATGATGGGTTATAGAGGGCTTGGTGAGGAATATGGGTATGTTGATGGATGTCGTTAAGGATGATGAGGTTATCGGTTTGGTTTTGTAGTACCAGCCCTCTGTCTGTGTCGGGGTTGTCGACAAACCAGGCCGACGTCTTGGCGTTGAAGTCACCACCCAGGATGATGTGTGTGGGGTGTTTGTGATGTGTTGTAAGTGTGGTCTGTATTCATTTGGTACTGTAGGGGATGTATGTGTTTATGATGGTTATGTTGGAGTTGTTGCCAGTGCGTATTTTAATTGACTGTATTTCTGTTGTGTTATCATTTGGGGGGAGGAGGGATTTGGTTTGTACACTGGTTACTATATATGATATTTCTTTGTGTACCAGGGTGATGAGTCCACCGCCCCCGCCGACAGCCCGGTCTTGTCTGATGGTGGTGAAATTATGAAGTGTGGGTTTTTTTTTGTGTTGTGCGGAGTTTTGTTTCTTGTAAGATGGCAATGTGTATGTTGTGTTGTTTGATGAAGTGTGAGAGTTCGTGTTTCTTTGTGCTGATGCCATCTATGTTCAGTTGAAGAATGTTAAAGTTATGTGTACGATGTATGTTGGGTGCTGCTGCACGAGGATGGGGGGGGGGGGGTGAGGGAGGGGGGGGATGGGTGAGGTGGGGATTGGGGAGCAGGAGATGGGGGTTGGAATGGATTAGGATGGGGTGTGGTGTGTTGAGTTGAGGATGTGGATGGTATGGCAAGGTTAGGGAGGAGAGGTGGACGGGTTATAGGGGGGGGGGAGTGGATGATATGGGAAGGTTGGGGAGGAGAGGTGGACGGGTTTTAGGTGAGGGATTTGACTGGGAGAGGGAGGGGCATGAGGAACAGGTCCAGGTGTTTGTGTAGTGTTTCTTGGAGGCAAGTGTTGTGCAGGTGAAGTGGGTCCAGTTCCCGCATGAATTGCAGAGAACTGAACCCTTAGTATGGCGACTCGAAGTGATGGGTTTTGAGCAAGTTGGACATATGTATGTGTACGTGGGTCCTGGGTTGCTCTCAATGTCTCCGGCTAGAAGAAGTCTTCGAGAAATGACAGCCGGAGAGTCATATCTCGGTGTAGGAAAAACTGTGTGATGTGTGTGTGTGGTGTGAGAGGTGTGGAAATTCCCGGCGCGACCGAAGCCGCTCCAAGGACCCGTGCCCCCAGGGAGGGGGCAGGGGATGGTTGTGACGGTTTGGCTCCCGAAACTGCTCCCCGCGGCCGGCATCCGGTTTTCCTCCACTGGTCGTTGATTTTGTCTTCGGCAGTGGAGGGTCGGCAGCCATCCGCGGTTGGCAGTCTCGGGAGGTGGCCCCACGGTGTAGACGCCGCCACATCAGGACATAGTTATTTCTTACAGTTTCTTACAGTAGATCCTCTGGAAAAAGGCAAATTAGGCCTGTGTATCCAGCTTAGTACCAGTACTTGCACTGCTGCGGTCGTTCACGGTGTTGGCGGCGGCGGTAGCAGACGCAAAATTTTTACTATTTTGTATTTTTGTTTTATAATCAAACTTCAAATCTTGTCTTCCCCATGCTTTATCAAGATTACTTTCAAACTCCCTTATTGATTCGGAATCGACTACATACTGGGGCAGTGCGTTCCACTCATTTACCACTCTATCACAAAATGAGTTCTTTGCCTTCTCAAGCCTATTTCTTTCTTTGTAAATTTTCTGAGTGTCCTCTCGTTCTTGTTCCCTCCCGCATCAAGAAGATACCTTCACACACATCCTCATCGTACTTTCCTGATACTATCTTAAAAGTCTCTATCATATCCCCTCTCTTTCTCCTATATGCCAGTGTCGGGAGCCCCAGTGTCCTCAACCTTTGCTCATAGCCCGCGTTCTTCAACGTTGGTACCAGCTTGCTAGCTCTCCTCTGCACTTTCTCCACTGCTTCTATATCCTTTATCATATATGGAGCCCACACCTGGTTCGCATATTCCAGGTGCGGCCTAACCAGCGCTGTAAAGTGGAATCTCCAATCTCGATCATAATTCATTCCCACAAATACCGATCGAGATTCGAAATATCGAGATGCGAAGTTAACTTCTTATGGGAAAAAATACAATCGGTTCCAGCCACTTGCCGACTAACCTACATCAAATCTGTCAATTTTCACATTTGCCCCCCACAATCACATGCAATATATATAATATGTTAAAATAGATAAAATGAATAATGAAAGAGTTTTATTTTTACCTTATATTTATTGATAAAGAGGTTTGTGTGGTTGATTGTTGGTTCCGAGGCGAACGCAGTTAGGTTACTGCGTCTCCGCACCCGGCGCACAGTCACCGTCATCAATTCTTGCAATTGCTTCCCTCACACTGTCACCACTAGTACCGTCATTTTATGAATGCGATAAAAAAAGGTCCAGGCAGACGACTTCACAATACAAGTTTTCAATCGAATGGCGGACGTGTGACTTGTACACCAAGTGGCCGCTAGATCTACCGACTTCAATAAATTTTCCATGGTATAAAGTTTAATCAAGTTTTCTTTTGTCTTTACTATTATTATATATTAGATTTTCCTCATACAAATAATAATGTATATTAAAACATGGTAAAGTAATTTATATTACTACGTAAATGAAAGCGGCAGAGACAGGTTAGACTACCGCTTGAGACGATCGATACTAGCGGTACATTAGTATACAGGTGAACAAAACACAATGACTGTGAGGTTCACACATCGATTTGGTCAAGATTAATCTGTTTATATTAGTATATAAGCATCTAGCATCGATATTTAGCTATCGAGATTAACGTTTTTTCATCGAGATTTGTGATTGGGGAGAGCTTGAAGGTGGCATCGAGATGCGAAATATCGAGATGAGATTGATCGAGATATGTGAGCCTACTGTATAGAGATTCCTGAAGATTTCTTCGTAAAGTGACACAAATGTCCTTATCAGCCCTACAATTCTATTGGCTTTGTTTATCTTTTCTGCTAAATGTTCTGAGAAATTTAACTTATTCTCTATCACTACTCCTATATCCTTTTCTGCATTCACTTCCTCCATCGCTTCATACATACTGTATCCTACCTTGTCTATCTTGCTTGTCCCAATCCGCATGCACTTTAATTTTTTTGGATGAAAAGGCATTAACCAATGCTCAAACCATCCCTTCATGCCCTCCACATCTCCTTGAAGCAAACTCACATCTTCCTTACTCCTCACTCTTCTATACAGCTTAGTGTCATCCGCATACAGGTATACCTCACTGCCATTAGTTATAACTTCAGGTAAGTCGTTGATAAATATAACGAACAGCAGTGGTCCCAACACAGATCCCTGAGGTACCCCACTTGTAATTTCCCTCCACCCCGAGCCTATTCCATTCACCAGTACCCTCTGTCTCCGATCTTTCAGGAAGGCTTCTATCCATTTCACACATTTCTCCCCTATATTATAGCTTCTAACTTTCTCTATTAACCTTTTATGTGGGACCTTATCGAAGGCCTTCATAAAATCGCAATATACCACGTCTATTACATCACCATCTTCTAGAATTTGCATCCAATCATCTACCACCTTAATTAGCTGTAGTACCGTCGACCTCCCCGGCAAGAATCCGAACTGTCTCCCACTGAAAAGTTGGTTTGACTTCATATGATCCATTATTCCTTCTCTAATTACTGTTTCCATTAGTTTACACACAACAGTTGTCAAACTGACTGGTCTATAATTCCCTGGGTCATTTCTCTTTCCCTTCTTAAATATAGCTGTTATGTTCGCCTCTCTCCAGTCCATCGGGATTTGTCCTGTATTAACCCTCTCACCACGGAAGCGCTCTTGAACGCCCATAAAAAAGCATATAACAGGTACCCGGAAGGGCTCTTGAACGCCCAGTGGTTGAAAGCCTGTGAGCTTCGTGTGCGAGGCGTCGGTCCGACGCATGTAAACAACAGCCGGCTGGACCGACGCCCCGCATATCCGGCCACAAGAAGGAGAGCGTCGCTTGTTCGTGTGTGCCTGTATGTTGTTGTTAAGTATCGAATAGTGGTATAAAGTGGCTGTTTTGGCCATAAAGTTATCTCCAATGAAATCATCATCACAGCTCAACCAGTTGACTTAGAGAGCTCTACTTAATGCCATTCTACAGGTAAATAACACAGCTACGCTTGGGGATGCGCGGGAATGCGGGAAGCAGTCTGATTAACGAATATACGGTAGCCTAGCCTAGACGTTTTTCGGCCAAAACACCCGGGTTTCGAGGAATATATATATAATACATAGCCGGGGCTGGAGGGTTAAACGATATCTCAAATAACATTTTCAATGGCTCTACTAACATCTCACCTCCTTCCTTTATGATTCTTGGGTGTATCCCATCCGGTCCCGGTGACTTACTTCTGTTCATTTTTTCTATAGCCCTTCTTATTCTAGCATGGGAAAACTCTATTAGTTCTAGTGCCGGTGCCTGTTTGATGGGAATAGTAGGCACTGCATCATCCGACTCCACTGTTAGTACCCCCCCAAAGTATTTCCCCAGCACCTCTGCTTTCTCCTTATCAGTCTCCACTCTACTCCCATCATTCAACCCCCCTACCAGCTGTGGGATCCCTACTCTTGTTAACTTTTCCTGAATGTACTTCCAGAATATTTTTTGGATTATCCTTCACATTTCTAGCAATCTCTCTCTCCCTCTCCTTCAACCCCCACCTTATTGTATTGTTTATTTGTCTGCGTTCCAGATCCACTTCTTTAGCTTCTATACTAGAACCCCTGTTCTTTTTTAACAATTTTAATCTTTCCCACAATCGTTTCTTTCTTCTAATCAATGTCCAAAGCTTTCTTTTCATTGGCAATTCTGGGTTCGTTCTTTTCCTCAATTTTGTTTTATCCTTATATCCTTGTGTTTGTTAATTTCATTAATCGAGTTTAGGAGTAAAGTTGGTTGGTGGAGAGAACATAATAATTCCCTTACTGGTACACTTTTGGATACAGCATTCTCCAGTTTGACTCTAATTTTCCTCCACATTCCTTCAGCGTCTTCACCGTTCAAGTATTCCCCCCAGTCAATGTCCAAACACCGTGTATACATGTACATGTATATTTTTCTATTTAGTAGTAGCCTCTACGTCTCCAACGTAGAGCTATATACTTATCGTATAATTCCGTTCCGCTCTGGAGCGGGCAATTATCGTAATCACTAGCGCGATTAAATCGATAACATCTAGAGTAGCACCTTACTCTCTCTACTAGGTACGTTGTACACACTTTTGAGGCTACTATTTTAAAGGAAATGAAAATATTGATGAGAAAGAAAAGAGAAAATTGCAGAACATTGTCCATCCTATCTGGCTCCTTAAGCCGTTGTCACGAGTCCACCGCACAAACCGACCGGGTTCATTAGATCATTCCTTTTCGCGCTACACTCTATGACGCACACACTTTTTCTGGTGCTCTGTTTTTGTGCCTACAACTCCTGTCACCTCCCCTTTGGGGGAGTTGTGGGCCTTATTTAAGGTACCTGTGATTCTAGACAGATGATACGTGCTGTAGGCACACTGAAAACTGGGCTCAAGTGTGTTTTTCTTGGAGTGTAGCGTCGAAACTGGAGGTTACTTAATTTTTTGCCATCTGCGCATGCGTCGCCGCTTGGGCGACCCTCGTTCATTTAGGCTTTGCCTTTTGTATTCATTTCACTTGCGGTGGTTTTAGTTTTGTCTTTAGTAAGCTTATTGTCATTATAGTTTTTTGTCACTGCCTTTATTTTTGCTTTTCTTTTCGTGAAATTAGGCCTAGGCTTACTTGTGCCCTTCTAGTTGGTTGGAAGGGGGGCGCTGACCCTTGTAGGGCCGATCCCTTTTGGTGGTCTTTTTCCTTGTTGCTGCCTCTCTTCAAGAGTGCAGGAACTAGTGCGCCAGGTAATTTCATATATTACTGCCTCAAGTACCGAATAGGCTAACTTTCGAGTTTTGGCCTACCCTAGGGGGGGGGGGGGGGGGTTGGATTTCAACACTGGCAACCTCAGTCTGGCATACAATGCTCACTTTTGATTGACGGACCCAGTGCTCTGTCTCCATCGATACAGTCCCACAAAACCGCGAACATAGCCCGTTCTGATGAGTTTTTGTCTGACAGTTTTTGTTGTCTACTGCCCCTCCTACGGTCTTGATTATATCCCTCATCAAGGGTACAGTAACTGGTGGTGCCTTGTAATTTCATATATTACTGGCTCCAGAACCGATTAGGCTAACTTCCGTTTTTCGCCTAGCCTTGATGGGGGGGGGGACGTTTTGGTTTAGACTGCGACTGCGGCCTCCTCAATCTGGCATACTCTGCCCCTGTATTGATATTACGGCCCCAGTGCTCCGTCTTCCTGACGCTTCGGTCACTTGTTGCTTACCCTCCTCCAGGGTACAGTAACTGGTGACTCCCTGTAATTTCATATATTACTGGCTCTGGTACCGAATAGGCTAACTTCCGTTTTTTCGCCTAGCCTATTCCAATTCATTATTAATCTGACTCTAGTACCGATTAGGCTAACTTTTTTAGCCTAGCCTAGAAGGGGGGCATTTGGTGTACAACTCTGTGGCCTCCTCAATCGGGCATAACTGCCCTTGTATTGATCGGCGGCCCCAGTGCTCTGTATTCCTGTCGCTATGATCCCTTGTTGCTTACCACCATCACGGGTCCGGTACCTAGTGGCTCCCTGTAATTTCATATATTACTGTCTCAAGTGTCGAATAGGCTAACTTTTGATTTTAGCCTAGCCTAGTGGGGGGCGACTTTAGTTTCCGTCCCTTTTAGTGTCGTCCCCTGTGCTTTGTTCCCTACTTCTGGTTGCTTCCCCTCCTCAAGGGGCCGGTAACTTTTGCACCCTGTACTTTCCTATATTACTGACACTCGTACCGTTTCGGCTGCTTGCAGTTTTTTGGCCTAGCCTAAGGGGGGGCGCTTTGGTTTTCAACACTGTGGTAACCTTCTTCTGGCATTCGTGCTCGTGTTGTTTGACGGTCCCGGTGCTCTGTCTTCCTGGTTCTCCCCGAAACCGCGGACGTAGCCCGTTCTGATGTGTTTTTATCTGACAAGTTTTTATTCTGTCTACTGCCCCCCACTACGGTTGTGCACTTGATTACCCACAGGTTCAGCGTTGCCAGGTGGATTTGGCTAAAATATCGTACCAAACATGTCTAAAGTATCGTATTTGCATCAATGTTATCGTACAAAGTTTTCATCATACATTATCATGGTTTTCACCTATATAGACCTATTTCTAGAACTAGTTATCAAAGCTTAAATGAAAAACACGATAACACAGTTATTTCTATTCTAAATTTTGAATGGTATTGAAACAAAATAATATTTATGCACTAATATCAGTAGCAAATTTTCTGTACAAGTTTATTAAAATCAAATATGCTGACGGAGTAAACTCTAGGATCAGCCAACATAGTGTAGGCCTACCATAAAGGGGGGCAAATCGTCACAATATTGGAGGGATAGTCTGAGACATTCTTATGAATTTGTTATATACATAAATTTATACTAGAGATAGTTTATACAAGTTTGTATGTATGTAGGTGTGTCCTTTGTCTACTGTATGTATAAATAGCCTACAGGTGTTATGACTGGTTATATAAATATTGTGGAAATCGGTATTTAAGTTGATTTCAACTAAAATAGGTACCGATAACGGAGAGATGCCATTTTTCTATATTTGTTTTACCATTTGTTCAACAATGTTCAAATTATTGTATATCTGCACTGAATTATTGTACAAATTCCTGAATTATTGCATTATTGTACACCTGGTATTGTACATTGCACAAATGGTCAAATGATTGTATTTGTACGATAATTATCGTACGACTGGCAACGATGCACAGGCTCTCCCGCGCCTGATGTGACTTTAGGAGGGTTACCTTTGGACCCCTCCACTTTTGGAAGGGACTTTTATTTTACTGGCCTTCCACCTTCCTGGGTGCCACAGACCTCTCAGACGTACCAATGGGTTGCCGCCCTGGGTGGGGTACTCCCCGCTCTAGGTCGGACCTTTCATTTACGGTTTCATGGTCTCCCTGGGCCCCTCCGATCTAGAACGGGACTTTCCGTTCTATGTCGGAGGTCTGTTTTCACACTGACTGCTACCCACAGACGCTCTTGAACGGGACTTTCCGTTCTATGTCGGAGGTCTGTTTTCACGCTGTCTGTTACCCACAGACGCTCCCACGTCTGCTGTGACTTGCCAGGCTCCCTTTTCTGGGTCCTCGGCTTACGGCGGGGCCCATCTGGGCCTCTCGCCCAGATCGCCTTTCCTCCAAGTGCCTCGTTCGGACGTCCTGGCAGTTTCCGAGGACTCCGCAACGAAGGTGGGTCGTCGCTCTCCTTCACCATCCCGCCGACGATCTCCGACTCCTCTGTCCGGTTCAGGCCATCCATGTGGCTCCACCCAAGGCTCAGGAGGCCACCGCTGACCGGTTTTGCCTCCATCCGCCCCATGCTTATGTACATGGCGGTATTCTTGGGACGCTCTACTACCATCCCTCCTATTTACCTGTGGTAACTCTTTGTGGCCCGCCTGCTTTCTTCCCCTGCTCTGCCTGGGGCGCTTCATACATGGGCCATCGGTATCTTTTTCCTTTCCGGTTGCAGTGAGGATGTCCTTTCCTCCCTGCGCACACCGTGGGGGTTCCCGTCCTGCCATGCCCGTTGGGACATGGAGAGTCCTACCCATGTCTCGTGCTCCAACCGCGATGGGTTTAACCCTCGGAGGTGTAGACCGTGTCCCGTCGATCTTGACCTTTGGGTCTCGTCCTACGTTCCCGGACGCTGTAGAGGCAAGGTCTCGCCTCTGCGCTCCATGATCGGGGTTTCGTTCTCTCTGTCTAGGACCACCTCCGACGGTTTCCGTGCTTCCTAGACGAAGGGGTGCGTGCCATGCTCCCCCTTTCCTCTGCTATCTCCCTGGCGCCTGAACGCTTTTCCCCCGGTGCCTCGTTCGGACGTCCCTACTGTTTCCGAGGACGCCGGGTCGTAGGGGAGACGCCGCTCTCCTTCACCACGTCGCTGACGGTCTACGGCTCCACTCCGCCCTGTCTCTTCCCCTGTACGATCTCCGGGCGTGCTTCCATACTGGGCGGTGTTCTTGCCTACGTAACCTGCTCTACCTGTGGTTGCTGCTCCGGTTGTCCATCCTGCCACTCGCTCCCAGGCGGCATCGACTTCTTTAGTCATGCTCCCTGCTTGTAGCCTGGGGCTGGTTGGTCGGCCTGTCCACGTTCCGTCCCTCGGGACGTTTCAGGTCCCTAACGGACGTCGCTTCCCTTCCCTTTATGGGAAGCCGTCATCATGGGGGAACGTGGCGGCATCCCGCCCGGAACGAGCTATTACACATGCACAAGGGATGCGCCCGGTGCCTGCGAGTTGGCAGGTACAGCTCGAAGCCTTTGCTCGACACGACGTACATGTCGACACGCCCACTCTGTTGGCATCGTATGAGTTTCAGTAGTGTCATTCCATAGTTTATCTTTTACTGTTCCTTGTGGCTGACGGAGGGCGTCGACTAAGGGGTTCGGTCGGAGATGGGTTCTTCACCACTCCCTCCTGTCGGCTGCTCCTCCGCGTTGAGCCTCGTCATGCCTTCATCCGGGGTTTCACCTCCATTTTGGGCCTGGTTCTTTGCCCCTACGTTATCTTTCTGAACGTATGCCACGTTCCTTCACGCCACCAGAGAAGGGTGCCCTGGAACGTGTTCACAAGCCCTGGCGGCGCACTTCTCGCATGCTCTCCACCCTCTTCGAGCGACTGCACCTAGCTCGGCTTCCCCTCAGGCTTATTGTAGCCCCACCGACTAGGGTGCTCGGGAAGGGTGGGGCCCACTTCGGGCGTGTGCGACTGCAGCTCGCCTCCGTTGGGTTCATTCAGTGTCCCTTCCATGAGGCTGCGCGTTGTCGCCAGTCTCTGTGGTTTTCCTTCTGTACACTGGCGCCGGCTGAGGTCCGCACGTCGCTGTTGCTTTCTGTGCTCCCTCCGGAGGGGCTCTTCTCTGCACCTGCATGGCAGGGATCTTCCCTCTTTGCTGCTGCGGGGTTCTTCGCTCCCCGTCCGCCTGTGATGTCCCGACCCTCTCCAACCGCTTCCTCTTCGTTGAGGTCGGCAGGCCGGCTCATAACGAGGCCGCCAGACTCGGGGCCCCTACCGGCTCTTATGTCCCCACTCTCGGTTTAGCTTCGCCGTTCGTGGGCACGCCGGGTAATACGGCGGGATCTGTCCTCGAGGTGCCGGTCCACGTTTCCACTCCGGCGCCCTGCGTGACATCGGCCTGTCTCCCCAGACGTCGCCTCTGTTATTCTGTCCATGGGATTATTCGGGAAGTCTCGCCTCACCAGCGGGACTTCCTGTCGCATGTCTTTCTGGTCTCCGTGATGGACAGCGAGGTGTTGTGACCGGTGGTCGACCTGTCATGCCTCGTATTGATGACTCTCATTATGTCACGTTCGGCGGTTTACCCTTCGGTCTCCATGTCGCCCCTCGTGTCTTTACGACCCACGTCGGACTGGCCTTGCCTCCCCTGTTCACTCGGGGTCTTCCGCTCCTCTTTTCCTTGGTGGGTGGGATCTTCTCCGCGAACTCTCCCGCACACTGTGTCCACGCCGCTCTCCTTGTTCCTCCTCGTTCCTCAGTTCGGTTTCCTAGTCGCCGTTCCCGAGTCCTGCCTTCCACTGTCGCACGATGTGCCGTGGGCGGGCCTCGACTGGGACAGGTCGAGCACGCCTGTCACCCTGAGTCAGGTGACTGCGTAGTCTTTTCGTTCTTCAGGACCTGGTGGGGTACCTGTTTTGCCACGCACTCCTTTCCACCGTCGCACTGCGTGTACAAAGGAGTACAAAGGAAATCAAGCAACAACAGATCTAGTGACCCTTCTAGGTTGCTTGTCCTCCAAAACACTGAGGATCAAGTGTCCAAACAGTGGTTTAGAGTGGGTAAGGGAACATTGGAAAGGGAATTACTGCCCTGGAACTAATGTCCGTGGCAGGATTAGGATGTTAGTAGGGGACAGATGGGTTAGTAACTGAGGGGGGGATAAAATAAAGTTATTCATTTACAAACGCAGTCAGTCGCGGGTTTGATGCGAGATATTTGTCTAGGCGGAGTTTAAATGAATCAACGGTGATGCAGTCTATAACGTTTCGGGGAAGCCCATTCCACAAGTTGACAACTCGATTGAAGAAGAAATTCTTAGATTCGTGTGAGTTAAAAGATTTACCAATAATTTTGCAACCGTTTCCCCGCGTGTAATTAGATTGGTCGATAGTGAAGTACTTACTACAGTTCATATTGTCGATGCCTTTGATGATTTTGAACACTTGAATTAAGTCACCTCTTAATCTGCGCTGGGTTAAAGGAAATAGATTTAATTCTCTAAGACGCTCTTCATATGTTTTGTTCTTTAGGCTAGGTATCATTTTGGTAACTCTACGTTGAACTCGTTCTAGCTTGTTTATATCTTTTTGGTAATAAGGGCACCAGGATTGAACGCAGTATTCCAGAAGAGGGCGGACTAAGGAATTGTAAAGGGTTAGGATAACTTCTTTGGATTTATGCTCAAATGACCTGCCTATAAAGCCAATTATTTTGTTTGCCTTCTTAACAACTTCTGAACATTGTTGACTCGGTTTTAGGTTACTCGATATTGTTACTCCCAGATCGGTTTCTCTGTTTACATTCTTAAGCTGAGTGCCATTCATCGAATAGTTTGCTTTCTCATTTCGGTATCCGATATGTAGTACTTTACATTTATCCGCATTGAAACTCATTTGCCAAATTTGGGCCCAACATGACAATTTATCTAGATTGTGTTGCATATCGTCAACTTGTTCTATTGAGAGTACGCTATTTGCAATTTTTGTATCGTCAGCAAATTTTGAGATTGTACAGGTGAGACCCTCATCTATGTCGTTGATGTAAATTAGAAAGAGAATTGGTCCTAGTACCGATCCCTGGGGTACCCCGCTACTTACATTGGTCCATTTAGATGCCTTACCGTTTATGACTACTCTTTGCTTTCTGTCGCTGAGCCAATTTTCTATCCATTTCAACACACCGTCTTGTATTCCATGCGCTTTTAGTTTTAGCAGTAAACGTTTGTGGGGAACTTTGTCAAAGGCCTTTTGAAAATCAAGGTATATAATATCTACAGCTTTACTCTCATCGTAGAGGTTGAGGATATCGTGGAAGAAGTCTAAGAGGTTTGTTAAACAGGAACGTTTTTTACGAAAGCCGTGTTGAGTATCTTTAAGTATGTTATTTTCCTCTAAGTGATTTACGAGTCTGTCTCGTATGACCGTTTCTAGCATTTTACATACAACTGAGGTTAAGCTAATTGGACGATAGTTACTGGGTAGGGATTTGCTGCCTTTTTTGAATATCGGTGTTACGTTGGCTAGCTTCCACTGATCGGGCATAGTTCCAGACTGCAAGGATTTATTGAATAGTAATGTCAGTGGTTTGGAGAGCTCATCCTTAGCTTCCTTTAGAACTCTAGGCGAGATTGTATCAGGTCCAGGCGTTTTATTTACCTTGAGTTTATCTAAACAATTCAATACTTCTCTCTCTGTAACAGTGATATTGCTTAGAACATCTGAATTATCAATCTGAATCGGCGATGGTGTAGGGATATCACTGAGGTCTTCTGTTGTAAAAACTGATGCAAAGAAGGTATTGAGGGCATTACTCATTTGTACTTCGTCTTTGGTGTATTCTCCATTTTCATCGACTAACGGTCCAACAGTTGAAGTAACTACTTTTTTCTTTCTGATATAACTATAGAATTCTTTCGGGTTTGTTTTACTTTGATTCGCAATATGTAACTCTAAGGTCTTTTTACTTTGCTTAATTAACTTTTTAGCTTTGCGTCGTAGCTCTACAAATTTCAGCCGTTCTTCGTCATTTTGTGAGGATTTTAATCTATCATTAGCAAATTTTTTAGCAAGCAGGCAGTTTGAAATATCTTTATTCCACCATTTGGGCTTATTATTATGGCCTGGACGCCGTATTTTCGATGGTATGCAGTCTTGCACTGCTTTTAGGTAAGTGGCTTTGAATAACTTCCAAGATGTATTTATGTCGTTATTGTGAATTAAAAAGCTCCAGTCAGTTTCTTTTAACCCTCTGTTCCCGGAAGGGCTCTTGAACGCCCATAAAAAAGCATACACGAGCTACCCGGAAGGGCTCTTAAACACCCATGACGTCAAAGCCTGTGAGCTTGGTGTGCGAGGCGTCGGTCCGACGCATGTAAACAACAGCCGGTGGACCGACGCTCCGCATCTCCGGCCACAAGAAGGAGAGCGTCGCTTGTTCGTGTGTGCCTGTATGTTGTTGTTAAGTATCGAAAAGTGGTGTAAAGTGGCTGTTTTGGCCATAAAGTTATCTCCAATGAAATCATCATCACAGCTCAACCAGTTGACTTAGAGAGCTCTACTTAATGCCATTCTACAGGTAAATAACACAGCTACGCTTGGGGATGCGCGGGAATGCGGGAAGCAGTCTGATTAACAAATATACGGTAGCCTAGCCTAGACGTTTTTCGGCCAAAACACCCGGTTTTCGAGGAATATATATATAATACATAGCCGGGGCTGGAGGGTTACATAGCTCTAAGTTTATGGAAGTTTGCTTTCTTGAAATTAGGGACTTTTTCGATGCTACTATTTGGTTCGTTACTAGTAAACTTTAAAGTGAAAGTTATCGTACGATGGTCGCTGTTACTGAATTCATCACCAACATTCAAATTCTCTATTAATTCTTCTTTTGTTGCAAGTACAATGTCAAGAACGTTATTACCACGGGTTGGCGTTCGAACAAATTGATAAAGCGAACTCTCTTGCAAGTTCGTATACAAGTCATGTCCGGAGTGTGAAGTAAGAGTATCGCCCCACTTGGTCACAGGTAAATTAAAGTCGCCAAAAATTACGGTATCTTGTGAGTTACTTACATCTGCAATTTGTTCGTAAATTTCTCGGTCAGTTTGCACTGATTGAGCTGGAGGTCTGTATATTAATACAAGTATTATTTTTGTACCTTTATTGTTCTTTATTAGCACAAAAGATGCGTCGACGTTCACAATTTGAGGTTTTGACAAGAGGGTAGGGTTAAGACTTTCTTTGATATAAAGTAAAACGCCACCTCCATTTCGATTTATTCGGCTTTTCTCAAACATTACATAACCGGGAAGTGAATACTCTGCTAAAAAGTCTCTATCTTCTGTATTGAGCCAAGATTCTGTTATGCCAATCACATCATAATTTTCTGTAAACACTAGCTCCTCTAAATCTGAAAATTTATTGCGTATGCTACGAGCGTTTGCATAGAAAACCTTTAAATTTGTTATTTTAGAACTCACAGAACGCTCTTTAATGCCTACCCGGGACTGCCGACCTATGGGCGGTTGCTCTGTCGATGGGACAGAGCACCCGGGTAGTTTGGTCTTTCCAACACACCATATTCGATGTGTTTCCACCACCCGACGCCCTTTTTGATGTGCAAAGTCCTCCGCAGGCTGAGTGGGTACATGAACTTTGTTTGGTTGTTCACTTCCATCTGGCCGGCACACGCCTGGTCCGCTCAGCTGTGGCGGTGGCGCCCGAGTCCTGTTCCCCTATCGTTCCCCGATTTCCACTTGGGATCGATTGGTGGCCTCGGGACCTCGTTGGCCTTCACATCGTGGATGTTTGTGAGGCAGGGTGGCTGCCGCCATTTAGTCGATCTTTGCCTGTCAAATCCTCTCCACTGGACACATTCTCGGTGGCAGACTTCCGTCTCTCACTGGCACGGTTTTCCTTCTGGGATGACCAACACATCACGGACACGCCTGTCGGTGGCGTTCGTGTTTCCCTACGGTGACGCTCCTGCATAGTAGCCATGTGCGGGCATGCGCGCGTGTCGGCTGCCCAGCCGTTTAGAAACCGGCTGGCGGCAGCCGGCCGGCCGGCTTTTCCTTAGTATATATCCTACGACAATGTAACTAATGTCTGGGATATTCTTATGTTGTTTCACAGCTTGAAGCTGCCCTTATTCGTAACCAACGCATCTTAGTATATTTTATTCTCGATAGTTGATTGTTTCATTATAATATATAAGATGTAAGTCTAGTGAGAGTGGGAGGAGACGAGCGGGAGAGAGAGACCGGCTGGGGGACGTTGCTTCGCGCGGGCGCGGAGAGTCTAGCTTGGGACGAGCCTGATGTTGCCAATTTGATCGCAACGTTAGGCTTAGTTTCGACTCACACAAGGGGTAGAGGATTTTGACCCGGCAACGGTGTTGAGTGTTGCCAAGCATGGGATGTATTTCGCATGCCTAGGGTGGGGTCCAGACAGATTCAAGACTCAGAGCTCACCTCACTGTCGTACCCTTCGGACCCCCTTGATATCTATCCCTCTCAACCCCACTTAGAAACTTTCTCTCTTACTTTGTATACCTTCCTTCCACTACTTCACCAATCTATTTAATTATCCCATCCCCTTGATGGACCTTATATCTATTATTGTATTAATGACGAGCTCTCAGATAATTAGATAGGATTTTGGGCTTTATGCAGAGATGTAATTGTTAATGAGACCTAGGAAGCTTTTTTGTTGTCTCATATTTGGTGGTTTCATGCTTGCTAGTGTGTTCTTGTGGCAGGTGAGCAGGGGCTAGACCGGAGGGGAGGCTTTTTGCGATCCTTTAAGTAAAGTCTGCTGGTGCGAGTCCTGTGGACCCGCACGACTTTACTAGGATACCCGTGGGAGTCTGGGGGCATTTTCTTGTCTGTGTGCCTGTGTGTCTAGTGTTGTGTTGTGTGAGGGCCCTTGCCTAGTCCACTCAGCACTGCGCTAGCACGTCTTGCTTTTGTTTTAGGGTCGCCAGGAGAGAGTCAGATACTTGGGATCTGAGTCTCTCAAGAGAGCACCCTTTCAATTAGAGTAATTTGGCGCACAGACTTGGGAACGTCCCTAGGCTAGAGCAGGTGGCTCAGCCCGGGTATCCGAAGCCTATATCCTTCCGGCTAGACCTCTGCCACCTGGCAGATTAACAGCTAGGGGTTTATCATCTCCGTATGCTTGTTATTGTGCCACAGTTTACCGTTGTTGTGAGCATTGTGAGTCAGGGTGTGGCTTAGAGACTCTGTCCGAGCAGGCTTGCCTGACTAAGAGTGAGAAGCACACCTGTATGTGGTTATGTTGCGAGTTGCTGCCTTTATTTAATTATACCTATGCCATTATACACTGTATGGCCTATCACTAGTATTTATTCCTGCTTATGAGTTAAGAGTTCTCTAAATCCGTAACGTACTTTCTTTGCTAAGCATCAGATCCTACAGTAGCCGCATGCAGTTTAGAAACCCGCATCTTGTCTACCGGTACGATGTTTTGAGGACTGTTTGCTTTCACCTTCTTTCACGCAGGGGTGATTAGTTGTATTAAGTAACATAACGTTAAATGTACTTTCTTCTAGTTTGTTATTAAATTGTTTCTGCAATTTAATTCCGTCATCTATCTTTTCCTTGAAGCTTTAAGTCAACTTAATTGTGTGATCTTTTATATAGCCTGCTTGACTATCAGCAGTCTATAGTGCGTGCACCCTGTAACCGAGTCATAGGATACCTCGTTGTCCAGGCAGGACTCTGACGGTTTAGGGTGGTTTGTTGCCTGGGTTTATAGATAAGGGTTGGATCTAGCGTTTTCCGTTGTTGCTTGTTGCCGCATACCTAGTCCAATAGAAAGAGCCCAGTGTTTATATATCCCAGGACGTAACACTACCTCATTTGGTTATTTTTGAGATGCGTCCCAACATATGCACCACGCTTCGGACCCGCCTGTTGGCCATTTGGGTACCGTTTGAGTCATTCACGGGGTTGGTCGTTCCTCACAGGGCATTGGATTTCCTCATGTGGGCCTGCTTTGGACTTAGGCCTACCCCGCGTCTGATTCCTCCTCAGTGGTCTCTGGCGGAGGCTCTCCCACTGCTCTCGTCTGCCTCATACACTATTTACCCCGCGCCTGAACACTTCCATGCCATGACACTTCCTTCTGGCTTTGGCAGCGGGTGACGGTGTCTCGGAGATGGCTGCCATGTCTAAGACCCGGCATTGCTTCCGTTTTCTCCCGTCATTGGGTCAGTTACTTTGGCTCCGACTGTTCGTTTTGTAGATACAACCGTACGCGACACTCCCGTTTTTAGGCCTTTCCTGTACCGGCTTCCACACGTGGTAGGGTTCATCGTCCGTTCTGCCCAGTTCAAACCCTGCATACATATGTGTACTCGGCCAGGCCAGTGTCGGGGTTGACATTACGGGTGGTGCCTACGACCGATAGGAGGCTTGATCGCCGTGCTGTGGGACTTCGCCTGTGTCGGGTTCTTCGGGCCAGTAACCCGTACGTTCAGGGCACAGCTCATGCCGTCCGTTCGTACGCTGCTCCTTTCGGGTTTTACTTGATTTTTCTCGCCCGGACTTTGCCGACACGGCTTTGGTCTTCCCCCACCACGTTTGTCTCTTCCTCTCTGTCGTTGTCCACCGACAGACCGGGGCGTCCTTGTAGTGCATTGGGCCTGCAGGTTCCCTCGGGGTCTACCTGCGGGGTTCCTTCTGTCTCTTGTCCTCCTGTCCTGTCCTTCCTTATTGGGGGGGGGGGGGTATTGCACTATACCCATACTTGCACCTATGTTAAATATTAATAACTGGGCTAAGCTTTTGATATACTTTCTAGTCTTAAGTATACTACATTCTTTCGGTATGTCTTGTCCACATACCACTGAACTTTTCTCATATGGCTTTTAGTGCTCGTCACTGACACTGCTCATGTACCGTAGCTTCTCGTCACATCCTGTACGGTACTCCTATTCGGCGTATGCCGGTATTTACTCGTTACGGTACGGGTCGTCCTGCTTTCTTCCGGAAGGAGGGGGGGGGGGGGGCATCCTGGAATTTATATTCATCAATTTGAAATGCATCATTCTTTCTCTTAGGCTAAGTTATCTCATGGAATAAGACTTGACTGTACTTGACCTCTCTTGATATGCACCTGTCTGTACACTCTTTATATAAACTCTCTTGTTTAAGTCGGTCTTTCCATGGTCCTGATATTTCCTAAGGGCTAAGTTTGTGTTTTTTTGCTTGGATGTCCGCCTCCAATTTGTTACTCTAGCTCTACGTTGGAGACGTAGAGGCTACTACTAAATTGGGAGGTTTGACACTCTCCCAATACCAAAGAAGGAAAACCTTCTATTTAGTAGGTAGCCTCAGAGTATCCAACGTCATAGTATCCCGCCCTCACGCCGTACCCCTGCCCATCCAATCTTGTCTAATTAACTTAATACCTGGATGATCTAATGAACCCGGTCAGGTTGTGCGGTGGACCCGTGACAACGGCTTAAGGAGCCAGATAGGATGGACAATGTTCTGCAATTTTCTCTTTTCTTTCTCATCAATATTTTCATTACCCTTAAAATAGTAGCCTCAAAAGTGTGTACAACGTACCTAGTAGAGAGAGTAAGGTGCTACTCTAGATGTTATCGATTTAATCGCGCTAGTGATTACGATAATTGCCCGCTCCAGAGCGGAACGGAATTATACGATAAGTATATAGCTCTACGTTGGATACTCCGAGGCTACCTACCAAATAGAAGGTTTTCCTTCTTTGGTATTGGGAGAGTGTCAAACCTCCCAATTGCTTCTATTATCCCTCTCTGATTTAATGTTACAACTAAAGCTTATACAGGCATGGTCACTACGACCTATAGGGCTATCCACATTAACATGTTCCACTATATCCTCTTCATTGCTAAAAATCAAATCAAGTACACTCCCCTGCGTCCCATCTCTATATCTTGTCATCTCTATAATGTGTTGCGTTAAAAAACAATCTCTCACTTTCTCTATAAACTTATTTTCCAGGCTACCCTGTCCCGCCGGAGTAGTACAATTTGCATAGTTGATCCTTGGCAAATTGAAATCTCCAATAAAATGTTTATATTTGTTCTCTATTATCTATTTCCTCCATTGCTTTCAGTAGGTTATCATCCTCTCCCCTGCTATTATTTGGGCTTCTATATACTGTATAGAGGCAATTAGAATTGATCCTCTTGCACATTTTACTTCCATACACAAATACTCATAATACTGCTGTCTCATATCCACCTCATTAACCTTGAGCTCTTTTCTTACATAAATAAACAATCCTCTTCCGACCTCTGCTCTAATAGCATTTCTCTCATATAACTCAAAACCCTCCAAATTATATTCCACCAGTTCCCTTTCAATTCTAGCATTTTTTGGTCTTACTTCCTGTAGGGCTATGACATCAGGTTTTTCCTCTTCATCCTGCAACCTACATATCAGTTCTCTTTTCTTGTCCTGGGTAAACACATCCACATTACTAAACATAATCCTTAATCCATCTACCATTCCTTCAGCAATTACACCATCCCGCTCCTCCAGTCCGTACCCTACTCCCCCGTTAGCACTACTGGGTCTGCCACTTTGTCTCCTGTCTCTCCCTGCGACACCTCCACCCCGTTCTCCTCCTCCGTCACAACTCCCATCACATTCTCTTCCCTCCCTGATCTCCCCCTCCCTGATCTCCCCCTCCCTTCTACTCTTATAAACCACTTCCTCACTTTTCCGTCCCTCACTCTCCAGTAAAAATTTCGGTATATTCCTGCGAAACGGCATGCATTATATCTCAAGAACTGGGCAGTGTTATAGCATATTTGTTGTTTGTACATATATATATGTATTATGTATGTTGCTTCGTAGTATACTATAAATGGAAAATATACTTGGTAAATGAATAATCTGTGGACTCACTTTTACAATTTCCCAGCTCAGCTGGTGGGCGACGAGTGGAGGCGAGTCGAGTTGTATACTGATATTCTATTGGTCAATAAACTGGGTGTGACGTCACGAGCGATGATGGTATATGAATGGTTGTTGTGGGAGTACGTCACTGTCTAGACGGTGACGTCACAAATTCTCGCAACATTTTAACGGGTGTAGAAATACACGTCAGTCCATATAATGAGCCTCTTTTGTTTCTCATTCCCTCTACGACATCACATTGATTCATTTATTATCCTTGGTGTTTATAATCTCTCGGATTCGGGCCAGTCGGCCATATTTGAAATGGTGGAACTGTTGTTCAATGAATAGTGAAGTGTTTTTGCTTTATGAAAACACCTACAACATCTTCTATTTAACGGGATTACCAACGGAGCTTCCAGCGGCATTGTGTTAATTTGGCTGCAGACCATTATTGTCCAGTACACCAAGGGTAAGGGTTTTATACCGTCGTTATTTGGGTCCAAGCCTAGGCTACGTTTACCACAGAATCTTTAATGAATATCCTCAATACAGACTTATTTCCTTCACTTACCTCGTTAATAATAACCCATATAGGTGGAGAGGCCCTGAATTATCTCAAAGAAAAAGTGATGTTGAAACATCTGCAATTTAGCCATGTTGATTAACCTAACAAGTGCGCATGGGGGTAATTGGAAACGTCCCCCTGTGCTGACGTATTTGAGGTGTTTCCGTCACTAAAATATTCATTGTACCATTAATAGCATTAATACCTATCCATATGCACCTATTATGGGTTGATTATAAAGGTATTAACCTGAAACAACAATAAAACTAGTGAAAACAGCGTTTGGATGGTCAAAATCGGAGATATAGCCCGCGAGTTGTATAATGTATGGGTGAGGCAAGCTGCTTTCCCGCCAATTTCCCCCAAGGCCACTGAGACACAGTCGATCGATACTCTCTCTCTCTCTCTTGCACTCGCTTGCCATCAGTGATGACAACACCCTGCTTGCAACTCGCTAATGTTAGCACGAAAATATACCTCAGAATAACAGGGAAAATAGGTGATAACTGAAGGAGAGGAGGAAAGTGGGGAAGGAGGGGAGGTAGAGGACTGAGATTTTGCATGGCCCAGGGGCCATTTGTTTGTTTTTTGTTTTTTGTTTTTTTTGTTTTTTTTTTTCAGTGTCAAAAGTTGATTTTTTTTTTCACTCACTCATAAGAGTCTCCCCGCAGTCCGCCGGGGGAACTCTTAAGAGTCTTCCCGCAGTTCCCGGGTTAACTCTTAAAATTTCAGGCTCGCTTTCGCTCGGCAGGAAATAATCGACACCTAAATGGCACGAAAGGTCTTAAAATTGACAACGAAATGGGGCGAAAGGTATTAAAATTGCCAAACTAATGGGCTGAACGTCTTATAATCTCAAAACAATTGGGATCAGAAAAATGACCCATCTCCCCTTAACCTCAACAGTCCATCAGCCTCACCTTAAGCTTCCAACTTACAAATGTGTAAGCTTTGGAGTAGAGATGTGAGACATACTGTTAGCTGAAAGAAAATCTAGCGAACATGATCAATAACCGGTCATTTGCCGAAATATTTTGCATGGTAACATTTATAGAACTGTGCCTTCAGGTAAAACAGTAAACTGTGCCTTCATTTAGTATATTAAGCAATAACAGACATTTTGTGAATTCTGGATACCCTGTCACCTAAAACACAGGCTCTTGTCACATACTGTCTGTCTACCTGGATTGTGTGAGGGCGGGTGCCCAACCCCGAAAGGGGGTTGAAATAGGGGAGCTATCCCCCCGCCAAAGGTGGCTTTCTAGGGCCTTTCCTAGCTGATGCTAAGAGGATTGGGTTCTAGTCATATGGTGATGGGCTGGTCTATCAGAGTGAGAACTGAGCAATCTCTGCCATACCCATAGCTTACTCTGACTGTTCCTTTTACTTATATGTTTTCTAGATCTCAAGTGACGGCGTCTTTTCCGTGGATTGACCTCCCAATCTACCAAGATTGGAAGCCAAAGCGTCACATTTTTCCTTTGCCCCTCAACTTTCTCTTCATAATTGCTGAGGGGCACAGGGTCCTGGATGGGGCTTTGGTTTCCCGGGCGTTTCCGCACCCTCCTCAGCTCCCCGCCATGGAGTGGCTTCGGTCACCCAGGCTTTATTGTGGTCGGCAGGGAGGGTTCTGTGGGGGCGCTCGGTTATGGCCTTGGCCTTGCTCGGGGCCTTGGGGCTGTTCGGCCAGGCAGCTTGGGGAACAACAACAACAACAACAACTCTTAGCCCACTTAACCCCTTCAGACTCATATGACGCAGAGATTGGCAGATTAGCAATAAGAAATAGAGTTCTCTCACTCTTATAATTACCTCTTTTGGCAACCGTCAATCTTTTATGAATTAAATACCAAACCAGCGGGGGTGTGGGGGCGGCAGCCCCCACCTAATATACTAGGTTAGGTTAGGTAAGGTTGTTAGGTTACGCTAATATTACCCCTTATTTTCGTCTTTTACCCCTCAATTTCCCTGTACTTCATAGCCCTCCCCACTATCGGGGGGCCGTATCTTAAGATCGTAATTGTTTAATCGAAGTCCTCTTTTTCTAGTTATTAAAAACGTATTCTATGGTTTATTATATGATATATAGAAGCAATAGAACTGTTCAAATTACCTGGGAAGTGTATATTAAACAAAATACAAAACTTTGAATAATGAGGTAAGAGATAGGCTATGTGTTTTTTATCACTTTTCAACCCAAGACCAGCGGGGGTCTGGGGGCAGTAGCCCCCAGGATGCCCAGGTTACCTTAGGTTAGGTTAGGTTAATGACCAGCTATGTAAATACAGTAGTGAACATTTGGTTCAGTCTGTGCTCAAAAATCCATTTTCTTTAGGAGGAGGCCATACACTAAACAATTACCGTGATGTTGAAACATTATCTGCAATTTAGCCCACTTAACCCCTTCAGACTCAAATGACGCAGAGGTTGGCAGATTAGCAATAAGAAATAGAGTTCTCTCACTCTTATAATTAACTCTTTTGCCGACCGTCAATCTTTTATGAATTAGGCTAAATACCAAACCAGCGGGGGTGTGGGGGCGGTAGCCCCCACCTAATATACTAGGTTAGGTTAGGTAAGGTTGTTAGGTTACGCTAATATTACCCCTTATTTTCGTCTTTTACCCCTCATGAATTTCCCTGTACTTCATAGCCATCCCCACTATCGGGGGCCGTATCTTAAGATTGTTGGATAATGGGGACAACTTTTTTTCCGGAGATTCTAATTAATGACAACCACTGTATAATGATGAAAACTAGCTAAAACCCCCCAAAAAAACTCACAAAATAAAAGTTGGCCAGGTTCCTGGATATGTTCCTTAATTTGCATGAACAAATTGTAATAGGCCTATAGAAACCTAATAAATCATATAAATAACAAATCCACAAAAATACAATCATTGAAAATAGCTGTGGTCCGTCTCCTCAATATTGACCGAAAAAACGCCCATTCTAATAAATCTCAGAGCTCTTTCGGACAGTCACAGTTTACAAATGCCTTCTTTATGCAGTGTAATCAATATTTACCCCCTGCTGGCAACATAGATGACGATTTCAATAATTCATGGGGGAGGGTGAGGGGGGGCAAAGCCCCCCCTCAACTCATCGTGTATCCAACATTGGCATTATAACTGAATAGAGCCTACTCTCATTTCTCAAAATCTGGAGGAAAAAACATAACAAATAAGGGTGCGAGCCTATTCCCTATAATTACCAATATATCACTTCATCTTGGGACGATACCGCTCTCGCAAATTAACCTTACCGTTCACGAGGCAAATACGGGGGTGGGGGATACTAATTAGTATTGATAAATAGAAACGGTTTGAATATCAAGACGCAAATTACACAGTGCACTAATGACATTATAATACACGTTGTGTGAAACATATACACCGCTGATGTTAAATTAACCGGGTGTAAGATTAAGCGGGTGTAAAAATAAACGGGTGTAATGACGACATGTTGGCCGAGGGCTGGAATGACGTCATCGCTGAGGCCCGCCTTGGCTGATGACGTCACGATAATCAACAACCAATCACAAGCAAGGATACACAACGTCTAGGCTTGGTTAATCAAGATGGCTATATTCTAGTTAATCTCCGTGTTTCAACCCCTCTCTTTCCCTGATATATTTCATACCCTCCCCAGCTATCGGGGTTTAGTATTGTTGAGGTAAGTGAAGAAAATAACTAAGAGATATGAGGATATAAATAAGGATCCTTAGTTAATGGGCAAACAAAATACGGTGACTACCGCTACATAGGATCTTACCAAAATTTCTCTTATCCTCCTCACCCAACTTTCCATTATTTTCATCAGCCTTTTCTTGTAATTCCTTAATTTTTTTCCTTTGTTCTATACTCAAATCCTTCTTTAGTCTTATGTGTTTCAGTTTTTCATTTGTATTTAGCCTCCAACTAAAATTTGTCACAGTCTCTGCCACTGCCCTAGTTTTAAACTGTACCCTTATAGGTCTCATCTCTCCCCTTTTATATCTACCTATCCTACTGACCTCCTCCACCTGCCTTTCCCATCCATATTCGTCCTTATCCACACCTTTCATGACCTCCTTCACTGTCTCCATATCCCTCACTTTTCTCACTCCATTATCATTCATATGAGTCTATATCTCCATACAAGATTACACCCCTATCCCTGTCCATGGCCTCCCTCACGACACTCTCCTTCATGACCCCTACAACTGCACTCTCAAAACTTTTTTTGCTCATATTCATTTCTTCCTTTTGCTCTTTCATAATATCCTCCAAATCCTTGAATTTTTGTTTACCTACCACCGTCCATGCAGTTGACTCCTTTACTTCCGTGAAACGTCCTTCGTATTCCTTCAGCTGCTCCTTCAATGCCATATTCTCTGCTCCCAGTTGATCTACCCTTTTCAATACCATCTCTAGGCTCTCATTAACTGCCAAAATAGGCCTGCATTCACTTCCTTCGCTAGGCCTATTCCCTTCCCCACCTGTCACACCACACATTACACACAGTGCCTTAACTTTCTCACCAATATCCCCCTTCCATTTCTCCGTATCACTCATCCACTTTTCCAAATCCTTCACAACAATACTAACCTCTTCTAACTTCTTATCTGTGCTCTTAAACCCCTGAAAACGTTGTAACCTTCCTTCCGCCTCCGTCATACCCGAAATTCCCTCCGCCATGTTTGTTTACAAACTCAACAACTCACAACACTACCGCTGTCCCATCACTACACACTCTTATTACACTATATATCACCCCTCCACCACACCAATATATCCTCCAAACACTTCACTAAATCCTTCCTCTTCTTGCTAGCCCCGTATGCACTCGATATTCCGTGAATTACTTGTCATTTTATGAATTACTTGAATTACATGAATTACTTGTTATGTTAATGTAGGCTATAAGGGAGTTAGGTAGATGCATTAGAGAGATAGATAGATAGAAAGAGAGTTGCAGAGGGGGAAGTGAGCGATAGACAAACACGAACTATTGAAATACCGGACAACTTTTAAATTAACGATCTTTTGCCCGATTTGTCCGGTCTTTTGGGGACTTGTCCGCATCGACTGTTGGGTCCGCACAAACCGAAGTCCGGTCAACTGGGGTCCGCCCATGCGAGGGTCGACTGTATGATGGCGGCACACCATGGCGGAAGGCGGACGCAAGTTTGAGGCTCCGGCATATGTTATGGGAATGTTCAATTAATTCACGGATATCGAGTGCATATGGGGCTAACAAGAAGAGGAAGGATTTAGTGAAGTGTTTGGAGGATATATTGGTGTGGTGGAGGGGTGATATATAGTGTAATAAGAGTGTGTAGTGACGGGACAGCGGTAGGGTTGTGAGTTGTTGAGTTTGTAAACAAACATGGCAGAGGGAATTTCGAGTATGACGGAGGCGGAAGGAAGGTTACAACATTTTCGGGGATTTAAGAGCACAGATAAGAAGTTAGAAGAGGTTAGTATTGTTGTGAAGGATTTGGAAAAGTGGATGAGTGATACGGAGAAATGGAAGGGGGATATTGGTGAGAAAGTTAAGGCACTGTGTGTAATGTGTGGTGTGACAGGTGGGGAAGGGAATAGGCCTAGCGAAGGAAGTGAATGCAGGCCTATTTTGGCAGTTAATGAGAGCCTAGAGATGGTATTGAAAAGGGTAGATGAACTGGGAGCAGAGAATATGGCATTGAAGGAGCAGCGGAAGGAATACGAAGGACGTTTCACGGAAGTAAAGGAGTCGACTGCATGGACGGTGGTAGGTAAACAAAAGTCAAGGATTTGGAGGATATTATGAAAGAGCAAAAGGAAGAAATGAATATGACCAAAAAAAGTTTTGAGAGTGCAGTTGTAGGGGTCATGAAGAACAAGGAGAGTGTCGTGAGGGAGGCCATGGACAGGGATAGGGGTGTAATCTTGTATGGAGATATAGAGACTCATATGAATGATAATGGAGTGAGAAAAGTGAGGGATATGGAGACAGTGAAGGAGGTCTTGAAAGGTGTGGATGAGGACGAATATGGATGGGAAGGGCAGGTGGAGGAGGTCAGTAGGATAGGTAGATATAAAAGGGGAGAGATGAGACCTATAAGGGTACAGTTTAAAACTAGGGTAGTGGCGGAGACTGTGACAAATTTTAGTTGGAGGCTAAATACAAATGATAAACTGAAACACATAAGACTAAAGAAGGATTTGAGTATAGAACAAAGGAAAAAAATTAAGGAATTACAAGAAAAGGCTGATGAAAATAATGGAAAGTTGGATGAGGAGGATAAGAGAAATTTTTACTGGAGAGTGAGGTACGGAAAAGTGAGGAAGTGGTTTATAAGAGTAGAAGGGAGGGGGAGATCAGGGAGGGGAGAGAATGTGATGGGAGTTGTGACGGAGGAGGAGAACGGGGTGGAGGTGTCACAGGGGGAGACAGGAGACAAAGAGGCAGACCCAGTAGTGCTAACAGGGGTGTAGGGTACGGACTGGAGGAGCGGGATGGTGTAATTGCTGAAGGAATGGTAGATGGATTAAGGATTATGTTTAGTAATGTGGATGTGTTTACCCAGGACAAGAAAAGAGAACTGATATGTAGGTTGCAGGATGAAGAGGAAAAACCCTACAGGAAGTAAGACCAAAAAATGTTAGAATTGAAAGGGAACTGGTGGAATATAGTTTGGAGGGTTTTGAGTTATATGAGAGAAATGCTATTAGAGCATAGGTTGGAAGAGGACTGTTTATTTATGTAAGAATAGAGCTCAAGGTTAATGAGGTGGATATGAGACAGCAGTATTGTGAGTATTTGTGTATTGAAGTAAAATGTGTAAGAGGATCAATTCTAATTGCCTCTATATATAGAAGCCCAAATAATAGCAGGGGAGAGGATGATAATCTACTGAAAGCAATGGAGGAGATAGATAATAGAGAGAACAAATATAAAATTTTGATTGGAGATTTCAATTTGCCAAGGATCAACTGGGCAAATTGTACTACTCCAGCGGGACAGGGTAGCCTGGAAAATAAGTTTATAGAGAAAGTGAGAGATTGTTTTTTAACGCAACATATTGTAGAGATGACAAGATATAGAGATGGGACACAGGGGAGTGTACTTGATTTGATTTTTAGCAATGAAGAGGATATAGTGGAACATGTTGATGTGGATAGCCCTATGGGTCGTAGTGACCATGCCTGTATAAGCTTTAGTTGTAACATTAAATCAGAGAGGGATAATAGAAGCAATAGAAAAATATACATGTATGATAGAGCAGATTATGAGCTGCTGAGACGGTGTTTGGACATTGACTGGGGGAATACTTGAACGGTGAAGACGCTGAAGGAATGTGGAGGAAAATTAGAGCCAAACTGGAGAATGCTGTATCCAAAAGTGTACCAGTAAGGGAATATAAGGATAAAACAAAATTGAGGAAAAGAACTAACCCAGAATTGCCAATGAAAAGAAAGCTTTGGATATTGATTAGAAGAAAGAAACGATTGTGGGAAAGATTAAAATTGTTAAAAAAGAACAGGGGGACTAGTATAGAGGCTAAGGAAGTGGATCTGGAACGCAGACAAATAAACAATAAAATAAGGTGGGAAACAAGGAGGGGGGGGTGAAGGAGAGGGAGAGAGAGATAGCTAGAAATGTGAAGGATAATCCAAAAATATTCTGGAAGTACATTCAGGAAAAGTTAACAAGAAGAGTAGGGATCCCAGAGCTGGTAGGGGGTTGAATGATGGGAGTAGAGCGGAGACTGATAAGGAGAAAGCAGAGGTGCTGGGGAAATACTTTGGGGGGTACTAACAGTGGAGTCGGAGGATGCAGTGCCTACTATTCCCATCAAACAGGCACCGGCACTAGAACTAATAGAGTTTTCCCATGCTAGAATAAGAAGGGCTATAGAAAAAATGAACAGAAGTAAGTCACCGGGACCGGATGGGATACACCCAAGAATCATAAAGGAAGGAGGGGAGATGTTAGTAGAGCCATTGAAAATGTTATTTGAGGTATCGTTTAATACAGGACAAATCCCGATGGACTGGAGAGAGGTGAACATAACAGCTATATTTAAGAAGGGAAAGAGAAATGACCCAGGGAATTATAGACCAGTCAGTTTGACAACTGTTGTGTGTAAACTAATGGAAACGGTAATTAGAGAAGGAATAATGGATCATATGAAGTCAAACCAACTTTTCAGTGGGAGACAGTTCGGATTCTTGCCGGGGAGGTCGACGGTACTACAGCTAATTAAGGTGGTAGATGATTGGATGCAAATTCTAGAAGATGGTGATGTAATAGACGTGGTATATTGCGATTTTATGAAGGCCTTCGATAAGGTCCCACATAAAAGGTTAATAGAGAAAGTTAGAAGCTATAATATAGGGGAGAAATGTGTGAAAAGGATAGAAGCCTTCCTGAAAGATCGGAGACAGAGGGTACTGGTGAATGGAATAGGCTCGGGGTGGAGGGAAATTACAAGTGGGGTACCTCAGGGATCTGTGTTGGGACCACTGCTGTTCGTTATATTTATTAACGACTTGCCTGAAGTTATAACTAATGGAAGTGAGGTATACCTGTATGCGGATGACACTAAACTGTATAGAAGAGTGAGGAGTAAGGAAGATATGGGTTTGCTTCAAGGAGATGTGGAGGGCATGAAGGGATGGTCTGAGCATTGGTTAATGCCTTTTCATCCAAAAAAATGCAAGTACATGCGGATTGGGACCAGCAAGATAGACAAGGTAGGATACAGTATGTATGAAGCGATGGAGGAAGTGAGTGCAGAAAAGGATATAGGAGTAGTGATAGACAATAAGTTAAATTTCTCAGAACATTTAGCGGAAAAGATAAACAAAGCCAATAGAATTGTAGGGCTGATTAGGAGGACATTTGTGTCACTTGACGAAGAAATCTTCAGGAATCTCTATACAGCGCTGGTTAGGCCGCACCTGGAATATGCGAACCAGGTGTGGGCTCCATATATGGTAAAGGATATAGAAGCAGTGGAGAAAGTGCAGAGGAGAGCTAGCAAGCTGGTACCAACGTTGAAGAACGCGGGCTATGAGCAGAGGTTGAGGACACTGGGGCTTCCGACACTGGCATATAGGAGAAAGAGAGGGGATATGATAGAGACTTTTAAGATAGTGTCAGGAAAGTACGATGAGGATGTGTGTGAAGGTATCTTCTTGATGCGGGAGGGAACAAGAACGAGAGGACACTCTAAGAAAATTTACATAGAAAGAAATAGGCTTGAGAAGGCAAAGAACTCATTTTGTGATAGAGTGGTAAATGAGTGGAACGCACTGCCCCAGTATGTAGTCGATTCCGAATCAATAAGGGAGTTTGAAAGTAATCTTGATAAAGCATGGGGAAGACAAGATTTGAAGTTTGATTATAAAACAAAAATACAGAATAGTAAAAATGTTGCGTCTGCTGCCGCCGCCGCCAACACCGTGAACGACCGCAGCAGTGCAAGTACTGGTACTGAGCTGGATACACAGGCATAGTTTGCCTTTTTCCAGCGGATCTACTGTAAGAAACTACTGTAAGAATAAGGGAGATAAACGCGTGTACTGTATATCGAGACCTGACTGCTTAAATTATTCCAAATAAACTTTGTTAAATGCTCATATTCTAATGGCAGGTAGATGATGAAACCAACGATCGTCCCTTGAAGAAGGCTCGGAGGAATGCATCAAAATTGGATAAGGAGGCAGCGAGATTGGAAAAGGAAGCAAAGCAAAGACGGCGTGAGGAGGATAGGCAAAGACGAGCAGCGGAGAAAGCTGAAATAAAGGCTGCGAGGGAGGCAGAGAGGACCAGCAAGCTAGCCATGATGCCGGGCGAGTGTATGAAGGTCAGGCATCACACAAAGTTTTAGTTCTTTATATTTTATGGAATATTTTGAAATAATTTTCTAAAGGTGGAATTATACAAGGGAAGTTTACGTTAAATTTTGATCTGCAATTTTTTATTCTGGCAACATTTTGAGACCATTTTGCACTTGTACAGTATAGGCATCTAAGCAGAATATAGATTTATACACAAACATACATACCGTTTATTCAAATACATACTGGTCACTCCCCAACAGTGTTTATACAGTCCCAGCCACAAATGCAATCCCATCATGGTCAAGTTCCAAGGCAAGAGACCACCCCTGAAGTTAACTAGGTGATGAACACACTCCAGAAGAGGATTCACTCAAAATCCACTCAATAATATATTTTTAGGCCCAGATACACACACACATCAGACATGCTTGTACGTGTAAACCCTGGTCACTGAAAGGTGGTTGTGGAAACAGAGAGGGTTAATCCCAACTACATCACAGCAGTTATGTGTGAGTCCCTGGTTCCAGCACCACATTTCCTCCTCCAGGGACTAATATGAGACTGCTAGAAACTGAACACTGCTCCCAGCTATAGGGCCATGATTGCATACTTACTGCCAGTTCAGAGTTTTGGGAAAAAGTGTTCATGTAAACACTTTTAAACACTGTTTAGTTTGCAAGTTTTACATTTTAACCCACCTTTATTGATATATCTGCTCACTCTTTAGCACACTTATGCGTATTCTGGAAATTATAATTGTCCTTTCACTTTAAAGTACGTGATAGCGGAGGTGGATCGTCGTCTTGTCGAGGCGGAAGCAGGGAGCCAGGTGGTGGGTCGACTGGTGCAGGATGGTGGAGGAGTGAGGTATAGGGTGGTGGATGCTCCCGTACCTGCTTCCATTACCTTCCTTAGGGTCAACCCGCTCACACTGCAGGTACCGTTACCTAGAGCGTTTAGTATATTTCATGAATAGAATTGTGTAATGTTAGCCAGAAGTAGATACCGTAAGGTGGGTAATATCGTCAACGTGGGCCGTGGGGTTATTTTGGAAAGCTTTATTTGTGTGGTTAGACATTTTCTGAGGACAACTGATAGTTCTCTGTTTAATTATTAATTACTGTTTTCTTATTTGTTATTACAACAGCTTTATTCTCTACAGTTAATTGTGTAGAGAAAATATTGAAGCTATCAGGTGTTGAAGCCCTTGAATGTAATGATCTAGTAAAAATAATTGAACAGAGAATGGAAACTATCAGTTATCCTCAGACAGTTTCTAACCACACATATGACAATTCCCGATATTACCCCACATTAATATGGTACAAAGGACTCCATCAAGGCTAATATTGTATTAACATGGAACTGCTATTATTTCTGTTGGCAGGAGACTTTGGCGGAAGAGGCAGTGGTGGTGATTGGGAGGGAGGAGTTTGTGGCGGTGGTGGAGGAGCAGGTGTACGTAGGAGGGATATCAGAGGATGGTGGTGGTGGTGGTGGTAGTCTGTGCAGTCTGTGTCGCACGTGGCAGAAGGAACTCCACACACCCAGGTTTACCCTGGTGGTCTGTGGCCTTGACAACTACCTCAAGTATGCCTCTATGCTGTGTTTCTTTGATTCACTCTCTTTCTTTCTTTCCATTTTTGCATACTGTACTAGAATTTATTGTGCTCTATCCTTTTTTATGTTATATTTCTATTCAACATATGTTAGACTTTTTGTTTTGTATAATTTGGTGCACTTATACTGACCTGTCATGAACTTCACATTTCACAAATTTCAAAATTATATTTTGCTAAATTGTTATTTCCACATGTGATTTTGATAAGTTTTTTTATCTTTATATTGTTTCGTCCCTGTTTTGGTTTGTTTACTTTGCAAGTTTTACATTATAATACGGTACCACCATAGACTTATTAGAGAAGTTCTGGAGGTTTCCACACATCCAACACAAAGATAAAATGTGTACTAATAGTAGTGGAAATGATATAATAAATGATCTTTTCTATGGTTTTCTATGAGAATAAAATTATGTGTTTGTCTGAAAATCGGGAGTTTGGCGCATCGTCGCTTATTTTACATTACGCTCGTGGTTACGTTCAAGTCTATATACTATATATATATATACAGTATACCGGTATATATATACTCTATATATATATACTGTTATATATATATATATATATAGTAATATTAGATGCGAATGTAACCGCGAGCGTAATGTTAACAAAGCCACGATGCGCCAAGCGGGGGAGTTATTATATTTTGCCCAAAATTATTAATACTGTAGGGTGTTTTGTAAACCAAAAGAGAGAAAACCTGAAATAGAGAAAGAGGTGTTCTGGGTGAATGTTGAGGCGTGCCTGGATAAGTTTGGCATGTAATAGTCCCCCTGTATAAAGGTAAAGAGGAAAGAGGAGTGTGTGGTAATCACCGGGGGATATGTCTTCTAAGCGTAGTAGGGAAGATGTACAGTAGGTTAGTGATTGAGAGAGTGAGAGCGAGAACGGAGAAATGAGTAGGTGACGAGCAAGGCGGGTTTAGGAAGGGAAGAGGATGTGTAGACCAGATTTTTGCCTTGAAATGTGTCATGGAGAAATATCTGGAGAAGGGACAAAAGTTGTATGCTGCCTTTATGGACTTGGAGAAGGCCTAGGATATCACATACAGAACTTACATGCTCTAACCATTACACCATCAAGACAGTTTTAAGTACAGCACATAACCACGATTGATATCCATTTATCGAATACTGGATATTAATCTAATCATGTACTGTACCCAACTGCACTATGAATAGCCTAATGCTTAAGAGAGAGGAAAGAATATTTTATGGGGCACAGATCACATAGGACCTACCTTGCTATGAAATATTCATCAACCTATTGACATTATTTTAACATCACTCTTAACACCAATAACAACCCAAATTAAATTATTGAAAGCATGTGATTCTCCCAGGATTCGAACCTAAGTTATCACATACAGAACTTGCATGCTCTAACCATTACTCCATCAAGACAGTTATAAGTACTGTACAGTATATGACCACGATTGATATCCATTTATCGAAAACTGGATATTAATCTAATCATGTACTGTACCCAACTGCACTATGAATAGCCTAATGCTTGAGAGGAAAGAACATTTTATGGGACACAGATCATATGGGATCGACCTCTCTACGAAATATTCTTGAACCTATTATTACCTATTGACATTATTTTTAACATCGTTCTTAACACCAATAACAACGAAATGAAATTTATGAAAGCATGTGATTCTCCCAGGATTTGAACCTAGGATATCACATACAGAACTCTTCTTCTTCTTTTTCACAATGATGCACAGTGTCCACAGGGATGTAGCCCCCAGATAACTGCGCAAGTAGTGTAAGACTTAAGGTTCATGGCGAGGGGGCACGATTTCTAGCAGATAGTAGCGCAGTTGGTGAGGAGTGTGTAGAAGACAAAGAACGTTGAGAAGCAGAAGTTGGAGGAAGGTCATCAGAGGTCGGGGATCCTTCCCGTAGCGGCGAGGAACGTAGAGAGTCCAGAGGAGATAATATAAAGAGCGGTGGTGCTGAGAGTTGCTCCTCCAAGAATATGCTTGATGGTAAACTGTTCTCCTCGGCGGAGAATGCATTCCCTCAAGGCGACCCTGGCACTATGGTATCGAGGACAATGCAAGAAGAAATTTTCAACCGTTTCAGGGGTATTGCAGTGCTGGCAGTGGCCATCCTGGTGGAGACCTAGGCGATGCATATGCGCCGCCAGCCGGGTGTGACCCAGCCGAAGTCATGTGGCTGCCTTATTGAGAGGTGAGACTTGTAGCGAGTGTGCCGCCAAACCACCCAGTCTTCCTTGATAGTGCCATAACGGGTATGTGCAATCTGAGCCTTCCAATCGTGGATACTGTACAGTTGACCCCCGACTTAAGAACGTCCATTCAGCGAAATTTTGGTTGTACGAAGATCACAAATTACTGCCATTTGCTCACTTAACATACCATAGATCACTTTAACGAACTTTATACCGAAGGCTAGCCTAGCACCAAACCTTCTTAACGCTCAAACAACTCAACTTCTAGTGAGGACACTCCTTAAAAGTTGTTATTACTTCAAAACTAGGATAGATTCCACATGTTTATGAAGTCGTTTCATGCACTCAAGAAGTAATTTTCGTACACAGTGGATTTCCCCATTTTACCATGAACACCTTTAATTGAATAACACATAAGAACTGCTGATTTAAATGCTATTCTTGAATCTTTTTCCATAAGTTTGTCATGTATATGCTATAGCAGCATTTATTTATGGTTGCGAAAAATACTTCAATTGGTTAGCCGCCTAACCTTGTGTCATTTCGCTACCAATTTTTCGCCCGCTCTCACTATCTACAGTGGCTTCCTGGTTCATTACTTTTTCCTAGATCTACCCATTTCCTTTACTTGTACTCGTTGACGAACCAGGACCGGCCACGGACTACGTGTCAGAAAATTCTATGTACCCACGCACCCGGCAAAATTATAAAAACTTAAATAATGAAAAATAAAAATGAAAATAACCGGCGTCTTTTCGTTGATAACTGTAAATGTAAACTCTGTGTGAATGAATTTGATTTTGAACATCAAACATTTTTTAAAAGTTACATTACCAATACAAAATTTTTGTTTCTAAATTCTTCTGTTAATGTAACATCTCCATGTAAAGTAAAGAATGTTATCTATTTAATAACCTGTGAGAAATGTGGTATACAATATGTTGGAAAGACGGAGCAATGTTTAAGAGAAAGAGCCTACGGGCATAGATCAGGAATTAAGAACGGCATCGACTCCAAGATTCTTCTATATAAGCATTTTAACACAGATTGTACTAAATTTGATTGTAAATACAAAATTATAGAAATTGTTCAAAGTAATCAAAATGTTTTAGATAGAGAAAATTATTGGATTGGAAAATTAATGACCATCTATCCATTTGGACTTAACAATCAAATAAAAAATGTAGGCAACATTTTGTATAAAGATTTATTAAAAAACGATTTTAATAACCCATATTTTAACTTCCCTGTTTTAAACAGAAGACCTGGTAGACACGGTAATAGAAGACTAAATACATTTAATAAAAAGAAAAGCAGGTCTGATATTATAATTATTGTTAATAATTTATATTCATTATATCGAAATTTCGGAATTAAAAAATTAAAAGATTCATTGAAAGGCCTACAAAAGAAAAGTTTTGCTCCTTTTATAGAAAATATTCTAAATAATAAACATAATTTCACAAATAAATTTAAGAATATAGTCTTTGCTTTTATGGGATATATTAGAGCTAATTCTAAGAAATCCAAAGATAACCGTATTAAAGATAAAGTCCTGTCCACTTTAAATTATTCCTCTAAAATTTTAGACAAAATTAATGTTAACAGTCTTATTAATTCAAAGAAAGTTAAGTCCATATTACCAGATGGTTGTAAAGATTTCAAACCATTAATAGTGTATTCATATGAACGACCTGTTGGGTCTATTATTTGTAATTATAATAAAGTTTTAGGAAATCTTTCAGATAATGATATTTTCAATAATAATAAATGTGTGTGTGAAAGAGTCATGGATATGCCAGCTAGCAGACGTGATGCACTAGCAAAGTTCATTTATAGTCCGATATGTCACATATTAACAGGTGATGTAGAACTAGTTAAACATTTTGCAAACGACAAATTAGCGGAGCTATGTCGTAAAGGGTTTAAATTTAGAATAGGGAGTAATAAAGTAACATGGGACATAATTTTAAAAGATATTGTTTTTTCAGTCAATAAATTAAAAGATAAATTGTTAAAAATTGCGTGCTGCAATGCGAGAGAACTAGAAGCATGGTCTAAATTATTAATTAAGTTAATTAGAAATAAAATTTTCTCGCTTAAAAATGAATTTAATCTTTCAGATTTTATAGACTATAATTATAATAAGCTTAAAGCTGATTTAATAAATTTACATAAACATTTTGTAATCACTACAGTAGATAAAGCCAGCAATAATTATAGCTTCACATGTAAGAAATTTTATCTTGAAAATATGAAAAAAGAATTAGGTATTTAGGGTAACATATTACGTAAAAATATTTGCGGTAATTCTGTTTATGAAATTCAAAATAATCTGAATATTGATAACTTAATCGATGAACATACCAAGAAAAATATAATATTTGATATTAAACTTTCTGATAAGAACAAGTGCATTGCAAAATTATACATGTTACCTAAATTTCATAAAAGACCTTATAAATATCGCTTTATTGCCGGAGCAAAATTTGCTACCACTAAAACTCTATCAGAACAAGTAGTAAATTGCTTAAAATACATTAAAAGTACTCATAAAAGATATTGTAATACCATCATGAGAAGAACTGGCATTAACTATTATTGGAGTGTTGACAATTCGTTAGAAGTTATTGATAAAATAAATACCATGCCGAAAGTTACCTCGGTACATAGCTTCGACTTTTCAACTTTGTATACCAATTTGCCTTTAGATTTAGTATATTCAGAGCTTTGCTTTATTATAGATTTGCACTTTGACAGGTTCGTTAGGAATGGTAATTATTTCATAAATGTTTATACATATTTTAATAATGCATCACTTAGCTCTACTCCCACTAGTTCTGTATATTTTGATAGAACTAAACTTAAAGATGCCCTTAAATTCCTCCTTTTCAATACTTATGTTAGATTCGGGCCGTACATTTTCAAACAAATATTAGGAATTCCTATGGGTGGAAATGCTAGCCCTTTAATTGCAGACTTATTCTTGCTTGCTTTAGAATTTAAATATATAAAAGACTTAGTTGACAGTAGCAAGAAAAATAAAATTCCAGAAAAATTAGCACTTGCTAAACTGTTAAGTAATAATAGTAGATATATTGATGATATTCTTGTTTGCAATTTGTTAAATTTTAATCAAGTTGCTAAACTTATTTACCCTAATTCTATTCCCCTCACACAATGTAACGTAAATTATAAAGTTGAAAATTTTCTTGATATAAATATTGAGATTGTTAATGAACAGTGCATACTTAAAGTATATCACAAAGTTGATGATTTTAATTTTAACGTAATAAACTTTCCTTTCCCTAGTAGTAATATCGATAGTAAAATCACTTATAATTGTTTTTATTCCCAATTAATAAGATTTTGTAAAATCTGCACTAAAGTAGATGACTTTTGGGCTAGAGCTAGGTTACTATACAGACTCTTAGTGGACAGAGGTTTTGAGGCAAGTAAATTGTTCCATAAATTTAATCTTTTTAGGGTCAATTATTGTGACTGTATTCTAAAATTTGACATCAATAATTTTAATCAAGCATTTTTAACTTGAAGTTTCTTGTATAACCTCTGCTTACTTTTTGTCTGTATTTATTGTTTATCTTTTTCTTTTTCTATTATTATTATTATTATTATTAATATTGATGATTTTTTTTTTTTTTTTTTTTTTTTTTTTTTTTTTTTAAATTTATTGTTCTTGTTAAAAGAGTACTCTTTGTTTAAATCTGTTGTTACTTCATATTTTGCAATTATTTCTCTTTATATTATATGTATTCATTGTCGATAGTATCAATTGCTTACTTTTGCGATTTCCTTAGTTTATTTGTGCTATAAATGTAGGTTATTTGTAGGGTAGTTATTGATAGGGGTCACTTGAGGCATGCTATGCTTACAGGTACCTACCCGATAGCACTATCGTTAGTGAGTGCTGTACTGTATTTTATATATTATTTTGTAATAGTATAGATATCTTATCAATATTTGTATTTTTTACTATAATGTCTTGTCATGTTGCAAATTTGATTTTAAATAATATTTTGACATTTAACATGTAGTTTCTTTATTCATGCAGAGTTTAGTAAAATTTGCCAGAACGTCCCGGACTTCCCAAACTTGACTACTTCCTTTAACGTGACGATAGTGCGTTGTTATATGTGCGATTGGTTTGCTTGGGAAACAGATTAACTTGCTCATGTAGTGATGTACACCCTATGTGGTGGATTGTGTTCTTTTATTTAATAATTTTCATTTTAGTAAGCGTTGTTTCCACATAGCGATTTTGATAATTTAATTTGACTTTATATTGTCCTTGTCCCAATTTTGGTTTGTTTAGTTTGCAAGTTTTACATTTTAATTTTAATTGCTAATCTGATTTTGTTTTCATAGGTTTGTCATTTATATGCGTATGGCATCATCAACTCGTTATTTTGAAAGACTAATATTAGTTAGCCTAGACTAGGCCTAGCCTAACTGTTGTTTCGTTTACAAGTCTGTTCTGGGATTTGTATTTTTTTTTTTCGTGATCTGCAAATTTAATGGCCAATCTAGAACTCTTATCATAGCTTAAGATTGTATTCATTAACCCTTAAAGAGCGGCGCTCGACTTAAGTCGTGCACCAATTTGCAGCAAGTTAGGAAGCTTTGCGCAGTGGCAGTATCATAACCAATGAGGTTTAGTTTTCCGAGTGACGTATCTGCTACTGCTGAAGGCCCAAAACACGGTTAAAGTTTTCAATTTCATCTTTGCCTAGTACTTGCGACACCTCGGTTGGGTTACCTTCTTAGGAAGGTAATCAAGTCGTACCCCACCTGCTCGTGGTGACCTCGCAAACACCCATTTCTATTTATTTTTTCCATTTGTTCTTTTTTCAAGATAGGGTGACACAAACGGGGGCGGCGCTACCTGGGTTTATCCCAGGTAGTAGTTTAATTTTACTGTAATTTTATTAAGTGTTTTGTATATTTTTAACTGTAGGCTACATAAATATAAACAATGGCCGGCCAAGGCAAACGGAGGCAGAGTTTATTGGGAGATGAAGAGAGCTATGAATTTGAGGGATTTCTGGCAGAGGGTAATGAAGTGGAGGATCAATTGACTGTGGTGAAGAGACAGATGATGGGTCTGTTAAGATGGAAGGGAGTTATGGAGAATTGGAGGAGAGATATAGGTGTGAAGGTGGAGTCACTGACAGAAATATGTGGAGCCAGTTCAGTGGCAACTGCAGATGGGCCATTAATTGCTAACCTAGATGCTGTGATAAGGAAAGTAGATGAGCTGGAGGCAGAGAACATGGCACTCAAGGAGCAGCTAAAGGAGTATGAGGGCCATTTAAGTGAGAAAGTAAAGGGAGTAATAAGTGAGGAGAAAAATTAGTGGACAAGGGTGGGGAATGCTAAGGTGGATGCATTGGAAGAAATCATGAAGGAGCAGGTGGAAGAGAGAGAAAAAGAGAAAAGAGAGTTTGAGAAGAATGTAGTGCAGGTTTTGAAGAGCAAGGAAAAGGTAGTGAGGGAAACAGTAGATAGAGGTAAAAGCATAATAATTTTTGGAGACATTGAAGAACATTTAGCAGATATGAGGGAGAGAAGGGGAAGGGATGAGGACAAAGTAAAGAAAATATTGGAGTGTCTAGACGAAGGCTGTGATTGGGGGAGAGAACTGGACGAAGTAAGACGGCTAGGAAGATATAAAAAGGGTGAGATGAGACCGATAAAAGCAGAGTTTAAATCTAGGTCAGTGGTTGAAGCATTAACCATTGTAAGCTGGAGGCTAAATAGTTGTACTGGAATGAAACATATTAGGGTGAAAAAGGACTTAAGCATAGAGGAAAGGGAAAAGTTGAGAGAAGTTCAAGCAAGGGCTGACGATGAAAATCGAAAATTGTCAGATGAGGAGAAAAGGATTTTTTTTTGGAGAGTAAAGGAAGGGAAACTAAAGAAGTGGTACACTCAGAGTCAGAAAGAACGGAAAATACGAGGAGAAATGAACAAGGAGACAGTGAGTCAGGTAGTGGATCAAATCGGGGACAAGGAGATAGTGAGGGAGGAGCAGGAGATAGAGACAGTGAGTCAGGTAGTGGATCAAACCGAAGACAGAGAGATGGTGAGGGAGGAGCAGGGGATGGAGACGGTGAGTCAGGTAGTGGATCAGCCCGAGGACGGAGAGATGGTGAGGGAGGGGCGGGAGATTGTGGAGGGGGGGGGGGGAGAGGAGAATAGAACTTGCAGGGAATGTGGAGGTAGATCAGGGAGGGGATGGAAGAGGAGGTGAACCTGATGGGAGGCAGGGAGGGAAGAGAAACAAGGAGGAGGATTCCAATATACTGTGCTACTACACTAATGTAGATGGAATAAACAGTAAAAAGGTAGAATTGGATGATATATTAAGAAAGGATCAACCACAGATAGTCTGTTTGACGGAGACAAAACTGAACCAGGACTTTGACAGCAATATAGTGTTTAGTGAAGGATATAATATATGGAGATATGATAGAAAGGGAAAAAGGGGAGGTGGAGTGGCAGTATTAGTTAAGAACCCTATGACAGCAAAGCAAGTGGAGTTAAATAATGACAAGGCAGAAATAATGGCAGTTGAACTCAATGATATAGAAGGAAAAAAGCTAGACATAGCAGTAGCTTACATGCCACCAAAGACCAGAGCATGGAGGGAGTTGGAGTTTTAGGAGATGGTCGAGGATATGATTCAGTCGTTGAGAAGATTGCTTTTAAGGAAGAATCGATTGATCTTGGTAGGAGATTTCAACTGTAGTGAGGTTGATTGGGAATCGGGAGATGCAGGGCCAAATCAGAGATCTTGGGGAAGTCGGCTAGTGGAGTTGGTTACGGAAAATGTACTTGCACAACATGTGAAGGAAAATACAAGAATGAGGGGTAATAACGAACCTTCTAAACTCGATCTGATTTTTACAAAGGATCCTCACGAAATTAGTGATATAAACTATCTATGTCCTGTAGGTAAAAGTGATCACCTATTACTAAAATGGAAGTTGACCTCGAGTAATGCCAATAGATTAGACAATAGCTACATAAATGACAGATTAAATTATAGTAAAGCTGATTATGTATCCTTGAAAAGATATTTAGAGGGAGTAGATTGGGATCTTATTTTGAAGGAACAGGACGTACAAGGTAAATATAGTAGATTCCTCGAAATTTATAGAGTAGGAACCAATCTGTTTGTCCCAAGATATAAAACTGGAAATTTTACTAAGCAGAAAGATTGGTTTAATTTGAAATGCAACAGAGCTTTGGGTAGGCGTGATGCAGCTTGGGCTAGATTAAGAAGGAACACTGAGAGTAATCAGAATAAATATAAACAGGAGAGGAATAGATATGTTAACATAATTAGGCAAGTTAAAATGAACTATGAGAAGAACATAGTAAACAAATGTGAAAGTGATCCTAGATTATTTTATAAATATATAAACAGTAAGTTGAAGGTAAAGAAACAAATTACTAAATTAAGAGTTGATGCTAGGACGTATGAAAATGTATCGGACATGTGCGAGGTAATGAATAACAAATTGGGGTCAGTTTTTACTAGAGAGGAAGGTTTTGACGAACCACAGGCGGGAGTACTGGAGAGTGGTCTTAGTAAGATTGAAATAACTAGAGATGAGCTGTTATCTGCGATGAGAGGACTTGAAGTAAGGAAAGCTATGGGACCGGATGAAGTGTCTGCCTGGGTTTTAAAGGAGTGTGCAGAGCAATTAGTGGAGCCAGTGAGGGACATAATTCAAGCTTCCTTAGATAAAGGACAGGTTCCTGTTGAATGGAAAAGAGCTAATATCATTCCGATATACAAGAATGGAAACCCTGAGGACCCTCTAAACTATAGACCAGTTTCACTTACTAGTATTGTATGCAAGATTTGTGAAAAGCTAATTAGGAAGAGATGGATGAAAATGATGGAGAGAAAGAAGATAATAACCCCAAAGCAATTTGGATTCAGAGAAGGGACATCTTGTGTTACCAGTTTGCTATGTTATTACAGTAGGGTGATAGATGTACTCCAAGAAAGAGGCGGATGGGTGGACTGCGTCTACTTAGACCTTTCCAAAGCATTCGATAAGGTACCACATAAGAGATTGTTATCTAAGCTTGAGATGCTAGGATGTGTCAGGGGGAGTTTGCTGAAATGGATGGAGAGTTATTTAACAGATAGGGAAATGAGGACCAACATTAGAGGAACTTACTCATCGTGGCGGAAAGTTGAGAGTGGTGTGCCGCAGGGATCTGTGTTGGCACCTCTCATGTTCCTTATGTACGTGAATGACCTGCCGATAGGCATAAACTCCTACATGTCAATGTTTGCAGATGACGTAAAAATTATGAGACAAATAACAAATAAAAGTAGTTGTGAGGAGCTGCAAGGGGATTTAGATAAAATATACGAATGGAGCACCAAGTGGAAAATGAAATTTAATGTAAGTAAATGCCATGTGTTAAATATGGGAAGAAGTGTGAATAGACCAAATTGGGAGTACAGGATGGGAGATAATATAATTAGCAAGGCCGAAAAAGAAAAGGATTTAGGGTTGATTATACAAGATAATTTGTCGCCAGAGAAACATATTAACAAGCTCTTTAGCGGAATGTATGCAATGGCCGGGAATATGAAAGTTGCTCTGAACTACTTGGATGAGACCATGGTAGCGAAAATTATGAAGAGTATGATTAGACCAAGATTGGAGTATGCAGCAGTGGTGTGGTCCCCGCATCTAAAGAAGCATATTCACAAGTTAGAAAGAATCCAGAGAGCAGTTACTAGATTGGTTCCAAGTCTCAGAGAACTGCCATATGAAGGGAGGCTAGACAAATTAAATCTACCGAGTCTAAAAGAGAGGAGAGAGAGGGGAGACATGATAATGATGTACAAATGCACCCGGGGGCTGGAGAGGCTAGATAGGGAGGATATATTAATTATGGATACAGGAATAACTAGAGGCCACAGCTACAAAGTAAAAAGACCTACCTGCAAGAACGATATCAGGAAGTTTAGCTTCCCCTATAGATGTATTGACAAATGGAATGGGCTGGAGGAGGAGGTGGGTAGGGGCAAGGAATATCCATATTTTCAAGAAAAAATTGGATAAAAAGTAGACTGAGAGACGGGACAACACGAGCTTAGCTCAACTCCTGTAAACTACAATTAGGTAAACAATTAGGTAAATTATTAAGGCTTTTAAAGGGTTAAAATCGAGTGCAAATGGCCGGGAGAGCAGCGGGCCAGACAGCCGACTCCCAGGGCTTACCGCCGCCCATTAACTTATGTTCCCTGTGTTCTCGAGAGGCCGGCAGTGTAGCCAGTAGTGAGCATAGCTGGGAAAAATATACCGATATATGCTAAACTTCCATGTTCGTGGCACCACTGCAAGAGAACCACGAGTGCTACGTAGCTCGTTCTGGTCTCATTTTGAAGTTTTTAGTGCCTAGTTTTTTGCTAAATATTTAAAAAAAAATCATGCAGATGCTTGATTTATCATGCAGGAGGGCCTGAATATGCCCAAATGAGCCCAAAACACCCTGCTAGACAAGGGTTAAAGCAACCTTGGAACACACCGAAAATACCGTTTGTCTGCCTGTTTAGACAAAAATGGCCAGATAGTGAATGCCGACATCAGTAGCAGATGACAGGAAAGCTCAGGGTTACCAAATCAAAATAATCCACTAGATCCATTCTCAAATGTCGCTAGAAGGCCGCTAGATAGTAAATTTGTGCCGAAAATCTTCCGAATAATGCAAGCCTCTAGAATATCAATCAAATCTGGCTTGAATCTACAGAATATCACCAGAATTTGTGTCACTAGATGTAAATATTTGCCACTAGATAAAAATATAAACCTAGGTCTAGCGGAAAAGTAGCAAAATTGACAACGCTCCTGCTGCTTCCCTTACGATCCCATGAATGACTCGGTTTGTGTTACCGGTACTTATGTGTTTTATTGGCCAGTTGTATGGTATGTTGCAGATGTACTTATAACTACATCAGCAATATAACATAAAATACTCATAGATTGATTCGGTTTGAGCAAAAAGGTGGGTAATATACAGTAGGTGGATAGGGGAAAAAATTGGAGTCCTAGAACCAAACTAATTAATCCCATAAGGCTGTCGTTTCGCCCAACGTAATTTCGCTCTGCGCACGGTATTTTCGGAACGGAACCTGTTCGCTAACCGAGGGTCTGCTGTACTGTATATGATTGTCGCAATGCCTCGCAAGGATAATTTTCCTGTCTCGTACTGTGTAGGGTAGCCTAGTGATATGCTGAAGGGAATGTAAGTTCTTGGCGAGGGAGTCCACAATCTCGTTTTGAAGGAGACCAGAATGGCTAGGAACTCATTGGAGGGAGACAGAGGAGCCATTACGCTTATGACGAGTAAGAAGCAGTAGGATCAGGTGGATTAGCTCCTTGTTGATCTTAGTGGCGTAAGATATGGATTGGAGAGCACTCCGAGAGTCACAGCAGAGAAGTTAATTACCAGGGGGAAGAGTGACCATGGTCTCAAAAACTTTGAAGAGGCCAAAAAGTTCAGCGGTAAATATGGTATGGGAACCCACAAAGCTGTTGAGACGGAGATACCGGTAGCACCAAGGATGAGGGACCCATCAGTGTAGATGTAAATACATGTAGTGTCAGCAGGAAGAGAGCTAAATAACTGGAGAACCGCTTGCTTAAGGAGGGAAGGGTCGTCACATTTCCGCACACCAGGTAAAGGGTCACTCAAGGTATGCGGAGCTACAAAATCCCATGGAGGTAGAGGTGTTGCGTGACTGTTTCTGAAGATGAACGTGTCGCGCTGGATGAGAGGACCAATTCTTTCTCTAAATGGCACTTTGCACGTTCTAGGATATCCGGGTAGAGTGGAACATCACGTAGATTGGATGAGAATATGTGAGATGTCGGGGCACTATAATCATTACAGCATCAAGACAGTTATATTTTTAAAGCACATTACCACGATTGATATCCATTTATTGAATACTTGATATTTATCTAATCAAACCCTATCAGGTTCCTCCCAAATTCTTAAAATATACCATTGTGAACTATTTTATCATATCATTTATGTGTCGTCTCTGTCCATTCTCTTCTATATTTTATTATGCACTTTCCTGATTTGTTTGTCATTTGTGTATGCTTTATTGATTTTTTATTTTATTTCAGAGATTAAACATCTGCCAATTGATATAGTAAATTGATAGATACAGTAAAAGTCCGTTAATCCGACGACCGATGATTCGAATCTCCCAATAGTCCGAATTTTTCAATTTGAGGCCAAATCCGAATTCACCCGATGGTCCAAATTTCAAGAAGTCCCAAAGTCCCCTTTTTGAGGCATTAGGCCACTCAAATGACACATAATGGAGCACACACATATCATATGTTCATGAATTCACTTTAAAAGTTTACCATTGTCATTGTAGCCTATTATCTACTTCAAAACATTCAGATTAATGGTCAAAGGAAGCTACTGATATAATCGTAAACACCTTCGTCTTCTTCTTCTTCCACATCGTCTGCTAGAGAGTTTGTTTTGCTCTTGAACGCATCCTTGGGACGCTCCGATGCGCTACTGGCTTGCACCGCATTTTCTGCAAGCGCATTCAGTCTTGAGCTTGAAAACGCACCTTTCAAGAAGTCCCAAAGTCCCCTTTTTGAGGCATTAGGCCACTCAAATGACACATAATGGAGCACACACATATCATATGTTCATGAATTCACTTTAAAAGTTTACCATTGTCATTGTAGCCTATTATCTACTTCAAAACATTCAGATTAATGGTCAAAGGAAGCTACTGATATAATCGTAAACACCTTCGTCTTCTTCTTCTTCCACATCGTCTGCTAGAGAGTTTGTTTTGCTCTTGAACGCATCCTTGGGACGCTCCGATGCGCTACTGGCTTGCACCGCATTTTCTGCAAGCGCATTCAGTCTTGAGCTTGAAAACGCACCTTTGGACGTATTAGTCTTGAGCTTGAAAACGCACCTTTGGATGTTCCGATACGCTACTATTTATAGTTCAGTGATCGGAGCATCCCAAGGGTGCTTTCAAGACAACAAGACAAGGGTGCTTTCAATACAATATAATATAACAGAGCACGTCACAAAAGGAAAATCCCAAAAGGAAAATTACAAGAACCTCTCAGGGAAGTGCCGTTGTTAAGGCATTACTTCCCGAACCACATCTGATCTTCAAGAGCAAGACAAACTCGCTAGTAGACGGAAGAAGAAGAAGACGTTTATATCAGCAGATTCCTTTGACCATTAATCTGAATGTTTTGAAGTAGTTAATAGGCTACAATGACAATGGTAAACTTTTGAAGTGATTTCATGAACATATGATATGTGTGTGTGCACCATTGTGTCATTTGGGTGGCCTAATGTCTCAATGTTTTCGTCATACACAGGTTCATAGGGGTAAAGTCCGATAATCCGAAAAATCCACTAATCCGAACGAGAGCCGGTCCGCTGCCCTTCGGATTAACGGAAGTTTACTGTACATAGAAATTTCAACATTGATTTGTTTCTTAACCCGGCAGCTGCGGGAAGACTCTTAAGAGGTCCTACTGGGCGGCTGCGGGAAGACTCAACACTAGATTAGCGGGCTAGCGGTTTATTTATATGTACCGCCCAGCGGGGTGTTTTTAGCCAAAATAGGGCTGTTTACGTGATCATTTTCATGCCTAAATAAGACCCAGAGCGTAAAACAAGTATCTATCCCTGAAAGGGCATAAACAGAGCTTTCCAATGACACCATAACGATCCTTTTATGATGGCTAGTTTTCTTGCAACAACCGCGCAACGCGAGTGCAAAAAGCATGTAATTCGGCACTTTCCCCATACAATTCCGTATATAGCGAGTGAGAGAGGGAGGGAGGAGGTGGGATTCGTGTCAGTAGGTTCGCCGCGGTGGTCTGGAGCAGTCATACGCTCGCTACTCTCCTGCCACCACTTGTCTCTCTCTCTCAGCAACATTACGTGCTGAAATTGCCACACGACCTATGTCGAGCGCCGCCAGATAATCCAGATTTATTATACTCGACTTATGTTGCGCGCCGACACTTAGGAGTCGATCCTAGGCCTAAACAAAAACATTTAAAACACCCCAGTGGCACAAAAAAAAAAAAAAATATGTTTAGGTGAGATAATTTCCCTCAATTACTTGCTACCACTCCAACACATGTGTCCCCCCCACCCCCCCCCCCTCCTCAATTATCATGTATTTTCTCTATTATTCCCTATATTTATTGAGTATTTTCGTGGAAGGACAAGTGGGAGAGAGGGAGGAGGGTGGAAGAGTGTAACTCCGACCCTCCAAGCCAGTCTGAGTCAACCCCTAGTCTGTCAGTGCCACGCGAGACACGAGAGAGGGAGGGAGGGTGTGCCTGTCTCGCCGGTCTGGGCCAGATTACGACCGCGGGGCAAAAATATAAATATTTCACCAGCCAATTGCTGTTACCACTTGTTTTATTGTTTTCCCATGTTCATATGCGCCAGTAAAATAGCCGCATATGGATAAGTATTAATTTGCCTTTAGATTTAGTATATTCAGAGCTTTGCTTTATTATAGATTTGCACTTTGACAGGTTCGTTAGGAATGGTAATTATTTCATAAATGTTTATACATATTTTAATAATGCATCACTTAGCTCTACTCCCACTAGTTCTGTATATTTTGATAGAACTAAACTTAAAGATGCCCTTAAATTCCTCCTTTTCAATACTTATGTTAGATTCGGGCCGTACATTTTCAAACAAATATTAGGAATTCCTATGGGTGGAAATGCTAGCCCTTTAATTGCAGACTTATTCTTGCTTGCTTTAGAATTTAAATATATAAAAGACTTAGTTGACAGTAGCAAGAAAAATAAAATCCCAGAAAAATTAGCACTTGCTAAACTGTTAAGTAATAATAGTAGATATATTGATGATATTCTTGTTTGCAATTTGTTAAATTTTAATCAAGTTGCTAAACTTATTTACCCTAATTCTATTCCCCTCACACAATGTAACGTAAATTATAAAGTTGAAATTTTTCTTGATATAAATATAGAGATTGTTAACCCGGGAACTGCGGGGAGACTCTTAAGAGTTCCCCCAGCGGACTGCGGGGAGACTCTTAAGAGTGAGTGAAAAAAAAAATCAACTTTTGACATCGAAAAAAAAAAAAAATATTTATTTTTATTTTTTTATTTTTTTATTTTTTGTTGGCCCCTGGGCCATGCAAAATCTCAGTCCTCTACCTCCCCTCCTTCCCCACTTTCCTCCTCTCCTTCAGTTATCACCTATTTTCCCTGTTATTCCCTTATTCTGAGGTATATTTTCGTGCTAACATTAGCGAGTTGCAAGCAGGGTGTTGTCATCACTGATGGCAAGTGGGTGCAAGAGAGAGAGAGAGAGTATCGATCGACTGTGTCTCAGTGGCCTTGGGGGAAATTGGCGGGAAAGCAGCTTGCCTCACCCATACATTATACAACTCGCGGGCTATATCTCCGATTTTGACCATCCAAACGCTGTTTTCACTCGTTTTATTGTTGTTTCAGGTTAATACCTTTATAATCAACCCATAATAGGCGCATATGGATAAGTATTAATGCTATTAATGGTACAATGAATATTTTAGTGACGGAAACACCTCAAATACGTCGGCACAGGGGGACGTTTCCAATTACCCCCATGCGCACTTGTTAGGTTAATGAACAGTGCATACTTAAAGTATATCACAAAGTTGATGATTTTAATTTTAACGTAATAAACTTTCCTTTCCCTAGTACAGTAGTAATATCGATAGTAAAATAACATAATTGTTTTTATTCCCAATTAATAAGATTTTGTAAAATCTGCACTAAAGTAGATGACTTTTGGGCTAGAGCTAGGTTACTATACAGACTCTTAGTGGACAGAGGTTTTGAGGCAAGTAAATTGTTCCATAAATTTAATCTTTTTAGGGTCAATTATTCTATCTATCTATCTATTGCCTGACGCCGTGATCCCCGAAGGGGTGGCCACGAACGAACCGCCCCCATGCACCTCTGTCCCCAGTCAGTCGACGCCCCTCCCCCCAACCAGCACCGCCTTCGTTCATGTACTTCCTCACTCCATCCTTCCACCTCATATTCGGTCTACCTCTCCCCCTCTGTCCCTCCACCTCGCTCTCGTACACCCTCTTAGTCATTCTCTCGCTTTCCATACGTTCCATATGGCCGAACCATCTCAAGTTGTTCCTTTTCACACTTTCCAGCACATCTACCTCCACACCACACCTCCTTCTTACTTCCTCATCAGTCTGTCCATCCCTCCATGTAACTCCGCACGCACTCCCTAAGTAACTCATTTCCACCGCTCTCACTCTTGGTCTGAGTCTCTCAACCAACGTCCATGCTTCGCTTCCGTAAGTCAGTGTCGGGATTACCACACTGTCATGCAAGGACTTCTTCACTTCCATACTGACCACCCTATTTCTTGTTACTGCTTTTAGCGTTCCTACAACCCTCTTCCCCTGTTGTACCCTCTCCCGCACCTCTTCATCCATAGTCCCATCTTTACTCAACACACTGCCCAGATACTTAAAAGAGTTGACGATCTCCATAGCCTGACCGTTCAGCTTCACCTCACACTCTGTGACTTACCCCTTTCGAAGACCATAACCTTGCTCTTCCCCGTATTTACCTTCAAATTCCGTTTTTCGCACACTGTTCCAAACTCATTTACCAGACCCTGCAACTCCCATTCATTATCACTCATCAGAACTGTATCATCCGCAAACAGCAGTATAGTTAGCTTCCACTCAATTCCCTCCCTTTTCAGCGATACACCAACATCCACTGCTCAATTATTGTGACTGTATTCTAAAATTTGACATCAATAATTTTAATCAAGCATTTTTAACTTGAAGTTTCTTGCTTGAAGTTTCTGCTTACTTTTTGTCTGTATTTATTGTTTTTTGTCTGTATTTATTGTTTATCTTTTTCTTTTTCTATTATTAATATTAATATTGATGATTTTTTAAATTTATTGTTCTTGTTAAAAGAGTACTCCTTGTTTAAATCTGTTGTTACTTCATATTTTGCAATTATTTGTCTTTATATTATATGTATTCATTGTCGATAGTATCAATTGCTTACTTTTGCGATTTCCTTAGTTTATTTGTGCTATAAATGTAGGTTATTTGTAGGGTAGTTATTGATAGGGGTCACTTGAGGCATGCTATGCTTACAGGTACCTACCCGATAGCACTATCGTTAGTGAGTGCTGTACTGTATTTTATATATTATTTTGTAATAGTACAGTATAGATATCTTATCAATATTTGTATTTTGTACTATTGTTAATGTCTTGTCATGTTGCAAATTTGATTTTAAATAATATTTTGACATTTAACATTTAGTTTCTTTATTCATGCAGAGTTTAGTAAAATTTGCCAGAACGTCCCGGACTTCCCAAACTTGACTACTTCCTTTAACGTGACGATAGTGCGTTGTTATATGTGCGATTAGTTTGCTTGGGAAACAGATTAACTTGCTCATGTAGTAATGTACACCCTATGTGGTGGATTGTGTTCTTTTATTTAATAATTTTCATTTTAGTAAGCGTTGTTTCCACATAGCGATTTTGATAATTTAATTTGACTTTATATTGTCCTGTCCCAATTTTGGTTTGTTTAGTTTGGAAGTTTTAAATTTTAATTTAAATTATATATATGGTAAATTAACGATTTTAGTGAGGAATGAATCAGAATACCTTCGCATGGGGGTATGGTGTATACTACAGGGGCTTTGCACTTTACGAGTTAATGATATCATGTGTTGATTATTTGATATGCTAATATTATCTTACTGTCTTTTGTGTATCATGTACAATTCAGTATTTTATAGCAATAATGTGTATACTACGTTCATTCTAGGTTGGGCAGAAATCGTAACCCCTAACCTCTCCTAACTCAAAAAGGACTAGAGTAATCAAACTAATATTTCTACCAAATAGGAAGACTTGGCTAGGGAATATGTGTATAAATTGACGGCTCATTTGCTCTAGCCCTTTTTGAGTTACAGACGTTAGAGATTACGATTTCTACCCAACCTAGAATGAACAGACTAGTAGTAGTCGTTCCCTAGGCTGCCTGGCCGAACAGCCCTGGTAATAATGTATTATAAATATTGTTGTAGTTTATTTATATTATTATTATTATTATTATTATTGTATTGTTATTATTATGATTATGCGTAGCATTTGTATATTTTGTTGCGTTTTGGGCAGTTACAGACTTACAGTATTCCTATGTGTTGTTTCATTATGGAATATTACTATATTGGTTTTGAATGAAAAGTCGGTTCCATCTTGTGTACGGGTATGCTTGATTCACCTGGTGGCCTCTTTCCATACTCCTCAGACCCCTGCAGAGTTCCTGTCAATTATCCTAACCCTGAGATCTCTCTTCAACACCTCATCCTTGGGTTTCTTTGGTCTAATTTCTTTATTTTAATAATGTACATATATCTGTCTTGTCAGTCAAAGATTATTGTAATTTTTAGCTATTATTATGTTTCCACAGTCCTCATTAGTTTCTAATAGCTCATGAATAGTAATTTTTGTTCCATGTCATAGAAATGCTGAGTTAATGTCCCTCTCTTTAGATTTCACACAAATTCTCCTTACCATCAAATTTCAAAAGTGTCCGACAGAGGAGCTGAACACAATGTTTACCGCGGTGCATCATGGGAAACTGTATATATCGCGGATCTCTGCACACTCTCTCTCTTTTAACAATTCTTTATTATAAGTGGTCTGTCGAAATATCTGTAGCTGACACATATTATAGCCTATGCATACTGTTGTGTATTATATTTTAAAGTCACCCATACCCATATATAGTACAACATATTGTACAGTACTGTATTTACAATACAAAGTCAGCAAGCATTTTTGCACCTTTTTGTTATGATAATTAATCAGCTTATAATTATGTTTGTTGTTGTTGTTGTTGTTCCCCAAGCTGCCTGGCCGAACAGCCCCAAGGCCCCGAGCAAGGCCAAGGCCATGACCGAGTTCCCCACCGAACCCTCCCTGCCGACCACAATAAAGCCTGGGTTACTGAAGCCACTCCATGGCGGGGAGCTGAGGAGGGTGCGGAAACGCCCGGGAAACCAAAGCCCCACCCAGGGCCCTGTGCCCCTCAGCAATTATGAAGAGAAAGCTGAGGGGCAAAGGAAAAATGTGACGCTTTGGCTTCCAATCTTGGTTGATTGGGAGGTCAATCCACGGAAGAGACGCCGTCACTTGAGATCTAGAAAATATATAAGTAAAAGGAACAGTCAGAGTAAGCTATGGGTATGGCAGAGATCGCTCAGTTCTCACTCTAATAGACCAGCCCATCACCATAATTATGTTTGTAGTCATTATCAGCTACATATGGACATTCCCATGATTACTATACTTTATAAGGATTTAGTGTAGTCGTATACTGTATAATAAAAGAAAGTATAATCACAAGTAATCATGATAAACTGTGAATGTCCTAGGTGTTAAGTATTATGATGTCGACAGTCGTAGCTCTGGCGCTAGTTCAGAAGCGTCCACCAGAGGTCTCAAGTGTATTCTTGGTAGCGAGAATTATCATCCAAGTTTTTGGCAAATTGAGAGGTTTGACGACCTCCCTTAACCTATGGGCTGCGACCGTCCTCATATGAGTCTTTAGTGAGATTTTGTTTTTGTTTCTTATGTTAAAAAAAAAAAAATACAGACTCATATGAGGACGGTCGCAGTTCATGGGTTAATACCAAATAAGGAAAACCTCTTATTTGGTAGTAGTCTCGGGAGTATCCAACGTAGGGCATATTTCTGCTATATTAGGGCTCATTCAGGCACTTCTGAATGATTAAGCAAGTGTCTGAATGAAATTAACCCATCAAGCGCGATGGGCCTCACGGAAGGGTCACCATAGGGAACGCGATATGCTTCACGGAAGCAAGACCATAAAAAAAAAAAAATCATAAACACCCCAGGGGCTCTCAAAACAAAGGATATGTTATTAGGTGAGATAATTCCCCTCTAGTACTTCTTACCACTCATCCATATGTTTCTCATCCCCTCCCTTCCCCTCCTTCCCCACCTTATTCCCCCCTCCCCCCTCCTCAATTATCACCTATTTTTCCTCTTTTCATCATTTATCGGTTATTTTTCTCTCCCGCGGTAAAGTAGCACAAGTGGGTTGCATAAAAGATCGTTATATGACACCGAGACACGTCCCAGTTGAGTCAGAGACAGCGAGAGGGGAGGGTGTGTGCCTCGCTAGCTCACACCTGAGAATACGACTGGGTGGGGAATATTTACGATTTTCACCACCCAAATGCTTTCCCCACTTATTTTATCACTTCAAGGTTCATATATTCATCATATATGTAAAATAAAAGCACATTGCAAACAAATAATGCTTTACTGTATATCGTAAATATAACGAATTATGTCAGAATCCAAGGCTAGAAATTCACAAATAGGTACCCTTGCCCCTAGGGCATTTTTGCGCTTAATGGGTTAAATGTATTTAGCCAAAAACTAGAAGAAAATAGCTTCAAAAATGACACCAGAACGAGCTTTGTAGTGCGAGGGCTTCACCCGCAGCGCTACCATAGACATTCGCTAATACTGAGCGATTATTGATAATGTTGCGCTACATTTGCCTTTGGCAGTGCTGTATGTCTAGCGAAGAGTATGGCTCATACTCCTCAGTGCCTCGGCCGCCTGGCTGGAGAGAGGATGGGTGGCCTGCCGCGCTCCCGCTCACTCGCACTCGTCTCCACACGTTTTAAAAGCCTGTAAATTGCTATAAATTGCCATGGCGTTCCGGAATGTCTCCCACAGCCAATGGGTTAATGACCACTCTACCTGGGTCCCCTGTTCCCTTGACAGAGCAACCGCCCACAGATTGGTAGTCCCGGGCAGGTAATATACATGCAGGGTTATGCTGTGATGATTGGCTAGGTAAAACAAGTTCTCCACCAGGTCTTGGAGGACCACAGACCTGGAGGAGCCCTGCTCATTCCTTTGGCTTCCCTGCCCGTGAGTGAAAGAACCTATATAACCAAGCTAAACACTGCCCGTAACACCTAACACTTAGGTTAATTGAAGAAAAAACTAAAGAAATCCCTACTAAAACAAAAAAGTTAGGCTATCCATACGATTGACACTGTTCCCAGAACCCTGTGTCCGCAAGCCCTTTAGACCCGGGGATAGCGAAAAGGACTGGCAACAGTGTGCGAGCAAAGCGATGTCTTACAAAAGTGTACAGTACCAACTATGGACTTGTCAAAAAAAACATGTCAGAAAGGCCTACAGTGGTCAAGTGGCAACCACAAGCAGCATGTTTGTAAGAGAATAAAGGCAATGTGCTCTATGCACTTATATAAAAGGAATCCGAAGAAACCACATGCCCAACTTTTGTAAAACATCGACACGCAGTCATACGAAAAACAAAGATACAAAAGCATGGAAATAAAAAAAACATAACATAATGCATCACATGGAAATGCATACATTCCCCCAACTTACGCTAATGACGATGAAATAGGAAAACCCCTAAATACTAAGAGTAGGACCCCGCCAATGGGGAGCCACCTTGTCGTGGTGGCGGGGCTTGAAGCGGGGTCGTTGGTGTCACTCTCTTTGGGGCAGGGATTCAATCGGCGTCATGGACAAGGTGCCCCCCCGTCGTCATTGGGGTAAGCAGAACCTCCCGGTGACGGCGTTTTTCGTGTTCCCATTTTTTTTTTTTTTTTTTTTTTTTTTTTTTTTTTTTTTGCGGAGGATTTCCTCCCTACTTTAACTAAATTGTGCCGGCTAGGCTCGAGAGCCTTCCCTCGCTGAGTCTGGAGTCCTGGCTCCTCTCCGTTTACAGGGGACGTGGCGGTCTAGCTCACCGCCCGAGGGAGCTGGTCCCGGGAGCGGCGACGCGGTTGCCCGCGTTGATGCCCCTGGGGTCGCCCATCAGTGGGGACCGGTCTCGGTTCCAGGGGTCCGTTTTCCCTTCCTGGTGGGTTTCCTGGCTTCTGTCCGGCTGCCCTCCATTACGCACAGATTGGGGATGATTGCAATTAACTTTGCCCTCGGTCCCAGTATAGCGGTTTTGCCTAAGCTTGGCCTCTCTGTGCGTTTTGGTGCTATCCCTCCTAGTCTAGGGGGGTAGGGTATGAGGATGAGCCCCCTGGAGACCTGCCCCTGTTTGCGCCACCGGTGTAGAGGCTGGGGCTCCCTGACTCACGACGGAGGGTTCTCTGTTGGCCCTTCTGGTATGTTCTTTATTTATTGTTTTGTTTCCTATTTTTCTTTTTCTTTTTCTTTCTTTTTTTCCCCTCGGTTATGTTTTTCTTTCATTTTTGTTTTCCGATAAAATGAAAATAGAATAGTAAAAACAACTAGGGTCATCATGGATCAGCCATGCAAACCTCCTCCCCTGGATCCAGCTTTGGCGCCCCCAGTACTTGACCTTTGCATTCCCCTGGACTCTCCATCTGGCCTCCATCTGGCCTTCCTCTTCCCTCTGAGTCTACCACTTTGGACACCTCCCCTCCGAGTTGTTCCGAATCTGATGCTCTCTCTTGCTCTGATACTAAATTACCTGTTTCTACGACTAAGGATTCCCATCCTCCATCTGTGGACCCTACAATGGCCCCTATTCACATCGACTCCACAGAGCCCAACTACACAAGCCGCTCATGATTTAAATGTCCCTCCCCTCTCCCAAGATAAGGGAGACCCTCCTTGTGTTGAGTCTCCTGTTCAAACTATGGACCTTGGCGTGACGGGTTCTCTTGACATGCCCTGCTCCTCAGCACTACCCGTTAACCGACTTACAGTTTCCACTGACCACCTGCAGAGTGACACCAGTGTTGGTAACCCTTCACCTCCCATCGACACTGTTTCTCCACCATTTCTGCCGACTGTTAGTTCAGCCACTACCTCCACCTCACTAGTTGCAACTCTGGAGCCTCACATGCCTCATTCCGGCCCCCAACATCGGCGGAAACCTCGGCGTCAGTTTGTCCCCAATGCCACCCTCCGGCACTTCGATTCACTTTTTGGCGATGATGACTGGCTGCGTTTTCTCGTCATACGACCGGCTTCCTACATCTCGGGGGGCTAAGTTAGAGAACCTCCTCCTCTCGGTGCACGCAACTTCGGACTTATCGTTCCGTGAGACTGGTAATAATGATTGGATTGTGGAAACCACTACTCGTGCCCAATCTGAGACATACCTATCTCTTACTACCTTGGACGATATCCCTGTTACTGTCACAAAACATAACTACCTCAACTACATCCTCGGTACTGTTGTTCTACCCTCAACTTATGACCATGACGGACTTCCTGATAAGTCGACCCTCCTGTCGTCGTTGCGCTTACGTTATCCAAATGTGCACGACGTTGATTTGTATAGTATCCCAAACAAATCAACTCCTCATCCTCTCCGCATAGCTCGCATTAAGTTTAGTGGACGTTCCCTCCCATGAGACGTCAGGATCGAAGGACAAAGGCGTGAAGTACGACCTTATTTCCCCAAACCGTTACAATGTACAAACTGTTCCACTTTTGGTCACTCAGCTTGTAGGTGTAAGAAGGTTCGTGTGTGTGCCTTCTCTAGCTCCGTTAAACATGCTACCCGTTGGAATTGTGGGCCTCCAATGTGTGTTAACTGTGGCCTTGAACACCATGCTCGCTCAAAGCAATGTGTGTTTTACATGTACAATGCTGAGTTAAAGCTTCTCATTAGTCGGTCAGGCATGTCTGTCAGGGAAGCTAAGCAAGAACTGAGAATAAGAGATGTTAAAGATCCCTCTAGAGATATGACTTACAGTGCTAGACTTCGTGCACCTACGACTGACGTTTCTCCCGGTAGTCGAGGACGTGAGGACAGTGATGCTGTGTTGGATTCACCCCTTCCTAGTTCAGCCACTGTTTCCCTCTCCAACCGATTTCATGCACTGAATACCCCTCCCCCTGTTCATGAAGCCTCCACCCCAAAAGCATCCGCGTACCCTTCACCCGTAACTGATCTTCAATCCTTGCCTCTTCCCCCGGCTCCCTCTACCGATGTTGACGATGTCATGGATGCTACCCCCTCCACCAGTAAACGCCGTTCTGATGCTCTACATTCTCCCTCCTCAGATCGTCAACCTCCCTCCGTAAAACGTAAGACCCTCACAGCCCGACCTATGCCTCCCAAACCTCAACGTGTCCCCCCTCGCTCTCGCATCTTCCGCTCTGATATGGGTTCTCCGTCCCAGCCTCCCTCACTCCACAACCCCTCTACGCCTGCGTCCCTTCCGCCTACTCGTCCTCGACCTCACGCACCTATCAATGCTACCTCCTCTGGCTCCCATGCACCCCACTGCAGCTGTCATGACTGCTTTGTGCGTGAGTATCGCCGGACGCCTACCCGCACTAAATCCACTCTTGCTGCGTTGATGCGCTCCTTTCTCCGTGACCGACGTTTACCAACCCCTGATAACACCGCCTCTCATAACTCTTCGTGCTTATGCGCTTTTCACTTAAAGTCACATTCAGATCTTTCACAAACCAAGGTAGCTACTATCCTCCATGACCTGTCCTCTAATGTGTCCCCCCACCGTCCACGTCGACACTCCCTCCCCATGACCCTCCCCCCAGACCCGTTCCTCTTCATCTCAGAGAGCCGAACAGTGCTGTTAATTTACGTAACCTGACGTCTCTCACTTAACCTGTTCAATCCCTATATACTACAATGGAATTGTAATGGTCTCTCATCTAGAGTCCATCTAGGTGAGATCCAGCGTTTACTGCGTGTCTATAATCCAATGTGTATTTGTTTACAACACATTGGAAATTATGATAAATCCATCACCAACTACAGTACCACCTTGCATGCCATTCTCTATCCCCTGATGGAGAATATGGCACAGCAATTTATGTCCATCATCGAGTAACTTTTGACTTATTTCCCATTCGTACAAATTTCCTATAGCACTCTATTCTTACTCTTCATATCCCCAATGGTGACTGTTACCATTTGCAATATCTATAACCAACCTGCTTACAATTATGACCTTTCCTTGCTACCAACTACCACCTTGCGTGCCGTTCTCTATCCCCTGATGGAGAATATGGCACAGCAATTTATGTCCATCATCGAGTAACTTTTGACTTATTTCCCATTCGTACAAATTTCCTACAGCACTCTATCCTTACTCTTCATATCCCCAATGGTGACTCTGTTACCATTTGCAATATCTATAACCAGCCTGCTTACAATTATGACCTTTCCTTGCTTTCTCAGTTTGTCTCTACACTACCCTCTCCCATCTTACTGTTGGGTGACTTTAATGCTCATAGCCCTGTATGGGACCCTACTTCCTCCAATCCTGATACAGCCGGTTCGCAGATTGAACATTTGCTTCTGAACCGTAACCTTTGCTGCCTTAATGAGGCCGACTCACACACTTACTTTTCTGCTTCCTATCATACTTATTCCTCTGTTGATGTCACCCTGTGCTCCTCAGCAATTGTTGATAAGTTCGAGTGGCAGGTCTGTGTTGATAAGTTCTCGAGCGATCACTTTCCTGTCATCCTGTCCTACTTGCAATTCCGTCCATGTCCTTCACGCTCTCGCTATAACTTCCACAAATCTGACTGGGACGCATATGTCCTCCACACCAGACAAATCCCACCTTTTAATCCCTATCGGGATCCTGATGAAACTCATTCATTCCTCATTATTTTTTTTTACTAATGCAGCTACTAAGTCTATACCCCAGACGACTTCTTCCCCCCTACGTCGTCGAGTCCCCTGGTGGGACAGCACCTTATCCACTCTTGCTAAAAGTAAACATGCATTAGGCCGCCGCCTCGATAGTCTCAATAAACGTTACAATCCTTTATGTTCACGCTTACCTTTACGTGATGACCTTCTATACCATTCCATCTCGTTATTGATGGATATACTGTATGTGCCATCAAACCTCACTACAATCGACTATCAGTTAAATTCCGTCGAGAAGTCATCCGTAGTACTGTAGATCCGAATCCTGGAAAACTTATGTCTCCACCATTTCCCCGTCTACCTCGATATCACACCATCATCATCATCATCATCATCATCATCATCATCATCATCATCTCCGACGCCTTGTTTCCACCTGGGAAACCCCCGCTAAAGGATGGCCATGACAGAAATGTCTCCAGGCTACTTTGTCAAGACATGCCTCCTTTGCCCGTGCCACAATGCCCCTTCCACTACGTGGAAGTTTTTCTTCAATATATTTTTCCACTTTCTTTTCCCATACCATAGGTGGTCTTCTACTACTAGCTGTTCCACTCACCTGACTCCCATATATCTTTCTTGGCATTCTGTCTTCATCCATTCTCTGAACATGACCATACCACCTCAAAGTACTTCTCTTTATCCACTCAACCACTCCACAATCAATGCCTAAAGCTTGCTCTTCCATTCCAAAGGACTCGTACACTTCCCTATTACTTGGCCCATCTAGCCTATTCACACCAGCTGCCATTCTGAAAAAGCTCATATCTACAGCTCTTAGTTTGGAGAGGTCCTCGAAGCTTTCAACTTCTTCCAGTACTGTACTTCATTTTTCATTTTTATTTTATAACTTTTCTCATGTTCCTTCTTAATTCTATATTTTGCCTTAAAATCTATGGTTTCATGCATTCTTCTCTCAAACACCATTACCGTACATTTCGCTACATATCACACGTTTGGCATAAATTCAGGAATATTAACAGCCTTCACATTGCCCCTCCACGCCATGCTTTGGTAGACGGTGGCCGTACTGTTCACGATCCCCTTGAGATATCGAACCTCTTGAGTCAACATCTTGCCCATGTCAGCAGTAATGAGAGGTTAGACGATAATTTCCGCCGCCATAAACTTGAAATGGAGTCGATCCCCCTCGACTTCTCTTCACCAGACACCTTTGATTATAATGAATGCTTTACTATGGATGAATTTGAACATGCACTCTCCAATTGTCCTGGCCAAGATAACATAAGTTTTGCCTTACTCACTAACTTAGCCCCCCTTCCTAAATCCTACCTCTTGCAATTTTATAATCAGGTGTGGATCCGTCATCAATTTCCTACCTCATGGAAACATGCTATTGGCGTCCCAATTGCAAAACCTGGAAAAGACACGAGCTTGCCCTCGAGTTATAGACCGATATCCCTCACCAGTTGTCTTTGTAAATTAATGGAGAAATTGGTCAATACTAGACTTACTTGGTTCCTCCGTCAACACTATTCTCACTCCGACCCAATTTGGCTCTCAGAAAGATCGATCTACTCTGGACTCGCTTACGTTATTAGAATCTCATATCAAACGTGGCTTTGAAAGTAAGTCCATCACCGTCGCCGTTTTCTTTGACATCCAGAAGGCATATGATACCACGTGGTGGCGTCCCATCCTGCAACTACTTCATAATAGTGGTGCCCGTGGCCATCTACCTTTTTTTATTTCCAACTTTCTTTCGGATCGAACATTCCAGACTCGAGTGGAGGGAATTCTTTCTAATGTCTTTCCACTCGTCAATGGTGTTCCCCAGGGCAGCATTCTCAGCAGCAAACTTTTTGCCGCGGCCATAAATAAAGTCATTCAACAATTGCTGCTGGAAGTCCAAGGCAGCCTGTACGTTGATGATTTTACCATCTATTGCACTGCCCATACCCTCAGACATGCTCAACGTATACTCAACATCTCCATCCAACGTGCGATCGCCTGGGCATCTTCAGTTGGCTTTCAGTTTTCGACTGAGAAAACTAAGGCAATAGTCTTCTTTCGAGACAAACGCTGGCTCCGTGGCCAGTCAATATCGCTTCGAATGGGACCCTCTCAGATTTCTTTCTATCCCAGTGTTAAATTCTTAGGCGTAATCTTTGACCAACATCTCAACTGGAGAGACCATGTTCAGTATACTAAAGGTAAAGGCCTTCGTGCTCTCAACCTCCTCAGAAAACTATCCCATACCACTTGGGGTCCCAGATGTACCACTATGTTGATGCTCTACAAGGTGGGGGTTCTTTCCATCCTCGACTACGGCTGCCCCATTTATGGGTCTGCCTCTGCTTCCGTTTTGGAGATATTGGACCCTGTTCATACGCAGGGTATGCGTCTCTGTACTGGAGCTTTCCGTTCCTCCCCAAATACCTCCGTCTTAGCTGAGAGTGGCGAGCCCCCGCTCTCCCTCCATCGCGATTTAGTTACTATGCGCCGTGCATTAAAAATTAAACATAGTGACTCTCCCACTAATTCCCTTTTCAGTGATATCTTCATTCCCGATCCGTGTCCATCTTCCCCCTCCTTTCCGATTCGTGCTACTATTCTCCTCAACTCTCTTGACTTTCAAATTGCTGTTTCGCTGCCTGTTGTCTCCCCTTCCCCCCCCCCATGGGCTATCTCTCTCCCCATGCTGTTTCGCCGCCTGTTGTCTCCCCTTCCCCCCCCATGGGCTATCTCTCTCCCCAATGTTTGCACTCACCTCTCCTTCCTCTCTGAGAGATATCCTTTTGTCCCTAGCCATCACTGCCAACACGCACTCAAACACATATGTCGTAAAGGCCCCCATTTTGCCATCTTCATTGACAGGTCTAAGACTGACTCTGGGGTGGGCCTCGCTGCTGTGCCCTCTACTAAGCTCCTCCAGTTTTCTCTCCCGCGCCAAGCCTCTATCTTTACTGCTGAACTTTTAGCTATCCAGTCCGCTATTGACATTACCCCTCAACAGCCCTTTATAATTTATAGTAACTCTCGTAGTGCCCTCAAAGCGCTCCGTGCTTATTCGTCCTCCCACGTAATAGTTTTAGCCATAAAACACGCTCTCCACGAGATGAGCCTACGTGGATTCCAGGTCCAGTTATGTTGGATTCCTGCTCACATTGGTGTTCGTGGCAATGAAGACGCCGATGCTGCGGCTAAGGATGCTATTTTAATGATCCCTCGCCAGCGCCACCTTCCGTTAGGTGATTGGCTGTCCTTACTCAATCCTTCTATTCTTTGCACGTGGCAATCTCATTGGGATGCTCTACCCTGCAATAATAAACTCTGTGCGATCAAACCTTCTGTCCGTCCTTGGCCCTCGTCTTCCAGATCTCACAGGTGTGAGGAAGTTTTACTAACTAGACTTAGGATAGGCCATTCCCAGCTGACTCACGGTTATTTAATGTCCACTCCCCACACTCCGCCCCCTACCTGCTCCTCCTGTCATTCCCCTCTAACTGTTCGCCACGTCTTTGACTGGCCAGATACTGCCCATCTGTGTACGGCTTGTTTTGGTACTAAATCATTCACTGACCTTTTATCCGATTCTCCGTCCTTCTCCTTCCCCCCCATCGTCCGTTTTTTGTGTCGCCTTAACCCTTCCTACCCGGGCAGCCTTTCTTAAGGACGGAGGCTGTATCCGGGCGATTTGGCTGAAAACACAACAAAAGTAAACTAAGGCTAATCTTGCTTAATATACTACCTACATTAATCAAACATATGTCAAAATGTGCGCCTTACCTTGCCGTGTAGAATGGCGTTGAGTAGAGCTTTCTAGCTCAACTAGTTCCGGAGTGATGGTGATGGAAGTGGAGGTAACTTTTGCCGTGTATTTACCTCGCCGCGTCCGAACGCTCAACCGCGGCCCAGGCTACGACGAACGTTTTGACTCGTCGCTCTCCCTTGAATTATGGCGGGAAGCGATTTTTTAGTGTTTTATTGTTTATTATGCCATATATTATTGTTATGTTATTTTCACTCAATAAAGTTATTTTTCTGAAGTAATTTGTGTCTCATGTCACTTATACTTAGTTTTATTGTTATTATTATAGTAGTTATGATTATTTATACTGGACTATGGTAATTGATAGTGTCATTTTCACTTATTTATTGTTAGGAATATATTTTAGTGTCACTTTCACTTGTTCATATTGTTCTGAAGGCACTTATTATTACTTATGTGTGTCTCTTTCACTTAGACTTAGTTTTATAGTCATTATTATAGTAGTTATGATTATTTATACTGGACTATGGTAATTGATAGTGTCATTTTCACTTATTTATTGTTAGAAATATATATTGTAGTGTCACTTTCACTTGTTCATATTGTTCTGAAGGCACTTATTATTACTTATGTGTGTCTCTTTCACTTATACTTAGTTTTATTATTAGTATAGTGTCAATTTCACTGGACTATGGTAATTGATAGTGTCATTTTCACTTATTTATTGTTAGGAATATATATTTTAATGTCACTTTCACTTGTTCATATTGTTCTGAAGGAACATATTACTTATGTGTCTCTTTCACTTATACTTAGTTATATTATTATTATTATTATTGAGTGTCACTATCACTGTCACTTACACTTCAATAGTTTGTCATAGTGTGGAAATCATTGAAGCAGGTGCCAGCACACAGTCCCACCTGACACTCGAGGCATTGCCAAGTGGTTTTTGTGGGTTTGCTTGGTCGTCGAGTTGTGCGGGTGCACACATAGCACCTCTTCTGCATTCTTATTCTGCTGTTAGGACCCTGGAAAGGAAGGGCGACGAGCTGGTGCTTTCTGAAGAACTCGGCACACCCTGTTCTGTCCATCATGCCTGGTCCTTGTAGTGGCCTCCTGGCATGTTTTACCAGGAGCTCATGTATCAGCTGCTTTTGGAAGGTCCGCAGGCTCTTGTACTTGATGACTGGACTCCTCAAACGGTAGATGTTGTACGCGTTGAGGACAGACATATCTACTGTATGCAGGACAAACTTCTTGTACCACCTGCAAGATGTTCGCAGGCAGTCTATGAAGCCCATCTGCATGTTGGACTTATCGACGAGGCGCATGTTCAGGTTATAGTCCAGAACAGCAGCTGGTTTCGTGATAGGGTTCTTCGTTTTTCGGTCCACCTTCCCTGTGGGGACCATCTCTGCTTTGTGGCATGTGGTGAGGAGGTTGACCTTGCGCTGGTCATGCCAGTGGATGGAGAGGATGGGGCCACTCTTCTTATGGAAGATGTCCGTCTTCTTAGTCTTGGTTGGGTAGGCTGGCATGCCCTTCCTCTTCCCCTTCACTGTGCCGACAGTTCCGGTCTTGCGGTCATGGAGGTACTTGGCGAGGATAGGCGACGTGTAATAATTGTCAGTATAGAGGACGTGGTTGTCATGGAAGTACCTCTCCATCATCCTCTTTACCACAGCGCCGCCAAAACCAATGAGGGGGTCAATCTGCACCTCACCACCCTTGCCGCTGTAGACTATAAAGTCGAGCACATATCCCGTCTTGCAGTCGCAGAGGACGAAGAGCTTGATGCCGAAGCGGTGTCTCTTGGACGGGATATACTGTCGGAAGTGCAGCCTACCACGAAACAGGACCAGAGACTCGTCGATGCACAGCTTTTGAAATGGAATCAGGTAGGTAGAAAACCGATGACGTATCATGTCATACAGTTGCCTGATCTTCCAGAGTGTGTCGGGCTCGTGGACATGCATGTTATTTGTCAGGTGGAAATATGAGAGGATGTCGAAGTACCTATCCCTTGACATGAATTTGCCCAATGCTGGAGTCGTTGTGAGGTCGCCAGTTATCCAGTAGTCGGCCAGAACGTGCTTCTTTATGTGTGTCATCAGCATTGTGAGTGCCAAGAACACATATAATTCTGCCACAGTGAGAGCTCTCCATGCCACCATCTTGGCACTGGTCTTCCTCCCAAGAAAGTTTGAACAGATAGCCTGGTGGTTATTTGTCTCTTTGACAAGGTATTCCATGACTTCATTGTCGTAGAAGCCACAGAAAAGTTCACTGGGGGTGGCATTTGGGCCACAGGGATATGCTGGTGACACCCCGGAACCCTGTTGTACCTCGTCAAAGGCAGGACAATCTGGCACAAAATCCGACCCATCTGACCACACAAACATGTCAGCTGCTCGAGGACGAGGACGTGCAGCTGCAGCAGGCACACGCCCTTGGCCACGCGGACGCCCTGCACGCCCACGCCCAGGCCCAGGCCCAGGCCCAGGGGCAGCGGCGTCGGCAGGCTGACCACGTCCACGACCTCGCCCTTTGACTCTTCTTGTCGGGACTTCCTCTTCCTCTTCCTCAGGCGACGTCAGGTCATCTGGGGCAATGTTGGGGTCGTCAGCAGCCTCTTCAGGAGACAACTCTGGTGAAGAATAGACCGGGCGTCGGCGGCGTGGGGCTGCGGGAGGTTGAGCAATGGGAGCCTCGGCCTCGGGAGTTGGGCTCCTTTTGCGGCTAGAAATAATGACCTACGATGCGGGGCCTGTGGTGGCACACTGTGGGAGGCCAATGACGCACTTGTAGAGGCCCTTTGGTCATCCTGAGGGACAGATGAAGCCGAGGGCTGTGGGTGGCCATCCCGGGTCAAGACGTCGGGACAAAGGAATGCGGGTGGTTGCTAGGCCTGGGTCGGCGTCACTATCACTATCTACGCCTTCCCTCACTTTTTCTGCTTCCCTGCGTGCTTTCTTGGCTGCACTTTTCACTAAAGACTGTTTATAGAAGTATTTACCCACTTTCAAGGGCGTACGGGCAGGCAAAGGGGAAGGTCCTGGCGTAGGGCTAGGGCTAGGCCTAGGCCTACCCTGACCTACGAAACTAGGCGAAGGGGTTGGCTCTAGCACACTTGGTACTTCAATAGCACCTTCCTCCACCACTTCCACATCAGGATCATCACTACTATCACCCCCCTCAAATAAATCCACATTGTCATCATCACCAAATCCCACAAAATCGTCAATTTCGCTCCCACTTCTACTCTGAATATAGAGGTTTTTGTCCACAGAGCTTTCACCACTGCTCAAATCCGGGTTGAAAAGTTCACGGTGTATTGCACTCTCACTTAGCAAACGTTTCACTTTCCTTAGTTTCTTTTTCTTCTCGGTTGGCAGAGGCGTAGATGTTGCAAGCGGGTTAGCACTGGGACGCGCGGGAGATTGCACAGTATCGGACGCGTCGGAATTCATTTTTTTGCTGTAGCTCTCAATGGCGGCAACGTAGGAACTGATAAGAGTGGTAGTTGAGGCTTGGTGGCGCTACGATCGCCCACGCAAAGTAAAATTTGCCCGCGCGAAATTTAAAGCACGCTTTAAAGCAAATGCCTTAGGTAAGGCATACCGGGTAGCGGCCGTTCTGCCGAGCTGTCCTTACCTAAGGCATCCCGGGTAGGAAGGGTTAAGCTCCTTTCAGTAATCTGATCTAATCCTTCGGGCCAGACCTATAAGGGAGCTCAGTGGTCTGGTTAATCTGCTCTACATAACTAACTAACTAACTAAGAGTAGGAATAGTGCACTCAACGACCGCTACGCGGCGCTGAGGACCACCCTCCCCCGAAGTAAAAAAAAAAATTGAAACTTCTCCAGCACTAAGCGCACACCAAAAACACGCCTTTAAGCCCGAAAAAGTGCTGCCTACATCACTGAAACATCCTTCTACAACCTCAACAGCCTGTAAAGGCTCACACTCGCGTAGTTGAAGCAAAGGGGCGGAAAAGCAGGCACTCGCGGAACACAGAAAAAAGCTTGTACAGTATCATCGACGGTGTATGCGAAGTGACTGATGGGTTTGTAGAGGGTGGCGCGGGCTCATAAAAAATGGAGCGTGGCCAGAGGACAGCAGCTAGATTTAATGGGTAACTATGAAAATATTTCTCTCCTTCGCTATCCTAATGGTTTTTTTCCTTCTTTAGTCGTCTCGGAGTGTGTAGAACGTGCCTAGTAGAGAATTGAGGTGCAACTCTAGAGATTATTCGGACTTCACGCTATTACCGATAAATCGGCCTGCTCTTGGAGCGGCTGATGTATTTAAGCCCTAAGTTAGAAACGTAGAGACTACTACTAAAGGGTTGATTTTTGCTGTATATTAATTTATATTCCTGATTTGCAGAGGCAATAAGTCTAAGAAGCAGCAGCAGATGCGATCAGCTGTACTGGGAGAATCAGCTGTGTCAGGGAGGAACAAAAAGAACAATAACAACAACACTCCTCAAGTGTCCAGGTAAAGTTATATTTGATGGGACCTTGCAATAGTTATTTAGACTGCGAAGAGATCAATTAATATATTGACCATGCGATAATTACATTTATAGCTGGGATTGTTACAATTGACAAGGAGCTGATAATTTGTTTTGATGAACTGTTTTTTTTTTTTTTTCTATGTGAGTGAGGGAAACAAAAGGCAGATCTGCCTGTAGCGAGTGCCTCCCCCAGCGTTGAAAGAGTGACAGGGCCAAAATCAAGGGACGTTAGAGCCAAAATGTCTGGACATACGGAGATTGAAGCAATTTAAGTCATAGGAAGAGGGAAAGACTGATTCTGGGAGAGAGTTCCAGAGCTCAGCTGTTGAATAGGAGAAAGAGAGGGGATATGATAGAGACTTTTAAGATAGTGTCAGGAAAGTACGATGAGGATGTGTGTGAAGGTATCTTCTTGATGCGGGAGGGAACAAGAACGAGAGGACACTCTAAGAAAATTTACAAAGAAAGAAATAGGCTTGAGAAGGCAAAGAACTCATTTTGTGATAGAGTGGTAAATGAGTGGAACACACTGCCCCAGTATGTAGTCGATTCCGAATCAATAAGGGAGTTTGAAAGTAATCTTGATAAAGCATGGGGAAGACAAGATTTGAAGTTTGATTATAAAACAAAAATACAGAATAGTAAAAATGTTGCGTCTGCTACCGCCGCCGCCAACACCGTGAACGACCGCAGCAGTGCAAGTACTGGTACTGAGCTGGATACACAGGCATAGTTTGCCTTTTTCCAGAGGATCTACTGTAAGAAACTGTAAGAAATAGAAGAAAGTCTGAGAGTAACATTTCACACTTGGGTTGGAGAGTTGCACAGAGTAGGGGTGGAATTGTGTTGCAAGACGGGTGCTATGTGCTCTACGAAAAGGAGGTGGTTTACACTGGGAGAGCTCTGAGGAACACTGATTATTGTAGTAGTGATAGAATAGCGAGAGAGATGCAACATTTCGGCGAAGAGAGAAAGATTGTAGAGAGTTGGTGAGTGGATGGGAGTTAATGATATGAAAGGCCTTCCTTTCTACATTGTCTAGGAGTGCGGTGTGAGAGGATCCTCCCCATACATGTGAACAATACTCAATACTGTACAAGGACGCACTGTGCCCCTGTACAGAGCAAGAAGCTGTGCAGTGGTAAAGAACCTCTTGAGGTGGTTGAGCCCACCCAGCTTCTGGGAGGCTGCCTTAGCAACACTGTTAATATGGTCCTTCCAGGTGAGAGCAGAAGAAAAAGAGACTCCAAAAATATTAAGAGAAGATGAAGGATTAATGTTTGTATTGTTGAAGAATAAGGGATAGTCCTCTGGGAGTTCCTGACTGGTAGTAAGATGAAGAAAATGGGTTTTGGAAGCATTAAAGGTAACAATTTTTTCTCTGCCCCAATTGGAAATAGTAGTTAGATCAGAAGATAAGTGTTGTATGACTTCATTACGTTTGTTTTTGAGGGATTGCTGGCCGGGGCGTTCTGGAAAACTAAATTAAAAGTGTAAGGTAGAGTCGTCTGCGTATGAATGAATGGGGCTGGAGGTACAGTTGAGAAGATCATTTATGGAAATAAGAAAGAGAAACGGAGATAAGACAGAGCCCTAAGGAACACCGGAGTTGATATGATAAGGAAGTGAGCGATGGCTGTCCACAGCTGCAGCTATGGAACGACCGGAAAGGAAATTAGAGACAAAGGCACAGATGGAGGGATAGAAACCGAAGGAGGGTAGTTTAGAAATTAAAGATTTGTGCCAGATTCTATGCCTTCGATATGTCTAGTGCAATAGAAAAGATCTCACCGAAGTCCCGAAAGGAGGATGACCAAGAGTTAGTAAGATATGAAAGAAGATCACCAGTAGAGCGACCTTTAACCCCTTCTGTACCGGTGATGTACTTTGCATCATATTCTGGCAACTATTAGACGATTTTAGTGAGCTTAGGAAGGACGTCTACCAATCAAAAGGCTACAAACTATCTCAATGAATCCTATTAGCTACCACATATCCTTCCTAAGCCTCATAAAATTGTCTAAAAGTAGCTGAATTCAAATGAAAATGACGTCGCCGGTACAGCAGGGGTTAAGGAAGCCATACTAGCGATCTGAGAGTAGACAATTAGAAGAGAAATGCTTATGAATTTTGGAAGCAAGAATAGTTTCAAAAACTTTAGAGATACAAGAGATGAGAGCAATTGGACGATAGTTGGAGGGTTCAGAGTGGTCACCCTTCTATATGATAGGTTGAATGAGAGCAATCTTCCAGCAAGAAGGGAAGACGTTAGAGGAGAGACAGACGAAAGAGTTAAAATGAGAGCAAGTTTCCAGCAATAAGGGAAGACGTTAGAGGAGAGACAGAGACGAAAGAGTTTGCCTAGGCAGGGAGTCAGCACGGAAGCACAGTTTTTTAGTACAACAGGAGGAACACCGTCCAGACCGTACGCCTTCTTAGTATTAAGCCCAGAGAGGGTAGAAAGTACATCTTTAGAAGAGATTAGGATGTATCAGTATATCGTTCCTTTAGGGATTTATACTGTATTTGTGATTAAGTGTGTGCGTATGTAAAAGTTGAATATGTATGTTGTGTATGCATGAATTTTGTAAGTTTTGTCATAAGCTAGCATAGACTACCATAGGCCATTTTAGAATTACATTTACCATATGGCTAGTATTGTTTGTGATTTATTTTAATATCCAATATGCGAAAAATAAAAAGATTCAATGACTTTGAGGAAAGTCTGCAGTAAAAGTTGTCATGTGACACAGATTTTATTATCTTTTTACCAGGGTGGACATAGAGACAGCCCTGGTGATGGCTCAGCTAGAGTGTCGCCTCAACCACCGCCTGCTACCGGACGCAGATAAAGTGGCCACCTTCATACTCCAGATCACTAAAGCTGTGGCAGAGGCACCCTTAAAGTGAGACCATTATTCTTGTTTCAGGTTGTATGACCAGATACAAAAAAAAAAAAAAAAATCATTGAAACCATGTTATGTGTGCCCCAAACACTTGAATCATTGCAACTATGAAAAGTGTATGTGTATATAAGTATCTTCCTTCATAGTTCATGAGATTAATAGATCACAAGTGATTGCAAATCACAGCATCTGTCTGCTAAGACCACCAGTGGTCGAGTGGTTGGTGTGTGTGATAATGATGATGTACGAGGACTCACGAACAGCAGTGAGGGTGAAAGGTGTACTTAGTGAATAGTTCACAGTGCGAGTTGTAGTCCAGCAGGTCTCTGTGGTAAACCATCTTCTCCTTGTGGTTCTGGAGGCACTGTCTGGAGGTTATAGAGTTGGGCTCCCTTGGGAACTGCTATACGCAGATGACCTAGTACTTATCGCAGATAGTGTGTGGGATGCCAGGCCAAGTTCAAAAGATGGAGAGAGGGCATGGCAAGTAAAGGGTTAAGAATTCATATAAATAATACCAAGGTTTTACACAGTAGATTAGGGCTTAGACAGGTAGAAAAGAGTGATGCATACTCATGCGCAGTATGCAGAAAAGAGGTGGGTGCGAACTCAATATAGTGTAGCGTCTGCCGCTGCTGGGTACACCATGGGAATAAGCAGCGCTTATTCCCATGGTGTACCATACATACATACATTCATTACACACACAGTCAGACCGTGGTGGAGGGCGGACGTGCTTGAGACAGCTGATTCAGCCAGCGCCTGTTTGGTGGTTTGGTATTTTTGTAGCGTTCATATGTGTTGTCCTTTTGTTTATTAATTATAATTTAAATGCAATTAGTGAATATACTCCCTAGTTAAAAAAGGTGAGAGTTGAGTTTGATTTGAGTAAGAAAGAAAAAGTAATGGATATTCCCACCGAAACTTGTGGAGCCGAACAGGTGTAAACAAAGGCCAGCTGGCAGTATGGCCAGCGGTGGGAGGAACCGGCTCAGCCTGCCCCCAAGCAGGGTAACCAGAGACCCTTATGATCGTGATCATGAGGGATTTGATATTTCAGGGTTCTCAGAGGAGGGAGTAGCAATATCTGCATTTGCGGTGAGGTTGAATAAACTGGAGCGGAAGCTAGAGGAACAGGAGACAAAAAGCTTAGATTATGAACGAAGAGAAAAACGGATGGCAAACCAAATTGGTATTCTGAAGGATGAGAATTACGTGTTAAGGGTTTGTATTAGCGAAATGCAGGAAGAAATGGACAGGATGAAGAAAGATATGAAGGATGTTGAATTAAAGAAGGATGAATTTCAAAAGAACGAGGAGGTAAGGAATTTGAAATTTTCGGAGATAGTAAAGGAGCAACAGATACATAGGCAGGGAGGTAACTTTGAAAAGGATGTAGTTAAGGTAATTAGACAGAAGGAAAATCTAGTGAGGGAGACTGCTGGAAGAAAGAAATGTATTGTGATAAGAGGAGATAAGGAGAAACACAATTTAAAGAGAGAGGAGAGAAGTAGGATAGAGAGAGACCGAGTGAGGGAGATTCTACAGGTAGTGGACGAGGGTGTGAGAGAGTGGGAGAATGAAATTGAAGACATGCATAGAATTGGAAAATATAAACAAGAGTCTAGCCTGTCTAGGCCAATGAAAGTGCAGTTTCGCACAGTAGGAATAGTAGAGGAAATACATACATATATACATACATACATAAAATTTTAAGACTGAGTGTTCCACACATCAGTGCAGTTTCAGTCTCTTGTCCTAATGGCGGCGTTCCAGGCAACCCTGTTAAGGGCTGCTTCACTTGTCAAGTTCTTGGATTTGAGATCGGCGCGTATAGTCCGATCCCAGGTCTTCCTCGGTCCACCCCTTGGTGCAGCTCCCTCCACAATCACAGACCTGCATTTTTTCACCCAATTTTGTTCATCCATTCTCTCCACATGTCCATACCATCCCAGTCTACTTGTACGCATCACCTCGCTAATACTCTTTATACCTAAACGTCTCCTCAGCTCAACATTTGTTATTCTATCCTGTAGCCTGGCCCCACACATCCATCTCACCATTCTCATCTCATTACGCTCCATTCTGTTGACATCCTCTACTTTAACGGCCCATGTTTCTGAGGCATACGTCATTGCACTTCTAACACATGAGGCATACACCTTTCCCTTCAGGGGGAGAGGCATTCTTTTCATGGTCAGGATTGGCATCAATTCTCTGAACTTCCCCCAGCCACACCTAATTCTAGCAACAGTGGCAGCCTCGGCCCCACCACCGGCAGAGATGGTATCTCCTAGGTAACAAAACTTGTTCACCAGCTCCAAAGACTCATTTCCAAAATTCACAGCCACAGGATCATCACCTAACACAAGCTCGCCTTTGCACACTACGCACTCAAATTTCTCTATTTCTGACTTATCCTTCGGCAGGGGCCCCTTTATTCTACTACAGCGCTTACTCCCATGGTGTACCCAACATCGACAGATGCTACATTGAATTGAGTTAACGCCCACTCCCTTTCCACACACTGCACATGGGTATGCACCGCTCTTTTCCACATTGCCTCGTCTCAAACTACAATGCATAACCTTGGTTTTGTTAATATTGACTCTTAAACCCTTGCTCGCCATGCCCTCTCTCCACTCTATGAATTTGGCCTCAGCATCCTGCATACTGTCAGCTATTAGGACTAAATCGTCTGCATAAAACAGTTCCAACGGGAGTCCGCCTCTAAAAACTCTAGACAGCGCCACCAAGACCATAATAAAGAGGAGGGGGCTTAACACTGAACCCTGATGGACTCCAACACGGACTGCGAACTCATCACTCAGTACACCCTTCACCCTCACCGAACTTCGCGAATCCTCATACATCATCATTATCACACGCACCAGCCACTCTTCCACACCAAGTTTCCTCATAGCCCACTGCACAACATCTCTAGGTACCCTATCAAAGGCCTTCTCCAGGTCCACAAACACAAAGTAAAGATCCCTGCCTTTTAGTAAGTATCTTTCCTGTATCTACCTGACTATGAAGATAGCATCGGTTGTACCACGTTCTGGCATAAAACCAAACTGCATATCATCAATAGAGATGCTTTGCCTGATCAAACCCTCAAGGACTCTCTCACAGACCTTCATGATTTGGTCAAGCATTTTCAGGCCCCTATAATTTCCTCTATCTAGCGCATCCCCTTTTCCTTTGTATATATTTACTATTACACTTTTGAGCCAATCCTCTGGGATTTTCTCATCTTTAATAATGGTGTTTATCAACTCAGTGACTAAGTTTACACCAATCTCCCCTGAGGCTTTTATCATCTCAGCGACAATGTCGGAGCAACCTGGAGCTTTACCGTCCTTCATTTTATTGATTGCGTCGCTCACTACAGCTGGTGCTATCAAAGGAGGGGGCCCAGATATTGGTTTTTCGATACTAAGCTGTTCCTTATCCCATTCAAACTCTACATTTAGCAATCGTTCATAGTGTACCTTCCATGCTTCTCTGATTTCATTTTCTGCATACACAATCTTCCCATTATCATCTCTAACACACTGTTCACCTATAATATCCCTACTGTCATTTTGAACTCGCCTAGCTAGGTTGAAGATCCCATTGGGATTGTCAGTGTTACACACTTGTTCGAGGACCAGGTCCTTAATGCGATTTTTAGCATTGTAAATAACTCTTTTGGCAGTTCGTTTAGCTGCCTGGTATTCCTCCCTGCTGCCTCCTTTCTTCCATGCTTTGAAGCATCTCCTTTTCTCTTTCACAGCATGTTCTACCTCATCGTTCCACCACCAAGAGGTCTTATTCCTGGGGTGACCCTTTGTTTTCCCACAGACTTTGTCAGTGGCAGCGATAAGGCTATGCTTAAGAAAGTTCCATTGGCTATTTACATCGTTAGGCCTAGCTTCCTTATTTCTATTAATTTCCTCCAGTTCATTATGAAACCTATCCCTAACTTCCTTGTCCTTCAGCAGCCACACTTTCCTTTTGGGTATGTAAACCTTCTTGCGCTTAGGATCTCTGTATAAGCTCATGTCGCACACAAGTAGCTTATGCTGGGGGATACATTCTTCGCTCGGGATGATCATGAATAATAAATGGAGGTTGAAAGATAAGGATTGTCTGAAGCATATTTACATCGAAAAAGACTTGGACTTAGATGAAAGAAACAAAATGAAAAGTTTGAGGGATGAGGTGAAGGAATTGAATGCCAAAAGAACAGAACAAGAAGTGGATTTTTTTTATTGGAGACTGGTAGGAACGAAGAAGAGGAAATGGTTCATCAAAAGCCCACAGAGGAAGACGGAGGGGCAAACAGAGAACTTAGGGATGAACGGTCGGACAGGGGAAGCGAGTACCAGTACCGAAGGACAGGAGGGAGAGACTGGTGTAAACCAGGAACAAGTGAGAGGAACAGGGCAGGTGGAGAGCACGGGGGAGCAAGGGAGAGAAGGTGGAGTGGAAGCGGGGGGGGAGTAGAGTCTGGGAATATTAGGGAAAGAGAAAAAAAGAAAGGTGTAAGAAGGGGGGAGATGAAGCTGATGTATAGTAATGTGGATGGCTTGCTGTCAAAGAAATTAGAATTGAATGACTATATTGAGAAATATAAACCACATATTATGTGCTTAGCAGAAACAAAGTTGAGAGGTGGTACTGAATTGGGAGTGTTGGGATGGGAAGGGTACAATGTGTGGAGAAAAGATAGAGAAGGAAAAGTGGGCGGTGGAGTGTTAATAATGACTGACAAAAATATAGAAGCAAGTGAGATTAACCTAGGCAATAATAGATCAGAAATTATAGCAGTGACAATAAAAGACAAGGACAACAAAGCAACTGATATAGCAGTGGCTTATATACCACCACAAACTAGAGCATGGAAGCGGGATAAATATGATCAACTAATCACGGAATCTCTAGATGCACTAAAAATACTTTTTAATAGGAGAAATAAATTATTATTAACAGGTGATTTCAATTGTAAGAAAGTCAATTGGGAAGGGTTAGATGCGGGAAATAATAATGAATCTTGGGGCAGTAAATTACTGAATCTAGTAACAGAAAACATGTTAACACAACATGTTACAGAAACACACGAATCAGAGGGATGGATGAACCATCCAGGCTAGACCTAGTCTTCACCAGTGATCCACATGATGTTAGAAAGATAAATTATCGTTGTCCCTTGGGAAAAAGTGATCACAAGATATTAGAAATGGAGATGGATTTGGGAAAAAATGAGGAGAGAAATGAAGGACATAAAATAAATAGATACAACTATGCTAAAACTGATTTTAAATCATTGAAACATTATTTCCAAAGTATAAATTGGAAGGAACTAGAAAGCCTGGAAATGGTTCAAGACAAATATAGACTTTTCCTGAAAGTATATGAAGAAGGGATACATAAATATGTCCCAAGGTTCCAATCAGGGGTAAAGAAGGAAAAAGAATGGTTCAATATAAGATGTAGTAAGGCACAGGATAGAAGAAACCGAGCCTGGAATATAGCACGGAAAAGACAAGAGATCTTATAAATTCAAAAATAATTCAAAAATAAACACTGCAATTTCTCTGAACCAGGACCTTTCTAGAATTAATGAATGGGGACAAGAGAATCTAGTTTCCTTTAATGCACAGAAAACCAAGTACATTCAATTTTCTAACCGACAGAATCTCACTGACTCCCATATATTTTTTAATGATGTAAATATTCCCACTTCCCCTAGTATTGACATTCTCGGTGTAACATTAACTACTAACTTGAGCTGGACACATTATGTTAGAAGCATTGCTAAGAATGCCTCTAAAAAACTGGGACTCCTGTACAGAGTTCGAGAATTCTTCACTGACGAGCAGTTGGCCGTAATATATAAAAGTCATGTGCGCTCTCAGATGGATTACTGTTCACCTCTGTGGGGTGGAAGTGGAGTGGTTGCATTGAGGCAGTTGGACAAAATTCAAAATAAAGCTATTAGATTAATCAATAACCCTGCAATCACACAGGACCTTCCTACATTAGCCATACGAAGAAACGTTGCATCCCTTGCATTATTCTACAGATATTTTCACAGCAATTGTTCCGAGGAACTTGCTTCAATTGTGCCGCCTCTCCACATCTTTCCCCGTAGAACTAGGGCAGCTGAGAGCGCCCATGAATTTACACTTTCTCCTCCACAATGCAGAACTTCTGCTTATCAGAATTCATTTATCCCCAGAGCTACTACTCTTTGGAATTCACTTCCCTCGAATTGCTTTCCACAAACTTACAATCAACAAATGTTTAAATCCAGTTGTTACAAACATTTTATGAATGGAGGATGCCTTTAGGCACATGGACCTTTTTGTTTTATCTGTGTTTTTCCTTCCTCCGTTCATTGTCTCTTAAAAAAAAAAAAAAAAAAAAAAAAAAAAAAATCTGTGTTTTTCCTTCCTCCGTTCATTGTCTCTTAAAAAAAAAAAAAAAAAAAATAGTGAAAATAACTGGAATAAGTACAAGGAGAAAAGAAATGAATACGTAAAGATACGACGCGAGGAACAATATAAATATGAAAGGAATATTGTAGAGAAGTGCAAAAATGAGCCAAAACTATTTTATAGATTTGTAAATGGAAAAATAAAAACAAAAGAAGGTATAGTCAGACTAAGAGTTGGAACAAACTGCTATGAGAAAGATAAAGAATTGTGTGAAGTTATGAATGAAAAGCTTCAGTCAGTGTTTGTAAAAGAGGAGGAGTTTATAGAACCTGATAGAGAAATGAGAACACCACAGATGCCTGAAATGAAAGTGACAAAAAGTGAAGTGCTGAAATTGATGCAGGATTTGGACGTGAGGAAATCAATGGGACCAGATGGAGTGGCTGGATGGATCCTCAAAGAATGTGCGGAAGAGTTAGTGGAACCAATCTATGAAATCATCAAATCTTCACTGAATGAGGGAGACCTGCCAGTGGAATGGAAGAGAGCTAACATAGTACCAATTTACAAAGGAGGAGACAGAGAAAATCCGCTTAACTACAGACCGGTGTCCCTCACCAGCATTGTTTGTAAAATTTGTGAGAAAATTATAAGGAAAAAGTGGACACACTTCATTGAGGGACAGGGGGTGCTTAGCGAGAAACAGTTTGGATTCAGGGAAGGGAGATCTTGTGTATCTAATTTATTAAGCTTTTATAGCAGAGTTGTAGATGTTACACAGGAGAGAGAGGGATGGGTTGACTGTGTTTACCTGGACCTGAAAAAGGCCTTTGACAGGGTGCCTCACAAAAGGTTATTGTGGAAATTGCAGGTTGTTGGAGGTGTACATGGTAGGATGTTAAAATGGATGGAAAACTTTTTAATAGGAAGAGAAATGAGGACCACGATACGAGACGAATATTCACAGTGGAGGAGTGTGATGAGCGGAGTACCACAGGAATCAGTGTTGGGTCCGATAATGTTCCTACTTTATGTAAACGACATGCCAGAAAACTTGAATAGTCATATGAATATGTTTGCGGATGACGCTAAGATCATGAAGAATGTCACCTGTATAGAAAGTTGTCAGGATCTTCAAAAGGACCTAGATGAGTTGCACAGATGGAGCCAAACCTGGAAAATGAGTTTCAATGCAGAAAAGTGTCATGTTTTGGAAGTGGGAACAAGTGAGATAAGGCCAAGCTGGGAGTACAAATTAGGAATTGAAATAATCGGCAAAACACGACATGAGAAGGACCTTGGAGTGATAATACAAGATGATCTATCCCCGGAGAAGCATATTAACATGATCATTGGAGGAGCATATGGAATAATAACCAATATGAGAGTGGCATTTAACTATTTGGATGAAGAAATGTTAAGAAAACTGATAATGACTATGATAAGACCAAGATTAGAATATGCAGCAGTGATATGGTCACCACATTTGAAAAAACATATAAACAAATTAGAGAAAGTCCAAAGGATAGCAACGAAGATGATCCCAAGATTGAAGGAGTTGACATATGAGGAAAGACTTAAGACACTACAACTGCCTACCTTGAAAGAGAGAAGGGAACGAGGCGACTTAATAACGATGTTCAAGGGAGTAAAAAGTTTGGAACGAGTAGATAGGGAAGATCTATTCGTGAGGGATAATGGAAGGACAAGAGGGCACGAGTTTAAGCTGAGGAAGGGCAGATGTCGTAAGGACACAAAGAAATTCAGCTTCCCATATAGGAGTATAGAGACTTGGAACAACTTGGAGGAGGAGGTGGTGAGAGCGAGGAACATTAACATGTTCAAATCTAGGTTGGATAAAAGTAAATATGGAAATAGGGCAACATAAGTTATGATATGTTAGTCCAAAATACTGGGAACTGGGAATATCCATTACGATACTTGTCTAAGTAAATTGGATTGATTATAAAGTAACTAAGACAGGACAACACGAGCGCTGCTCAATTCCTGTAAACTACAAATAGGTAAATACAAATAGGTAAATACATACATAACATTTTAAGACTGAGTGCTCCACACATACGTGCAGTTTCAGTCTCTTGTCCTAATGGCGGCGTTCCAGGCAACCCTGTTAAGGGCTGCTTCACTTGTCAAGTTTTTGGATTTGAGATCGGCACGTACCGTAAACTGGGGTAATTTCGGACTGCGGTCATAACTTCGGACATTGGCGATAGTAAGTAATTAGCCAGTCATTATATAATTGAAACACGTATAGGCCGATCCCAGGTCTTCCTCGGTCCACCCCTTGGTGCAACTCCCTCCACAATCACAGACCTGCATTTTTTCACCCAATTTTGTTCATCCATTCTCTCCACATGTCCATACCATCCCAGTCTACTTATACGCATTACTTCGCTAATACTCTTTATACCTAATCATCTCCTCAGCTCAACATTTGCATACACATGTGCAGTGTGTGGAAAGGGAGTGGGCGCTAACTCAATTCAATGTAGCATCTGTCGATGTTGGGTACACCATGGGAGTAAGAACTGTAGTAGAATAAAGGGACCCCTGCCGAAGGATAAGTCAGAAATAGAGAAATTTGAGTGCGTAGTGTGCAAAGGCGAGCTTGTGTTAGGTGATGATCCTGTGTCTGTGAATTTTGGAAATGAGTCTTTGGAGCTGGTGAACAAGTTTTGTTACCTAGGAGATACCATCTCTGCCGGTGGTGGGGCCGAGGCTGCCACTGTTGCTAGAATTAGGTGTGGCTGGGAGAAGTTCAGAGAACTGATGCCAATCCTGACCATGAAAAGAATGCCTCTCCCCCTGAAGGGAAAGGTGTATGCCTCATGTGTTAGAAGTGCAATGACGTATGCCTCAGAAACATGGGCCGTTAAAGTAGAGGATGTCAACAGAATGGAGCGTAATGAGATGAGAATGGTGAGATGGATGTGTGGGGCCAGGCTACAGGATAGAATAACAAATGTTGAGCTGAGGAGACATTTAGGTATAAAGAGTATTAGCGAGGTGATGCGTACAAGTACAGTAGACTGGGATGGTATGGACATGTGGAGAGAATGGATGAACAAAATTGGGTGAAAAAATGCAGGTCTGTGATTGTGGAGGGAGCTGCACCAAGGGGTGGACCGAGGAAAACCTGGGATCGGACTATACGTGCCGATCTCAAATCCAAGAACTTGACAAGTGAAGCAGCCCTTAACAGGGTTGTTGTTGTTGTTGTTGTTCCCCAAGCTGCCTGGCCGAACAGCCCCAAGGCCCCGAGCAAGGCCAAGGCCATAACCGAGCGCCCCCACAGAACCCTCCCCGCCGACCACAATAAAGCCTGGGTGACCGAAGCCACTCCATGGCGGGGAGCTGAGGAGGGTGCGGAAATGCCCGGGAAACCAAAGCCCCACCCAGGGCCCTGTGTCCCTCAGCAATTATGAAGAGAAAGTTGAGGGGCAAGGGAAAAATGTGACGCTTTGGCTTCCAATCTTGGTAGATTGGGAGGTCAATCCACGTTAGAGACGCCGTCACTTGAGATCTAGAAAATATATAAGTAAAAGGAACAGTCAGAGTAAGCTATGGGTATGGCAGAGATTGCTCAGCCTTAACAGGGTTGCTTGGAACGCCGCCATTAGGACAAGAGACTGAAACTGCACTTATGTGTGGAACACTCAGTCTTAAAATTTTGTGTATGTATGTATGTATGTATTCTATTCTATCCTGCAGCCTGGCCCCACACATCCATCTCACCATTCTCATCTCATTACGTTCCATTCTGTTGACATCCTCTACTTTAACGGCCCATGTTTCTGAGGCATACGTCATTGCACTTCTAACACATGAGGCATATACCTTTCCCTTCAGGGGGAGAGGCATTCTTTTCATGGTCAGAATGAACAACATGTATTAATCAACTACTGTACAAATACCATGATCACATACCTCAACTTTCCCTTCATAATTGTTAAGGGGTACAGGGCCTTGGGTGGGGCTTCAGTGTCCCGGCGTTTCCGCACCCTCCTCAGCTCTTTGCCTGGGAGCGGCTTCAGTCACCTGGGCTTTCTTAGTGGTAAGCAGGAAGGGTTCTGTGGGTGCACTCGGGTGTGGCCTTGCTCGGGACCTTAGGGCTGCTCGGTCAGACAGCCTGGGGAAAAACAACAACAACATACAGTACCTTGATTTACCTGAGAATGATGAAAATCCCACGCTTCTACATTGCTTTGTTCTCTGTTTGTTGTGAAATTAATAAAATATAGATTATCACTGCTTGATCGGCAGCAAGAAATCCAGTTCTTGAGCGTGAGGTGTGTATGTACGTGTGGGACTGATAATCGATCAATACTCATCTGTGTCTACGTGTGTGTGTGTGTGTGTGTGTATGTCGATCACTTGACTCAGAGGGGGCTACAGTCACCCTCTCTCTCACTGACTCACTTAGCCACTATCTCCCTGCCGTGAAGGATGATGCAATTATGTGATAGGTAGGGAGGAAAGGGAGATAGTTGGGTGTGCTTGTGGATGGGGGGAGTGAATCAGGGGCAGGGGATGGAGCTTAGTTCATCACAAGGCCAACAATGCCCAGATTGTACCATGGAAAATTTGACTGCTTGGCGCGAAACTTGCTGACGTCACATGGCGACACCTGGGGTGCTGCCCATTAACCCTATTGACTCCATATGGCGTCACCCGGGGTCACAAGGCATAACCTACCCTAACCTGATATGGGCGGGTGCCCAACCCCGAAAGGAGTTGAAATAGGGGAGCTATCCCCCCGCCAAAGGCGGCTTTCTAGGGCCTTTCCTAGCTGATGCTGAGAGGATTGGGTTCTAGTCATGTGGTGATGGGCTGGTCTATCCGAGTGAGAACTGAGCGATCTCTGCCATACCCATAGCTTACTCTGACTGTTCCTTTTACTTATATATCTTCTAGATCTCAAGTGGCGGCGTCTTTTCCGTGGATTGACCTCCCTACTGCCAACCTAGAAGTTGGCAGATTGGGAGCCAAAGCGTCACATTTTTCCCTTACCCCTCAACTTTCCCTTCATAATTGCTGAGGGGCACAGGGCCGTGGGTGGGGCTTTGGTTTCCCGGGCGTTTCCGCACCCTCCTCAGCTCCCTGTCTTGGAGTGGCTTCGGTCACCCGGGCTTTGTTAGTGGTAAGCAGAGAGGATTTTGTGGGGGCGCTCGTTTATGGCCTTGGCCTTGCTAGAGACCTTGGGGCTGTTCGGCCAGACAGCTTGGGGAACAACAACAACAACAACAACAACAACAACAACCGGATTTGTAACGTATTCCGACCCAATCCTAACCTGATTTGTAACCTATTCCAACCCAATCCATAACCTACCCTAACCTGATGTAACCTATTCCAACCCAATTCATAACCTACCCTAACCTGATTTGTCACCTATTCCGACCCAATCCATAACCTACCCTAACCAGATTTGTAACCTATTCTAACTCCATAACCTACTATTTATGCCCACACAATTTATAACTTGACCTAGTCTGATATGCCTTGTTAATAATTATGTACATGTCTTCTGTTACAGACAAGAGAGGGAGAAGGTAGGGTTTTCGTGGTATGCGGAAGCCAGTACTGTTGGAGGTGTACGGGTGGATAAGAATGGGGTGGGGTTGTTGAAACTGTGGCACCAACAGCTCCGGCAGTTCAACAACGTGGGGGTGGAGGTAGCCCAGGCCATAGCTAGGGAATACCCGGCACCCAGGGCTCTTATTAAGGTCAGTGCTGGGGTATACATATTCATCCCTGAGAAACGGTGACTATACAAATTTATTCACAATTTTCTTGATTATGTATAGACATTTTTATGTACAGTTTGGGACTATTCTATTTTCCCCGTGCTCGTGGTATGAGTTTATATATTAGATCTGGTTATAATGTCCAGCATCTACTGTAAGTAGGTTTGTTTGTGATTGTCTTGAGATGCAATTAGTTAAAGTTTCCAACAAGTATAATAATCATTGCATATTCCTCCTGTATAGAAATCCTGATGCCAACAATCCTTTATATGACTGCCTTTTAATTTCCTGGCTTCAATACAGTCTATTGATGTTAAGTCCTTTTTTTATCTTTGTTGGAGATGTAAATACACATCATCAAGAATGGTTGAATTCAGTTTTTCCAACAAATAGAAATGGTCTCGCTGCTCTGGATTTTGCAAATTTATCTGCTTTTGAACAGCTGATTACAGAACCTACACACATTCCTGGGAATTATCTTGACTTAGTTTTAACAGATGTTCCGGTGTATTCGAGACTAACGTTTTTGCATCTGTTGGTATTTCTGATCACAATGCCATCAGCTGTAAAATGTATTTTTAATTTATAGTGCCTGATATTACTATTATGCGTCAGGTCTATCTCAAATCTCAGGTTAATTAGGATAATGTATGTGATGAGGTAGTAGTCGTTCCCTAGGCTGCCTGGCCAAACAGCCATGTGATGAGGTTAATCACATTCAATGGAACCTTATACAGTACTAAGATTCGATGACTCTGTTTTAGCTCTTAATAATTGTCATTATAATCTTCGTAGAAGACTCCTCTAAAACAATTAAATCTGACATTAAAGATAAAGCCTGGTTCAAAGATGACTCCAAGCATGCCTTTCATGACAAGCAGGTTGCCTACCATCTACATACAATACATACAATGGTTTAACGTCATTTTTCCATTACATGCATTGTAACGGCTCAGACGGGGTTGCCTTTCAGTACACATCACTGCCCCACCAAGTCATCACTGTGGCTGATGTTGGTATAGTGCTAACCGTGCCTCAGCAAGACTCATCAGAGTCCCCCTGCAGCACTTGCACCTGCAGTATCTGCAACCACACCAGCCTTAACAGTGTTACAAAAAGACAGCACCATAACAAGACTCTACTGTATAAAGGCAGTTGGATTATAGAACAATAAAGTCCTGTCCCAACACTGCTCCAACATGCAAACACTGTTGCGGACACAGGTGTGGTGCCAGACAGTGCCCAGGTAAGACTCGGTCCCCTGTGGCACCTATCCGCACCCCACCATCTCTGGAGATGTAATCAAAACCAGTTGCTTTGGGATAATTACCGGTATATATAACTTGGCAGTTGCGAAGAGAGTTTATATCGCAGCTGAGGCAAATTAAAATTCTCACCTACAATAGATTCTTGCAGAAGCAACTCTGCCAAATAAATGGTGGGCTTGTTTGAAGTCCTCATTGTTTGGAATTGATTCCTCTATGTTCCCACTTCGCGATTCTGATGGTACTATTTTGTTTGATCTATTAATCTATTTATGCATCTATTACCTGACGCCGTGATCCCCAAAGGGGTGGCCACGAGCGAAACGCCCCCATGCACCTCTGTCCCCAGTCAGTCGACGCCCCTCCTCCCAACCATATACTTCTTCACTCCATCTTTCCACTTCTCTTTCGGTTTACCTCTCCCTCTCTGTCCTTCCACCTCGCTCTCGTACACCTCTTATTCATTCTCTAGCTTCCCATACGTTCCATATGGCCAAACCATCTCAAGTTGTTCCTTTTCACACTTTCCAGCACATCTACCTCCACACCACACCTTCTTACTTCCTCATTCGTCTGTCTATCCTTCCATGTAACTCCGCACGCACTTCTCAAGTAACTCATTTCCACCCCTCTCACTCTTGGTCTGAGTTTCTCCACCAACGTCCATGCTTCGCTTCCGTATGTCAGTGTCGGGATTACCGCACTGTCATGCAAGGACTTCTTCACTTCCATACTATTAAGAAAGGCTAATATTCTCTCTAATATTTTTATGTATAAGCAGAGTGATCAAGAGTTGCCATTACCCTTAATATTTTTCCCCATTAATATTTTTCCCCATTTCTGGTCTCTGTTTAGTTGCATTCAAATATGTTGAACTGACAAAATATTTACTTAAACTTGATATATACAGTATGGTGGGACTGACCCTGATATGTTTTTGCTTTATTTCCTAAATTGCTGTGGTCTTAGCACCTAAATTGGCTGTTGTATTTAGGCTACACTTGAAATTTCGTAGTTTTCCGCATTGTTGTCATAAGGCTATACTAACATTATCTATTCTTAACCTCTGAAGTGCGCATGGGGGTAATTGGAAACGTCCCCCTGTGCTGACGTATTTGAGGTGTTTCCGTCACTAAAATATTCATTGTGCCATTAATAGCATTAATACTTATCCATATGCACCTATTATGGGTTGATTATAAAGGTATTAACCTGAAACAACAATAAAACGAGTGAAAACAGCGTTTGGATGGTCAAAATCGGAGATATAGCCCGCGAGTTGTATAATGTATGGGTGAGGCAAACTGCTTTCCCGCCAATTTCCCCCAAGGCCACTGAGACACAGTCGATCGATACTCTCTCTCTCTCTCTTGCACTCGCTTGCCATCAGTGATGACAACACCCTGCTTGCAACTCGCTAATGTTAGCACGAAAATATACCTCAGAATAAGGGAATAACAGGGAAAATAGGTGATAACTGAAGGAGAGGAGGAAAGTGGGGAAGGAGGGGAGGTAGAGGACTGAGATTTTGCATGGCCCAGGGGCCAATTTTTTTTTTTTTTTTTTTTTTTTTTTTTTTTTTCGATGTCAAAAGTTGATTTTTTTTTCTCACTCACTCATAAGAGTCTCCCCGCAGTCCGCCGGGGGAACTCTTAAGAGTCTCCCCGCAGTTCCCGGGTTAAAGGAGCTACTGCTTCAATATCTTCCGAATATTGTCCTACAGTATTTATATTACGCCAATCCTCTTGTAAGATCTTTGAGAGGCTTTTAACCAGACGCCTTTCTTTTAAGTAATAATTTTAATTGAATACTTAATTCTCAGTTTGGTTTTTGCACATGTATTTACCTAATTGTAGTTTACAGGAGTTGAGCTAAGCTCGTGTTGTCCCGTCTCTCAGTCTACTTTTATCCAATTTTTTCTTGAAAATATGGATGTTCCTTGCCCCTACCACCTCCTCCTCCAGCCCATTCCATTTGTCAATACATCTATAGGGGAAGCTAAACTTCCTGATATCGTTCTTGCAGGTAGGTCTTTTTACTTTGTAGCTGTGGCCTCTAGTTATTCCTGTATCCATAATTAATATATCCTCCCTATCCAGCCTCTCCAGCCCCCGGGTGCATTTGTACATCATTTGTCTGGTGGATTTTCAGGAGATTTGGCATTCTTTTTCTGTTTCTAGTCTTTTCTAAACAAATAAAATCCACCGCTACTGCTCCCCCCTGGATATGGTGTCTTTGGGGCTTGTTTTATACCTTACCCAGATGTGATGGCTCCGTCTGGGTCGACCTGTTTATATCCATCTTTATGTATTTGTATATGGATTGCTTTCAACTTTTTCTGTTTTTGTTTCTACTTTTGTCCGGTGATATAGAAGTTAATCCCGGTCCTCACAGACAACTTGCTACAAGTTGTGTATTTTATTCCAATATTCGTGGTCTCTATAAGAACATCAAGGATCTTACATTGGCATCTGTTGATTATGATATTGTCTTTTGTTCTGAAACCCTTGTCTCTGGTTATAGAGATTATTCTGAACTTCTTATACCTAACTTCGGTAAACCAGTTCTTATTCGGCGTGATTCTATTCCTCGTGCTCGTGGAATGAGCTTGTATATTAGATCTGGGTATAATGCTCAGCACTTAACTAAGCATATTTGTAAATGCCATGAGATGCAGTTAGTTAAAGTTTCCAGCAAGTATCATAATCATTACATTTTTAGCCTGTACAGAAATCCTGATGTTAACAATGACATATATGACTGCCTTTTAACAGCCATGGCTTCAATACAGTCTGTAGATGTCAAATCATCTTTTATTTTTGTTGGTGATGTCAATGCGCATCATCAAGAGTGGTTGAACTCGGTCTCTCCAACTAATAGAAATGGTCATGCTGCATTGGATTTTGCAAACTTATCTGGTTGTGAACAGCTAATCCAAGGACCTACTCATATGTCTGGAAATTGTCTTGATCTAGTACTAACAGACATTCCTGGCGTTGTAGAAACCTCCGTTCTTGTACCTGTTGGCACTTCCGACCACAATGCGTAAAATTAATCTTGATTTTTCTGTTCCTGATATTACTCTCTCACGTAAAGTCTACCTTAAATCCCGGGTTAACTGGGACAACGTTTGTAATGATGTTTGTAATATTGAGTGGAATCACATACTAAGATCTCATGACCCGGTTTCAGCTCTCAACAATTCCCTTCTTGGTATCCTTCGCAAAAGAGTTCCATCAAAGACAATTAAGTCTCGTATCAGGGATAAAGCATGGTTTAATGATGACTGCAAGCGTGCATTTGATGACAAACGGGCTGCATATCGTCTATGGAGGCGTAATCAAACCCCCTTGCATTGGGAAAATTATGTTTTTAAAAGGGCAGCTGCGCAGAGAGTTTATGATGGTGCTGAGAGGGATTATAACTCCCATCTTCAGGATGTTCTGGCAGGAGCTACACAGCCTCATAAATGGTGGTCCGCTTTGAAATCCTCTTTATTTGGAATAGATTCCTCCATGCCTCCTCTTTGTGATTCTGATGGCTCCATCTCTTTTTATCCATTATCGAAGGCCAATATTCTATCTAATAATTTTATTAATAAGCAGAGTAATCAGGAATTGTCTTTGCCATTGACATGTTTCCCTAGACCCAACCTCAATTCAATGGCATTCAAATCAGCTGAACTGAAAAGGTACTTGCTGGATCTTGATACCTATGGTGGCACAGACCCGGATGGGTTTTTCCCTCTCTTTTTTAAAAAGGTTGCAGTGGTCTTGGCACCTAAATTGGCAGTGGTGTTTAGGTTGCTTTTGAAATCAGGTAGTTTTCCTCTTTGCTGGCGTAAGGCTATTATCACTCCTATTCCAAAGGGAAATACTGCCTCATCATCTCCTAATGACTATCACCCTATCTCCATTACACCTATCCTATCCAAGCTCTATGAGAGGCTTTTGTCCAGACGCCTTTCCTCTTATTGTAATAGTCATAATTTGATACCAAACTTACAGTTTGGTTTTCGTAAGGGACTGGGTACATGTGATGCACTTCTGACACTCACCCATGACTTGCAATCTTCATTGGACCAGGGACATGAGTCTCGCGTCGTGGCTATTGACTTTAGTTCTGCTTTTGATTTAGTCAACCATAAAGCACTTCTGTTTAAGTTACAGCTCATTGGTATTGGTGGCAATTTTTTAAGGATCTTTGAAGATTTTTTGACGAAAAGATCTCAGTCTGTGGTCATTGATGGGTGTCATTCCCCTTCTGTTACTGTTGTTTCTGGTGTTCCACAAGGCAGTGTCCTTGGGCCTTTGCTTTTTATTATTTTTACTGCTGACCTGTGTTCCGAGCTTGAAAATAAACTAATCTCCTATGCTGATGATACAACTTTATATGCGTCAATTGCATCACCAATAGATCGACACATAATTGCTACTGCTCTGAATAGGGATTTAGCCAAAATTACATCATGGTGTGAACTTTGGGGCATGAAACTTAATGCTAGTAAAACACACTCCATTATCATCAGCAGATCTCATACCTTGGATCCTCCCCATCCTTATCTACAAGTTTCTGGCGAGCAAATTGAGAATGTGGATACTCTGCGTTTGTTAGGAGTTACTCTTGATCCCAAACTTACTTTTGAAAAGAATATTCGTTCTTTCTCCTCTTCCATTTCCCAAAAAATTGGTCTGCTTCGCAAGGTTTATAAAACATTTGCTTGTGACGCCACAGTTATCAAGTCTTTTTATGCTTTTATTTTGCCACATTTCGAGTACTGCTCACCTGTCTGGTTGTCAGCAGCTGACTGCCATCTCAAGTTGCTTGACAGGTCGCTAAATTCCATCAGTTTTATTCTACCTAATTTGTCTCTTGATCTGTGTCATCGACGTAAAGTTGGTGCCCTTAGTCTTTTATTTAAAGTTTTTAACAACCCTCAGCATCCCTTACATGGGGTTCTGCCTGGGCCCTATGTCCGGGCTCGTGCAACTAGATTCACAAGCAATCTTAATTATCTTGCCATGAGCCGTGTTAATTTTTCTACTACACAGTTTTCACGGTGTTTTGTGCCGGCCATGGTTGACTTGTGGAATAAGTTGCCAAATGAGCTAGTCAATTCAGCAAATATCTCCATTTTTAAGTCTAGAGTTAATGCTTTTTTGCAGCATTAATTCTAATTTTTAAACTTATTTTATTTTATTTTATTGTATTATATTTAAGCTTGATATCCTCCACTGCATAATATGTTATCTGTGTTTAATATGTGTATGTGTACGGTACAGTATACAGTGTATGTTTTTATTTTTTCCTAAGTTGCCATAGTCTCTCTCCAGTGCCTCCGGGTGTTTTGTGTGGATTGATCTTGATGGTGTTTCTGCACCCTGGTTGGAGACTTCGGCATCTCATATAATAATAATAATAATAATAATATCATGTCTCCCCTCTCTCTCCTCTCTTTTAGACTCGGTAGATTTAATTTGTCTAGCCTCCCTTCATATGGCAGTTCTCTGAGACTTGGAACCAATCTAGTAACTGCTCTCTGGATTCTTTCTAACTTGTGAATATGCTTCTTTAGATGTGGGGACCACACCACTGCTGCATACTCCAATCTTGGTCTAATCATACTTTTCATAATTTTCGCTACCATGGTCTCATCCAAGTAGTTCAGAGCAACTTTCATATTCCCGGCCATTGCATACATTCCGCTAAAGAGCTTGTTAATATGTTTCTCTGGCGACAAGTTATCTTGTATAATCAACCCTAAATCCTTTTCTTTTTCGGTCTTGCTAATTATATTATCTCCCATCCTGTACTCCCAATTTGGTCTATTCACACTTCTTCCCATATTTAACACATGGCATTTACTTATATTAAATTTCATTTTCCACTTGGTGCTCCATTCGTATATTTTATCTAAATCCCCTTGCAGCTCCTCACAACTACTTTTATTTGTTATTTGTCTCATAATTTTTACATCATCTGCAAACATTGACATGTAGGAGTTTATGCCTATCGGCAGGTCATTCACGTACATAAGGAACATGAGAGGTGCCAACACAGATCCCTGCGGAACACCACTCTCAACTTTCCGCCACGATGAGTAAGTTCCTCTAATGTTGGTCCTCATTTCCCTATCTGTTAAATAGCTCTCCATCCATTTCAGCAAACTCCCCCTGACACATCCTAGCGTCTCAAGCTTAGATAACAATCTCTTATGTGGTACCTTATCGAATGCTTTGGAAAGGTCTAAGTAGACGCAGTCCACCCATCCGCCTCTTTCTTGGAGTACATCTATCACCCTACAGTAATAACATAGCAAACTGGTAACACAAGATGTCCCTTCTCTGAATCCAAATTGCTTTGGGGTTATTATCTTCTTTCTCCAACATTTTCATGATGCACTTTTGACACATATTCATGATCTACAATCTTGATTGGTTCATGGTTATGAATATCATGTGGCTATTGATTTTAGTTCTGCTTTTGATCTTGTCAACCATAAAGTCCTCCTATATAAGCTGCAACTCCTTGTTATTGGTAGAAATATTTAGTATGTCGGGTAATTAAAGATGTTTAAAAGAACAAATATTAACGTGTTTGCCGTTGATGGACGTTGTTCTGTTTCTGTGCCTGTTGTTTCAGAGCTGCATAACCAAGAGCAAAGACATCCCACTACAACAGTTTTCCTTTAAGTCATTATGAATCTTTCTTAAGGAAGTTTCGGTTGAGTGATATTATCTATATGCAGATTGAAGGAGGGGAACAGCGCCATTTTGTAGTGGTAGCAGTTGATCGAGCATAGCCCTCCCTATTATCTTTGAAAGGAATGAGAGGTTTGAGACAGGACAATAGTTTGGCGTGTTCTCAACATCAAGGCTGGATTTCTTGAGAAGAAGCAGTAGCAGAGCTCGTTTCTCGGACTGTACGAAGTTACCTTTTTTGAAGCATTGATTAACTGTTTTACAAATGAAGTCAGCGACATGCAGATAGACAAGTGGCATTTCAGACTCATTTATGGGATCGAGCTGGCAGCACATTTTATTCATGTCTGATAAAATCAATGACTTTGTTCGTGTCCACTGGATGGAATGATTAAAGGATGTGATTTGTAACACACTGGCTGGAAAGCTACTGAAAATACATCATTGAAGGAAGCATTATCTAACTCATATGTCTTATGCAAGTTATCTTGGTTGTGAAAAATGAAGAAAAATCAGAGGCCAGTTGAGCACTAGATGTAGAAGTGGGATTGGCATTTTTTTTCTCTATGTGGATGAGGCAGACAAAAGGCAAAACTACCTGTGATGATTGCCTCCCCGAGAGTTGAAAGAGTGATGGCCAAAATGCCTGGACACACAGAGTTTGAAGCAATTTAAGTCATAGGATGGGGGAAAGATGAATTCAGGGAGAGAGTTCCAGAGCTTAACTGATGAATAGAAGAAAGATTTGGAATATCGTTTCACTCTTGCATTGGAGACTTGCACAGAGTAGAGGTGAGATTGTGTTGCAAGGCGGGTGCTACATGCTCTACGTAGAGGAGGTGGTATACACCGAGAGATCTCTGAGGAACACTGATTATTGTAATAGCGGTAGAATAGTGAAAGAGATGCAACATTACGGCAAAGAGAGAGAGGTTGCAAAGAATTGTTGATGATGATGATGATGATACTGCGGTTTTTACCACCATGCACTCCCTGCTCAAGAGCTGGGCTAGGTTGAGTGCCTTGATGATCAGGGACATCAGTGATTAGTGAACAGATTGCTAGACTGCGCTGTCCACCAACAGCACTGGCTTCTACCAAAAAACACACACTGGTTGGCCCGAGATTCGAACCGTTGACCTCGCGGTTTGCAGGCGAGTGCTCTACCAACCGTGCTATTGCTTGTGGCTGGATGTGAGTTAATGAGACGAAAGGCTTTCGTTTCTACTTTGTTTAGAAGTGCTGTGTGAGAGGATCCTCCCCATACATGCGAACAATACTCAATATCTGGACGCACTGTGCCCTGGTACAGAGCAAGAAGCTGTGCAGAGGTAAAGAACCCCCAGAGGCAGTTGAGCACACCCAACTTTTGGGGATCGGTTTTAGCATGAGTGGTAATATGGTCTTTCCTAGAGAGATCAAAAGACAAAGAGACACCAAGAATTTTGAGAGAAGATGAAGGGTTGATTTGTGTATTGTTGAAGTATAAGGGGAGTTCTTGATGGGTAAATAAATGGAAAAATTGGGTTTTGGAAGCATTGAAAGTAACAAGATTTTCTATGCCCCAATTGGAAATGGCTGATAATTACTGAGTAAGGAGTTTATAGTTTGCACTGGAGTCCTCCAGGTTTCTGTGTTGAGCCCTCTCCACTTTGTTATGGTTATAGAGGCACTATCTGTAGATTTTAGAACTAGGCTCCCTCGGGAACTGCTATACGCAGATGATCTAGTTCTTATCGCAGATAATGTGCAGTATGCCGAGGCCAAGTTCAGGAGAAGGAGAGAGTTCATGGCAAGTAAGAGTTAATATACAGGTCTTCCCCAATTTACGATTGGGTTACGTTCCTGAAAACCCGATCTTAAATAAAAGAAATCGTATAGCAAACCCTAAAATTAATGGGGTAAATTGGGATGCGTTCTCGGACCAGCCAAAACCCTAACCCAAACACCTAAAAACCTGTAATAATATCGTAAATCGGGGCATCGGATAGAGATATAACCAAGGTTGCACAGTAGGTTAGGTGTGGAAATGTGGAAAAAAGTGGTGTACTGTATACCCACGTGCAGTATGCAGAAAAGGGGTATGCGCGAACTTAATTCAGTCTGTCGTTGCTGGGTACACCATGGGAAGATATGCTGTAGCGTTCCTCAGGTCTTTGTCCTGCCTCCAGTTCTCTTTCTAATATTCATTAATGATCCTCACAACTGTACCTCTAGCCCTATCCACTTTTATGCTGATGAATCTACCTTGCACTATTCAACTAGTTTTTCACAACAACCCACCATGCAATTACTTTAAATCTCATGTGATGAGACTATAGCATGCCTATCTTCTGATCTATCATCTATTTCTGATTGGGGCAGAGAAAATCTTGTTACTTTCAATGCTTCCAAAGCCCAATTTCTCCATCTATCTACCCGTCACAATTTTCCGCATGACTATCCCTTACTCTTCAACAATACACTAATCAACCCTTGATCTTGTTTCAATATTCTTAGTGTTTCGTTTTCTCTTGACCTTTCTTGGAAAAATAATTTTTCCACTCTTGCTAAAGCAGCTTCCCAAAAGTTAGGTGTGCACAACCGTCTCCATGGGTTTTTCACCATAGCAAAAGCATTTTGTCCTATCAACTCTTTACTAATTCCCTACAATCTCTCTCTACATGCCGCAATGTTGCAGCTCTCTCACTCTTCTACCGTTATTACTATTATCTTAGGTCTTCAAAGCTTTTTCAGTGTATATCTCCTCTCTTCTGGAGAGTGTGAGGGGGGGCACCCACCTTTCAACACACTCCCACTCTTAATCTGTCCAACTCTCTAACCCAAGAGTGAACCGATTATCCCAGTCCTTCTTCTACTCAACAAGTAAGCTCTGGAACTATGTCCCTCAATCTGTCTTTCCTTCAGCCTATGATTTAACCCGTGGAGCCCCGGCTAGTTTTGTAATGTTTGCGCACCAGAACCCGGCCGGTTTTCAAAAAATGGTTTTATTCCAGAAACAATAGCGAATGGGTTAGGAATGAAGGAAAAACCACGAAAAACCGCTCAAAAAGCTTAATAAATGGTCCTACAGAGCCCCCGAAAACGGATTTTACAAGAGTAAAAAATTGAAGGCAATTATCCCAAAAAAACAGGTTATTGCGCGCTTGCGCGCACGCACGTGGACTTTGGGAGTTTTCAACCATCGGCACGGTTGCGTGGGATACGTACACAGTTCCCATACAAATCTGAGCCCTCTTGAGTGGCTACACCTGAGGTTACGGTCGGCGCAATTAGGGTGACGCGTCAGGCGCGTCTCTGGGGCTGTGCGTTACATACATCGCCGACGCGTCAGACGCGTCGCTGGGGCTGTACGGGTTAAAATAATTCAAGCTACGTGTGTCCAGACATTTTGACTCTGACATACAGAACTGTACCTTAAATTTAACACTCTATCACTCCTTCAGTTTTGGGGAGGACACTTGTTACAGGTATCTTTTGCCTTTTGTCTCCTTTTTACACATAGAGAAAGCAAATGGTAGACCAGTTTTTCTACTTGTGAGATACCACTTATGCTTGTGGTGGGACCGAGGCAGCCACTATGGCCAGAATTAGATGTGGTTGGGGAAAGTTCAGGGAACTGCTGCCAATTCTAACCATGAGAAGACTTCATCTCTCCTTGAAGGGAAAGGAGTATGCTTCGTGTATGCTTCAAAAGCGTGGCTTGTCAAAGTGTATGATATCAATAGAATGGAACGCAACAAGATGAGAATGGTGAGGTGGGTGTGTGGAGCCAGACTGCAAGATATGATATCTAGTGAGGAGCTGATGAGATGGTTAGGTATCAATAGTATCAATGATGCGATGCATACAAGTAGGCTTGGATGGTTTTGGCATGTGGAGAGTATGTATGAATTAAGTTGAGTGAAAAGATGTAAGTCCGTAAACGTGGAGGGAGCTGCACCAAGGGGTAGACCAAGAAAGATGTGGGATCAGACAATACAGTCTGATCTTGAAAAAAAAAATTGATAAGTGAGGCAGCACTGAACAGGGTTGCCTGGAGCACTGCCATTAGGACGTGAGACTGGAACCACCCTTTGTGTGGAGCACTCGGTCTTTGAATTTAGGTTTGTACTGTATGTAAGTGCTCACCTAAGGGTGAAGCAAGTTGGTGGATGGACTATCCACCCACCACTGTTATAATAATAGTTCTAAATAATATATAGAGGGCCTCGGAGTCGGACGGACCCCAAGTTGAGTGGTCAGTCCTGTATGTCTTTGAATAAACTGGCACAGGTTGTCCTTCTCACGGGGGACAGGTCCGCTTGGAGGCGTTTTGTGTATGACCACCCTCAAGAGGAGTAAGGCGTCCGACAATAGATTAACTCGCGTCCACCCACTGACTCTTTGCAATCTCTCTCTCTCTCTCTTCGCCGCAATGTTGCATCTCTCGCTATTCTACCTATCTATCTATATGCTCAGGCCCAATCCCCACTTTTCCTATTTTTTTTATTTTTTTTTCCTCTATTTTATTTATTTTGTTTTATTTTATTTTATTTTTGTATTTTCTTGGGGGTGGCCGACTCAAGACAGAGCAAGAACAGGAAAACACAAAACACAAGACAAAACAGTGAACAAACACATACAAAACACAAAATTCACACACATCTAGGTCACCCAGGAGATTACCCAGAGACCAGGGTCACCAAGGTCGCTCCAGCACTCCCCCCGCCCCCGACCACCCGGAGAGGCTCCGATCTCGGCAGGCAGACATGTAGCGGAGCCAAAGCTACAAGCCCGCCCACCACACTTCCAGGCGCACCCTTCATATTAATCGTCTCCCCGGGCCAGGCGCCTGATGGACTATTATCTAGTCCAACTTGCGCCCGACCCCTTCCCCCAAATGACCACGTGTTCACTCAACTATTCACAAGCATTCTCCATTCATTCCTGTTTATTACCACTTCCTTTGCCTGGTCTATAGTCATTCCTCTATCATCCAAACCTTGTCTTACACAGTCACTCCATCTCAATGGGGGTCTTCCTGCCCTTCTATCTCCCCTTGTATCTGACTCATATATTCTCTTTGTAAGCCTTTCATCTCCCATTCGTTCAACATGACCATACCAGCTCAACACCCTTCTGTCCACTCTGGCAGACAAATGTTCCTGCTGCCCCACTCTCCTATGTATCTCTTCATTCCTCAATCTGTCTCTACGAGTAACTCCACACATACTCCTCAAACAGCTCATCTCCATCACATCCAGCTTTCTTCTCTCCTTTTTCTTCAGAGCCCATGTCTCAGCCCCATACATCACTGTTGGCACAACAATTCCTTGATACATTGCACTATTCTACCACTATTACATAAATCAGTGGTCCTCAGAGCTATCTCAGTGTATACCACCTCATCTACGTAGAGTACGTAGCACCTGTCTTGCAACACAATCCCACCCCTGCGCTGTGTAGCTCTCCAATCCAAGAGTGAAACGTTATTCCCAATCTTTCTTCTATTCAATAGCTGAGCTCTGGAACTGAATCCCTGAATTCATCTTCCCCTCATCCCATGACTTAGATTGCTTCTGTGTGTCCAGGCATTTTGGCTCGAACATTCCTTGATTTTGGCCCTGTCACTCTTTCAATTCTGGGGGAGGCACTCGTCACAGGCAGTTCTGCCTTTTATCTCCCTTATACACATAGAAAAAAATATGTACGTACCGTATGAGGATCCTGGAGGACAAGGGGCGAATGTGCCACCATGAGCAAAATTGAGTTAGGACTGGTTCCCGATAGATGGAAGCACTGAAAATCACGTGGTGAAGAGCGTGTGAAGAGCGTTTTGCGATTCCCACCCATGCGGGCTCAGTACCCTAGGTTCTAAATCCCTTGTTTCGACCTTGTGTAGCGGCGGAGGAGGTATGGATTGTAGGAGGTGGAGGGGCGAATGTTCCCGCGCGCTCAAGCCAATGAGCGGCCGGCCAATCACACGCGTGTTTGCGCGCTTTTTTTTGCTGAAAATTTAACAGTATCTTAGTTTCATGGACATCTAATACAGGATTAAATTTCAAGCAGATTGAACAATAATTACTATAGGCTGAACAAAAAAAATCTATTGTGCATTTTTTTTTTTTTTTTTTTTTTCTTTTATTTTCTATCAATTTGTCTCTTCCAGAGGATTCTAATGGTATATAATAACATGCTATTCTGTAATATTCTATGTATGCCACCTATTCCAGACTTTAAACACTCATAACTCGAAAGTAAGGTATTGGCGCATTCGCCCCTTGTCCTCCAGGGTCCTCGTATATCAAATGCGTATGACTTGAGTCTTTCATGTACAGTACAGTACTGTATATTTCTTATATCATATTCTGCTAACTGAGACTATTTTACATGAAGTATATTTTCGGACAATGTAATTCAGTAGGCCTACTGTAACTTATTTTCTATAATTGACAGGCTTACCAAAATTGCACAACTGAGAAGGAGGCATCACTGCTGTTGTCAGACATCCCTGTGAGGCGTGGCACCGGGGTCTTGGCCTCCACGCGTCGCATCGGCCCAGAATTGTCCAAAAAGATGCACATCTTCCTTACAACCACTGATCCGGACATTTGCTTGGGATAGGCCTTAGTATTTATTCACCCACCAGCCATTTTAGTATATTTAAATATTTTTCCTTCCCATCAGTATTTTTCCTCATGTTAATCATCTTCATCATCATTAGCCTATATCATAAACTATAAATAATGACAGTGTGGTAATCCCGACACTGACTTACGGAAGCGAAGCATGGACGTTGGTTGAGAGACGCAGACCAAGAGTGAGAGCAGTGGAAATGAATTACTTAAGGAGTGCGTGCGGAGTTACATGGAGGGATAGACAGACTAATGAGGAAGTAAGAAGGAGGTGTGGTGTGGAGGTAGATGTGCTGGAAAGTGTGAAAAGGAACAACTTGAGATGGTTCGGCCATATGGAACGTATGGAAAGCGAGAGAATGACTAGGAGGGTGTACGAGAGTGAGGTGGAGGGACAGAGGGGGAGAGGTAGACCGAATATGAGGTGGAAGGATGGAGTGAGGAACTACATGAACGAAGGCAGTGCTGGTTGGGGGGAGGGGCGTCGACTGACTGGGGACAGAGGTGCATGGGGGCGGTTCGTTCGTGGCCACCCCTTTGGAGATCACGGCGTCAGGCAATAGATAGATAGATAGAATAAACTTAATTTTCCTCATTTATATTATAAGTGTTTTTCAGTTTAATAATGACATACTATAATTCTCTTCTAGTGTCTGTAGCAGAGTGGTGGTGTGGATAAGGTGGTCAGTGGAACTTGTATGTCAGTGTGTCTGTCTGTCTGTCTGTCTGCAGGTATGATGGTGACTTACAATGTCTGACAAAGGATGTTATGCAAGGCCTACAATACAAGTTAATGGATGTAGAGGTGAGGGATCCCCTCCTTCATGAGCAAAGGATCAGGGCCCAGATTTACTTACCAATGCAAACTGCTGTGTGAACAATAGTACCTGCAAAGAGGTGGAGATAAGGAAAGTTTAACACCTTAGCTGGCCAGCTCTGTGAGAGTCTCTTCGTACTGTACTCATAAAATGTATTACTACTGCACTACTGACGCCTTAGCGGATAATTGGTTCGTACTTGTTGTCAATTTTGTTTGTATCGTACTGTAGGTTGTATTGGTTAGTAAATCTGGGCCCAGTACAAAGCCTACAAGCTACAGGGTGCCAAATGACTGAGAGACCACCTACAGTACTACACAAGTTCCATAGTCTTGGATTAAGGAGTGATTTCCAATGGTTGTTTGATCATCTTTTACTAGTACTTTATAGTATAGTATAACATTTTCAAATGCACTTCAAGGTATAATAATTATTATAAATTATATATATGATTTTTGTTTTAGATGCTCCATTACTTGGCTAGTATGTGCCTCTAGTCTTATACATACATACATACATACAAGTTTAAAGACCATTTCATCCACAGAGAATTTCAGTCTTATGTCCTAAATTATGGTATTCCAGGTGATCCTGAATTGGGCTGGCTCTGTTGTCTAGTTCTTTATTTTGAGTGTGTATGTCTTATTATTTGTATGTCCAAGTTTGAGGAGCCATGAGGCACTTTTCTGTGTAATTTACAGAGTTGATGACAAGTTTTGAATGTTTTCCTCTTCTGTTCCTTGTAAAGTGCTTGTGTCTATTGATCAACACAAACACACACATTACATTACATTAATGACTATGATCTACACGTGAGTAGGTCAGTCTCTTTGTTCACCTAAGGGCGTCATTCCAGGCAGTCCGGTCTTTGGCGTCCCTTTTGGTCAGTCCTTTGGCTGTGAGATCGGTTTGTACCACCTGATCCCACTTCTTTCTTGGTCTACCTCTCCTTGCGTTAAAAATTTAGCAGTTTATATTTTCAGCTCTTGTTCTTAAACCAGGACAAAAAAGATTAGACATCTTAATGTAATTGATGTGGAGTAGCTCCAGATATGTCTGGTCTATGCAGCTACATCTTCAAATTACAAACAGGCATACATTAAAGACTATGATATACAGTATAGTATAGTACATTTGTGTAGGTCAATCTTTTTGGTCACCTTATAGCAGCGTTCTAGGCAGCTCGGTCTTTGGTATCCCTCTTAGTCAGTCCTCTGGCTGTTAGATCGGTTTGTACCACCTGGTCCTATGTCTTATTTGGTCTACCTCTCCTTGCGACTCCCTTCATGTTCATAGCCTTGTTTTCTTAACCCAATTATTGTCATCCATCCTTTCTACATGTCCATTATAATGTAAAACTTGCAAAATAAACAAACCAAAACTGGGACGACACAATATAAAGGCAAAAGAACTTATGAAAATTGTTATGTGAAAATAACGCTTTAATCAAATGAATTTTTGAAATAAAAGCCACCACATAGGGTGTACAGTACATCAATACATGAGCAAGTTAATCTGTTTCCCAAGTAACTGTGACTGTGTAAGTTGGACTGCTGCGCTACTGACCCGGGTTTTATTGATATGTAAGTAGGAGAATCTAATACTGTACAATCTTAACTTTAGAGGAAATACATATTTTATACTGAGCTTAATATATACTGTATATAATATATATTTGATAGCAATATATATTTTTTTTTTACCATAATACAATATAGTGATACAGCATATTTATTTAGAGAAGCATAAGGAGATATTTTGGGCTTTTATGGATTTGGAAAAAGCATATGATCGTGAAGCAAAGATGAAGGTGCTAAGGATTTATGAAATTGGAGGTAATTTGTTAACCTCGTAGCTGTGCAGGTGGGGTAGTGGCCACCCCTCCCTGTGCGGAGGTATTTAGACTGATTCCTTCACTCAAATTGTCATCGTACCATAAATATCATTAATACTTATCCATATGCTCCTATTTTACGTTGATTATGAAGATATTAACCTGTTACAACAATAAAACAAGTGGAAACAGTGTTTGGCTGGTCAAAATCGGGAAATGAATGCGAGAGTTACATAACAAGGGTGAGCCAGCTTCACCAACATCCACCCCTCACGACGTCTGGAGAGACACTGTCGTGTAGTTCTCTCTCTTTCTCTCTTTCATTCGCTGTGTAGCACATACAAGCACAGCCTGCTTATGAATCGCTATTGATAGCACAAAAATATACCGACGAAATAAGGGAATAACAGAGAGAATAGGTGATAATTGAAGGGGGGGAAAGAGGGGATGTGGAGGAGTGATATTTGGCATGGCCAAGGGGCAATAATAAAAAATAAATAAAACAAAAATCAATTGATAATGGGCTGATTTTTTTTTTTTTTTTTTTTTACGCCTTGGATTATATAAGGAGTTCCGCAGCGCACCGGTACACCTTATATGAGTAAATCCGCAGTCCAGAGGTTAAGAGCAGTCAAGAGTTTTTATGAAGAGAGCAGAGCATGTGTTAGAGTATTGTATTGAGTATTGTTCACATGTGTGGGGAGGTTCCTCTCACACCGCTCTCCTAGACAAAGTTGAAAGGAAGGCCTTTCGTATCATTAACTCCCGTCCACTCACCAACTCTCTGCAATCTCTCTCTCTCCGCCGCAATGTTGCATCTCTCTCGCTATTCTATCGCTACTATAATAATCAGTGTTCCTCAGAGCTATCCCAGTGCATACCACCTCCTTTACGTAGGGCACGTGGTACCCGTCTTGCAACTCAATCCCACTCCTACTCTGTGCAACTCTCCAACCCAAGAGTGAAACGTTATTCTCAAACTTTCTTCTACTCAACATCTGAGCTCTGGAACTCTCTCCCAGAATCAGTCTTTCCCTCTTCCTATGACTTAAATTGCTTCAAACTCCGTGTGTCCAGGCATTTTGGCTCGAACGTCCCTTGATTTTGGCCCTGTCACTCTTTCAACTATGGGGGAGGCACTCGCTATAGGCAGTTATGCCTTTTGCCTCCCTCAATCACATAGAAAAAAAAAAAAAAAAAAAAAAAAAAGAGTAGGAAATAATGAATTAAGTGAATGGTTTGAAGTAAATGTAGGTCTGCGACAGGGTTGTGTAATGTCACCGTGGCTGTTTAATGTATATATGGATGGTGTAGTGAGGGGAGGTGAAAATGAGAACTATGGGTAGAGGTTTGGGTTTAGTAGGAAAGAATGTTAGAGATTGGTGGTTGTTGTTGTTCCCTAAGCTGCCTGGCCGAACAGCCCCGAGTCCCTAGGGAAGGCCATGGCCACGGTCGGGCTTTCCCACAGAGCTCTCGAGGAGTGTAGATTGTGTTGTTGGCGTAAGTGTTTGTGTGAAATGCAGTCTTGTATGATGTGTTTAATGGTATGGGGTGCTGTGTTACAACCTGGGCAGGTGCCGACGACGGAGTCATCCAGTCTCTTCTGATAGCTCAGAAGAGCTGGATGGTGTAGATTGGTAGTTGAACCAGTTCCTGTTTGCTGATGACACAGCGTTGGTGGCAGATTCTGAGGAGAAACTGCAGCGAGTAGTCAAAGAGTTTGGTATGGTATGTGGTAGGAGGAAGCGGAGGGTGAACGTCAATAAAAGTAAAGTAATGGTGTGTAATAGAGGTGCTCATAGGGTGAATCTAGATGTGCAGCTGGATAGGGAAATACTGGAACAAGTAGAGTATTTTAAATATCTGGGAGGAGTGATAAGCAAGGACACAGGTATGGAAATGGAGGTAAGCAGAGTATGAAGGTAATACATTTTTCGGAGCAATGGAAAGTATGCGGAAGGTGAGAAATCTTTGAATGAAAGCTAAAAGTGCAATGTATCAAGGGATAGTTGTACCAATAGTGATGTATGGGGATGAGACATGGACTCTGAAGGCAAAAGAGAGAAGAAAGCTGGATGTGATGGAGATGAGCTGCTTGAGGAGCATAGGTGGAGTGACTCATAGAGACAGATTAAGGAATGAAGAGGTATGTAGGAGAGAGGGACAGCAGGAACCATTGTCGGCCACAGAGTGGACAGAAGGGTGCTGTGCTGGTATGGACATGTTGAGCGAATGTGAGATAAAAGGCTTACAAAGAGAGTACAGTATATGAGTCAGATATAAGGGGAGGTAGAGAGGTAGGAAGACCGTTGAGATGGAGAGATTGTGTAGTACAAGCGTTGGAAGATAAGAAGATGATTGTAGAACAGGCATGAGAATTGGTAATAAATAGGAATGAATGGAAAATGCTTGTGAATAGATAAATGATAACGCGGTCGTTGGGAGAGGGGGTCGGGTGCCTGGCCCGGGTAGCCAGTGTATATGAAGGGTCATGTCTGGATGTGAGGTGGTCGTGCATTGTGGTGGTAAAGCTTCGCTGCGTGTTTGCCTGCCGAGATCGGAACCTCTCCGGGAGGTCTGGGACCTGGGAATCTTTTGCTAGAGACCCCAAATGGGCCTGGATCTCTGGGTCTTCTCCTGGGCAACCTAGATGTGTGTGATATTTTATTTTTTATTTTATTTTTTTACGTCCCTGTTCGGGTTCTGTCTCGAGTCGGCCACCCCCAGCTATGGGGCTTGGGAAATTGCCCAAGCACCACAAGCAGCCCCGGAGGGAACAGGCAAGCCTCCCGAGTGTGATCCATATGAATATTCCCAAACCCCCAAACAGCAGCCCTGATAGAGTTAGATGACCAAACTTCTTCCAGCAGTAAGCCTCGAGAATGAGCGGAGCTTTCCCCACCCACCAGCTCCTCCATTGGTCGAGGCAAGGGGATACAAGACATGACGTCACTGCTGACCGGGTATAGGATTGGTAGAAACACTCACTTGGGCTGCCATCCCATTCGCTGGCCCATAATAGCAGAAGAGGGAAACACAGGCGGGTGTCCAACCCCGAAAAGAGTTGAAATAGGGGAGCTATCCCCCCGCCAAGGACGGCTTTCTAGGGCCTTTCCTAACTAATGCCGAGAGGATTGGGTTCTAGTCATATGGTGATGGGCTGGTCTATCAGAGTGAGAGCTGAGCATTCTCTGCCATACCCATAGCTTACTCTGACTGTTCCTTTTACAGTACTTATATATTTTCTAGATCTCAAGTGACGGCGTCTCTTCCGTGGATTGACCTCCCTACTAGACTTGGAGCTAAAGCGTCACATTTTTCCTTTGCCCCTCAACTTTCCCATCATAATTGCTGAGGGGCACAGGGCCTTGGATGGGGCTTTGGTTTCCCGGGCGTTTCCGCACTCTCCTCAGCTCCCTGCTTTGGAGTTGCTTCGGTCACCTTGGCTTTATTAGTGGTAAACAGGGAGGGTTCTGTAGGGGCGCTCGGTTATGGCCTTGGCCTTGCTTGGGATCTGGGGCTGCTCGGTCAGACAGCCTGGGGAACAGCAACAACAACAATAATAACACATTCAATGAAGACTACCTGAGCATCACCCAAACGCGGATCAGGACCCAGGTATGATAATCCTGCAAGCCCCGTGATTGGCTGGCAGTGGAATCATGGACCGTCCAGTGCCCCTTATAAGGACCCCCTACCCACCTCTCAACACAGTCTCCTCCCCAGTTCCCTTGAACTCGGTTCTCCTCCTCGCCCAGCAGCACTCGGATCCTTTTGCAGTAGCACCAGCTGGCCCGGCGAAACGCTCACAAAAAGGCAAAACGAAAAGTAATGGTTTGACAACAGATGAATGTTTTAGACTGCCCCCGAGCCTTTTCCAGCCACTGCTGCAGTTGCTGCCCTTCGTAAACTGACCTGAACTCCTGGAGCTACAGACATTAATCCAACACCTCACCCTTGGTGGCCCCGACCCCTATTTCACGGAGCTGAACACCCACTGGGAGACCGAACTACCTCAGGTCCTTAGAGAGGAGAACCGGCAGGAGACTGAGGCGCTCACACCTTATTATTGAGGCTGTCCCTGATGACACCCCTGAGAGAAAGACCTGCTGTGGAGATTAAGGCGCAGCCGACTACGAGGTGATAAGCAGACCAAGATGCCCTGGCCGAGGAGGACCAGCCCAATCATCTTTGTTTCAGTTGTATTAGACAAATATAGGACGGTCAATAGAGTACTTCTAGCAGTACTGATAGGTGATTGATAAGACTCCTCGCTTGCCTCTTTTACAACGAGAGTCATTGCTCAAACACTGTAAACTTGCTCACTTAACTTCTAGCTTAGCTCCCCTAGAAGTCATCAAATTGATTACTTAAATGACTTCCTGTCTGACCAACAAAGTCTTGCTGAGTTAGAAACTTGTTACCTAGAGCCCTTTTCTTGCACCCCAGTATCAAAATTGATGAGCTAGATAGTAGGAGTTAATTTGCTTAGTAACCTAGCTAACTTTTCCCAATAACCGATGAAGTGAATTTAGGATCCGTTGAGCCCTCAGCAACGGATGATAGACTTTGCAATCCAAGATAAGAGCCTAGAGTTGATAAATGCACTATTCATGTTAGATGTCTCGCCCCACCATACAAGGCTCCGAGAAATATTACAAACCGAGTTCCTTGGAGCGCAAGTATGAAGTGACCTCATTACATACGTGATAATGAGCGTACTCACTAGAAATAAATTATTAGATTGAATAAGAGTCATTTTTTGTTGCCACGAACTGACCGCAAACTGTTGATGACGATAACGAGAGATTAAACACTTGCCTGTAATAAGAGATTAATACTTGCTGTTCACAAGAAGATTAAAGACTTGCTATATCAGAAGATTTTAAATATTTGCTTACTATAACTAAGGGGTCGGGCACAAGTTGGACTAGATAATAGTCCATCAGGCGCCTGGCCCGGGGAGACGATTAATATGAAGGGTGCGCCTGGAAGTGAGGTGGGAGGGCTTGTGGCTTTGGCTCCGCTGCATGTCTGCCTGCCGAGATCGGAACCTCTCCGGGTGGTCGGGGGCCGGGGGAGTGCTGGACTGACCTTGGTGACCCTGGTCTCTGGGTCTTCTCCTGGGTGACCTGGATATGTGTGAGTTTGTGCTTTTTATCTGTTTTTATTTGTTTTATGTTGTTTTTGTGTTTTCCCTGTTCTTGCTCTGTCTTGAGTCGGCTACCCCCAAAATGGAGATTGGGCCTGAGCATATAGATAGATAGCTTACTATAAGAGCTTAAAGACTTGTATACAGTATATATATATATGAGATTAAGTACTTGCCAGTAATGAGAGGTTAAGCCCTGTATGATATTGAGATACACTATTAGAACGCTGTTGCAAGGTTAAGTTAATGATATTGCCTACGGCCTAAGGGTCCAGCGTTATAAACGTGTACTTAAGGAAGGAAGGAAGATCATTACTATCAGCTTACTGGGCAGAAGCCCTCATAAGGCCAGGTATACGTAAAATTGAAAGCATCTACAAGGAAAAGCCAGAAGAAATGTCTTAGATTAATGAGGATATATGATGAGTTAGCTGAACGGATAGTAGGGCGGGAGAAGGACGACACTTAAAGTTTGTCATAAAGGTGTATTGCTATGAAGAATTGTCAAATAGGGGAAAAGGCAAAAGACAGCATGTTAGCGAGGACAGCACGAGGAGTCGTGGCACGTAGGTAAATATAGCGCTCTGAGTCATACAAGGGGCTATCACAGAGAAAGTGACGGACCCTGATCGGAGTCCTACACTGGTGGCAGTAAGGGGGAGGAGCTGGTGGCGACTCCATCAAATGGCCATGTATGTAACGTGTGTGCCCTATGCGCAAGCCTGTTGAGGCAACTTGAACCGCTCGACTTGGATCTATCAAGGATGGCGATGGGATGACATCATAAAAAATACTGCGCAGGTAGTTATTGGTTTCAACAGCTACTTACTCCCTACGCCAAGCAGCCCAAACGCAGTCCTGTAGAACAGAGAAAACGTCAGTCAGGCGCAATAGAGTAGTTGATGGAGTTCCTTTGCAGGCTTGTTTTGCTAGAGAATCTGCTTTCTCATTCCACTGGATCCTGATATGAGCGGGTACCCAGCATATGGTAATGGTACAGCCCGACTCTAGTAAGTCATGGAATGTGCGGATGACAACACATACAAGGTATTCTTTAGGCGCAAAAGATTGTAGTGCCTGAATTGCACTCATAGAGTCGCTACAAATGAGTATGTGTGGGACATTAACGGGGAAAGTATAAATCAAGTCTGACACTTTGGATGGCTCGGCAGCGAAAAAGGACAAGCATTGATGGAGGGAATGTTGACGAGTACCATACTCACGCACGACTGCGCATCCTACAGAAGAGTAATTTTTAGACCCATCCGTATAAATAAATAAAGCGGGCGAGTGACTCTTCAGGTGATTGAGGGCTAACATGCGTTGGGCATAGTGGGTGTAGAGAGGTGGGTGTATCAGCAAGGAGGAGACAAAGTTTAGGATGCCGAAGGCACCATGGTGTAAGATCACTGAGGGGTGCAGAGGAACATCAAAAGATAAAAGTAATTTTCGGGGTCAAATCGGGGAAAGTATGATGAGCAGAAGAGAGATCCAGGGAGTCATCAAATAGGTCGGCACTAGAAGGGTCAGTCATAACCGGAGAGTAGTGCGCATTACAACCAGTTGTCGGTGTAGTGCGAGCGGTAACGTGCTTGCTTCAGTAAGGATATTTGCAAATGCGAGAGGAACGAAATGTCTCTGAGCTGAGACAAATCCCCAAATGATGAACAGGATTAAGTGTATTTAGAGTAGTAGGGGATGTGGTACTGGAAATAGAGAAACCAAAATCAAGACGGACAAGTCTTGTATAGTTTGAGTAAAGTCATTCGATCTGCCCCCCAGTGGACACACGCAACCGCCTTTATAACATTGAACCCCGAAGACATCAAGCTTTCAGATCTGCAATATGTGTTTACCAGTGGAGATGGGTTTCAATAATAAGGCCGATAAATATTATTGTAGGAAAAAGATGAATATCCTTGGTCCCCATATATAAGTGTAAGGACTGACTGCAAGCTATGCTAGCATCATGGTAGAAGGTCAGAGCCTTAGTCTTCTGAGTAGAGAAGTGGAACCCAGTAGAAGTAGCCCAGCAACGGATATTGTTGAGCGCAGTCCCCAGACGACGTTGAATGTGAGCAAGACTAGAAGAGGTGTAATAGATGGCAAAATCACCAACAAAAATGAATATGGGACATCCCCAGGCAGAAGGCAACTGGTGGTAACACCATTGATGGCAAGAATGAAGAGAGTGCTACTGAGGACGCTTCCTTGTGGTATATCTATGGAAAGTGGACAAAGATCGGACAGTGCTCCGTTGACCTTTACTTGAAATGTCCGGTTAGACAGGAAATTACGTAAGAATTGAGGCAGCGGACCACGCATACCAGACTCTTGTAGAATCCTCAGGATCTTGTATTTCCAGGTAGCATCATAGGCCTTAGCAATATAAAAAACTATTGTCACAGTTGTTTGCCGTCTCGAGAACCCCTGCGGATTTGATGTGAAGCGTAGAGTGTGCAGGCCGGGAACCATTCTGGAAGGGAGACAATAGACCGAATGTAGTAGTCTATAGGGTTTACCAATTTTTCCATTACTTTGCAAAGACATGAAGTAAGGACAATAGGTCTATACTGTAGTTAGGTAAGAGACTATGATCCTTACCCAGTTTGGGGATGGGGCCGGTAAAAGTATGTTGCCAATCATGGAGTATATAATTTTCAATCTAAAATTGATTATATAAGTGAAGAAGATATAGAGTAGCACGTGGCTGCAGCTGCCGGATGAGAGCATAAGAGATGCCATCTTGACCAGGGGTTGAATCCATACAGTTGTGTAGAGCATTATCTAATTCTGGCAATGTGAATGGGACGTTGTAATGGTGCGTAACTAAGGAAAAGGAGAGTGCACGATTCAGCAATCTTATGACGGACGAAAGGAAGGGACTAGGAAGATTCTGAACTGCCGTGCAAAATATAGGTTTGACTCCTGCAAGGAGATAAAGAAAACCTAATATTTAGTAGTGGCCCCGTAATCATTGACGAACATGCCTATTACATAAGGCATGCCCTCTTCAAACACTCATCCGCCGTAGTTTGAATCTACCGCGCAGAGCATAACAAATTTAAGGAGCCTTCATCATGAGCGCACGCGACCTCACTCATGGCTTCAGTCATTATGAATTGGGTTCTCACTACGAAAACACTTCGTAAAAAATAAAAACAAAAACAAAATAAGAATAACTATTCAATAAGCTTTCCATCATATCGTGGATGTACTTGTGCGGATCTTTGACCAGACGCTGATTCAGGCGTCATTCTTCCTTCACTGACATATCAAGTAAACCAAAATCCTCAATACATCAACGAATGGGAAGGGGATGGTCGGGAGGGCCCCAGTCATCAATGATTACGGGGCCACTACTAAATATTAGGTTTTCTTTATCTCCTTGCAGGAGTCAAACCTATAATTTATTAGTGGCCCCTCCATCATTGACGAACATGCCTGATATCTAAGACTGGAGGGGGACATTCGTAATCATATCATAACTCTAACAAAAGCAGATAATCAAACAACCACATAGTATTCTTACTTCGAAAAAAGTATATATTTATTGGCGCAGCACATATATACAAAAGGGGGTTCAAGCAGGAGCGTGCTTCAAAGAAGCCTGCTTGATAAAAAGGGTTAACTCTTGAGATTCTGTGAACAGATCTGTAAGTTAACAAGGCACCCCACTCAACAAAAGTGGTGAAAAATAAAAACTTATAAGTTTGCATGTGCACATGTAACCCCATAATACTAGTGGATATATCTTGCAAAATATATCCAATGCTTAAAATTAAATTGCTTTCACAGCTAAAACTACTCTAACAACATTGTTGTTTGTACTACCATTGTACTAGCACAATTTCCTGCACTGAATAGTACAGAGAAATTTTCATATCACAATACCCATAACTAGTATCACAGCTCTTATACTCCGGCGGGGTCTAGGGTGTCCTATGTTACACTGACTGCACCCCCCCCCCCCCCCCCCTTTTCCTTGAAATTAAACAAAAAGTGACTTAAGGGCCACCTAGACCCTCTGCCTTAAAGCTATACATGGCAAGGAAGGTTTGTCTAGAGCTACTGACAGGTATCGAGTCAAAAACGTATGATTAGAGGCCCACAAATGTGTGGACGTAATATCTTCCACAGAAAAATTCTTAACCCTTCAAACCCGGCTGGTATACGTGTGTACCATTTTGTTTTGCCCCAAGGAACCCGGGTGGTACAACATTGTACCAGTGGTTGAAAGCCTGTGACCTTGGTGTGTGAGGCGTCGGTCCGACGCATGTAAACAACAGCCGGCTGGACCGACGCTCCGCATCTCCGGCCACAAGAAGGAGAGCGTCGCTTGTTTGTGTGTGCCTGTATGTTGTTGTTAAGTATCGAAAAGTAGTGTAAAGTGAGGGGTGACCAGTAGCGACATTGGTAGAGCGCTCGGTTTCTAACTGGGAGGACCGAGTTCGATTCTCGGCTGGTGGAGATCGTTTGGGCAATCTCTTTACACCCCTTGCCTCTGTTTCGCCTGACAGTAAAATAGCTTACGCGGCAGGGTGAAAAGGGGTCTTCGGATCCTCCGGCCCTTCAACCCATTAAAAAAAAAAAAAAAAAAAAAAAAATGTAAAGTGGCTGTTGTTGCCGTAAGTTATCTCCAATTAAATCATCATCACAACTGAACCAGTTGACTTAGAGAGCTCTACTTAACGCCATTCTACAGGTAAATAACACAGCTACGCTTGGGGATGTGCGGGAATGCGGGAAGCAGTCAGAATAACAAAGATACGGTAGCCTAGCCTAGACGTTTTTCGGCCAAAACACCCGGGTTTCGGGGAATATTTATGTAATGCGTAGCCGGGGCTGGAGGGTTAAGGAAACGCAAAGAGGCTGCCCATTTGCGTAAATCGTGGGCCCTACCCACAATGCCGGGATTACTCTCTTTAATGACCTCGACCAAAAGAGAAGCCAATCTACGTTTCAGCAAGCGCTTACCCGTACTTGCTACCCATAAAGCACCCTGGGGGTTTAGAGGAGCTACCCTCAAATATTTGGTTAGAGCCTGCACTGGACATAAATTATGGTGCACCTTTCCCCTTTTCAACGCCGGCAATGTGAACTCTGAAAACACGTGTTCACTGTGCTCATTCTTGGCTATGAACCCCGGGGAAGGTGCAATGTGAATACACTCATTAAGCCTACCAAACCTGAGGCAATTAGGTGTGTTGCTCATCGCCGCCAGCTCAGACACTCTGTTCCCGGTGGCCAAAGCCAAAAGGAATACTGCCTTTTTTAATAGTAATGTAAAATCTGCAGTATTTTGGTACAGACGGGAATGAAGTAACGACAATGCTTTGTCCAGAGACCAAGTAGGCATGAGCTGACGGGGAGGTGGACGGAGTTTAAAACATGCCCTCATAAAACTTGTTTCCTCCGCGACTGGTATGGTGAGACCGGTAAGGTCCCAAAATGGTATCCTGATCGCTGTTAAGTGATTTTTTAACGTTACCACAGATAAACATTTCCGCTCGAACAGATAATTTAAATAATTAAAAACTAAAGCCACTGAGGGCACAGTTTGTTCTGTCCTAAGGATCCAAGACGTAAAGGCTTGCCAATGTGATTGATACTGTCGTTTTGTAGTCTGAGTACTGTATATTGATTCATGAATTTATTGGTCACGTCTCTACCATACGGTGCTAGCCATTTGGCCTCCTGAATGTCCATAATGGAAAAGTCAGCGAGGTCGCTAGGTTGCCAATCGTGTCTAAGTGGAAAAACCCGACCGGAAGCGACACCGGGTGTGGGCACCACGTTTTCAATTGCTGGTACCACAACTGGGCCGGCCACAGGGTCGCGATTATCGAGACTAAGCCCCGATAATCTCGTAGTTTGTTTACTACATGGCACATTAGAGACGCGTCTGGCGGCGGAAACAGATAGATGGAACTCCACCTGTTCCAGTCTGTCACCAGGGCGTCTGGCCCCCCTGCCGGCGTTATCGTCCGGCGGGTGAGGTACAGTGGGAGTTTGTGAGTCTCCTCGGCCGTGAACAGATCCACTTGTGGATGGTAAAGCTCTGCAATCATTTGGTTGAAAATGGGTTGCTTGAGCGCCCATTCTACTGTTGTGCTCTGTCTCCGAGACAGAGCGTCTGCCCAGATGTTTGCTACGCCTGGGAGATAAGATGCGTGAAGATGAATGTCCAGCCTGTTGGCTAGAATAAAAATATCTTCTGACACGTTTAGCAACTTCCGAGATCTCGTTGACCCTTGTTTCTGAATACAGTGAACCGCATTCAGATTGTCCATTCTGAAGGTCACCGACTTGCCCCGTAAAGTAGAGCCGTGAGCCTGAAGGAAATTTAAGGGAACTAGTAATTCTTTGACATTGATGTGGGAGATTTCTAAATGGGACCAAAGCCCTTGACCCTGGTGCCCTTGGTTTGACTGAAAACCCCAACCTATCGTTCCTGACGCATCCGTGTCTACCCATACCGTCGGCGGAGGAGAGGTCTATGACATTACTGAGTGCAACATTTCCCTCTTCGCCCAGACCGCTAGTAAGTTGTGGATTAATTTTGGTATGGGCCATAATTTTTCCGCCGGCAATAGTGGAAAATATTTGTTGCCCTCCAATATTAAACGCTTTACTTTCAACCGGCCCAACATTACAGTTAGTTGAATCCAGTTGAGAGAGCCGACCAGAGACTCCCAGATTCTCTGTGTCGTAGTCAGACTGTGAAGGAACAGGAACAGTTTCCTGCGAAATCTGTTTCGATTGTCCACACTCTGACTCAGAGTGAGAGCAGCTGTGTCCCAAACCATCCCTATCCACTGAACTACTCGTGAGGGAACAAGGTTTGACTTTACCAGATTTACCTTGAACCCTAGAGTTTTGACATGTTTTAATGTTATGTTGACATGATTTATGAATACTTGCTCCGTCTCTGCCACCACTAGCCAGTCGTCTAGGTACCACAAAATCCTGATCCCTTGTTTTAAAAATGGCATCAGGGCTTGCCGGACTAATTTTGTGAATAAGCGAGGTGCCAGGTTCAATCCGAATGGCATCCTCTGAAAAACATAAGTTTGATTCCTGATCCATAAGGCCAGAAATCTTTGAAATCTTTTGTTTACCGAGACGTGCCAATAAGCGTCTGTCAGGTCTAGGGAACACATCCATCCTCCCGGCGGAAGTGTTAGCCTGATTTGGTGTACAGTTAACATCCTGAATGACTCGTTGTGAATGTGAAGGTTCAGATACGACAGGTCTACGACGGGTCTCATCTGAACACTGTCCCTTTTGGGTACCAAAAATAGCTTGGATGTGAAGACTGGGTAATTTTGAGGGACCGGGATGATGACATTCTTGGCTATCATTTCCTTGACCAGTGACTCCACCTCTAATGAAACTAGATTCGCCGTAGTCGGCTGACGTAAACGAGGTCGCCGGAGCCACTGCCAAGTGATGCCTTTGCGTGCCACCATCCTTGCCCAAGTATTTAACGGCCATGCTTGATGACACGTTCGGAACGACCCAGTTAGCAGACAAGGGTTCGCCGGTTGTACTACCCTCGGATCCACCCGCCTTAAAACCGGCCCCGGGAGTGAGAGAGACTTTAGTTTTTTGATGGTGGTCGAGATGGTGGTGGTGGACGCTTAGCCGGCTGGCCGGCGTTGGGAGAAGACGGGCCCTGACCTGGTTTGTTATAGCCTCGTCCTTTCTGACCTGTAAACTTACCTTGTCTATACCTGTACTGACCTTGGGGGGAGGCGGACTTAGGTAGATGAAAGGGCTTAGATCCCCCCAGCTGTGCTTTTGCGACTGGCTTGGGTTTGGGAAAGTTAAAGGCAGGTTTCTTAGAAGGGGCGGGACTATGTTTAAAGGCCTGAGCCATATTAAAAACCGTTCTCCACACCTCAGGGGACATTAAAGAGGGAGTGAGCACTGGTGACATGATCACCTGATTCGCAATTCGATCAGGAAGTTTCCGTACCAAGGACATCCTGAGATCTTGTCTCGCCCGGACCGCCTCAAGCAAGGCGGTGCAGATATCACCCAACGACTGAATCGACATCTGAAGGAGCAATCGCCGAGATAGTTCAACCGATCTTCTGGCATCCGCGTCTGCGATTGCCTGAGTGGATCGGAGCATCGGTGCGTCACAATGTACTGGGAGAAAAGTCTATACGCTTTTCCTCGTAGCCTAAATTCCCGGTCTAGGTGAGTTGGGGAAGGAGTAGTGAAAGGGTCCTTGAGTTCACATAGATTGATTTTGGGGGCAGCTAAGAAAGCAAACAAAGCCGAAGGGACTCCGCCGGCAGAACACACTGGCATAGAGAACCAAGAATGACTATCGTGAGGAATTTGGTGGGAAGATTTTGAGGTGAAGGTGGTCGCAAAGTTCTGAGCCTCCGTTTCCCATTCCACCCAAGGCCCCGGGCCCAACTGCCCCACCTTCAACACTGGATTAGCGGCTGTGTCTGTGACAGTTTGCAAATCTAGTTCTGGAGTGAGAGCTGACAGTGCTTTTATGTCATTAAACCCATCATGCTTAGACCAGTCAGAAAATAGTTTTGAAGCTGAGGCAGGGGGCAGGGCAGGTGTAGCAGTATATACAAAATAGTCCTTGTGATAATAGTTAGGAATGGCCTTAACATTAACATCTAGTACATTACCAAAAGGATCCAAGGCTCTTAATTTTTTAGATTTATTGCCTTGGATTACCCACTCTCGTGGCACTGGAAGTTCCCCTGACAAGGTGGGCTGAGCGACCTCTGGTTTAGTGGGGATCAATTGTACCCATGACTCGTCGGGACCGTATAATAGGGGCATTGCTACCTTCTTTATTGGTACTTTATCTAACGGGGGCGGATTCACATCCGTTATAACCCTTACACTAGAAGTGGTGAGTGCCGCCGAAGCAGGCCTAGTGACCACAGATGGTGATATAGAGGGAGGGTGAGGAATCTGAGTCAAAGCAATAGAAGTCATCAGAGGCCGAACATTGGAACTTGTCATGGGAGCTCCCAGGTCTACTGTAGGAGTCTCCGGCTGTTGGCCAAAAAATTTAGTTAGAGCATTAACCAGTAAACCATCTATTTCTTCTGCCGTGACATATTTAGTTGATGACGAACTCAGAGGTGAATCATTCCGATCCTGTGCGTCGTCTAAAACTGAACCCGACTCTTGCACTTCCATGTCCGAGATTATTGATACCTCGTCTTTGTCATCTGGCTCCCCGTGAGAGGATTCCGCCGAAGCCGGAGTCCCGTCGTGTTGCCAAGACAAGTCGGGAATGGATGATGGGATCGCCGTGTCCCGGTGGACATCAGCCACTGTTTGTGTATCTTGAGCAAACCGCCATACACCTAGGCCTTGGCCTGCGCTCCCTTGGGAGTCTGTTGACTCTGCTATAGGACGATCACTGTCCACCGAACTCTCCAATTCTAAGGTTAGAATACTAATTGGCAAACTATCTTTGGTTGCTGACACTACACTAGCCTCATCAGATTGAATACTAGCTTTGTCGGGGGTAGAGGTATGACGAGAGGCACTAGACTCCGGTGAACGCCGGGAGGCCTTTCGATCATGTGAGTCTCTTCGAGAAGATTTGTGGCTACGGTGCGACCTAGAACCGCCTTTGGACTTTGAAGATTTCTCGCTATGACCACTGGTGGACCCCTCAGTCTTGCTCTTCTTACTCGCCGGGGAAGACGATAGACTAGGCGGCTGCTGTCTAATAGGGGACCTGGACCTGGATCGCGCCCGTGACGCTGCCACCGGGGGCGTAGGTTCTCGTTGTCTCTTAGATGTGCCTGGGGCTGGAAAAAGTGTAAGACCCTGTCCAGTTTCTGCCGACTTTCATACAGTTACTCTAGACTCTAGAGGGACGTTTAATGGGGGGGTGCTCAATTAGTAACTTATCCCAAAGAGGTACGTTATCGCATTGAAGTGACTTGTGAGCCACGGTAGTAGTATAAGTGGTCATCTGCTGCCTGACCTCCCGTAAAGCGACCGCCGCGGTCTTATCATTGTCCTGAAGCACTTTATGGCTTAATTGAGAGCAAAAGGTACAGTTTCTCATAACCCACAGACCCCTTAAGCGGTCGAGACATTTAACACATTTAATGCAAAGGGTGTGTGCAAAAATAGGGATTACCTGAACAGGTGGGCGTAATGCACAAAGCAAAAACAGGGGCAAAGGTAGCCATGACAGAGACTGGTGGGAAACTTACTCCAGGTTCTGTATAGACCCGCCGGGACCCAGCTCTGGAAAAAAAGAAAATTTCCAGGAATTAATGCTCATAAGGTTAACCCAACATGTTCGCACACAAGTGTTAAATAACCCGCCGGGTAACGAGACGTAATACTCCACGACTACAGCTCACTACGCGGTGGGGTTCCTAAGTAAAAGATTTCAGAATATCTTAACTTGTCCAAAAGATTTATGAATACCCTCTGCCATAATATAAAGACCAGCATGGCGTTTATAACTGATTTAGTCTTTCCGGTGGTGTTTGTTTCAAGATTCAATTTTGGAGAAAAAAAAAACTACAAAGACGCCGGCCCCCGAATTATCTCGCAGATCAAAAACTGGGAAGCCTGACAAATATACGAGATCTGACTTCTCCCGAAGTGTCTTTTAGATCGCCATATGTTGAAGGCGGCGATACAAAACGTATCCCTCAATTGTCTGATTAACTAAACTGAATTGTAAATTCGTTATTCCCACCCTTCCAAGGAGCACCCGCCGGGTGTGAATTTAAGATTAAAAAACGTTAACCCCAATTGTGCCCTAAATCGCCGTATGTTGTTGAAGGCGGCGATACACAAAGCATCCCTCAATTGTCTGGTCAACTAAACTGAATTTTGCCAATTCGTTCATCCCACCCTTCCAGGGTGCACCCGCCGTGTGTGATTTTATGTTTATAAAGTTAACCCCAATTGTTCCTATCCCCACTTCTTTGTAAAAGATCGCCGGGGAGGAAAAACAAACAACAACAGCTTAGATTTTTATTGGCTTTGCAAAACCGGGAAAAACTACATACAACACGTGTCCGCATGAACACTGTTAGATGGGTACAGCCATCCTGCCGGGATTCATAGGGAGCCTGACTCAGGCTCCACCACAGAGACGCAGTCCTGGAGAGCCACAGACAACCACTCGCCGGGGAAACAAGCCTGTTTTAAAACCACGCGTGGCCAAAACTCGGCAACCAGCCGGGTTTTTCATGGTGTAACCGAGAAAAACCCTCCGGAAAAGCAACCCACCCCGTCCAGATACCATCTGAACGCAACACAGGACCGAGGAGTTAGCCAAAGCACAACTAACGCCGGGCCCACAAAATAGTCCGTGGAAATAGCCAATACACAACTATCCCAGGACACATAAATAGTCCGTGGAATTAGCCTGTGGGGGTCGGTTTTTACACCATACCCGAAAGAGGATTTATGGAGCTCCGATCTTACTCTCAACCATCTGAACAATTTAACCAGCACACCTAAACTTCGTTAAAGGCGGAAATAGCCTCACGAAAATATCATGCCCTGGTGGGGGCACGAACTCTCGACCCTTGGGTGTGAGGCAGGCACCTTACCAGTTAGACCAATAGAGATATCCCACTTGGCCTGTTCGGCTCAGGGTATTTCCGCATCCGAGGTCTGTTTAGGCTAGCCTATTTTCACTGACTTTACACTACTTCACCTTCCGGGAAGCGAAAGCTCCGAACAGAGAGGAACGAACAGAGAGGAACAAGCTTGAGCCGAATCGACCGAGAGTCCGTCAGAGAGATGAACGGGAATGGTGAGTCAACTTCACTGAGCGGTGCATACACGCACCTACAAACTGCCCAGTTGGCAACTCGCTTGGGCGGCTGGCAACTTCCACAACCCAACCCAAGCGCGTCTCACATACACTCCCTGGTCTCTCCTCTCCCCTTCCTTGCCCTGTGGGGGTCGGTTTTTACACCATACCCGAAATAGGATTTATGGAGCTCCGATCTTACTCTCAACCATCTGAACAATTTAACCAGCACACCTAAACTTCGTTAAATGCGGAAATAGCCTCACAAAAATATCATGCCCTGGTGGGGGCACGAACTCTCGACCCTTGGGTGTGAGGCAGGCACCTTACCAGTTAGACCAATAGAGATATCCCACTTGGCCTGTTCGGCTCAGGGTATTTCCGCATCCGAGGTTTGTTTAGGCTAACCTATTTTCACTGACTTTACAAGCCAATACACAACTAAACCAGGACACACATGATACAGTAGTACATATTTATAAAATAAATCAACAACACTTGTACATGTGGCAAAGCTACGAGAGGCTGGCTAGGCCTAGGCAGACGGATAAAAGTAAACATGTCGGAATATAAACAAAAAGCACTGAATTATATCACAACAGGAACCACCGCCAACACACCACTGTAGCAAACACTTCCGGCAAAGGGAAGAACTGACTCGGGACCCAGAAAAAACTTCACTAAGTGAAGAAAAATACGCTGGGAACGTCAGCAACAATCAGCTACCTCATCAGAAAGATAAAAGGAAGCAATAATAACGCGTAATGAAAGCCGCCTGCATCACAAAGCTAGCTAACTGTGAAAAAGTTCACAAGTCCACAACAGGACCACGAGGGTACACCCGAAATAGATGCCCCAAACACACGACCCAAAATACACTGCACTGCGGACAACTAGCCCAGGATACTCCTGCTACGCATATCCTAACCTTACTCGATACATCCCGGAGTAAACAAATGAGAAAAAACTCACTAGGGACGCAACAAATGCGGAACCAGCGGAGCGTGGGGAGACACGTCCGGGCAGGCTGAGCGCAGAGCAGAGAAGGAAGAATGATGCCTGAATCAGCGTCTGGTCAAAGATCCACATAAGTACATCCACGATATGATGGAAAGCTTATTGAATAGTTATTCTTATTTTCTTTTTGTTTTTATTTTTTACAAAGTTTTTTCGTAGTGAGAACCCAATTCATAATGACTGAAGCCATGAGTGAGGTCGTGTGCGCTCATGATGAAGGCTCCTCAAATTTGTTATGCTCTGCGCGGTAGATTCAAACTACGGCGGATGAGTGTTTGAAGAGGGTGCCTTATGTAACAGGCATGTTCGTCAATGATGGATTTATCAGCATTATTGTTAGCAATGTCAGCAGGAATCTGCATCAGTACTCCAGGGGTAGGACTTTGCAACGGTGAGAGAGGGGATCGGGAGCGCGGGCCACTCGTACTACGGAATTTAGTCCAGAGTGTCGAGATAGGTGTGCATGAGGTTCAGATATATACTTCCTCCAGGAATGCTGTTTGCTATGAATGATGGCATGTTGGGTAAAAGCGCAAAATTTGTTGTAAAAACGTTTTCAATGAAGTTTTGAGGATTAAATAGCACTGTATGAATATTCCCATGTTCAAAATATGCTACATGGGTTCAATGCCTAGTGAGTTAATTGCTCAATGGGTGGCGTTCTGAGAGTGAGGGTCTGAGTCTTGGGGTTGATACAGTGAAGCGCAGAGGCGAAACAGCTTCAGAGATGGGGCTGCTTCGAGCTGTGAATGGGTGCTTCACAGGCTTCACTGTGTTGAGCGGTAGAATGTACAGGCTCTCGGCCTATGTCCAGGAGGGCTATGCCTCCACATAGGTGGAGGCATCGGAAAAAGCATCTTGGAGGTTCCTCAAACAAACATATTTGCGGAAATACCCTGAGCCGAACAGGCCAAGTGGGATATCTCTATTGGTCTAACTGGTAAGGTGCCTGCCTCACACTCAAGGGTCGAGAGTTCGTGCCCCCACCAGGGCATGATATTTTTGTGAGGCTATTTCCGCATTTAACGAAGTTTAGGTGTGCTGGTTAAATTGTTCAGATGGTTGAGAGTAAGATCGGAGCTCCATAAATCCTCTTTCGGGTAAGGTGTAAAAACCGATCCCCACAGGCCAAGGAAGAGGATAGGAGAGAGCAGGGAGTGTTGTGAGACTCGATTGGGTTGGGTTGTGGAGTTGCCAGCCGCCCAAGCGAGTTGCCAACGGGGCAGTTTGTAGGTGCGTGTAGCATCGCTCAGTGAAGTTGACTCACCATTCCCGTTCATCTCTCTGACGGACTCTCGGTCGATTCGGCTCAAGCTTGTTCCTCTCTGTTCGGAGCTTTCGCTTCCCGGAAGGTGAAGTAGTGTAAAGTCAGTGAAAATAGGCTAGCCTAAACAGACCTCGGATGCGGAAATACCCTGAGCCGAACAGGCCAAGTGGGATATCTCTATTGGTCTAACTGGTAAGGTGCCTGCCTCACACTCAAGGGTCGAGAGTTCGTGCCCCCACCAGGGCATGATATTTTCGTGAGGCTATTTCCGCATTTAACGAAGTTTAGGTGTGCTGGTTAAATTGTTCAGATGGTTGAGAGTAAGATCGGAGCTCCATAAATCCTCTTTCGGGTAAGGTGTAAAAACCGATCCCCACAAAGGAACTTGCCGAGCACTCATAACAGGAGAGGTAAGTGGGATATTATCCTCAGCAGCTGAACGCAAACAAAATTAGAAATATTGGTAGTTGTCTGACGGAGTCAAGTGTTGGAAGAAGTCGACAATCGAGGAAGTACAGTGCTGGAATGACTCCCAATCAGCCTTGGATAGCTAAAATGTGGAAGTTGAGTTCCAGGGGCTGGGCCCACGAAAATAAGGAGAATTGGATGGTGATCACTTGTGAAGCAAACTTCCAACAACGGCCCTTCAAAGTGAGGGGATGCAAATGCAGAAGCAAGTGATAAATCAATTGCTATCAAATAAATCAAATAGGCTAGCCTAAACAGACCTCGGATGCGGAAATACCCTGAGCCGAACAGGCCAAGAGGGATATCTCTATTGGTCTAACTGGTAAGGTACCTGCCTCACATCCAAGGGTCGAGAGTTCGTGCCCCCACCAGGGCATGATATTTTCGTGAGGCTATTTCCGCATTTAACGAAGTTTAGGTGTGCTATTTAAATTGTTCAGATGGTTGAGAGTAAGAACGGAGCTCCATTAATCCTCTTTCGGGTATGGTGTAAAAACCGATCCCCACAGGACAAGGAAGAGGATAGGAGAGAGCAGGGAGTGTTGTGAGACTCGATGGGGTTGGGTTGTGGAGTTGCCAGCCGCCCAAGCGAGTTGCCAACTGGGCAGTTTGTAGGTGCGTGTAGCATCGCTCAGTGAAGTTGACTCCCCATTCCCGTTCATCTCTCTGACGGACTCTCGGTCGATTCGGCTCAAGCTTGTTCCTCTCTGTTCGGAGCTTTCGCTTCCCGGAAGGTGAAGTAGTGTAAAGTCAGTGAAAATAGGCTAGCCTAAACAGACCTCGGATGCGGAAATACCCTGAGCCGAACAGGCCAAGAGGGATATCTCTATTGGTCTAACTGGTAAGGTGCCTGCCTCACACCCAAGGGTCGAGAGTTCGTGCCCCCACCAGGGCATGATATTTTCGTGAGGCTATTTCCGCAAACAGACCTCGGATGCGGAAATACCCTGAGCCGAACAGGCCAAGAGGGATATCTCTATTGGTCTAACTGGTAAGGTGCCTGCCTCACACCCAAGGGTCGAGAGTTCGTGCCCCCACCAGGGCATGATATTTTCGTGAGGCTATTTCCGCATTTAACGAAGTTTAGGTGTGCTATTTAAATTGTTCAGATGGTTGAGAGTAAGATCGGAGCTCCATTAATCCTCTTTCGGGTATGGTGTAAAAACCGATCCCCACATGTACGTGTCATGAGTATGAGATCGGTATGTAGAGATTCCAAGGTTCCGGTAACATAGGGAAGTCTGATAGACCAGGGATTCAATATGACGGCCGAGAGTATCGGTGGAAGAGCTGCCCCAGAGAGGGGAATAAGCGTTAAAGTCCCCCAGAATAAGGAATGGAGGGGTCAACTGTCCAATGAGTAGTGGTTAGTCAGCAGGCGAGGAAGCACAAGAAGGTTGATTGTATGAGGAGCAAACAGTGAGACACGGAAGAGTTGGAAATGAGATGATAATTACAACTGATTGAAAGGTAGCCAAGGACGGAGTCTTGGGAACATAAGCAAGATCATTACAAATAAATATAGCAGTACACAAGTGAGATGCAGCAGCCGGAGAAACAGTCGCCACCTGGTAACCTATAATTGGTGTGATTTTATGACCAATGTGCTGAAGGCACACACATAAGAAGGATGCAGCTCGCCCATGCGCTTGCGAACTTGGTAACCTTTTATGTTCCAGTGACTTATATTACTGGGCACCATCAGATTATCATGATTTTGAGAGCCTCAGACAGAGACAAGTGAAGGCAATGATGACGAAGATGGGTAACGACTATCGCTCGTTAACCTCTGGACTGAGGATCTACTTATATAAGGCCTACCGTTGCGCTGCGGAACTCGTTATATAATCCCAGGCCTAAAAAGAAAACATTTAAACCAGCCCAGTATATATTTTATTTTATTTTATTTTTTTATTGCCCCTTGGCCATGGCAAATATCACTCTTCCACATCCCCTCCTTCCCCCCCCCCCCCTTCAATTATCACCTATTCTCCATGTTATTCCCTTATTTCGTCGATATATTTTCGTGCTATCAATAGCGAGTCATCTCTTAAGAGGGGTGCGCTTGTATGTGCTACATAGCGAATGAAAGAGAGAAAGAGAGACAATTACACGACAGTGTCTCTCCAGACGTCATGACGGGTGGTAGGCTGGCAGGCTGGCTCAGCCTTTGGTTATGTAACTCCCGATCTAATTTGCCGATTTTGACCATCCAAACGCTGTTTCCACTTGTTTTATTGTTGTAACAGGTTAATACCTTTATAATAAACATAAAATAGGCGCATATGGATAAGTATTAATGATATTTATGGTACGATGACGATTTGAGTGAAGGAAACAGTCGAAATACCTCCGCACAGGGAGGGGTGGCCACTACCCTACCTGAGCACTTCTTAGGTTAAGGTGCGGGTGGAGTGGTTGGAGCATTACAGGGCAGGAGGATGGGAAGGAGAGGGTGTGGATTGGAGCGGGGTGTGACTTTGGGTAGGAGGAGAGGGAGATGAGTGAGATGCAGGAGCAGTGGAAGATAAGGTAGATGGAATTTTGAAGAATTGCAATTGTAATAGGTGAAAGAGTGTGGCAGGGTCGCCCATGTGTTCGCAAAGATGGAGGACGCATAAACATTCTGGACCATGAAGAATATCAGCATCCGGAGGCGTACGACTGGAGAGGAAGGAAGCAACTTGTCTATTTATGATGACTTGATCGGATTCTTCATGTAGTCCGCTATATAAGTCTTGATGCATACCGTGCAGCCACTCTCGCCGTTGGGGAGTGTAGAGGAGCATGTGGTAGAAGCAGGAGGGGTACTGGAATGTTCAGGTGTGGGGTTCAAGGAAGCAACAGTAACTAAATTGGTAATGGCATCAGCAGCGGAAATCTCCATTATGTCGGGTGCCGAGGCCCGAGACATGGAAGGGAGGAGGAAGTAGGAAAAGTTGGGAGGGGTAGGTTGTCGAGTCATGAAAGTTTGGAAGATTTATGGTCAGTCTGAGGGGATGAACTAGGGCTACGAACCCTCTTCTGTTGAGTCATAGAACCTGGAGGTAGGTGGACAACACATTGGAACTGCTAGTTCGTAAGTGACGAGGTCAGATGTCATGAGATCAAATTTGTCCTTAAAGTGATCCAGTAATTCCCGACGTTGCTAGTTAATCATATGAGTAATGCACATACAGTTAAGAGGGTGGTCAGTCTGTGGTGTACGGCAGAGGAAGGTTGGTAACTGTGCAGTCAGTTCAGCAAGAGGCAAGTTTTTAAGACCTAAGAGTGATTGACAGCCGCAGTGATCGTCACTATTCGGGAAAGTCCAAACGGGAGCGGTGGACCCGTGACTATCAAACTCTGTAACAGTAGCCTCGACCAATGCCAGTTGACCTGCTACTGCAACCGAGGATGCCCAAGAAAGCGGGAATGTCATTGCCATATTTTTAGTAGACGTCGGGTTAGCGGAGTGCTTGGAGAGGGATGGTAAGTGAGTTGAAGCAATGGATTTAGGTTTGGCAGAAGTAAGTTGCTTGATCAGAATTTTACTGGAGGTAGAGGAAGAAGAAGCAGTCTTCAATATGGGACGCGCTTTACCGGTAGGATGGCAAGACTTTGCCTTCCGGAAGTCGCGGGGTCCAGAAGCTTTAGAGCTGACAACACCCTGAGAGTGTTCCATGACATGGGCAGGACTTGCAAAACTATTAGAAATGGGAATGGAAGTGGCACAAGTGGTTGTGCAGCAGGTGACATGATGAGAGTGAGCAGGGAATCAGATGGCGTAGACTTCATATGATGTGTTGAAGCGATAGACTACAGCACTTCCGTGTAGGCCTACCGGCGCTGTGAAGCGAAGCCCCATTCTCGTAGATATTCAACCACCGCACGATGGGAGGCCTTTAGTGGACTGAAAGTGGATAATGTCCTTTGGAAGGCATATTGAGGGCATGAGCTGTCAGTGGCTTCATGGTTGGCACTGCAATTGATGCATGTGGAAATTAGGGATTGGCAGGTGATGAGTAGATTCTCAATGCAGGCACAGTGAAGAAGGGGATCTGCAATACTTCTCCGGATGTCCAAATTTCCAACAAGATCGGCATTGCCGTGGGCGTTTGTTATATGGCTGGATCCGGAGCAAACGACCCGCCATTGTGACAGTTGGTGGAAATTCATGACGGTCAAAGTAGAGTTTGACAATCCGGAGGGCAGGGTGAACATCGGAGCCTCGTTGCGAGGGGATGGTATGCGCCTCGACCTTCACAACGGTGGAGTCATTCCTCTGTAGCATCGAACAAATTCTGGACGCTGACTCAGCATAGTTTTGTTCCATAATGCAGAAATCCGGAGGGAGAGAGAGAGTGTTTACGCATTGGTTAAGGGTGACCTCGACGCGTCCAGAGTAACCAACACGGGGGTCGTTGAGGAAGGATTGCATTGCCTTTGACTGTTTCACTTGAAACTTCCACCAACCATGAGGTGTCGGAAGCAGTGTGGACACACACATCACCCACCTCATTGTGGAGGTACAGTTGGTCAAAGTTCCAGCTGACCCACCCTCGCTCTGGGGCTCGCAGAATTAAATGGCAATACTGGTGTAGGAAGGAGGTGTGTCTTATAAAGATTGGGATTGGTAGATCTGATTTCGGCTATATCATTGTTAGAACATATACTAAACAAGGGAAAGTAAGCCTATCTCAAATAAAAATGCATACATCGCTATGTATGATCCCGAACATTCACCCAAAGTTCGTAGATTTGCTTAAATATTAAAGTTATTATATCCACTGATTGGCAACTACACCAGTATTGCCAGCTAATTCTGCGAGCCCCAGAGTGAGGGTGGGTCAGCTGGAACTTTGACCAACTGTACGTATAAAGACTGATATGTAAAGGTTCATTAGCTAAATTGATGAAATGTGGCCATCTTGCCAGGGCAAACATGTTCTGTAAAGTGCTGGTCGATGGCCTAGATCGAGTATTTTTGGCGGAGGCGAGAAGTGGGAGGACGGGAGTAAGGCTCCAGCATCACCACAGATGATTGTGGATGGGCGGTAACATTTTTGGGAAGCCAGGAGGCAAGAGTGTCAGCGGCGGCCTGCGTATCTGCAGTCTCAGCTTTTTTTATTTTATTTTTTTTCTATATTCCAACTACTCCCTCTTGGGTATAGGCTGAGAGCCTGTACATTCAACCGTTATGAACGGTGAAGCCTGTGAGGTCTCGTTCCAGTCTAGGGGGTGAGACATGTGAAGCACTTTTAGCTGCAAGGGAATGACGAGGGAGGAAGTGCAAGGGGGGAAATGTGGGCTAAAGTGGTGGTTAGATCCACGTGTTCCCCGAGTTTGGGACTTTTTCGGGGGGAACGGGGCTGTCTTTCCTCCTTTTCTGGTTTTCGCCTGGTGTACTGGTTGAGTCTGGTTTCGTGAGTGATGTAAGGGCGGTTTAGCGGTTTTCGTGATGACGTAGTGTTGGTAGATCGATCGTCACGGGGGTTGGTGATTTTGTGGATAGTGAAGTAACTCCTCGTGTTCCCGTTTTCTCCGTGCTCTCTGGTGCGGGGCGCAGCTGGTGATGGAGGTCCGCTCTTTTGGTTGTTGTGGTGGTGCAACTGTATTATTTTTATGCAGGCAACTTGAGTCACTGGTCTTGCTTCGTTGCTTGATGAGTGAAATGACTGGAGGCTGGTTGTTGTTTTTAGTTTGTCATCTCACTAATGTTTCTACCATTTGGGAAGAGTCAGCCAGGGAGTAGGAGTTGAATTGTACAGCTCATTTGCTCAAGCCATTTTATTTAGTTACAGAGGTTAAGGAATATGATTTCTGGCCTACTTATAATGAATGGACTATATTTTTGTGATGGCCTATGTGGGAAAGTCTAGATCTTGGCCCTGGTTGAGGTGTTTATGCATTATGTGACCCGTTTAGGAATGTTCTGGTAATTTAAAGCTTCTTAAAGCCTGTGGAGTCGAGTGAGCGGGAGCACGGCAGAACCCCGTCCGCTCTGCAGCACGGCAGTTTGGGGACTGAGAGGCGATAGCCATATCTCGCGAGACCTATGCAGCACTGCCAAAGGCAAATGTAGCGCAACATTGCTCATTATTAGCGAAGATTTGCCAATGTCAATGATAGCGCTGCGGGTGAACCCCGCGCGCTACGAAGCTTGTTCTGGAGTTATTTTGAAGCTATTTTCTTCTAGTTTTTGGCTGAATAAATTTCATTTCATTCAGATACTTGCTTTAATCATTCAGGCACTCCTGAATGATTAAAGCAAGTATCTGAATGAAATTAAATTTATTCAGCCAAAAACTAGAAGAAAATAGCTTCAAAATAACTCCAGAACAAGCTTCGTAGCGCGCGGGGTTCACCCGCAGCGCTATCATTGACATTGACATGTCAGTGGCCTCATGGTTGGCACTGCAATTGATGCATGTGGAAATTAGGGATTGGCAGGTGATGAGTAGATTCTCAATGCAGGCACAGTGAAGAAGGGGATCTGCAATACTTCTCCGGATGTCCAAATTTCCAACAAGATCGGCATTGCCGTGGGCGTTTGTTATATGGCTGGATCCGGAGCAAACGACCCGCCATTGTGACAGTTGGTGGAAGTTCATGATGGTCAAAGTAGATTTTGACAATCCGGAGGGCAGGGTGAACATCGGAGCCTCGTTGCGAGGGGATGGTATGCGCCTCGACCTTCACAACGGTGGAGTCATTCCTCTGTAGCATCGAACAAATTCTGGACGCTGACTCAGCATAGTTCTGTTCCATAATGCAGAAATCCGGAGGGGGAGAGAGAGTGTTTACGCATTGGTTAAGGGTGACCTCGACGCGTCCAGAGTAACCAACACGGGGGTCGTTGAGGAAGGATTGCATTGCCTTTGACTGTTTCACTTGAAACTTCCACCAACCATGAGGTGTCGGAAGCAGTGTGGACACACACATCACCCACCTCATTGTGGAGGTACAGTTGGTCAAAGTTCCAGCTGACCCACCCTCGCTCTGGGGTTGGCAGAATTAAATGGCAATACTGGTGTAGGAAGGAGGTGTGTCTTACAAAGATTGGGATTGGTAGATCTGATTTCGGCTATATCATTGTTAGAACATATACTAAACAAGGGAAAGTAAGGCTATCTCAAATAAAAATGCATACATCGCTATGTATGATCCCGAACATTCACCCAAAGTTCGTAGATTTGCTTAAATATTAAAGTTATTATATCCACTGATTGGCAACTACACCAGTATTGCCAGCTAATTCTGCGAGCCCCAGAGTGAGGGTGGGTCAGCTGGAACTTTGACCAACTGTAAATATAAAGACTGATATGTAATGGTTCATTAGCTAAATTGATGAAACGTGGCCATCTTGCCAGGGCAAACATGTTCTGTAAAGTGCTGGTCGATGGCCTAGATCGAGTATTTTTGGCGGAGGCGAGAAGTGGGAGGATGGGAGTAAGGCTCCAGCATCACCACAGATGATTGTGGACGGGCGGTGACATTTTTGGGAAGCGAGGAGGCAAGAGTGTCAGCGGCGGCCTGCGTATCTGCAGTCTCAGCTTTTTTTATTTTATCTTTTTTCTATATTCCAACTACTCCCTCTTGGGTATAGGCTGAGAGCCTGTACATTCAACCGTTATGAACGGTGAAGCCTGTGAGGTCTCGTTCCAGTCTAGGGGGTGAGACATGTGAAGCACTTTTAGCTGCAAGGGAATGACGAGGGAGGAAGTGCAAGGGGGGAAATGTGGGCTAAAGTGGTGGTTAGATCCACTTGTTCCCCGAGTTTGGGACTTTTTCGGGGGGAACGGGGCTGTCTTTCCTCCTTTTCTGGTTTTCGCCTGGTGCACTGGTTGAGTCTGGTTTCGTGAGTGATGTAAGGGCGGTTTAGCGGTTTTCGTGATGACGTAGTGTTGCTAGATCGATCGTCACGGGGGTTGGTGATTTTGTGGATAGTGAAGTAACTCCTCGTGTTCCCGTTTTCTCCGTGCTCTCTGGTGCGGGGCGCAGCTGGTGATGGAGGTCTGCTCTTTTGGTTGTTGTGGTGGTGCAACTGTATTATTTTTATGCAGGCAACTTGAGTCACTGGTCTTGCTTCGTTGCTTGATGAGTGAAATGACTGGAGGCTGGTTGGTGTTTTTTGTTTGTCATCTCACTCATGTTTCTACCATTTGGGAAGAGTCAGCCAGGGAGTAGGAGTTGAATTGTACAGCTCATTTGCTCAAGCCATTTTATTTAGTTACAGAGGTTAAGGAATATGATTTCTGGCCTACTTATAATGAATGGACTATATTTTTGTGATGGCCTATGTGGGAAAGTCTAGATCTTGGCCCTGGTTGAGGTGTTTATGCATTATGTGACCCGTTCAGGAATGTTCTGGTAATTTAAAGCTTCTTAAAGCCTGTGGAGTCGAGTGAGCGGGAGCACGGCAGAACCCCGTCCGCTCTGCAGCACGGCAATTTGGGGACTGAGAGGCGATAGCCATATCTCGCGAGACCTATGCAGCACTGCCAAAGGCAAATGTAGCGCAACATTGCTCATTATTAGCGAAGATTTGCCAATGTCAATGATAGCGCTGCGGGTGAACCCCGCGCGCTACGAAGCTTGTTCTGGAGTTATTTTGAAGCTATTTTCTTCTAGTTTTTGGCTGAATAAATTTAATTTCATTCAGATACTTGCTTTAATCATTCAGGAGTGCCTGAATGAGCCCTAATATAGCGGAAATATGCCCGCAGCGTAAGTGTTAAGGGGGGATGGGTAATTTTGTGGCCCCCCTTCTCCCTCGTCTTTAGCCCGGCAATAGTTTTGAGATTTAAAGATGTTTGGATTATTAGTTTGGCGATTATAACACCTTTCGCCCCATTTCGTTGTCAATTTCAAGACCTTTTGTGCCATTTAGGTGTCAAATTTTTCCTGGCAAGCGATAGCGAGCCTGTAATTTTAATTCGGCCAGGAAATTTTTCTAACAAAACATTTACAAATTTATCTTGAACGGGGGTCTAGTGCATGTTTTTTTAAGGTTCATGTAGGTCTAGCGAGGAAACTAGAAAAATAAATTAATAAATAGACCAAAAAACAGACCCTATCCCCTTAAGGTTTATATAGGAGATGATCAGTTGAAGGGTTGAACAATATTCGTGCCTATGAAAGTTGATGGACTTGGTAGAGCTGTGTGAAGGATTAAATTAAGAGGATTAAGATGATCAGTTGAATGAATGACAACATGTGTGCTTATGCTGCGGTGAAGACACACTGAGGTGAAAGTGAGTATGTTCTGGTGCCAAATGGAGCAGATCACAACAACGCACTGCTTGTTGGCACTCCGATGTGTACAACTGACCTCATTTGCAAACGGCCTGGCACTTGTTTATATAAGCATGCAAGTTCCCACACCTACGTATGTGTACAAAAGCACTTCAAGCATAAAGAGTGTAAAGTTAGTAACAATATCTATCTATCTATCTATATACTCAGGCCCAATCCCCACTTTTCCATTTTTTTGTTTTTTAATTTTCCATTTTCCTTTTTTTTTGGGGGGGGGGGACTCAAGACCGAGACAGAATAGGGACAACAATGAACACACAAAAACAAAACACAAATTCACACAAAATAGGTTAGCCTAAACTGAACAAGATGCAGAAATACACTTAGACTAGAGGTACGTTTATTAGTCTCATGGTAAGGTGTCTCTTAGCCTGGCTTAACCCTTGCTTGGCGGGTCCCGGCTTAAGTCGGATAGAGAACCATGGCCACCCCTGCGGGTCCCGGCTTTAGTCGCATGCGATGTTGAGCACATAATCGGCTCTGAGAGAGAGTCCGAGCGGTGGGAGGAGCGCGGGCGGACTCTAACCGTTCAGCGTGGACATAGTCCCGCCTCTGACACCACCACCACATGTCTCCACCTCCCTGGTCCTGCGATACAGGGAAAAAACAGGAAATTACTGTATTTTTTTGTTTTTCCCTTCGTGTTGCAACATCGTTGCAAGAGAACCCGTGGTCGTACAAGGATGGTTCAGGTGTCATTGGAAAGCTCAATTATCGCCCTTTCACGGATACATAATTGTATTACGCTCTGGCTCTTCTTTATGCATGAAAACGAGCATGGAATGAAGCTCGTTTAGGGTAAATCTGCCCACTTGGCAGGTAGTAGCGTTACAAAACTAGCCGCTCGGGAGGTGTTAAGGGAGTCCACCTCGCTGTTTTTATCTTTCTTTCCCTCTCTCTTTGGCTTGTATCCATTCGACCCCATTCAGCCTACTGTTTTAAGACGTTTACCCCCATCCAGGTGTCAATATTTTCCTGGCGAGCGGTAGCGAGCCAGCATATATATATTTTTGTTTCGACAGCTAGATAAACTTGTACATTTTTCGATAGAAAAATGTCTCCGGCAAAGCCTGATTTTATTGACACCTGGATGGCGATAAGCGTCTTAAAACAGTTGGCTAAATGGGGCCGAATGGGTACAAGGCAGAGAAAGAGAGAAAAGGAAATAAAAAATGCAGGTCACCCCCCCTTAAAAACTATACACTAATTGGCAATGTTTGAGCTGCCAAGTGGAAGGAGGGTCTTGGGGTGTGTGTTTTTTAAGCTTGATGGAGGTCTAGGTAGGAAACTAAGAAATTAATACAAAAATTAATAAAAAGGCAAAACAAATATGCCCATCCCCCATTAATGCTCAAGATTTTGACCTAATTATAGTGATTAGACTAGTAGTTATTGATGCAAATGTCAGCATAATTGGTCTTATGAATTAGTTTGTAAATTTATAAGTTCAAATTACCATGTGTTAATTTGCAGGGCATAATAGTACATTTATACCATTATTGTTGATCCATCCATGGTGTCATCACATTAAAAAATCAGTTGTCTTATCAAGAATCCAATACTGTTCATGAGAGAGGTTTTATTAACCCGGGAACTGCGGGAAGACTCTTAAGAGTTCCCCCGGCGGACTGCGGGAAGACTCTTAAGAGTCGGAGACAAAAAAAAAAAATTGGGGGGGCCACTGGGCCATGCAATATATCACTCCTCTACCTCCCCTCCTTCCCCACTTTCCTCCCCTCCTTCAGTTATCACCTATTTTCCCTGTTATTCCCTTATTCTGAGGTATATTTTTGTGCTAACATTAGCGAGTTGCAAGCAGGGCATTGTCATCTCTGTTAGCAAGTGAGTGCAAGAGAGAGAGAGAGAGTATCGATCGACTGTGTCTCAGTGGCCTTGGGGGAAATTGGCGGGAAAGCAGGTTGCCTCACCCATACATTATATAACTCGCGGCCTATATCTCCGATTTTGACCATCCAAACGCTGTTTTCACTCGTTTTATTGTTGTTTCAGGTTAACCCTCTCACATCCGGACGCAAGTTTTGAGCCTATTAGGGATACTTTAAAGCCTTTGTTACCATCAGGGGTATATTTATTAGTGGCCCCTCCATCATTGACGAACATGCCTATTACATAAGGCATCCTCTTCAAACACTAATCCGCCGTAGTTTGAATCTACCGCGCAGAGCATTTAAAATCTGAGGAGCCTTCATCATGAGCGCACGCGACCTCACTCATGGCTTCAGTCATTATGAATTGGGTTCTCACTACGAAAAAACTTCGTAAAAAATAAAAACAAAAACAAAATAAGAATAACTATCCAATAAGCTTTTCATCATATCGTGGATGTACTTGTGTGGATCTTTGACCAGACACTGATTCAGGCATCATTCTTCCTTCTCTGCTCTGCGCTCAGCCGGCCCGGACGTGTCTCCCCACGCTCCACTGGTTCCGCATTTGCTGCGTCCCTAGTGAGTTTTTTCTCATTTGTTTACTCCGGGATGTATCGAGTAAGGTTAGGATATGCGTAGCAGGAGTGTCCTGGGCTGGTTGCCCGCAGTGCAGTGTATTTTGGGTCGTGTGTTTGGGGCATCTATTTCGGATGTACCCTCGTGGTCCTGTTGTGGACAGGTGAATTTTTTTCTTCACAGTTGAGTTAGCTTGTGATGCAGGCGGCTTTCATTACGCGATTATTTCTGCTGCCTTTTATCTTTCTGATGAGGTAGCGTTGCTTTGCTGACGTTCCCAGCGTATTTTTCTTCACTTAGTGAAGTTTTTTCTGGGTCCCGAGTCGGTCTTCCCTTGGTCGGAAGTATTTACTACAGTGGTGTGTTGGCGGTGGTTCCTGTTGTTATATTTCCAGTGTTTTTGTTTATATTTCAACATTTCTTATGCCGTCTGCTTAGACCTAGCCAGCCGCTCGTAGCTTTGCCACATGTACAAGTGTTATTGATTTATTTTATAAATATGTCCTACTGTGTCATGTGTATCCGGGTTTAGTTGTGTATTGGCTAATTCCACGGACTATGTTTGTTTCCTGGATTAGTTGTGTATTGGCTAATTCCACGGATTATATTTGTGGTCCCTAGGTTAGTCGTGCTTTGGCTATCTCTCGGGTCCTATGTGCGTTCAGATGGTGTCTGAACGGTGTGGGTTACTTTCCGGCGGAGTTTTCTCGGTTACACCATGAAAACTCCGGCTGTGAGCCATGTTTGGCCACGCGTGGTTTCAAAACAGGCTGGTGTCCCCGGCGAGTTGGTGTCTGTGGCTCTCCAGGACTGCGTCTCTGTGTTGGTGCCTGTTTCAGGCTCCCTTTGATTCCCGGCGGATTGGCTGTACCCATCTAACTTTGTTCATGCGGACATATGTTATGTAGTTTTTCTACCCGGTTTTACAAACCAAAGGAAAAACCCTAGCTGTTGTTGTGGGCTTTCCTCCCCGGCGATCTTTTACAAAGAAGTGGGGATAGGAACTTATGGGGTTAACGTTTAAGACATCAGATCTCACCCGGCAGGTGTACCTTGGTAAGGTGGGATGAACGAATTGGTAATTCAGTTTAGTTAACCGGTCCATTTTTAGTGATACTATATGTATCGCCGCCCTCACTCATACGGCAATCGAAGGCTCGTATTAGGGTTAACGTATTTTTTCATAAGTTGGCCACACCCGGCGGGTGCTCCTGGGAGGGGGTAAGACGGAATTTACAATTCAAGCTAGTTACCCAATTAATTGAGAGATATGGCTATGTATCACCGCCTTCAACATACGGCAATCTATGTGACAATTCATTAGAAGTCAGGTCTCGTATCAGCCTGCCCTGTGTTAATCTGCTGGATAATTCAGGGGCCGGCGTCTTTGTGGGGGGTTGTTTTTCAAAATTGAATCTTGTAACAGTCACCGCCAGAAAGACTTTATAAACGCCATACTGGTCTTTTATATTATGTCAGAGGGTATTCTTAAACTTTCTTAAGACATGTCTAGATATTCGGAAATCTTTATAGAACCCTGCCGCGTAACGAGCTGTAATCATTGTGTAATTACGTCTCGTTATCCGGCGGGTTATGAACACTTGTATGCGATCATTTTGGGTTAACCTTATGAGCATTAATTCCTGGAAATTTTCCTTTTTTCCAGGGCTGGGCCCCGGCGGACCAATACAGAACCTGCAGTAAGTTCCCACCAGTCTCTGTCATGGCTACCTTTGCCCCAGTTTTTGCTTTATGCATTAATCCAACCTGTGCCGGGATCCCTCTTTTTGCGCACACTCTTTGTATCAAGTGTGTTAAATGTCTAGACCGTTCAAGGGGTCTGTGGGTGATGCGCAACTGTTCCTTTTGCTCCCAACTAAGTGTCAAAGTCCTCCAAGATAATGATAAGACCGCAGCGGTCGCCTTACGAGAAGTTCGGCAACAAATGTCAGCGTATACTACGATTGTGGCTCATAAGTCACTTCAATGTGACAACGTCCCTCTTTGGGATAGGCTTCTTCTTGAGCACCCTCCCCCTAATAAAAGTTCCTCTCGAGTAACTAGTCATAAGCCGGCGGAGACTGGACAGGGTTCTGTGTCATCTCCTGCCCCTGCTACTTCGAAACGTCACCGTGAGCCTACACCCCCGGCGGCAGCCTCCTCGTCTCGGGCGAGATCTAGGTCTAGGTCACCCCTTAGACACCAGCCACCCAGTCTTGCCTCTTCACCATCGAGTAAGAGGAGTAAGACGGAAAGTTCCACCAGTGGTCACGGCGATAAACCCTCCAAATCGAAGAGTAGTTCACGGTTACACCGCAGCCATAAATCTTCAAAAAAGGATTCCCATGATAGAAAGGCCTCCCGACACTCACCAGTTTCTAGTGCTTCTCGTCATACCTCTACCCCAGACAGAGTTTGTGTTCGGTCTCAAGGGTCCAGTGTAGTGCCTGTACCTAAAGATGATTTACCCATTAACATTTTAACCCTGGATTTGGAGAGTTCAGGGAGCTCAGTGGTTGAGAGTGTTTCAGACTCCCAAGGGAGTATAGGCCAAGGCCTAGGTGTTTGGCGATATTCTCGTCCGGGGCCTGACCATCCACTTCCGGCTCAAACTATTCACACAGTGGCTGACGTCCACCGGGACGCGGCGATCCCATCCTCTATTCCTGACTTATCTTGGCAACAAGATGGTACCCCAGCTTCGGCAGGATCTTCTCAGGAGGAACAGGATGACAAAGACGAGGTTTCGATTATATCGGATATGGAAGGGCAAGAGTCAGGTTCAGGCTTGGATGCCGCACAAGATCTTAATGATTCACCAGTGAGTACATCATCTAATCAATTTGTCACTGCACAGGAAATTGATGGGCTACTTGTTAATGCTTTATCTAAATTTTTTGGCCAACAGCAGGAAACTCCCACAGTGGACTTGGGAGCTCCCACGACAAGCTCTACGGTACGGCCTCTGATGACTTCTATTGCTTTGACTCAGATCCCTCACCCCCCCTCTATATCACCATCGGTGGTTACTAGGCCTGCTACGGCGGCATTGACCACTTCGAATGTAAGGGTTATAACGGATGTCAATCCGCCCCCTCTAGACAGAGCGCCTCTCAAAAAGGTAGCTATGCCCTTGCTTTACGGACCAGACGAGTCATGGGTCCTTTTGACCCCCACTAAACCAGAGCTCGCCCAACCTACCTTGTCAGGGGAGCTCCCAGTGCCGCGTGAGTGGGTCATCCAGGGCAATAAATCTAAGAAATTAAGGGCCTTGGATACTTTGGGGAATGTGCTAGATGTCAACATCAAGGCTATACCTAGTTATTATCACCAGGACTATTTTGTTTATACTGCTAAGCCTGCCTTACCCCCTACCTCAGCTTCAAGATTGTTTTCTGACTGGTCTAAGCATGATGGGTTTAATGACATTAAGACACTGTCAGCTCTCACTCCAGAACTCGATTTGCAAACCGTCACAGACGCAGCAGCTAATCCAGTCTTGAAGGTGGGGCAGTTGGGTCCAGGACCTTGGTTGGAATGGGAGACAGAGGCTCAAAACTTTGCGACCACATTTACTTCCAAAACTTCCCACCAAATCCCTCAAGATACTCATTCTTGGTTCTCCATGCCAGTGTGTTCTGCCGGCGGAGTCCCTTCAGCTTTGTTTGCTTTCTTAGCTGCCCCTAAAATTAACTTTGCTCCGGTCCACTCAGGCAATCGCAGACGCGGATGCCAGACGATCGGTTGAATTGTCCCGGCGACTGCTTCTTCAGTCGTCAATCCAATCATTAGGTGACATACGCACTGCCTTGCTTGAGGCGGTACGAGCGAGACAAGATCTCAGAATGTCCTTAGTCCGAAAACTGCCTGATCGCATTGCGAATCAGGTGGTCATGTCACCAGTGCTCACTCCCTTTTTAATGTCCCCTGAAGTGTGGCGAACGGTTTTTAATATGACTCAGGCCGTTAAACACAGTCCCTCCCCTTCTAAGAAACCTGCCTTTAACTTCCCCAAACCCAGGCCAGTAGCTAAGGCTCAGCCGGGGGGATCTAAGCCCTTTTTTCCACCTAAGTCCTCCTCCCCTCAAGGTCAGCACAGGCATAGACAGGGTAGGTTTTCAGGTCAGAGAGGACGCGGCTATAATAAGCCAGGTCAGGGCCCGTCTTCTGCCAACGCCAGCCAGCCGGCGAAGCGTCCACCACCGCCAACTCCACCACCATAAAAAAACTAAGGTCTCTCTCACTCCCGGTGCCAGTCTTAAGGCCGGTGGATCCGAGGGTAGTACAGCCGGCGAACCCTTGTCTGCTAACTGGGTCGTTCCGAACGTGTCACAAAGCATGGCCGTTAAACACTTGGGCACGGATGGTGGCACGCAAAGGCATCACTTGGCAGTGGCTCCGGCGACCTCGCTTACGTCAGCCGACAACGGCGAATTTTGTTTCTTTAGAGGTGGAGTCACTGGTCCAGGAAATGATTGCCAAGAATGTCATCATCCCGGTCCCCCCAAATTACCCTGTATTCACGTCCAAGCTATTTTTGGTTCCCAAAAGGGACAGTGTTCAGATGAGACCGGTCGTAGACCTGTCTTATCTGAACCTTCACATTCACAACGAGTCCTTCCAAATGTTAACAGTACACCAAATCAGGCTAACACTTCCGCCGGGAGGTTGGATGTGTTCCCTAGACCTGACAGACGCTTATTGGCACGTATCGGTCAACAAAAGATTTCAAAGGTTTCTGGCCTTACGGATCAGGCACCAAAATTTTGTTTTTCAGAGGATGCCATTCGGTTTGAACCTGGCACCTCGACTATTCACGAAATTAGTCCGGCAAGCCCTGATGCCGTTGTTAAAGCAAGGAATCAGAGTTTTGTGGTACCTAGACGACTGGCTGGTGGTGGCAGAGACAGAGCAATTATGCATCAAACATGTCAACATAATTTTAAATCATGTCAAACCTCTAGGGTTCAAGGTAAATCTGGTAAAGTCAAACCTTGTCCCCTCACGAGTAATCCAGTGGATAGGGCTGGTTTGGGACACAGCTGCTCTCACTCTGAGGCAGAGTGTGGACAATCGCAACAGGTTTCGCAGGAAACTGTTCATGTTCCTTCACAGTCTGACTACGACACGGAGGATCTGGGAGTCTCTGGTCGGCTCTCTCAACTGGATTCAACTAACTGTAATGTTGGGCCGGTTGAAAGTAAAACGGTTCATATTGGAAGGCAACAAATATTTCCCACTCTTACCGGCGGGAAAATTATGGCCCATCCCAAAATTAATCCACACCTTACTAGCGGTCTGGGCGAAGAGGGAAACGCTGCACTCAGTAATGTCATGGACCTCTCCTCCGCCAACGGTATGGGTAGACACGGATGCGTCAGGCACGATAGGTTGGGGATTTCAGTCAAACCAGGGGCACCAGGGTCAGGGGCTTTGGTCCCACTTAGAAATCTCCCACATCAATGTCAAAGAATTACTAGTCCCCTTGTATTTCCTTCAGGCTCACGGCTCTACTTTACGGGGCAAGTCGGTGGCCTTCAGAATGGACAATCTGAATGCGGTTCACTGTATTCAGAAACAGGGGTCAACGAGATCAAGGAAGTTGCTAAACGTGTCGGAAGAGATTTTTACTCTAGCCAACAGGCTAGACATTTATCTTCACGCATCTTATCTCCCAGGCGTAGCAAACGTCTGGGCAGACGCTCTGTCCCGGAGACAGAGCACGACAGTAGAATGGGAGCTCAAGCAACCCATTTTCAACCTAATGATTGCAGAGCTCTACCATCCACAAGTGGATCTGTTTGCGTCCGAGGAGACTCACAAACTCCCTCTATACCTCACCCGCCGGACGGAAACGCCGGCAGGGGGGCCAGACGCCCTAGTGACAGAATGGAACAGATGGAGCTCCATCTATCTGTTTCCGCCGCCAGACGCGTCACTAATGTGCCACGTAGTGAACAAACTACGAGATTATCGAGGCTTAGTCTCGCTAATCGCGCCCCTGTGGCCGGCGCAGTTATGGTACCAGCAATTGAAGACGTGGTGCTCGCACCCGGTGTCGCTCCCGGTCGAGTATTTCCACTTAGACACGATTGGCAACCTAGCGACCTCGCTGACTTTTGCATTATGGACATTCAAGAGGCCAAGTGGCTTGCACCGTATGGTAGAGATGTGACCAATAAATTAATCAATCAATATACTCAGTCTATGAAGCGACAGTATCAATCACATTGGCAAGCCTTTACTTCTTGGATCATTAGAACAGAACAGACTGTGCCCTCAGTGGCGTTAGTTTTTATTATTTGAATTATCTGTTTGAGCAGAAACGTTTATCTGTGGTAACGTTAAAGAATCACTTAACTGCGATTAGAGTGCCCTTTTTAGACCTTACAGGTCTCTCCATACCGGTGGCGGAGGAAACAGGTTTTATGAGAGCATGTTTTAAACTCCGCCCACCTCCCCGTCAGCTCATGCCTACTTGGTCTCTGGACAAGGCATTGTCTTTACTTCACTCTCGTCTGTACCAAAATACTGCAGATTTTGCATTACTCTTAAAAAAGGCTGTATTCCTTTTGGCTTCGGCCACCGGGAACAGAGTGTCTGAGCTGGCGGCGATGAGCAACACACCTAATTGCCTTAGGTTTGGTAGGCTTTAATGAATGTATTCACATTGCACCTTCCCCGGGATTTGTAGCCAAGAATGAGCACAGTGCACACGTGTTTTCTGAGTTCACTGTGCCGGCGTTAAAAAGGGGAAAGGTGCACCATAAGCTATGTCCAGTGCAAGCTCTAACCAAATATTTGAGAGTAGCTCCTCTAAACCCCCAAGGTGCTTTATGGGTAGCGAGTACGGGTAAACGCTTACTGAAACGGAGATTAGCTTCTCTTCTGGTCGAAGTCATTAAAGAGAGTAATCCCGGCGTTGTGGGTAGGGCCCACGATTTACGCAAATGGGCAGCCTCTTTACGTTTCTTGAAGAACTTTTCAGTAGAAGATATTTCGTCCACACAGTTGTGGGCGTCTAATCATACGTTTTTGACTAGATACTTGTCAGTTGCTCTAGACAAACCTTCCTTACCATGTATAGCTTTAAGGCAAAGGGTCTAGGTGGCCCTTCAGTCACTTTTGTTTACTTTCAAGGAAAAACAGGGGGGGTGGGGGTGCAGTCAGTGTAATATAGGACACCCTAGACCCCGCCGGAATGTAAGAGCTGTGATACAAATTATGAATAATGTGATATGAAAATTTCTCTATTCTATTCAGGGCGAGAAATTGTGCTAGTACAATGTTAGTACAAACAACAGTGTTGTTATAGTAGTTTTAGCTGTGAAAGCAATTTAGTTTTAAACAGTGGAGATCGTTTGCAAAACATTTCCACGAATATTATGGGGTTTATTATGTGCACATGTAAACTTATAACTTGTTATTTTTGTCACCACTCGTTGAGTGGGGTGCCTTCGTAACTACAGATCTGTTCACAGAATCTCCAGAGTTACCCTTGTTTATCAAGCAGGCTTCTTTGAAGCACGCACCTGCTTGAACCCTTTTTTTGTATTGATATGGGCTGTGCCATATTTAAATATATTTTCAAAGTAAGAATACTATGTGGTTGTTTGATTATCTGCTTTTCTAGAGTTATGATATGATTACGAATGTCCCCCTCCAGTCTTAGAAATCAGGCATGTTCGTCAATGATGGAAGGGCCACTAATAAATTATAGGTTTGACTCCTGTAAGGAGATAAAGAAAACCTAATATTTAGTAGTGGCCCCGTAATCATTGACGACTGGGGCCCTCCCGACCATCCCCTTCCCATTCGTTGATGTATTAAGGATTTTGGTTTACTTAATATGTCAGTGAAGGAAGAATGACGCCTGAATCAGCGTCTGGTCAAAGATCCACACAAGGTACATCCACGATATGATGGAAAGCTTATTGGATAGTTATTCTTATTTTATTTTTATTTTTATTTTTTACGAAGTTTTTTCGTAGTGAGAACCCAATTCATAATGACTGAAGCCATGACTGAGGTCGTGTGCGCTCATGATGAAGGCTCCTCAGATTTTAAATGCTCTGCGCGGTAGATTCAAACTACGGCGGATTAGTGTTTGAAGAGGATGCCTTATGTAATAGGCATGTTCGTCAATGATTACGGGGCCACTACTAAATATTAGGTTTTCTTTATCTCCTTACAGGAGTCAAACCTATACTATAAACCTTTAGTTTGTTTACTTCAACCTCTGCAGTTGTCTTTGAGTTAGCTGTGGGCAGAAAACTAATTTTGGAGAGGTAATTATAACAGTGAGAGAAATCTATTTCTTATTGCTAATCTGGCAACCTCTGTGTCCTATGGTCGTGAGAGGGTTAATACCTTTATAATCAACCCATAATAGGCGCGTATGGATAAGTATTAATGCTATTTATGGTAAAATGAATATTTTAGTGATGGAAACAGCTCAAATACGTCAGCACAGGGGGACGTTTCTAATTACCCCCATGCGCACTTCTTAGGTTAAGTGACACATATTTTATGGAGGACGCATTACTCCAGAAAGCTTCAATTTTTGTATTGTAATTTATTAAATTTTCGAATTTGAGAAGCATTTATTAGGGCTTGTATTAGTCTATCATGAGGAATGTGTATAATGTTCAAATATTATAAGTAACAACAGTCTTTGCTTGTTGTTTCTTATTTATTTGATTATTAAAGTCAAGTACTGGTTGGTTATCAACCATCCAGTATCTACTCGTGCCAGTGAACTCTTCAATTACAATGCAACATTTCTTTCATACTTTCAATATCAATTATAAAGATTTACTTATCAAACTAGCTATTGTTTTAGTATTGCAAACGGAAGAGGAAATATTATACATGGCTTTGATTGTATTTTTGTGAAATTTCGGAATTCAATGAATTAAAGGATTGAGTCTGATCTTCAGTTGGTATTGTGATGTTGGCAAAACTAAGAAAGTTAATCTGGCATTGTATAATGTCATGTTAATTTTCACTTGTCTTAACCCGACAAGTGTGCCATTGATGTGTTTAATAAAGCCCGCATATGCAAAAAAAAAATATATATATATTCTGACAGAATGAGTAATTTTTATCATATAAAGCATTATTTCTGCTCCATGTGCATACATTTTATTTATATGATGAACATATCATCAGTGAAGACCAGAACATAGGTGTAAACAGCAAATATCTAGTGAAAAACGTAGATGTGTGGCGGAGTTGGTGGAGGGAGGTGAGAGAGAGAGAGTGCAACATAGGTGTGCTTCCTGGGCCTGCTCGAGGCAAACTGACCCTCCCAGCTCTCATCTGCTCGTGTGAAGGTGACTAGGGAGTGTGGGAGACCATGACTCATCCTATTTCGAGCAGGGAAAGGGAGAAATGGTGAAGATAGAAGGAAAAAATAGCCAATCATTGAGGAGGGTGGAAGTGGGGGGAGAAAGAGGTTCGGACACATGTAGGGGAGAGGAAGGAGGTACGAGAGAGTGATTATACCACCCATAGACTACAGTAGATCTGGACTGGACACGAAAATGGAACTTTGCATTAAGGGACCCAAAATCGGAGAACGAAGCCCCAAGTTCGAACCTCGAAACCGCGAAAATTTGATATTTTTTCGGTGTTGAGGTTCGAACTTGGGGTTTTGTTTTCTGATTTTGGGTCCTTTACTGCAAAGTTCCATTTTCGTGTCCAATCCAGATCTACTGTAGTCTATGTACCACCTAATCACATTGCTTGCATTTTAGTTTATTTTTATGGGCTCGCTTCTGTGAGGCCTATCGCGTTCCCTATAGGCTACAGACACTTCCGTGAGGCCTATCGCGTTTTGTGGGTTAACATAGCTGCTATTATTTTTTTTCACCAATAATTCCAATTTCATTGAATACTATTTTAAAGTAAACCCATTTGCATGTAAGGGCACTATTGTAATTACATATTTATCCTGTAATCGTTCAAGCTCACAAGCAGCAAGTTCATCTTTCAGTACACTTTTGGATAGTCTATAATATGGATATCTTTGTTTTAATGGATGTATTCTTTCTTTCTCCGCTTCTATTACCATACTTTACACTCGCTGAAGTGTGTTATAAGCAATCCTTTTATTAGCTTTATTGGTTAATGAAGTTAGACAGACCGGTGATAATTTCCTTTTTAACAACCTGCCAATGAAATGTTCAAGGTTCCCTGTAGTTTGGTCGTTTTCTCAATAGGTTTCTAAGTTTGACAAGTTTCAATCATACCTACAGTAGGTCACCAGTGATTACATGATTGTGGTGTTCATCTTCAAAAGCTGAATATATATATATATATATTAGCCCAATTTTAGGTATAGTTCTCATCATGCACACATAGATCACGTGACCTGACAGTCTGACCACAACAAGGATGGCGAAAGTGTGTGTGTGTGTTGGAAGGGGGGGGGGGGGGGAGATGGATTGATAACATCTTTATCATCATAGCACACTTATGAAGAAGTAATAAAGCAACGACCTGCAGAGAATGTAGAGTGAACATCACAATTCTCACTATCCCTTCTGCATCGTAAGATAAAGAGATAATTATTTGGCTCAGATTTGACGTGATTTGTTTAAACTTTAAACCTTAGTGGACGACGAGCATATATAGAATCCACTGTGTGTTCTGAGCTTACAATTAACCCATACTATACCGGCGACATCCTTTTCATTATATTCTGGCAACTATTAGACGATTTTATTAAGTTTAGGAAGGACTCTAACCACTAAAAGGCTACACACTGTCTCAATTAATAATTTTTGCTACCACAGATCCTTCCAAGCGGCATAATATCGTCAAAATATAGCTAGAATATAATATAACACACGTCGCTGGTACTGTACGGGTTAATGAGGCCCAAGGGATATAAGTACCAACTATTGTATTAATACGTGGTAGAATTTTGGAAATACCACCATATTCCACACGGGGAGGTTATAGACACCAATCGAGCTGGGTAATACCCAGATGAGGCCTCTCAGGCATTTGATAAGGAGTTACTGGAACCCCTGCTTCATTTGTCTGGCTTCTCTCACCGTTTCTGTTTGTATCTCACCTACACTGAGCGTAATCCAGCTAGCTCTCTCAAACACCTCCTCCTTTTCATTTCACTACACTAAACAAGCACACCGCACTCCTTTCCAATATACCAAACTTTTTTTGACCACAAACTGTCTCTATCACTTTCAACTTTGAGGGAGACACTTGTTACAATCAGCTTTGCCTTATGTCTCCCTCATACACATTCACTTAAAATAAACCCATCTCACCTCATATAATTATAACTTCGTAGTAAGGTTAGGCAAAGTGAATGAAAAAAATAAATAATGGAATTATTATGAAATTGTTGGATGAGGTGTCTTATCTCCAATTTATATTTGTATATTAATGAAATATTGAGGATATTTCTAATATAGAAACGATGTAAACTGGGAATTTCCAAATTTAATGTTTTAGCATATGCGGACGACTTGGTAATGCTTCCTGGATCGAGGAATGATTTGGAACTTTCATATAATGAAGGCTCAGAAATCACATTACACAAGTTAACTATAAATAATGAAAATAGTAAATATAAGATATTTGGTGATTATCCTAGAGAGATACTACCATACTAGATAGCAAATGTATTGAAGTTGTTGATATTTTTTAATAACCTGGACATATACTGTAGTTTGTAAACAAAATTAAAGATGCAAATTAGATAAATTTCGTTTCAGAAAAGATATAGGCAAATATTGGTTTGGTAACAGAGTTGTAGATGGGTGTAATGGACTACCAAGTGCTATAGTGGGATTAAAAACGATAGGGAGCTTTAAGATAAAATTGGATAAGCATATGGACGAGAAGGGTTGGGTGTGAAGGGGGATCAGCAGGGTTGGGCCAATCAGCGCTCTGCAGACCCCCGTAATCCTGCGTTAATCTCTAACCGTTTTGGTAAGATGATCCTCAGGGTATTAGAGTGTTGAGCCTATAATTGGGCTTTGTAATTGGGGTTGTGTGGGACAGGGATCTGCCTTGCTTAGGCCAATCGGCTTTCTGCAGACTCCCATTTTCTTATGTTCTTATGTTCTTATGTAAAGGGCATTGAATATTAATTGCACAATATTTACGCTTCTTTAAATTCTGTATATAGAGATTTTAACTTTGTAGATATCAATAGTGGCAATACACTCTTGTATCTTTTTAATTCGTATTGTTGTCCGGATTATGAATTATATCTCTGAAACCACTAATCAACCCTTGGATCCAGCATGTTCAAAGCCATTGATATTGCTTGCAGTAATACCTGTTCTGTGTATGGTTTTCCCTCTTTTCCAGCAGTCATATTGTAACCAATTACTTGCGAGACATCAAACTGCGTTTATCCAAGCAAGATTATATAAAAGAATCCCCTGGTTAGATATAATATGCTTTGTCATAAGAGAGGATATACTATGAACAAATATATATTCTTTATTTATACTGTAGATGTTGATATTTTTAGAGAGGATTTGGATATTATTACCTCTCGAATACTATGGCTTCAAGTGCATGAGGAAAGACGTGGTATATGCCTCTTTTATGGTGTCTAATGTTAGATTTATAACATTTTGTGTCGTTTATGATTATCAATTATAATTATATATTTTTTTAATCGGTCTATCTTTAATTATAACAGGTGCAATGACCTTGACTTTTGATATTGGAAATTTGACTGACCCTATACTTCTTGAATGTGTGCATGATTCTACAGTAGGTTTTCGTATGTATGTGTGTGTGTGTGTTTAATTGTCATTGCCATTTATGATAATCTCTGTTATAATTGTATGTTATGCTATTCTTGCATTACTTCTTTGTCGATTAAACATGTTTAATACAATTATTATTCGTGAGCCCAAGATCATGTAATTTGTTGTCAATATACAGTATATATACACACAGATAGATACACACACACACACACACACACACACACACACACACACACACACACACACACACACACACACACACACACACACACACAGCCCGTAGCCTAGTAGGTAGAGCTCTCGTCTCACACACGAGGGGTCGGGGGTTCAATCCCCGGCCGGGCGGAGACAAAGTGGGCTTGTCTCCTTTCATGTGTTAGCCTCAGTTCACCTAGCTGTTAATAGGTACCTGGAATAAGTGGACGACGTTGTGACGTCCCATCTGGGGTTGGCAAAAATGGTACAAGGCGAGATGGGTATCATATGGTTCACCTAAGCTGATGGCTACCTAAGCCTTCGGGCGAGATGGTACCGTCTATAGTGAGAATGGTACCATACAGATCCACCCTAAGCCTTCGTTTCCGATGTCGCCAATTGGCTAAAAATACAGACTACACACACATCCACAGCCATTCTAACGATACATATAACACCTACACATATAGGAGGCGGGAAATAACGAGCATGCTCACTCCCGCAATACAACTAGAGTAAGTACACAGTATGCCAAGCTCGTGTGTAATAAGAGGAGGCGTGTGAGTTTCCTTGGGCCAGAACTTGACACACCAAAACCACAAGCACCCCAGGAATGCCGCTCACAGTAAAGTATACCTAGCACTAACACTTTCATATTAATTGTAACTTTTTGTGTATGCTGCCGTCAGACGATTTTCTTTAAGGGGGGGGTCACAGGCTTTTTTTTCTCTTTCTCTGGCTTGTGTCCATGCGGCCCCATTCAGCCAACTGTTTTAAGACGTTTATCCCCATCCAGGTGTCGATTTCGATTTTTCTATCGAAAAATGTACAAATTTAGCTTGCTGTCAAATCAAATATATATATATATATATACTGGGTCGCTAACGCTTGCCAGGAAAATATTGACACCTGGATGAGGGTAAAAGTCTTAAAACAGTAGGCTGAATGGGGCCGAATGGATACAAGCCAAAGAGAGAGGGAGAGAAAGAGAAAAAAAGCGAGGTGGGCTCCCTTAACAATGACAGAATTAGGTGACAAATGAACAACGAACCTCGTCAACATTTCGCAATAGGTGAACGGAATCGGGGGTTCTTGATTGAATACTTGTTGAAAGCATTATCATATCTTCTTCAGAACGAGGATTCGCTTCTGACGCTTCATATTATTCTGCTTACGATTGTATTCAGCTTATCAAGGATAGTTCGACGAGGGGAAAATTATACATCATCTCCGTATACTGACTCCTTAGCTTACTGAGAGAGCGAGAGAGAGAGACCTAGAAATGGCCCCAGTGGTTTGGCCCCTGGTGCTGACCCGTCAAAATGCTCTGGAATGCTATATTCCACGCTTACTATCAATTTCTGTAACGTTTGTGGCCTTTTTTCGATTTTTCACTTCGTTGAACACCACCTCTCCTCCACCAACCCTGATCTTCTCTTTCTCACCGAAACCCAGTTGTCTGGGACCACTGACAGTAAACCCTACTCTGTAACCTATCTCTATCCACAGTTTCAAGCCAAAGGTTGATGTTGCGTTTTTTTTGTCTATGTGAGTGAGGGAGTGCCACCCCCAAAGTTGAAAGAGTAACAGGGCTAAAGTCAAGGGACGTTCGGGCCAAAATATCTGGACGCATAGAGTTTGAAGCAATTTAAGTCATAGGAAGAGGGAAAGACTGATACAGGGAGAGAGTACCAGAGCTCAGCTGTTGAATAGAAGACAGATTGAGAATAACGTTTACAGACAAAATCTATAGGTCACGGAAAACCTGGAGGGTAATTTGTGTACCATTGAGCGAGAGGGACTAATGGACAGATTTTAACTGATGGAAGTTTTTTTTTTAACCCCCTTCTCCCTCACGTTAAGCCCATTAGGCCTAGTTTGGAGATTTTAAGACTTTCTCCCCCTTAGTTTGACGATTTTATGACCTTTTTGCCCATTTCTTTTTCTTTTTGTAATTTCATGACCTTTCGTGACATTTTGATAGGCTGCAATTTAGGCCTTCGGCTGGGCCATTTTTCTACCAAAAAAATGTACAGCATTATCTCGAAGGAGGGAGTATTTTTTTAAGCTTGATGTATTTCTAGGTAACACACGAAAAACCTCCCCCTGATAATACTAGCATGAAGACTGCCAAGGGAAAATTATAGTAACTTAGACTCAGTTCAGGAGCAATGGTTGTCAGCAAACTATGGATTATGACTGTACGATTGGTCAGAAGTGGGTTGATAAAAATGTTAACGAGTCATGCCCCTGCAGGCTCCACACCACATCGCCACTTTTAAGGCTTTTATTCGGGAATGTCGTAATTTTTCGGTTGGTTTCTATTTATACATCATCAATATTTTTATTTTCATGCTTATTTTTATTCTGAGGTTTAACACATGTTAGTTGTTGTATTATAATAAGGACATATACTCTTTCTTCACCCTCCTCCCAGTCGTCTACACAACACGGATATAATATAACTAATAGAACACTGATATAACCAATACAACACGGATATAATATAACCAATACAACACGGATATAATATAACCAATACAACACGGATATAATATAACCAATACAACACGGATATAATATAACCAATAAAACACGGATATAATATAACCAATAAAACACGGATATAATATAACCAATACAACACGGATATAACCAATACAACACGGATATAATATAAACAAGGTATACCGGTGTTCAAGGTTGTGTTCTCGGTAACAGACCAAACTACACTCTCAAATTACTTGGGATAGATGATGTTATACACTTGCAATATATTCAATATATTATACACTTGCAATATATTCAATTATTATACACTTGCAACATATTCAATTTATTATACACTTGCAACATATTCAATTTATTATACACTTGCAACATATTCAATTTATTATACACTTGCAACATATTCAATTTATTATACACTTGCAACATATTCAATTTATTATACACTTGCAACATATTCAATTTATTATACACTTGCAACATATTCAATTTATTATACACTTGCAACATATTCAATTTATTATACACTTGCAACATATTCAATTTATTATACACTTGCAACATATTCAATTTATTATACACTTGCATCATATTCAATGTATTATACACTTGCAATATATTCAATTTATTATACACTTGCAACATTTCAAATTAGTATTCACTTGCAACATATTCAATTTCCTGCATCGGGTAGTATATATATTACAGGTCAGTATCGTTGCCAAATTATAGAGTCAAATCGTTGAATATTATGTTCGGATATTTCACCCTTTCAAGCTGACGGCTCAATTATTATTGTGTTTCTACCCTTCAACTATTGTATTCAGTTTGGGAAGTACAGTAGCTTGCAGAGTTAGCGGTATAAATGAGACAGACATTAACCCCCCCAAAAAAAAAATATATATATATATATATATATATACCGTATATATATATATATATATATACACAAAAGGAGTATGTGCCAGATTATATACTGTAGATAGATAGATTTTCCTCCTTAGACCTCTCAAACTTTACAAAATACCCCCATGTATACAGATATACAACTAAATTAGTATAATTACAAGTAGCTCTGCAACGGGGAAGCAAACTAAAAACATAAATAAAGTGGACAAAGCAAGAAAGATGTGGACAGGGACAAAAAAACAAAAAAAAAACCGATAACGTAGCTAAGGGACAAGTGAGGACAGTGATATTTGGCGTATGCAAATGAGACCTGTAAATAGCTATAATAAAGTATAAGGAATGTCTAGGTAGAGTTTGTGTGTGCTGGAGGCCACTATTTAGGGGAGATGGGTCGTTTTTATGGACTCCTTTCTCCCTCGTATCTAGCCCCATCAGTTTTGAAATTTTAAGACGTTCAACCAATTAGTTTGGCGATTTTAGCACCTTTATCTCCATGTCATTCGTAATTTTGAGACCTATCGTGCCATTTAGGTGTCGATTGTTTTCTGGCGAGCGATAGCGAGCCTGTAATTATAAGAGGAACCGGCCTTCGGCCGAGACATTTTCTACCGACAAATGTACACATTTATCTTGAGAGGGGGGTCTAGAGGGTGTTTTTCTAAGTTTGAGGGAGGTCTAGCGAGGAAACTAAAAAATAATTGAATAAATTAAAAGTTAGACCAAAAAGTGAAGCATCCCCTCTTAACAGGGTGATAAATGTTCCTGAGTGTGGATATTACGTGTTGAGTTAGGAATGTACCTGATGATAGTACCTGGGGTAAGGGTAGGGTCGCCACCACCTGATACTATATTGAGTGTGTTGTTAGACATGGGGGAAATACATACATACAGTTATATTATGCTATTGTGATATTATGCAAGTACACATGCGGGTACTATTTGATAGTAAATACATATATTGTAAGGTAAGGAAATACTAAAAGGTAAAAAAGAGGGAATGCAATATTTAAAATTATATTTTATGGCCAATTAGGGTACACATTTCCATCTATCTCTATTGCCGGACGCCTTACTCCCCTTTTATAAAACTCTATATTAATGCAAAAAACGGAAAGTCCCATCACTCTCAGAGCTCCTTCGATCGGACGTCCTCGCGGTTTACAAACGTCTTCAGTATGGAGTATAATCAATATTTACCCCCTGCTGGCAACAGCAGATTCAACAAATCATGGGGTCAACCCATCATGTATCCCACGTTGGAATTATTAATAAAACCATGAACAAATTTTGTTCTCAAAATGTGGAGGAAAAAACACGAGACATATGGGTGCGAGCCTTTTCCCTATAATTACCATATATTTTATTTATCTATTATAATTTTGTACTTTTTTTAGCCTAATAATACACCCACTATAAATGGCTTGATTTACACTGGTGAAGAAATGAGAGAAAAGGTGATGCCGGGAAAACCGGTGGTCAAGTACAAGTGATAATTTTAAGGGGGGTCACCTTTTTTTTCTCCTTTTCTCTGTCTCTGACTTGTATCCATTCGGCCCAATTCAGCCTACTGTTTTAAGACGTTTATCCCCATTCAGGTGTTGATTTCCTCCTGGCGAACGATAGCGAGCCAGCATTGTATGAAGAATTCCGGCTTCGCCGGAGAATTTTTGTTATCGAAAAATTTACAAATTTAGCCTGCTGTCAAAACATTTTAAAACATATGCTGGCTCGCTACCGTTCACCAGGAAGAAATCGACACCTGGATGGGGTTAAACATCCTAAAACAGTAGGCTGAATGGGGCCGAATGGATACAACCCAGAGAGAGAGAGAGAGAGAGAGAAAAACGAGGTGGGCTCCCTTAATAAAAGTATATATGATATGACACCTGGGTAAGTGCTAATAGTGTTGAAGGTGACTGTCAAGGGCCTGGGAGAGGGGGAAAGGTATATACGCGGATATGGGTATTTTCCAAGGGGTTCTGGGTATAAATGGCTATAGAATGGTGTTGGGATTTCTATATTTTCTTTCAATTCAACTTTATTCTGCCATGGGCCCTTTTTTAGTCGTTTTGGGTATACATGCAAAGGATAGAATGGTGTTGGATCTATATTTTCTTGCAATTCAACTTTCTTCTAACATGAGCTTTTCTTAGTGGGTCTGGTTAGGCTGGGTATAAATGCAAGGGTTAGAGTGGTGTTTGGACTTCTATATTTTCTTGCAACTCACCTATGTTCTGCTATGGGCTTTTCTTAGTGGTTTTGGGTATTTATGCAAAGGTTAGAATGGTGCAAGGCCTCTATATTTTCTTGCAATTCACCTATGTTTTACTATGGGCTTTTCGTAGTGGTTTTGGGTATATATGCAAAGGTTAGAATGGTGCAAGGCCTCTATATTTTCTTGCAATTCCATTTTATTTTACTATGCGGTTCTAGTTTGGCTGGGTACAAAGGGAAAGGTTAGAATGGTGTTGGGCCTTTACATTACCTTTAAATTCAACGTTATTCTACTGCGGGCTTTATGTAATGGTTATGGTTAGGCTGGGTATAAATACAGAGGGTACAATGGTGTTGGGCCTTTACATTACCTTTAAATTCAACTTTATTTTACTATGGGCTTTTCTTAGTGTATCTGGTAACAGCTAGAAAAAATACGCAGGTGTAGACTTTTCTTGTTAGTTGTGGGTTAGTGCACAGGAAGACTTGTAGTTAAACTTCGGCCTTCTCTACTTTATTGTAAATCTATTTTAGTATGGAATGTTCTTAGTGATTTTGGGTGTAAGTTGGTACAAGTGGAATTATATAGCGGATATGGGGTTTTCAGAGTGTTTGTGAGTCTCAGTTGAAAAGTCAGGATGGTGCTATACCATGTTCCAAATAAGTAGTCCACAAATCCTGAACCCTAACCTCTGTTAAAAAAAAAAAAAAAAAATTGAGCCAATTTTCACAGCAATTCCGTGGCTGACCCTTCCCAAATGGTAGAAGTATTTGCTCGAGTACTCTAGTGGTTTGTGAGATATAGAGCTTAATGTTCAAGAGTTTTGGCCTAGTTATTTGGAACAGAGTATATTGGACCTCTATACTTTCTTCAGATCCTCTTCTCTTCTACCGTGGGCTTTCTTCAGATCCTCTTCTCTTCTACCGTGGGCTTTCTTCAGATCCTCTTCTCTTCTACCGTGGGCTTTCTTCAGATCCTCTTCTCTTCTACCGTGGGCTTTCTTCAGATCCTCTTCTCTTCTACCGTGGGCTTTCTTCAGATCCTCTTCTCTTCTACCGTGGGCTTTCTTCAGATCCTCTTCTCTTCTACCGTGGGCTTTCTTCAGATCCTCTTCTCTTCTACCGTGGGCTTTCTTCAGATCCTCTTCTCTTCTACCGTGGGCTTTCTTCAGATCCTCTTCTCTTCTACCGTGGGCTTTCTTCAGATCCTCTTCTCTTCTACCGTGGGCTTTCTTCAGATCCTCTTCTCTTCTACCGTGGGCTTTCTTCAGATCCTCTTCTCTTCTACCGTGGGCTTTCTTCAGATCCTCTTCTCTTCTACCGTGGGCTTTCTTCAGATCCTCTTCTCTTCTACCGTGGGCTTTCTTCAGATCCTCTTCTCTTCTACCGTGGGCTTTCTTCAGATCCTCTTCTCTTCTACCGTGGGCTTTCTTCAGATCCTCTTCTCTTCTACCGTGGGCTTTCTTCAGATCCTCTTCTCTTCTCTTCTACCGTGGGCTTTCTTCAGATCCTCTTCTCTTCTACCGTGGGCTTTCTTCAGATCCTCTTCTCTTCTACCGTGGGCTTTCTTCAGATCCTCTTCTCTTCTACCGTGGGCTTTCTTCAGATCCTCTTCTCTTCTACCGTGGGCTTTCTTCAGATCCTCTTCTCTTCTACCGTGGGCTTTCTTCAGATCCTCTTCTCTTCTACCGTGGGCTTTCTTCAGATCCTCTTCTCTTCTACCGTGGGCTTTCTTCAGATCCTCTTCTCTTCTACCGTGGGCTTTCTTCAGATCCTCTTCTCTTCTACCGTGGGCTTTCTTCAGATCCTCTTCTCTTCTACCGTGGGCTTTCTTCAGATCCTCTTCTCTTCTACCGTGGGCTTTTCCTAACGTCTGGGGTAAAAGTGGGGAATTGTATGTGGATATGTATTTATCCGTGCGGGTGTGTGGATAAAAGCCTATAGGTCAGGCTCGTGCATTGGGCTCAGTGCTTTCTTTAAGGGGAGGTTTTTAGTGTGTTCCCTAGACTTCTATCAAGCTTAACATTACAGCCCCTAGACCCCCTTTCAAGATAAATTTGTACATTTTTCGGTAGAAAAATGTCCCGGCCGAAGGCCGGTTCCTCTTAAATTACAGGCTCGCTATCGCTCGCAGGAAAAAATCGACACCTAAATGGCACGAAAAGTCTTAAAATTGACAGAAATGGGGCGAAAGTTCTTAAAATCGCCAAACTAATGGGGCGAACGTCTTAATATCTCAACAGCAATGGGGCTAAACATGAGGGAGAAAGGAGTAAATACAAAAATCCCTCCAGTGGAAATCTCGAGACCCTATTAAGGCCGAGTCACGACCAACGTTTTTTTCCGGCATCCCTTTTCGGCCACTCTGGTTTGGAAGCTTCTTAAGTTTAAACACATAATATATTCAGCCAACTATAGTAATCTAGAGGCGGCGTCACACGGACAATTTTCCGTCAATTTTACAACCTAATATTGGATTCTGGCTTGTGATTCTTCAATACAAACCACTAAAGTAAGTCACGCAGTTCGATTAAGAGGCTAGTGGCTGTTTTTATTTGTATTATTTTTTTATTTTTTTTGTCAAAATTTCATTTATTAATTCATGTTTTTAGTTTCCTTGCTAGACCTCCATCAAGCTTAGAAAAGAAAACCCTAGACCCCCTCGCAAGATAAATTTGTACATTTTTCGGTAGAAAAATGTCCCGGCCGAAGGCCGATCCCTCTTAAAATTACAGACTAGCTATCGCTCGCCAGGAAAAAATCGACACCTACAGTAAATGGCATGAAAGGTCTTAACATTTACAACGAAAAGGGCCGAAAGGTGTTAAAATCGCCAAACTAATGGACCGAACGTCTTAAAATCATAAAACTAATTGGGCTAAAGACGAGGGAGAGAGGCGTCCAGAAAAATTACCCATCTCCCCTTAATACACTCGGTAGTGAAATCCTAATGAAGTGTAAAAAAAAAAAAACCCCCAACCTGGGATAACTCAAAAATGACTTGAACAAACAAGCTGAAATGTCTACAGTTTGGGAAGAGTCAACTAGGTAATAAATGCGGAAATGTATAGCCCGTTTGATTCAGTAAAAAAAAAAAAAAAAAAAAAATTGGATTGGGCCTGAGTATATACTGTAGATAGATATAGACAAAAGGCTATAGATAACAGTTTCGAGATTCGTCATGATGAACATAACATAGTAGTAAGCTGTACTCTGTTCCAAATAGCTAGGCCAGTGATCGTGAACCCTAACCTCTGTCACTCAAAAAGGGCTAGAGCAAAGGGGCTGTAAGTATGCACACATATTCCCTGGCTGACCCTTCCCAAATGGTAGAAATATTAGCTCGATTACTCCAGTCGTTGGTGGGTTATGGAGGTATATGTTCAAGAGTTGTGGCCTACTTTTTTGGAACAGGGTATCGTACCTGGATAGAAAGACGGCCGCACATAAATCAGGCCATTGACGTAAATATCAGCCTAACTGGTATGGCATCTGATAGGCTTGGAAAAATGCCAGAAAAGTGCCCGTGTGACGTCGCGTTAAGAGGATTTTTTTTTTATTTATGTGTTTACATATGTAGTAGTATTATTGTCTGTGTGTGTGTGTGTGTATATATAAAAAAAAAAAAAAAGTAAGGGAAACAAAAATAGAAGGAAACATGCTTACATTACTGAAATGTTTGTTGACATGCAGTAATGCAAGTAATGGTCACTCTTCTGTGTGTGTGTGTGTGTGTGTAAGTTGTATAGCTTTACCCAGGTCCAACTATTATAGTATGTGCATTTTCCTTTACAGTTTTTGTTTTTTCTTCTCTCTCTCTCTCTCACTCACTCACTCACTCTTTCTCTCACTCACTCACTCTCCCTCTCTCTAACCTTCATCACCCCCCTCCCTTGACCTTTCACTCGTATACATTCTTATTCTCTCACTCTCCTTCGTATGTGACCTTTCTTTGCCGCTTTTCTTTAATCGTATTCTTCCCATGTTCTTCCTCGTGTCGTTTCCTCTTCCTCCTCTTTTCCCCCGTTTTCTCTTCCTCTTCTTCTTGTTTAGCTTGCCCCCTCTCTTATTACTTGTTCTCCTCTTCTTCTCCTCTCCGTCTATAGCTGGTTATGAAAGTTTGGTTTTTATTTACGTAGACTAACTACGCATTTATTTTTATTTTTTTTATTTTTTTTTATTTTTTTTATTATATACTGCCATTCGTATTATTAGTCTTGTCCAGTATTTCCTAAGCAGATTATTTAAGTTAGCTATCTGACCAGGTAAGACATAATGCATATAATATTTAAGGGGAGATGGGCCGGTTTTCTGACTCCCCTTTTCCCCCATGTTTAGCCCCATTAGTTTTGAGCTTTTAAGACGTTCGACCCATTAGTCTGGTGGTTGTAAGACTGTTCACCCCATTTCGTTCTCAATATTAGGACCTTTAGTGTCTTTTAGTTGTCGATTTTTTCCTGGCGAGCGATAGCGAGCCTGTAATTATAGGAGTAAGGCCGGAACATTTGAAGGGGGATCCTGGGGTTGTTATTTTAAGTTTGATGGAGGTCTAGAGAGGAAACTAGAACAATAATAAATATATGAACAAATCCACCAAAAAGTGAACCATCTCCCCTTAATAATTCTACGTGTTATTATCCGTTTAATTAACCCCACGATAAAATGAGTCATGCATGGCGGTGTATGACCATAGATTTATACACTCAATGCCTTCCGTCCATTATCAGTTCAGTTCTTTGGGGCACCTGTAGAGGGATACCGCTCACCTGGAAAAAATCGACACCTGGATGGGGCTAAACGTCTTAAAACAGTAGGCTGAATGGGGCCGAATGGCTACATCCCAGAGAGAGAGAGGCAGAGGTCGTTGGGACATAATTATGTGTGTGTGTGTGTTTTATTTTCTGATTTACTAAGACACATAGTAAGTAAGAAAATAGCTATATATAGGTAATAGCTATATATAGGTAATAGCTATATATAGGTAATAGCTATATATAGGTAATAGCTATATATAGGTAATTTTACGTAACAAGATACATACACTACCCTTTCACTCACACACACACATACACACACACACACACACACACTAACACTTAAGGGGAGGTGGCCTTTTTTCTGGTCCCCCTTCTCCTTCGTGTTAAGCCCTATTTGTTTTGAGATTATAAGACATTCGGCCCATTAGTTTGGCGATTTTAACACCTTTCGCTCCATTTTGTTGTCAATTTTAAGACCTTTCGTGCCATTTAGGTGTCGATTTTTTCCTGTCGAGTGATAGCGAGCCTGTAATTTTAAGAGGAACTGGCCTTCGGCCGAGATATTTTTCTGCCGAAAAATTTACCAATTTGTTTTGAAGGGGGGTCTAGGGGGTGTTTTTGTAAGCTTGATGGAGGTCTAGGGAGGAAACTAAGAAATAAAGAAAGAAAGGAATCAACAGAAAAAAAAAAAAAAAAAACGGCCCATCTCCCCTTAACCTCGAGCATATATATTGGCCATTTAATTAAAGGGTTAATGGCCAAATACAGTTTCTTAGCCTTGAGCGTAAGAGAAACTTATACATTAGAATATAATATATGAATGTTAAGCTAATATACAATTTAACTCAACAATACCTTTTGGAAACTACTCTGTTGAAATTGATGATAGGGCTCAATGGATACAAGGTACTCTCTCTCTCTCCCTCTCCCTCTCTCTCTCTCTCTCTCTCTCTCTCTCTCTCTCTCTCTCTCTCTCTCTCTCTCTCTCTCTCTCTCTCTCTCTCTCTCTCTCTCTCTCTCTCTCTCTCTCTCTCTCTCTCTCTTTTCTGATTTCCGAACCTCAACAGGTCATTGCAAAACTTCGAATCCGTGCACCGAAGAACAAGAAAATTAATCCCATTCCTGAAACATATTATGCCTTACGATGAGAGATTAAGAGAGCCCACCTCGTTTTTGTTTTTCTCTTTCTCTCCCTCTCTCTTTGGCTTGTATCCATGCCTAATATATTGGGAACAGCAAGGGTGGTTTTATGGCGTGTCGGGGACATTTAGGTAATGTAGTGAAGCTAACTAAGTACACCACACATTACATCCAAAAAATATCTTCTCTTGACACATCGAGGTTTGAACTCGGTACCCAAGAGTTACCAACTCAGTAGCAACACCAATCTACCACACCCTTCTCATCTCATCCAGGGCAGTAGTTCCCTTTCCAATGTTCCCTTATCCACTCTAAACCACTGTTTGGACACTTGATTCTCAGTGTTTTGGAGGACAAGCAGCCTAGAAGGGTCACTAGACCTGTTGTTGCTTGATTTCCTATGTACTCCTTTGTACTACCTATATTTATATCTCTATTTATCTAGCATTTAAATAATTATATGTTTATCTATTTATCCATCCATGACTGAATGTATAATATTAATGTACAGACATATCCAGTGCCCAAATAATGAAGTATAAAGGCTACCATTCTTCTTAACGTGGGAACTCGCTTGTAAATACTCTTAGTAAACAATGATAGTCTCTGACCTTCAAGCCTGCCTGTCCTCTCTCTCTCTCTCTCTCTGCCCTTCATTTGTATTACTCACACACGTTCATACACAATACTGGCACACACACACACACACACACACACACACACACACACACACACACACACACACACACACACACACACACACACACACACCCATATACATTCCATGCCACACACTCTTCTAACCTTGTATACTGGATTGTGATATTTGCCTATCACATTCCAGCAGTATGGGGTTCTTGGCAATTAACATTTTGATTTAGTATGGCCTAATAGCCCTGACCTTTCCATTTAGTAAAAAAAAAATAAAAAAATAAAAAAGTAAGTTGAAACCTCGACTGTCTTTATGTTACCTGACCTCTCCTCTCTCCTAACAATCCTCTCTGTCTGTTGTGGCCACCCTCCTCGCCCTTCCAGGTGTTTAGTATTCACACTCATAGGCTAAGGTAACCCACCTCGTTTTCTTTATCTTTCTTTCCCTCTCTCTTTGACTTGTATCCATTCGGCCCCATTCAGCCTACTCTTTTAAGACGTTTAACACCATCCAGGTGTCAATATTTTCCTGGCGAGCGGTAGCGAGCCAGCATATATATATTTTTTTTTTGACAGCAAGCTAAATTTGTAAATCTTTCGATAGAAAAAATTCTCCGGCGAAGCCGGATTTCTCCATACACTGCTGGCTCGCTTTCGCTCGCCAGGAAGAAATCGAGACATGGATGGGGATAAACGTCTTAAAACAGTTGGCTGAATGGGGCCGAATGGATACAAGCCAGGGAAAGAGAGAAAAGGAGATAAAGGTAAAAAAAAAAGCCGGTGACCCCCCTTTAACATTACCTCATCCCACATTTTGTAAGGATATCGTGGTATGTTATTTTAAATATTATCTGGGAGTTTGATTGAAATTTGCAATTTTGAACATTTGTTTAAAGTTTGCCCCCTAGACCCCCTTCAGGCTTGAAAAACCCATCACGCTTAGAAAAATAAAACCCATCACGCTTAGAAAAATAAAACCCATCACGCTTAGAAAAATAAAACCCATCACGCTTAGAAAAATAAAACCCATCACGCTTAGAAAAATAAAAAATAAAAATAAATACAAATAAAATAAAAATAAAAACGAGCTAAACTTATACATCATTTTGTGTTTTCTTTTTTTTGGTAGAACATGTTGAGGCTGCAGACCGGATTCTCCTAAATTGCGTCGATACCTAAATGGGCCCGAAACGTTTTATATTCGCCGAACTAATTAACCAACCCTTTCTGAAATCGCCAAACTAATGGGTCGGAACAGGTGGATCCAAAAAGAGCAATTTATCTTTGGTATCCGTCCTATCCTCTATCCTAATTATACTCTATTAGTCACCTGTATCCTTGCCCTCACAAGTGTATATTTTCACACCCACACACACACACACACACACACACACACACACACACACACACACACACACACACACACACACACACACACACACACACACACACACACACACACACACACACACACACACACACACACACACACACACACACACACACACACACACACACACACACACACACACACACACACACACACACACACACACACACACACACACATACATTCTCTCTCATGTAACCTTGACTCTCTCTTAGTAATACGACCTATCCTCTCTCCTAACAATCCTCTGCATTAGTCACCTGTCCGTCCTGTTCATCGATCTTCGTCTTCCCAGTAGTTAGTTCTTTACACACACACACACACACACACACACACACCACACACACACACACACACACACACACACACACACACACACACACACACACACACACACACACACACACACAAACACACACACACACACACATGTTAGGGTGTACATTATTATAGTGAAGAACACACGTTTGGGTATATTTGTGACCAGTATGTAACATTTTCAGAATTTATACCCAGATGTAGAATACATATTAGATACTCATACACACTCATATTAATGACGTGCGCATAGACACACACATACATGAAACTTATTAGTATTATTATTATTATTATTAGTATTAGTAGTATTAGTAGTATTAGTATTAGTAGTAGTAGTAAAAAAAAAAAAAAAAAACAAAAAAAAAAATAGAAGGAAACATAGTAGTAGTGACGCCACCACCAAACTGTTGACAGAGATGAAAAAGCTCATTTATAACTATGTCTATGACAGACCTTTAGCCCCGTATGCTCTCAAGTTATTTTTCAGCATTCCACATCTCTTCTTGCAAAAAACTCACCGCAATTCTAGACAAACGGAAAACGTGACAGCGCTAACAAATAGAGTGAAACTGTGGAATGATAACAAGATGGATGACTTACTCAGTGAAGCCAGAGCATTACAAGAGAGACAAGGCAGACGGCAACACAAAAGAGAAAACACTGAGGACAAGGCCAGGAGATTCGGCGACCAGATGAGACAAGGTAAAGTGGCACCTGCAATACGATCGCTGACAAAGGAGGCAGCTGGTGGGCTGTTGCCTATCACAAGAGATACCATCAAGCTGCTGGAAGAGAAACATCCGCAACCTAGTATATCCGAGAGTCAGAAGCTAGAGGGGGCTTATATACCACCGAACCCCGTCATCTACGAGCAAATCACAGGCGAGAAGATTTGGAAAAAGGCTCTAGGGACCCAAGGCAGTGCAGGACCCTCAGGGATGGATGCAAACGGTTGGAGAACAATCCTGAGCAGCACACTTTTCGGAGTTGCAGCGACCGACTTACGCAGGGCGCTGGCAGATCTTGCAAGAAAAATGGCCACTCAAGATTGTCAACACTTGGAGGCCTACACAGCTTGTCGTCTAATACCATTGGACAAGAATCCAGGGTGCAGACCTGTAGGGGTGGGTGAAGTGTTGAGAAGAATCATCGGAAAATGCATAATGGAGGTGGTGAAGGACGATGTGCGGTCAGCGGCTGGAAATCTCCAAGTGTGTGCTGGCCACCAAGCAGGGGGAGAGGCAGCAATTCATGCAATAAGAGAAATATATGAGCAAGAAGAATGTGAAGCCGTGCTGTTAGTGGATGCATCAAATGCCTTTAACACCATCAACAGAAAGACAGCAATTCACAACATCAAGGTAAAATGCCCCAGCTTAGCCACCTATGTAGAGAATACCTATAAACAGCCTGCAGACCTCTTCATAGTAAACAACCAAAACTCACGACGTGGAACGGCACTGAAATCAATGGAAGGAACCACACAAGGGGACCCAGTAGCAATGGCGATGTACGCATTAGGTCTCTCGGTGTTGCTATCATTAACAAGACATGAGACGACACATGTTAAGCAGGCGGCCTATGCAGATGATCTCACTGGAGCAGGGAAAGTCAATGATCTCAAGAGCTGGTGGGAGCAAGTATCACAAGTGGGACCAGAAATAGGATACTTTCCAAATGCTAGTAAGTCTATACTGATAGTAAAAGCAGAACATTACGAAAATGCCTTAGAAGCTTTCAACGGTAGTGAAGTGGTCGTAACAAAGGACGGACAGCGTCATCTAGGGGCAGTGAATGGCACAGAAGAGTTCAAGAAGCAATACATGGAAGAGAAGGTCAGAGAGTGGGTAAACGAAATAGAAATACTAGCCAAAATTGCAAAGACGGAACCACAGGCTGCATATTCGGCATTCACATATGGGGTCACACACCGCTGGACCTACTTGATGCGTACCATTCCAAACGTGGGTCCACAACTTCAACCGCTAGAAGATGCCATCAGAGACAAACTCATCCCAGCTTGGATGAAGTCCCACACCCCAAATGCTACAGAGAGGGAGTTGCTCGCACTTCCTCCTAGGTTAGGAGAGCATGGAATCATCAATCCGGTGAGGAGGGCGACAATGGAACACCAGAACTCAGTAAAGATAACAGAATCTCTCACTGAACGCATCGTAGCGCAAGATCCTGACGGCGAAGTGGACCAGGCGGACATCTACAACATCAGAAAGACCATCACGTCAGAGTGGCAAAACTCACAGAAAAATGACCTGGCACAATTGATGCGACAACTTTCCCCGAGACTAACAAGAAAGGTACAAATAGCACAAGAAACGGGTGCTTCAAATTGGCTGACAACACTACCAATCAAGGCAAAAGGCTTCAATCTAAACAAACAAGAATTTAATGATGCTATTGCACTGAGGTATGATTGGCCGATTGAAGGACTGCCCGATCGATGCGTTTGTGGAATCAACAACGATGCAGACCACAGCATGATATGTAAGAAGGGAGGATTCATCAGCATCAGGCACGATGAAGTAAGAGATGTAACGGCGAACATGCTCAGGGAGGTGTGTCGAGATGTGGTGCGCGAACCATCACTCATTCCCTTGGAGGGAGAGATCTTGCAGCACAGGACGGCCAACACATCCAAGGAAGCATGAGTGGACGTTAGTGCAAGAAGTTTTTGGACAAGAGCACAGCGAGCATTCTTTGACGTAAGAATATTCGACCCAATGGCCCATAGCTACAGCGGGCTGTCTCTGGAGGCTGCACACAAGAGGAATGAACAAGAGAAGGTCAGGGCATATGGGGAAAGGATCTTAAATATCGAACATGGCAGCTTTACCCCACTAGTCTTCACCACATCTGGAGGGATGGGACCAAGGGCCCAGTGCTTCTATTCAAGGCTTGCAGAGATCATCGCAGAGAAGAAGAAACAGCCCAGGAGCCACGTTGTAGCCTGGATGAGGTGCCGTCTATCTTTCTCGTTGCTCAGATCAGCACTACTATGCCTGCGGGGAACAAGACTGTCTGCACCACAACCAGCGACGGTGGCAGAAGTGGACTACGAGGCAGCAGTGGCAGAGGGTCGCATAGGAAGGAGACTGGATTGAAGTTGCATGGTGTTGAATAGTAATATCTGATGCTTGTAAAATAAAATGTATGAACAATATTAAATAAAAATCAATGTAGTAGTAGTAAAAAAAAAAAAAAAAAAAAAAAAAAAGTAGTAGTAGTAGTAGTAGTAGTAGTACTGTCTTGATAGCGTAATGCATAAGTGCGCGGAATTTCGATGTGAGTATCCTAGGTTCGAGTCCTTGGAATGTCACATGTATTTGTTGATTTCATTAATTGAGTTTAGAGGTGAAGTTGGTTGGTGGGAAAAAAGCATAATAATAATTAAAACAATAATAATAATAACAATAATTATGATAATAATAATAATGATGATGATTATTATTGACTATTAATAATTAAAATAGGCATCATGCATGTGTTAGGTAGATTAATATATTTGTAACTAAAGGCTAGGCAAGGCGCTTTATTAAGTATGGAGAGAAGTCCCACTATAGGTCACAGAAGATGGCACCCAAACATCTGTGCAGTCAAGAAGTGTAGTTCAAGCATCGGAAGTATCTCTGGCGAAGGTGGTGCTGGTGTAGGGAACTTTTCAGGGATGACACTTAAGGGGGTACTAATCGCTTTTTCTGGACCCTCTTCTCCCTCATGTTTAGCATATTAGTTTTGACATTTTAAGACGTTTCTTTCATTAGTTTGTCGATTTTAATACCTTTCGCCCCATTTCGTTGTCGATTTCAAGACCTTTCATACCATTTAGGTGTCGATTTTTTCCTAGCGAGCGAAGCGAGCCTGTAATTTTAAGAGGAACCGGCCTTTGGCCGGGAAATTTTTCTATCGAAAAATTTACAAATTTAGCTTGAAGGGGGGTCTAGGGAGTGTTTTTTTTAAGCTTGATGGAGGTCTAGTGATGAAACTAAAACATAAATGAATACATTAATTAATAGGCCACAAAACCGAGTACTACCCCCTTAATGGGGATGTAGATGGCGTTGGGCTCGGCGATCCCTCAAGTATTCAGTTTACTCGTATATCATAGTCCAGCTTGCTGCATCGTCATCAGACTGTGCTTCTGTAGATCATTGTGGAGAGTAGAAGATGCAAGCCAGATGTTTGGCAGTGCTGGCAATACTGTAATACAGCTTTGGAAACTAGCCATATCCTGAGCAGTGCTGACAATTGAGCTTGGGGTGCCGACCATATTTAAATTGGACTGTTGAGGGTAAAGCCTCTTTCCAACCTAAAAGAACCGCGTGCCAATTTGCTTCAGTGTTTTTAAGGGAAGATAGAGGTGACATGTCAAGTCCAGGATTAGCTCAAAAGGGTGAGGTTTGTAGCACTGTTAGATATACATGGGTGCCAAAATATTTTATCAGCTAGGTAGGTTTAAGTAATTTGTTTTCTATGTGAGTAAGGGAGACAAAAGGCAGAACTGCCTATGGCAGGTGCCTCCCCCAGAGTTGAAATAGTGACAGGGCCAAAATCAAGGGACGTTCGAGCCAAAATGCCTGGACACACGGAGTTTGAAGCAATTTAAGTCATAGGAAGAGGGAAAGACTAATTCTTGGAGAGAGTTCCAGAGCTCAGCTGTTGAGTAGAAGAAATATTGAGAATAACGTTTCACTCTTGGATTGGAGAGTTGCACAGAGCAGGGGTGGGATTGTGTTGCAAGACGGGTGCTACGTGCTCTATGAAGAGGGGGTGGTATACACTGAGAGAGCTCTGAGGAACACTGCTTATTGTAATAGTGGTAGAATAGTGAGAGATGCAACATTGCGGCGAAGAGAGAGAGACTGCAGATAATTGGTGAGTGGACGTGAGAAAATGAGACGAAAGGCGTTCTTTTCTACTTTGTCTAGAAATGCTATGTGAGAGGATCCTCCCCACACATGTGAACAATACTCAATACATGGACGCACTGTGATCCGGTACAGAACAAGAAGCTGCACAGGGGTAAAGGACCCCCGGAGGCGGTTGAGCACACCCAGCTTCTGGGAAGCTGATTTAGCAAGAGTGGTAATATGATTTTTCCAAGAGAGATCCGAGCTATATGGCCTCCTCCCCGGGGTTTTGTGAAAATTGCGTGATCAAGTGCTAATTGTTGGGGGATATTACATACATTATACAAATATTGAAGACTGCCGTGTGTGATCCATATCTTGAAGGAAGGGGTTTGTTCAAGCGTGTTCTAAAATTTATCAGTCAATTATTAACCTGGAATGAAACACTGAATTTTTGAGATACTAACTATTCCCTGTAACCCTTGTAGCTTCCTAATACAGCGTGATGAAGTAACAGAGCCCACAGTATATTTGTTATACAAGCACACCTCACAGGGCGACACATGCTATAATTATATTATATTGTAACTGTATCCTGTGTGTTTATATGACACACACATACTAATACTCATAGTCATACACACACACACAACATACATACATGCACACAAACACACACACACACAACATACATGCACACAAACACACACACACACATACAGAAACACACTCGCACGTACACACGTAGGCTACAGTATAAAAGATGAACGACCTTGAAAACAGGTATATGAAGGACTATGAAGTGGATGGTAAGCAGACGGTCAAACATGGAAGCATACAGAGAGACGGAAACACACAGATGCAGACAGAATATGCAGTGACAATTACAGACATTTAGACAGACAAACAGTAATACAGAGGTACAGATAGGCTCAGAGACAGGTAGGTATATACAGATTGAGAGACAGGCAGACATTGAGTCAGACAGATATACAGAGATGCAGACAAGCTGGCAGACAAGTACATACAAAGACAGACTAGCAGACATAAATGCAGAGGTACAAACAGGCAGGCAGATATACAGGCAGACGAACAGATATTAATACAGGCGATAGACAGTTAGACGAACTACCAATCAAATAAACAGAAACAAACAAGAGCTCCTGCACAATGGAAGGCATGTATTGATATGAACAGAAACATACGTAATTTACCAGACATACAGACACACAGATATATAGAGAGGTATGAAGACAAGAAAACTGACAGGTACACAGCTAAGTAGAAAGATAAGGCAACAAATATATAGGTAGGCATAATAATAGACAGACAAACCCACATAGAAACAGATAGACAGACATGTGGCCAGACTTCTATCTATCTATCTATCTATATGCTCAGGCCCAATCCTCACTTACTTTGTACTTTTGTAGATGTTTAGGTGACAATCACCACGGTCGATCTGGGGATCCGCCGCTATTGAGCTCGTCCTGGATCTTTACGACTCTGAATCTTACGATTCTATACAGGACTGTCCAATGCCATTTGTATCGGCACTAGCTCAGAGAAGAGTGTTGAGAAGGGAGAAGGGGTGTTGGAGAGAGAGGAAGGTGTTGGAGTGGCTTTGTTATGTGTGTTTAGTCTGTATACGTCGTCAGGATGTCCCCTGACTGGGTGCAAGCATGTGAAACATGCTAGGACGTTTTGTTTTTTTGTTTTTTAATAGTAATAGTCAATAATAAATACATTCAGACAGATAAATATATAGACACATAGACAGATATGGAGACACAATAGTACAGACAGCCATACAGAAAGGCGGGTATACAGACAGAGACAGACAGACAGAGAAAGACAGGTAGGTTAGTTATCTTACTCTCAAATGAACATATCAATATTTGTTTCAAAGTAGATACTCGGATATTGAGGTTTATGGTTAGACAGCCAAGGTAGATGATATGGTAGAAGGCAGAGAGGGAGATGTGTTTAATGGCAGATTTGTATTTATTTGTTCATCTACAGTATATGTTATTAATGTACGGTATATGTTATTAATGTACGGTATATGTTATTAATGTACGGTATATGTTATTAATGTACGGTATATGTTATTAATGTACGGTATATGTTATTAATGTACGGTATATGTTATTAATGTACAGTATATGTTATTAATGTACGGTATATGTTATTAATGTACGGTATATGTTATTAATGTACGGTATATGTTATTAATGTACGGTATATGTTATTAATGTACGGTACATGTTATTAATGTACGGTATATGTTATTAATGTACAGTATATGTTATAATGTACGGTATATGTTATTAATGTACAGTATATATTAATGTACGGTATATGTTATTAATGTACAGTATATGTATAAGTACGGTATATGTTATTAATGTACAGTATATGTTATTAATGTACGGTATATGTTATTAATGTACAGTTATGTTATTAATGTACAGTATATGTTATTAATGTACAGTATATGTTATTAATGTACGGTATATGTTATTAATGTACGGTATATGTTATTAATGTACAGTATATGTTATTAATGTACGGTATATGTTATTAATGTACAGTATATGTTATTAATGTACGGTATATGTTATTATGTACAGTATATGTTATTAATGTACAGTATATGTTATTAATGTACGGTATATGTTATTAATGTACAGTATATGTTATTAATGTACAGTATATGTTATTAATGTACGGTATATGTTATTAATGTACAGTATATGTTATTAATGTACGGTATATGTTATTAATGTACAGTATATGTTATTAATGTACAGTATATGTTATTAATGTACAGTATATGTTATTAATGTACGGTATATGTTATTAATGTACAGTATATGTTATTAATGTACGGTATATGTTATTAATGTACAGTATATGTTATTAATGTACAGTATATGTTATTAATGTACAGTATATGTTATTAATGTACGGTATATGTTATTAATGTACGGTATATGTTATTAATGTACAGTATATGTTATTAATGTACGGTATATGTTATTAATGTACAGTATATGTTATTAATGTACGGTATATGTTATTAATGTACGGTATATGTTATTAATGTACGGTATATGTTATTAATGTACAGTATATGTTATTAATGTACGGTATATGTTATTAATGTACGGTATATGTTATTAATGTACAGTATATGTTATTAATGTACGGTATATGTTATTAATGTACAGTATGTTATTAATGTACGGTATATGTTATAATGTACAGTATATGTTATTAATGTACAGTATATGTTTTAATGTACGGTATATGTTATTAATGTACAGTATATGTTATTAATGTACGGTATATGTTATTAATGTACAGTATATGTATTAATGTACGGTATATGTTATTAATGTACAGTATATATTAATGTACGGTATATTTATTAATTGCAGTATATGTTATTAATGTACAGTATATGTTATTAATGTACGGTATATGTTATTAATGTACAGTATATGTTATTAATGTACGGTATATGTCTTAATGTACAGTATATGTTATTAATGTACGGTATGTTATTAATGTACGGTATATGTTATTAATGTACAGTATATGTTATTAATGTACGGTATATGTTATTAATGTACAGTATATGTTATTAATGTACGGTATATGTATTAATGTACGGTATATGTTATTAATGTACAGTATATGTTATTAATGTACGGTATATGTTATTAATGTACAGTATATGTTATTAATGTACGGTATATGTTATTAATGTACAGTATATGTTATTAATGTACGGTATATGTTTATTAATGTATAGTTATTAATGTACGGTATATGTTATTAATGTACAGTATATGTTATTAATGTACAGTATATGTTATTAATGTACGGTATATGTATATTACGGTATATGTTATTATGTACAGTATATGTTATTAATGTACGGTATATGTTATAATGTACAGTATATGTTATTAATGTACGGTATATGTATTAATGTACAGTATATGTTATTATGTACGGTATATGTTATTAATGTACGGTATATGTTATTAATGTACGGTATATGTTATTAATGTACGGTATATGTTATTATGTACGGTATATGTTATAATACGGTATATGTTTTAATGTACGGTATATGTTATTAATGTACGGTATATGTTATTAATGTACGGTATATGTATTAATGTACGGTATATGTTATTATGTACGGTATATGTTATTAATGTACGGTATATGTTATTAATGTACGGTATATGTTATTAATGTACGGTATGTATTAATGTACGGTATATGTTATTAATGTACAGTATAGTATTAATGTACGGTATATGTTATTAATGTACGGTATATGTTATTAATGTACGGTATATGTTATTAATGTACGGTATATGTTATTAATGTACGGTATATGTTATTAATGTACGGTATATGTATTATTAATGTACGGTATATGGTATTAATGTACGGTATATGTTATTAATGTACAGTATATGTTATTAATGTACGGTATATGTTATTAATGTACGTTATATGTTATTATGTACAGTATATGTTATTAATGTACGGTATATGTTATTAATGTACGGTATATGTTATTAATGTACGTATAGTTATTAATGTACGGTATAGTTATTAATGTACAGTATATGTTATTAATGTACGGTATATGTTATTAATGTACGGTATATGTTATTAATGTACGGTATATGTTATTAATGTACAGTATATGTTATTAATGTACAGTATATGTTATTAATGTACGGTATATGTTATTAATGTACGGTATATGTTATTAATGTACGGTATATGTTATTAATGTACGGTATATGTTATTAATGTACGGTATATGTTATTTTAGTTTCCTCCAAAGAACTCCATCAAACTTAAAAGAATACCCCCAGGACCCCCCTTCGAGATAAATTTGTAAATTTATCGGTAGAAAAATGTCCCGGCCGACGGCCAGGAAAAACAAATCGACACATAAAAGGCACGTCTTCAAATCGCTAATTTGAGAGAGCGAGAGAGAGAGAGAGAGAGAGAGAGAGAGAGAGAGAGAGAGAGAGAGAGAGAGAGAGAGAGAGAGGTGAGGTGTTATTCACTGAGTGAAAAATTATACAAGCATTTTCAGCAAGAGTTGTTGTTGTTGTTGTTGTTCCCCAGGCTGTCTGGCCGAACAGCACCAAGGTCTCGAGCAAGGCCAAGGCCATAAATGAGCGCCCCCACAAAATCCTCCCTGCTTACCACTAACAAAGCCTGGGTGACCGAAGCCACTCCAAGGCAGGGAGCTGAGGAGGGTGCGGAAACGCCTGGGAAACCAAAGCCCCACCCAAGGCCCTGTGCCCCTCAGCAATTATGAAGGGAAAGTTGAGGGGCAAGGGAAAAATGTGATGCTTTGGCTCCCAATCTGCCAACTTCTAGGTTGGCAGTAGGGAGGTCAATCCACGGAAAAGACGCCGCCACTTGAGATCTAGAAGATATATAAGTAAAAGGAACAGTCAGAGTAAGCTATGGGTATGGCAGAGATCGCTCAGTTCTCACTCGGATAGACCAGCCCACCATCAGCAAGAGTTGTCAGGTTAGGTGAAGGTATTGAGGGATAAGCCTTTACAACGTCACCTCGTATCTACTTTCTACTTTCCTTTTTTTCTGAAGAGTGTAGAAAGTGGAGAAGGGGTGTTGGAGAGAGAGGAAGCTGTTGGAAGGGCTTTGTTATGTATATTTTTAGTCTGTATACGTCGTCGACGTGTCCCCCGACTGGGTGCAAACATGTGAAACATGCTAGGACGTACTACCACACCCACTAAATGTCCGCCTTGGCTGGGGTTGAACCCAGGTCAAGCAGATGCACACGTGATCGTGCTCTCTACTAGACCGCCGTGGCTGTGTCGATCACCATACTCCTTAACCCTTTCAGTATAATGACACTTTTCTATCATTATTTATCATCATAGATTTTTTGTTTTTCTTAAAGTTTGGAATAAAGGTTATCTGATTATTGTGTTTTTTTAATTCTAAGATACAATCTAAGCTCAGTTAAATTGTCTAATGTTAACCAAAATACTATTGAAAATACGTCATCGTACAGAAAAGGTTATTACACCTAGAATAATCCTTGCGGCATTAAAGGGATTGTTTTTAAATTTATTCTGAACCCCCTTCTCCCTCATGTTTAGCGGCATTAGTTTTGAAACTGTAAGACGTTCGCTCCATTAGTTTGGTGATTTTAAGACCTTTCACCCCATTTTGGGGGGTCAAAATTAAGACCCTTCGTGCTATTTAGGTGTCAATTGTTTCCTGGTGAGCGATAGCGAATCTGTAATTTAGGTGGAAGCAGCCCTTGGCAGGTTAATTTTTGTACCGAATAATGTACACATTTATCTGGAAAGGGAGTCTTGGGGATGTTTCATTGAGCTTGATAGAGGTCAGGGGAGAACACTAAAACAACTAAATAAATAAATAAATAAATACATAAATAAACCTCAACTTTCGATTTGCGGATGCTATTGAAATAATTAATCTTCAAACTTAGGACCAAATAACTGAAGTGAATGGTGTACAGTTCCCTGCACAAGGTCCGTTCCTCTCTGAGATAATATTTATGAAAGTATATATATAGTATTATTAAATTAGGAGAGTTATTTGCTATACAGTAGGTAATTCACCTTCGTATATAACTGTTAAATATGATACTGCACTCTAGATTGGTGAAATGATTTAGGTGCTTATGTTCTGGGTGTGGTGTCCCGAGTTCGAATCCCGGGAGGACCATATGCTTTCACTAGTTTATTCAAGTACATTGGGGTTTGTAATTGATGATTAATGTTAAGAACGTGGTATTACTTATACTAATGTTATATCCATGAATATAATCTGAGAGAGGAACGGAACGTGTGTAGGGAAGTGTACGCGACAATACTTTAATAGGCGCCTGTACATCGTGGGATAGGAAGGGGATAAAAGTATGTGTGCTATAAGACGGGTAGAGGGGAACCGGTTATGTTGATAGAGGGTCCGGTATAATGGCATGGTTGGGCCCCGGCTATCTAAACGTCCAAACAGTTACACACACGGACTGACAGACAGATGGTGCAAGCAGATGTGTGTGTGTGTGTGTGTATGTGAGTTATGGGTGTGTGTTTTTTTTTTTTTTTTTTTTTTTTTTTTTTTTTTTTTTTCTATATTCCAACTTACTTCCTCTCGGGCATAGGCTGAGAGCCTTAACATTCACCGCTTTACAATGAACAGTGAAGCCCGTGAGGTCTTGTTCCAGTCTAGGGAGTGAGACATGTGAAGCATGTAGAGTACAACGAGCACCTGCCATCTTGCCTTCACATGAGGCATGGTGCTCACTCATGGCCCGAAACGACCCCATCTCTGAAGCCACCTCGTTCCCGTGCTTCACTGTCTCGATCCCTACACTCGGACTCTCACACTTACACACACACAACGCCACCTGTTGAGCAGATAACTCACCAGGCATTGCACCCCTATAGCATATTTTGAATATGGGAATATTCATACAGTGCTATTTAATCAGGGAACAATGAGGGTATTTTATTGACGTTTCGGTGGGCTTGTGGTAATGCACTGATACTAGGTACAGCACAAATTCCATCCCAATAATATCTTCCCATTGATACATCGGGATTTGAACCCGGGACCTTTGGATTACCAGGCCAGTGGCAAGACCACTCCACCACACCTCCCCCGATTGCGTGTGTGTCTGTGTGTGAGTGTGTGTTTGAGGTGTGAGGTGTGTTAGTGTGAGGTGTGTGTGTGTGTGAGGTGTTATTCACTTCACTTGCTTGTTCGTCAAGGGGAATCCACGCAATGCGAGCTAAGCTCATTATTATCGCGCCTCCTTAACTGGGAATGTATTGCGTGAAATGCATGTTAAGTATTTATGTATCGTTGGAATGGCTGTGGATGTGTGTGTAGTCTGTATTTAAGCCAATTGGCGACATCTGGAAACGAAGGCTTAGGGTTAATCTGTACGGTACCATTCTCACTACGGTACCAGTCTCACCCGAAGGCTTTGGTTGACCAGTAGCTTAGGTTGACCAGTACGATACCCATCTCACCTTGTAACCGATCACCAATCCCAGATGGGACGTCACAACTTCGTCCACTTATACCAGGTTCCTATTTATACTGCTAGGTGAACAGAGGCTACACCGTTAGGAGACTTGCCCAAATGTCTCTTCCCCGCCCGGGTCTCGAACCCGGGACCTTCTGGTTGTGAGCCAGACGCGCTATCATTTTTTTTTTTTTTTTTTTTTTTTTTTTTTTTTTTCTATATTCCAACTTACTTCCTCTCGGGCATAGGCTGAGAGCCTTAACATTCACCGCTTTACAATGAACAGTGAAGCCCGTGAGGTCTTGTTCCAGTCTAGGGAGTGAGACATGTGAAGCACGTAGAGCACAACGAGCACCTGCCATCTTGCCTTCACATGAGGCACGGTGCTCACTCATGACCCGAAACGACCCCATCTCTGAAGCCATCTCGTTCCCGTGCTTCACTGTCTCACCCACTACACTCGGACTCTCACACTTACACACACACAACGCCACCTGTTGAGCAGATAACTCACGCCAAGGGTGTGTGTGTGTGTGTGTGTGTGTGCGCTTAGGAATTGCAGTGCTTGCTAAATATGTTTGGTACTATGTGTGAGGAATGAAAGCTGAAGGTCAATATTGTAAAGACTAAGGTTATGTTCTTTGAGAGTAATGCAGTAACAGAGAGTGAAGTAAGGTCAAGTAATGGAACATATCAAATAAGTAAGGGGAGATGGGTCGTTTTTCTGGTCCCCCTTCGTCCTCATGTTTAGCCCTATTAGTTTTGAGATTAGAAGACGTTCGGCTCATTAGTTTGACGATTTTAACAACTGTCACCCCATTTCGTTGTCAAATTTAAGACCTTTCGTGCCATAGGGGAGGTGTGGTGGAGTGGTCTTGCCACTGGCCTGGTAATCCAAAGGTCCCGGGTTCAAATCCCGATGTATCAATGGGAAGATATTATTGGGATGGAATTTGTGCTGTACCTAGTATCAGTGCATTACCACAAGCCCACCGAAACGTCAATAAAATACCCTCATTGTTCCCTGATTAAATAGCACTGTATGAATATTCCCATATTCAAAATATGCTATAGGGGTGAAATGCCTGGTGAGTTATCTGCTCAACAGGTGGCGTTGTGTGTGTGTAAGTGTGAGAGTCTGAGTGTAGGGGGTGAGGCAGTGAAGCACGGGAACGAGGTGGCTTCAGAGATGGGGTCGTTTCGGGCCATGAGTGAGCACCGTGCCTCATGTGAAGGCAAGATGGCAGGTGCTCGTTGTACTCTACGTGCTTCACATGTCTCACTCCCTAGACTGGAACAAGACCTCACGGGCTGCACTGTTCATTGTAAAGCGGTGAATGTTAAGGCTCTCAGCCTATGCCCGAGAGGAAGTAAGTTGGAATATAGAAAAAAAAGAAAAAAACAAAAAAAATTAGGAGTCGATTTTTTTCCTGGCGAACGATAGTGAGCCTGTAGAGGCCGGGAAATTTGTCTACCGAAAAATTTACAAATTACTCTAGAAGGGGGAACTAATGGATGCATAATTTAAGTTTGATGGAGGTCTAGGGAAGAAACTAAATAAATGATGAAGAAATATATATATGAGTAAATCAGCGAATATCAGAAGCCCCATAATCCATCTAGAAGCCGCAACCAATTCCTCAGGGACCCGCCTACAAGGATCTTTGGAAATAAGTGAGAGTGTTAGCATGAACCTGATACACACTTTAGTATGTAATTATAGAGACTGGGCAATTCAGGACGTGTTCTATTAATTTGTAGTGTGTGTGTGTGTGTGATCGAGAGACAGAGATAGAGAGGGAGTACAAAGTACAAAGGAGTACAAAGGAAATCAAGCAACAATAGATCTAGTGACCCTTCTAGGTTGCTTGTCCTCCAAAACACTGAGGATCAAGTGTCCAAACAGTGGTTTAGAGTGGGTAAGGGAACATTGGAAAGGGAATTACTGCCCTGGAACTAATGTCCGTGGCAGGATTAGGAAGTTAGTAGGGGACAGATGGGTTAGTAACTGAGGGGGGGATAAAATAAAGTTATTCATTTACAAACGCAGTCAGTCGCGGGTTTGATGCGAGATATTTGTCTAGGCGGAGTTTAAATGAATCAACGGTGATGCAGTCTATAACGTTTCGGGGAAGCCCATTCCACAAGTTGACAACTCGATTGAAGAAGAAATTCTTAGATTCGTGTGAGTTAAAAGATTTACCAATAATTTTGCAACCGTTTCCCCGCGTGTAATTAGATTGGTCGATAGTGAAGTACTTACTACAGTTCATATTGTGATGCCTTTGATGATTTTGAACACTTGAATTAAGTCACCTCTTAATCTGCGCTGGGTTAAAGGAAATAGATTTAATTCTCTAAGACGCTCTTCGTATGGTTTGTTCTTTAGGCTAGGTATCATTTTGGTAACTCTACGTTGAACTCGTTCTAGCTTGTTTATATCTTTTTGGTAATAAGGGCACCAGGATTGAACGCAGTATTCCAGAAGAGGGCGGACTAATGAATTGTAAAGGGTTAGGATAACTTCTTTGGATTTATGCTCAAATGACCTGCCTATAAAGCCAATTATTTTGTTTGCCTTCTTAACAACTTCTGAACATTGTTGACTCGGTTTTAGGTTACTCGATATTGTTACTCCCAGATCGGTTTCTCTGTTTACATTCTTAAGCTGAGTGCCATTCATCGAATAGTTTGCTTTCTCATTTAGGTATCCGATATGTAGTACTTTACATTTATCCGCATTGAAACTCATTTGCCAAATTTGGGCCCAACAAGACAATTTATCTAGATTGTGTTGCATATCGTCAACTTGTTCTTTTGAGAGTACACTATTTGCAATTTTTGTATCGTCAGCAAATTTTGAGATTGTACAGGTGAGACCCTCATCTATGTCGTTGATGTAAATTAGAAAGAGAATTGGTCCTAGTACCGATCCATGGGGTACCCCGCTACTTACATTGGTCCATTTAGATGCCTTACCGTTTATGACTACTCTTTGCTTTCTGTCGCTGAGCCAATTTTCTATCCATTTCAACACACCCCATTGTATTCCATGCGCTTTTAGTTTTAGCAGTAAACGTTTGTGGGGAACTTTGTCAAAGGCCTTTTGAAAATCAAGGTATATAATATCTACAGCTTTACTCTCATCGTAGAGGTTGAGGATATCGTGGAAGAAGTCTAAGAGGTTTGTTAAACAAGAACGTTTTTTACGAAAGCCGTGTTGAGTATCTTTAAGTATGTTATTTTCCTCTAAGTGATTTACGAGTCTGTCTCGTATGACCGTTTCTAGCATTTTACATACAACTGAGGTTAAGCTAATTGGACGATAGTTACTGGGTAGGGATTTGCTGCCTTTTTTGAATATCGGTGTTATGTTGGCTAGCTTCCACTGATCGGGCATAGTTCCAGACTGCAAGGATTTATTGAATAGTAATGTCAGTGGTTTGGAGAGCTCATCCTTAGCTTCCTTTAGAACTCTAGGCGAGATTGTATCAGGTCCAGGCATTTTATTTACCTTGAGTTTATCTAAACAATTCAATACTTCTCTCTCTGTAACGGTGATATTGCTTAGAACATCTGAATTATCAATCTGAATCGGCGATGGTGTAGGGATATCACTGAGGTCTTCTGTTGTAAAAACTGATGCAAAGAAGGTATTGAGGGCATTACTCATTTGTACTTCGTCTTTGGTGTATTCTCCATTTTCATCGACTAACGGTCCAACAGTTGAAGTAACTACTTTTTTCTTTCTGATATAACTATAGAATTCTTTCGGGTTTGTTTTACTTTGATTCGCAATATGTAACTCTAAGGTCTTTTTACTTTGCTTAATTAACTTTTTGGCTTTGCGTCGTAGCTCTACAAGTTTCAGCCGTTCTTTATCATTTTGTGAGGATTTTAATCTATCATTAGCAAATTTTTTAGCAAGCAGGCAGTTTGAAATATCTTTATTCCACCATTTGGGCTTATTATTATGGACTGGACGCCGTATTTTCGATGGTATGCAGTCTTGCACTGCTTTTAGGTAAGTGGCTTCGAATAACTTCCAAGATGTATTTATGTCGTTATTGTGAATTAAAAAGCTCCAGTCAGTTTCTTTAAACATAGCTCTAAGTTTATGGAAGTTTGCTTTCTTGAAATTAGGGACTTTTTCGATGCTACTATTTGGTTCGTTACTAGTAAAGTTTAAAGTGAAAGTTATCGTACAATGGTCGCTGTTACTGAATTCATCACCAACATTCAAATTCTCTATTAATTCTTCTTTTGTTGCAAGTACAATGTCAAGAACGTTATTACCACGGGTTGGCGTTCGAACAAATTGATAAAGCGAACTCTCTTGCAAGTTCGTATACAATTCATGTCCGGAGTGTGAAGTAAGAGTATCGCCCCACTTGGTCACAGGTAAATTAAAGTCGCCAAAAATTACAGTATCTTGTGAGTTACTTACATCTGCAATTTGTTCGTAAATTTCTCGGTCAGTTTGCACTGATTGAGCTGGAGGTCTGTATATTAATGCAAGTATTATTTTTGTACCTTTATTATTCTTTATTAGCACAAAAGATGCATCAACGTTCACAATTTGAGGTTTTGACAAGAGGGTAGGGTTAAGACTTTCTTTGATATAAAGTAAAACGCCACCTCCATTTCGATTTATTCGGCTTTTCTCAAACATTACATAACCGGGAAGTGAATACTCTGCTAAAAAGTCTCTATCTTCTGTATTGAGCCAAGATTCTGTTATGCCAATCACATCATAATTTTCTGTAAACACTAGCTCCTCTAAATCTGAAAATTTATTGCGTATGCTACGAGCGTTTGCATAGAAAACCTTTAAATTTGTTATTTTAGAACTCACGGAACGCTCTTTAATAATATTTTTGGTTCTTGTCAGATCTACATTTATGTTCATGGCTGTCCTCGGTCCTCGCTGTCTTCGGTCCTTATCGCTGGTGGTCCTCGGTTGCCTCTGTTTTTTTCTTGGCGTTGGATGATTTATGTCACTGCTGCTGCTTCTTCTCGGATGGCGTTTTTGATCCATGGCTGCGGACTGCTTCGTGTAGGAGACGACCCATGCGTGCTGAACCCACAGGGTTTAGATGAGTGCCATCCTTGCGGAACAGAGTAGGCTGGTTGTAGAAGTTGTCCCAGAGGTTGATGAATTCAACTTCTTCCCTCAGACACAAATATTTTAGTCGGCTATTTGTGCTGAAGGCCTTGTCGTAGAATTTGTCAGGTGCGTCGATCTTGGGGAGAATGCCTGAGATGATGATATTCCTGGAATTGTTTTTGTAGTGCTGGATCATCTTGCGATATTTCTCCATCAACTCTTCAGATCTGGTGCGCATGACGTCATTTGAACCAGCATGGATGACAAAAAGGGTATTTTCATTTGCATCCTTTTTGGTATCTTCGAAGGCTTCCACAATGTCGTCCAGTCCAGCTCCTGGGATGCAAAATCTTTTTCGTTGATTTGGGACTCTGTCGCAGAACTCTTCGACCTGTCCTCGTAGGATGGAATCCCCAACGAGCCTGGTCTTCTCTGGTTCGTCTTCCATCTCTACCAATATCTCAAATCTGTTTGACATTGTGACTGGTAGATGAGACCTTTTCTGCGTTGGCCGTGCACCGTTCCTCACTGGTGTAAATCCGGAAACCTGTGGTGGCGGGACTCTACGTACAGGTCGGGGAGAGGAGTGGTTAGAACAGGGGCGAGGGGTTGGTACTGTTCGTGCTAGCAGGCTTCTTGCACGAGGAGTGGGGGAGAGACTAAGGTGAACAGGGCGGCTGTCCTGGTTTGATGTCGGCTCAGGTTCGTCAGAAGCATCTGCTACAGTGTCTACTGCAGGTGTTGGATTGTTGGCAGATGACGTTGGGGCGGTGGTGGATGCTGGAGTTGAAACAATTGGAGTTAGTGATACTCCAACGTTGAGTGTTACAAACTCTTGGAGTGATTCCAGCTTCCTGGTGAGGGCGTTGATCTTGTTGTGGGCTTCATCCAATTTTGCTGTCAAATCCTCTCGTTGCTGGCAGAGTCGGCAGACTTGTGGATCGACAGGAGCAAACATGGAAGCACCAAACCTACCGGCGCAGTTCGTACAGGCACGAGGCATGGTGACGATCACTTTCTTCAGATCACTTCACTCACTTAAAAACACTTAACTCACTTTAAAAACACTAAACTCACTTTAAAAACACTTCACTCCCTTCAGGTCGCTTCACTTACTTAAATAGGCCTAACCGAAAACAAAAATGTTGAAATATGTGTGTGTGTGTGTGTGTGTGTGTGTGTGTGTGTGTGTGTGTAGATGCAGTCACTGTTGCCCACCTCATAAAATCCTTGCTATTTCAAAATACATTCACCGTCAACAACTTTATTATACGAGAGAGAGAGAGAGAGAGTAAGTGTATATATGTTGCAAACCTCTAAAGCAAACTATAGGCCAAAGAAACCCAAACAATTCCCCAGTGAACCGCAAACAAGGAGCCTTTGGTCACAAGTGAGAGTTAGTGAGAGTGTTTGCTTGGACCTGAGGGACACTTCAATATAAAGAGACTGGACAACTCTATACCTGAGAACAAGAAGAGCCAATGTTGTAGAATGGCTATCTTCACATACTGAAATAATGAACTGCAAAAAGCCTCTTTCTTCATTCAGCGCGTCTGTAAAAGTAGGCAAATGACCTGAATTAAAGGTGTTAATATATAATTATTATGTGTGGAAGAAAAGCCCATGATATAATTTACCCCTTTTTTTTACTAACGTTTGACATTGGTCGTTCTAGCTTTCAGTCTTTGAACTGATAATATAAATATAATAATTCAAAATTCAGATTTTTAAAGTCATATTGATAACTATACTGTTATTCAAGATTAGTAAGAGCTATTGCTTAGACCTTACGAAAAGGCATCAGGAATGATTTAATGAAATGTTTTAGCTCGGTGTTCACAATACTGACTGGCATGTTCTGGTTACTCACAATACAGTATTTATATGCGAATTTCGAATAGTATTTTATAAACCCATTGAGAGAGCTCAATACAATACCCTGTGCTAATATCGGAGTAAATGTTAAGTAAAGATGCCAAACACTATAGTCTATTTCTATTAAGCTGGCGAGAAACTGGCTTTTTCCCATCATAAGTACATAATTGCCTTTAATGCTTCCAAAACCCAATTTCTCCACCTATCTACCAGTCCGGAACTCCTAGCGGACTATCCCTTATTCTTCAATAATACAAAAATCAATCCTTCATCTTCTCTCAATATTCTTGGTGTCTCTTTTTCGTCTGCTCTCACTTGGAAGGACCATATTACCAGTCTTACTAAGGCAGCCTCCCAGAAGCTGGGTGTGCTCAACCACCTCAAGGGGTTCTTTACCCCTGCACAGCTTCTTGCTCTGTACAGGGGCACAGTGCGTCCATGTATTGAGTATTGTTCACATGTGTGGGGAGGATCCTCTCACACCACACTCCTAGACAAAGTAGAAAGGAATGCCTTTCGTATAATTAATTCCAGCCCACTCACCAACTCTCTGCAAACTCTCTCTCTTCGCCGGAATGTTGCATCTCTCTCGCTATTCTATCGCTACTAAAATAATCAGTACTCCTTATAGCTCTCCCAATGTATACCACCTCCTCCACGTAGGGTACGTGGTACCCGTCTTGCAACACAATCCCACCCCCTACTCTGTGCAAATCTCCAACCCAAGAGTGAAACATTGCTCTCAGTCTTTCTTCTATTCAATAGCTGAGCTCTGAAACTCTCTCCCAGAATCTGTCTTTTCCTCCTTCTATGACTTAAATTGCTTCAAACTCCGTGTGTCCAGGCATTTTGGCTCGAACGTCCCTTGATTTTGGCCTTGTCACTCTTTCAACTATGGGGGAGGCACTCGCTACAGGCAGTTCTGCCTTTTGTCTCCCTCACTAACATACAAATTTAGTTTTATATATGTTGTTAATTATATAATCTTGGCAAAAATATGACGCAGACATTATAGTTTCTTCTTTTTCTATTAGTTATCGAGGTAATCAGCTGCTAAGGGGCTAACATTTTCTCCACGTAAAAAACAAGAAAACAAACAAATAGAAATCGAGTATAGTTGTAGATGAGCCAATTTCCGAAATCCCAAGAATCGGTTCCCTCCAAGGCGGTCAATTTTTCAGCATAATCTTCAATACACGAGTAGTCAACGATAAGGTACCTCATTAATCTTATATGTATCCCAAAACTCTACAAGCACGAGTCACTGGTATTTGATCGTACTTGATATATCTTAATTCTAACCCAGAACCGCTAATGACTGATTAAAAATTGCCCCAAATGCCTTCTAAGGAATGTGGCACTATATGCTGAGTAATTAATAGATGATTAAAATATGCACATGAGATTACATTTGGTCATCGATTTTTATGTTGTGCCTATCGACTATCTTTTCATTATTTGTATATTTTCGTGTGTGGGGGGATCTAGTAGAGAAATTTAAGTCCAAGCCCAAATAATACACAAACCCATATGAGAAACTGGAGTCCTCGGTAGCATTTTATATATATATATATATATATATATATATATATATATATATATATATATATATATATATATATATATATATATATATATATATATATATATATAATTATATATATACCGGTATATATTTTTTTTTTTTTTTTTTTAGCGTGCATGGTTCTGTATGTTTGTATCTGATAGTCATTCATCCACAAATATCATTGGAATATAAACTGTGTATTAATAAAACGGAGAATAATCGCAAAAACAGTATAACTACTATTCTAATGTCCACGAATTCCAATGACAGAAACCACAACCCAAGAAAATTGACAAGACAGGTGGTGTGCCAGTTAGAAAATGGTGTTTGTGTGTGCGTGTGTGTGTTTAACCCCTTCTATACAGGCGACGCCTTCTTCATTATATTCTGGCAATTATTAGACGATCATATTAAGTTTAAAAAGGGCCTCCAGCAATTAACAAGGTTCGAACTACATCACTTAATCCTTTTTGCTACCACAGATCCTTCTTAAACTGCACAAAATTGTCTAAATATAGCTAGAATAAAACTTAAAAGACATCTCGGTACAGAAGGGGTTAAGTATATTCACCAAACAACATTTCCACCTGGCTAACTAACCCAGTGCTAAATCTATTTATGTCAGATTACCTACTAATTTAAAGCAATGATAAACATATATACAGATTCCAACCTAACTATCCGTTTGTTAAATGCTACGTATACGTTTCTCATTCTTGCATTCATAAATAGCTAAACTGGTACAATTAAAAGTATCACTAATCCAGCTAGAAACCTTGCCAGTTGTACGTGGATGTTTATGTGAGTGTGTACGTGTGTGTATATGTGAGTGTGTACGTGTGTGTATATGTGAGTGTGTACGTGGATGCTTATGTGAGTGTGTACGTGGATGTTTATGTGAGTGTGTACGTGTGTGTATATGTGAGTGCGTACGTGGATGTTTATGTGAGTGTGTACGTGTGTGTATATGTGAGTGTGTACGTGTGCAGGAAGTATTTTAAGGGGAGGTGGGCTGTTTTTTCTGGCCCCCTTTTCCCTCGTGTTTAGCCCCATTGGTTTTTAGATTTAAGACGTTCGGCCCATTATTTTGGCGATTTTAAGAACCTTTGTTCCATTTTTTTGTATCAATATGAAGACCTTTCGTACCATTTAGGTGTCGATTTTTTCCTAGCGAGCCTGTATTAAGAGGAACCGGCCTCCGGGCGGGCCATTTTTCTATCGAAAAATGGAAATTTATTTTAGAAAAAATGGGGAATGCGCCTGAGTAAATAGATAGATAGATAGATAGAATGAATAATACTAACACAAGAGTGACTCATATGAAGTCCCTGTTTTCTCTCCACCGACTTTGTGGAGATAACGGAGGGAGAAGAATATAAAAATCATAAAATCCATACTTTATACCCCCTTTAAGGGAGCCCACCTCATTTGTTTTCTCTCTCCCTCTCTCTCTGGGTTGTATCCATTCAGCCCCGTTCAGTCTACTGTTTTAAGACGTGTATCCCCATCCAGGTGTATTTTTCTGCGAACAGTATCGAGCCAGCATATTTTTAAATATGATTTTGACAGCATGCTAAATTTGAACATTTTCCGATAGAAAAATGTCTCCGGCGAAACCGGAATTCTTCATACAATGCTGGCTCGCTACCGCTCGCCAGGATGAAATCGACACCTGGATGGGGATAAGCGTCTGAAAACAATAGGCTGAATGGGGCCAAATGAATACAAGCCAGAGAAAGAGATTACCAAATCAGGTCACCCCCTTCAACCCATACACGACCGGTGACGTCTTTTTGTTATAATTTCAGGTGCATTTAAATGATTTCATGAAGCTTAGGAAAGATATATGGTATCTAAAAATATTAATTCAGATAGTCTGTAGCCATTTAATGGGTATATGTTCTTCTTAAGCTGAATATAATCGTCTAATAGTTGACAGAAAATACTGAAAAGGACGTCACCGGTACTGTATGGGTTAAGGGGGGTCACCTGCTTTTTTGTATCTTTCTCTCCTTTTCTCTCTTTCCCTGGCTTGTATCCATTCGGCCCCATTCAGCCTATTGTTGTAAGACGTTTATCCCCATCCAGGTGTCAATCTCTTCCTGGTGAGCGATAACGAACCAGCATTGTATGGCGAAATCCGGCTTCGCCGGAGAAATTTTTCTATCGAAAAATGTACAAATTTAGTCTGCTGTCAAAAACTGTAAACAAAATATGCTGGCTCGCTACCGCTCGCCAGGAAAACACCGACACCTGGATGGGTGTAAACGTCTTAAAACAGTAGGCTGAATGGGGCCGAATAGATGCAAGCCAGAGAAAGAGACAAAAGGAGAGAAATAAAGCCTGTGACGCCCCTTAACTTGGGGTCTCTGGGTACAGGTGGGCAGTTTCTGACCTCGTTCGCTAGTAGTTTTGCCCATTACAAATAACTGTCACATATCCCCCATATATTTATTGGATTGACCATAGTTAAGGTTAGGTTGGGGTAGGTTAGGTTAGGTTAGTTTAGGTTAGGTTTGGTTAGAACAGGATATTTTCGAGTTAAGGTTAGGTTGAAGTAGGTTAGGTGAGGTGAGGTTAAGACAGGATATTTTCGAGTTAAGGTTAGGTTGGGGTAGGTTAAGTTAGATGAGGTTAGGACAGGATATAGTCGAGTTAAGAATAGGTTGGGGTAAGTTTGGTTAGGTTAGATTATTGATGTTCCAAGGATATGGTGCCCATGAAGCAGACACCATTTCCTAGTGCAGGATGCAGCAATTTAAGGGGCGACAATGTTCTCAGTGTCGATGGTGGTGTAGAGAACCTCAGAGGGTTGTAATGCAGTGATGATGTTGAAGGCGCAGAACTTGAAGATTATCATTGTACTTTTCGTTGATGTCATAGTTGATCAAGTCGCCGGCGTCGTAGCTGGAATACAAAGATGTTCTGTTGTAATGTGCTGCGGGTTACACTCAGTCTGTTGAGTCTGTGGCAGAAGTCTGGTATTGGTTAGCAATGCGTTTCGTAATGCATTAGTAGCTTTACAGGTAGTTATATCTGTAAGGGATTGTCTCATCTGAGACACGGTAGTGCTGGTGAGACATGAAGCATTCTTATCAGCGTTCTCTAAAGAGTTGTCAGCATTGGTATGCTGGTGAGTAGTCTTGGTGCTTTGCTTGGAGTTCTGTAGCAGCGTACTAAAGGGGCACGCTTGATGAGGGGAAGAGGGTGGCAGATGGAGACCTAGCATCGCACATGTTTTCCTTTGTAGATCCTTCCACGATGACTAGGACGGAGATACTGAAAGCATTTTTCGATGGCATATAATTTACATTATGTTATATATATATATATTAGTTAGGTAGGTCAGATTTGGTTAGACTAAGGTTGTCAAGTTAGATTAGGACAGGGTAAGCTAAGGTTAGGTTACATAAGGCTGGGTTAGGTCAATTTAACTAGGATTAGGCTAGGTCAAGTTAGATTAGGCGTGGGGAATCGATTCTGAAACCGAGTGAAATAACCGTGAAGAAAACTGTGGGCCAAAACTAGCACAAAGACCTGGTGATGGTTCCTTCCTACCATCCCATCCTTACACACCACACCACCAGTGCTGGCACCACCTGGTGATGGTTCCTTCCTACCATCCCATCCTTACACACCACACCACCAGTGCTGGCACCACCTGGTGATGGTTCCTTCCTACCATCCCATCCTTACACACCACACCACCAGTGCTGGCACCACCTGGTGATGGTTCCTTCCTACCATCCCATCCTTACACACCACACCACCAGTGCTGGCACCACCTGGTGATGGTTCCTTCCTACCATCCCATCCTTACACACCACACCACCAGTGCTGGCACCACCTGGTGATGGTTCCTTCCTACCATCCCATCCTTACACACCACACCACCAGTGCTGGCACCCCCTGGTGATGGTTCCTTCCTACCATCCCATCCTTACACACCACACCACCAGTGCTGGCACCACCTGGTGATGGTTCCTTCCTACCATCCCATCCTTACACACCACACCACCAGTGCTGGCACCACCTGGTGATGGTTCCTTCCTACCATCCCATCCTTACACACCACACCACCAGTGCTGGCACCACCTGGTGATGGTTCCTTCCTACCATCCCATCCTTACACACACACCACACCACCAGTGCTGGCACCACCTGGTGATGGTTCCTTCCTACCATCCCATCCTTACACACCACACCACCAGTGCTGGCACCACCTGGTGATGGTTCCTTCCTACCATCCCATCCTTACACACCACACCACCAGTGCTGGCACCACCTGGTGATGGTTCCTTCCTACCATCCCATCCTTACACACCACACCACCAGTGCTCAACACCTTCATCCACCCAGGTTAAGGGGGCTCACCTCATATGTTTTTTTCTCTCTCTCCCTCTCTCTCTGGCTTGTATCCATTCGGCCCCATTCAGCCTACTGTTTTAAGACGTTTATCCCCATCCAGGTGTCGATTTTTTCTTGGCGAGCGGTAGCAAGCCAGCATATATTTAAAAATGTTTTTGACAGCAGGCTAAATTTGTAAAAAACAATTATGGAAAAATTTCTCCGGCGAAGCCGGATTTCTTCATATAATGCTGGCTCGATATCGCTCGCCAGGAAGAAATCGACACCTGGATGGGGATAAACGTCTTAAACATTAGGCTGAATGGGGCCGAATGGATACAAGCCAAAGAAAGAGAGAAAAGGAGATAAAATAAGCAGGTGACCCCCCTTAATGTTAAGTAAAGTTGAATCTGGGTAGGTTAGGTTAGGATAAGTTAGCTTAAAGTTAGATTAGGTTGAATTAAGTTACGTCCTATAAACAGCTGTTCGGTTTGATTAGGTGTTGATGAATATGTAACTGGGGAAAGTGATTGTGGGCAAATTCACTGTCTGCAACATGAACGTGGGCGAACTGACTGTGAGCGAAGGATCTGTGGGGAATTGTTGTCGAAAATAATGTAAATAAACCCTTTCAGCATACCAGGATACAGTCCTTCATTTTATTCTGGCTGTAGTTAGATGATATTGTTAATATCTAGAAGGGGTCTGTGGGATCTAAAGAAACATTGAGATATATATTTAACCTTTGATTCTAGTATAGACGAAACTGTATAAACACGTTTTTTTCTATGTGAGTGAGGGAAACAAAAGGCAGAACTGCCTGTGGCGAGTGACTCTCCCAGAGTGAAAGAGTGACAGTGCCAAAATCAAGGGACGTTCGAGCCAAAATGCCTGGACACACGGAGTTTGAAGCAATTTAAGTCATAGGAAGAGGAAAAGACTGATTCTGGGAGAGAGTTCCGGAGCTCGGCTGTTGAATAGAAGAAATACTGAGAATAACGTTTCACTCTTGGGTTGCAGAGTTGCACAGAGTAGGTGTGGGATTGTGTTGCAAGACGGGTGCTACGTGCACTACGAAGAAGACAATATAAACAACGTCCTTATATACTGAGAGGGTTAGCCAGGTGTACAGGGTGGTGGCGCCTTCCATCCTCCCTTCCCACACCACCATACTTCCACACCACCACCACCACCCTCCCACACCACCACCAACACCCTCCCACACCACCACCTCCACCACCCTCCCACACCACCACCACCAACACCCTCCCTACACCACCATCATCAACACCCTCCCTACACCAACACCACCAACACCCTCCCTACACCACCATCACCAACACCCTCCCACACCACCACCACCAACACCACCACCTCCACCACTACCCTCCCACCACCACCCTCCCACACCACCACCACCAGTACCACCACCACCCTCCCACACCACTGCCACCACCACCCTCCCACATCACCTCCACCACCCCACCACCACCACCACCATCACCACATCACAACACTTTCTCCACCCCGGCGTCCCTGACCGTCTGGGGTTAGGCCAGGGGGGGAGGGGGGAGAGAGAGAGAGAGAGAGAGAGAGAGAGAGAGAGAGAGAGAGAGAGAGAGAGAGAGAGAGAGAGAGAGAGAGAGAGAGATGAAAGAGACAATTGGGAAGGATGATGAGCAAGAGAACCATTAAGAAGGAATAGGAAAGTTGGGAGAATACTCGTTGGAGTTTATGGGAGTAAAGAAAAGGTAGATGGTGGAGGAGTGAACAAATAATCGAGCTCACATTATGCGGTTCGTGGGTTCGAGCCTTGTGATAACTGGATTAAGGGGGAAGGGTTTATTTTTTGGTCGATTATTTCATATATTTATTATATATTTTTAGTTTTCTCCCTAGACTTCCATCAAACTTAAAAAACATCCATTAGATCCTCCTTCTAGATTAATTTGTTCATTTTTTCGGTAGATAAATGTCCTGGCCGAAGGCATGTTCTTCCTAAATTAAAGGCTCACTATCGTTCGCCAGGAAAAAAAATCAACACCTAAATAGCACGAAAGGTCCTAATATTGACAAAGAAATGGGGTGAAAGGTTTTAAATCGACAAACTAATGGGGCAAGCATTTTGAAATATGAAAACTAATAGGGCTAAACATGAGGAAGAAAGGGGACCAGAAAAACGGCCCATCTCCCCTTAAAATGTGGCGCAGATATGTGTTGACCTTATACAAAACAAAAGTGTAAGTTTGCTTAGTAATCTAATATGAAATAGCCAATAATATACGAATGGTAAGCTTTATGCACAGTAAGTCTTATCAATGTAGTGCCAATATCTTAGTTCAGTATCTAAACAAACAATATGACAAATCACATTATATATACTGCATATACATTATATATATATAAATATAAATATATATATATATATATATATACTGTATATATATATATATATATATATATATATATATATATATATATATATATATATATATATATATATATATATATATATATATATATATATATATATATATACTGTATGGCTGCCAAGAAACACTTCATTATCTTATTAACTAAGGCAGCAGAGCGCAGTTTTAATCCTTAACTCATAAACGGCGTAGCCACGGTAGTTCAAACCCTCCTGCCAAGCAAATATATTTGGTTCTATTTTGATGAAAATCGTCATATGTAACATATATATAATTTTTACTCATCCATATGCACCTATTTTACTTTTAATATGAACATGTGAACATTTAAGAGCAATAAAAGAAGTGGGAATAGTATTTATGGGGTGAAAAAGACATATTATTGCCGACCGGTCCATTCATGAGGCAAGAGCAGGGGGAGCGTACATCCACCCTCTCCCAACTCCCAAGTGACACTGAGGCCTTACACTAGAAGTCTCTGTGTTGTAAGGATCTCTAGATGACTCAACCGTGTTAAAGAGACCATGAGGGGAAATTTGCGCCAAAAATTACTCGATAAAAGGGGGAATAAAATGGAAAATAGATGATAATTGAGGGTGGAAAAGGGGGGGGGGGGACACATATGTAGGAGTGGTAGAAAGTAATGGAAGGGAATTATCTCACCTAATCACAAATTTCTTTGTTTTGAGTGCCACTGGGGTGTTTTCTAAGTTTTTGTTTATGCTCTGGATCTATTGAGGACGGTCGCAGTGTACCAGAAAAACCTCTATTGAGGACGGTCACCGTTTATGGGTTAAATATCCAGGGGGTTCTATTGGTTGGGCTTGCGGTTTTGGCTCCAAGTGGCACAGGAAATTTGGTGGGTCATATCTATCTGCATGCTAAATTACAGCTCAGTGACTAAAAAATAAAAAAAAATGGTTTCTGATAAGTTTTTTCTTATCCATATTCGATCTCTGATCCCATGAACAAGAACACAAAAACTCAATCTATTATTTATAGACCTTTGGCGTCCTGTAGCAAGTCAAACGAAGAGCTACAATGTACAAATTCTGCGTTGACATGGGTTCTTCTGGGTTGGGTAAATACCGTAGTTTATGTTCTAATATGACAGGACTTTCGATGGGTCACAGCCATATTTAATCTCAATATTTCAAAATATATGAGGACAAATAAAAATGGTCTTATGTACTCACCACCTCAGATCCCCAAGCACAAGAACAACAACAACAACAAAGTCGATTATTCATTTATCTTCATCATTCCTCGCTCATTTGGTACTAAATGTTTTCGTAGGATCATGGGCTATCGCTGGCATGATTACGTCTCTAACAGGCGACTACTCCGCGAAACTGAGACAAGATATAATTTTTAGTTGTATGATTGATTCCTCCGTGAGTAAAAGTGAACTACAATCTAAACTCTTCTAGACCTAGAGGATAGTAATGATTCTAACCCTGGCTTTTGAGATTGTATAAGCTGATGATGGTTTAGCTCTTTTACACGTTTTAGGCAGGTTACACATTGGCTGCCCACCTTGGCCGCGTCCATAATCCTCTAAGCTCTACTACTAACATATAACTGGATGGGGGGATAAACACACAGATGGTACTTAAAGGCGGGTACGCATACAGATTGTTCTTAATGGCCTACCCACTGCCAACTATTGTCGGTATGAGAGAGAGAGAGAGAGTAGGAAGTGTGTATACAGGAAGAGAGTACATTACCTCCTAGACAGTCACCGTAGAAGGAAGCGTCCTCTGCGGTACGAACTGCGGTACATAAACAACAACAACAACAACAACAGTAATAAAGAAGGAGGAATATACTGTACACAACCGCTTTATTCCACATATTTTTATCAACGTTTCATTGGACACACTTCAGAAATATGATGGACTTTATCACAACTTGATTTAGGGGAGACTATTTATTTGTTTATTTATGTATAATTTCCTTAGTTTCCTCCCTAGGCCTCTATCAAGCTTAAAATAATCCCTCTTCGAGATAAATTTGTGGACATTTTCGGCAAACAAATGCCCCTGACACCAAAGGTTTTAAAATCGTCAAATTAGTGGGGCGAATATCTTAAAATGTCAAAACTAATGGGGCCAAATATGAGGGAGAAGGCGGTGCAGGACCCCCCCCCCCGTAAAAGATTCTCCTTCTTTATTATATCTTTGTCTTTTCATGTTTGGCATGTGGACTCTGTATTCGGTGGGAGCTGGCACTCCAAGTACAGTATATGGCCATTCGTCTTGTCCCATCATAAACGGAGCTCATTATTTGAATAATAGTAATAATAATAATAATAATAATAAGTAATAATAATAATAATAATAATAATAATAATAATAACAATAAAAGTCATGAACAAAATCACTACTACTACTACTACTACTACTGCTACTACTACTACTAATAATAATAATAATAATGTAATAATGATAATAATGACAAGGATTTCAGCATTGTTATTACTGGTCAATTGAGAAGCTGCCAAATCAGAGTTGTGGAGAAAAAATAAAGTTAAGGGAAAAAGGTGGAAGTATTATTCGTCCTTAACGGGGGATGGGCTGGGGGGGTTTCTGGCTCCTTTCTCCCTCGTGTTTAGCCCCACTGGTTTTTAGATTTGAAGACGTTCGACCCATTAGTTTGGCGATTTAAAAACTTTACACCCTATTTCTTTATCAATATTAATACCTGTCGTGCCATTTAGGGGTTGATTTTTTCCGGGCGAGCGATAGCGAGCCTGTAATTATATGAGTAACCGGCCTTCGGCCAGGAAGTTTTTCTACCGAAAAATGTACAAATTTATCTTGTGTTTTTTTGACAGGTTTATGGAGGTCTTGGGAGGAAACTAGAAAATAATAAAAAGATAAAAAGATAAATCAATAAGGAAATAAATACGGCTTCCTGGTCCTTAATACTAGAACAACTGCCGGTTTGGTTTGGAGGTCCCTAGCTGGTCCTGTTTGTGTCCCTGGCTGGTCCTGTTTATGTGTGGACCGGATTGGTGACTCTCCCGTTACCCCCGAGCAGTTCCTTCTTCTGTTCTGTACTCTGTTTATTTTCACCTGACTATATATTGACTCCCTTATTTTCACCTGACTACATATTGACTCCCTTATTTTCACCTGACTACATATTGACTCCCTTATTTTCACCTGACTATATATTGACTCCCTTATTTTCACCTGACTATATATTGACTCCCTTATTTTCACCTGACTATATATTGACTCCCTTATTTTCACCTGACTATATATTGACTCCCTTATTTTGACCTGACTATATATTGACTCCCTTATTTTCACCTGACTATATATTGACTCCTATTTTCACCTGACTATATATTGACTCCCTTATGTTCACCTGACTATATATTGACTCCCTTATCAACTATTTACCTCCGTCACCTATAACCTATACTCCGTTTCTCTTCACCTGGCGGTAAATTTAATCCCTTAGCAACTATTTTCATCCGTCACGTAAGCTGACTCCCATATATTTTTTAATGATGTAAATATTCCCACTTCCCCTAGTATTGACATTCTCGGTGTAACATTAACTACTAACTTGAGCTGGACACATTATGTTAGAAGCATTGCTAAGAATGCCTCTAAAAAACTGGGACTCCTGTACAGAGTTCGAGAATTCTTCACTGACGAGCAGTTGGCCGTAATATATAAAAGTCATGTGCGTTCTCAGATGGATTACTGTTCACCTCTGTGGAGTGGAAGTGGAGTGGTTGCATTGAGGCAGTTGGACAAAATTCAAAATAAAGCTATTAGATTAATCAATAACCCTGCAATCACACAGGACCTTCCTACATTATCCATACGAAGAAACGTTGCATCCCTTGCATTATTCTACAGATATTTTCACAGCAATTGTTCCGAGGAACTTGCTTCAATTGTGCCGCCTCTCCACATCTTTCCCCGTAGAACTAGGGCAGCTGAGAGCGCCCATGAATTTACACTTTCTCCTCCACAATGCAGAACTTCTGCTTATCAAAATTCATTTATCCCTAGAACTACTACTCTTTGGAATTCACTTCCCTCGAGTTGCTTTCCACAAACTTACAATCTACAAAAGTTTAAATCCAGTTGTTACAAACATTTTATGAATGGAGGATGCCTTTAGGCACATGGACCTTTTTGTTCTACCTGTGTTTTTCCTTCCTCCGTTCATTGTCTCTTTAAAAAAAAAAAAAAAAAAAAAAAAAAAATACTCTGTTTCTTCTCAGCTGATGATATATTGAATCCCTTGGCAACTGTTTTCTTGATACTTAAGGGGAGACTGGCCGTTTGTTTGGTCTATTAATTCATGTTTTCATATATTTGTTTTAGTTTCCTCCCTAGACCTCCATTAAGCTTAGAACCCCCCCCCCCCCCCCAGACCCTCCTTCAACATAAATTTGTACATTTTTCGGTAGAAAAAATTTCCGGCCGAAGGCCGGTTCCTCTTAAAATTGCAGGCTCGCTATCGCTCGCCAGGAAAAATAAACACCTAAATGGCACGAAAGGTCTTAAAATTGACAACGAAATGGGGTGAAAGGTGTTAAAATCGCCAAAACTAATGGGCCGAACGTCTTATATTCTCAAAACTAGTGGGGCTAAACATTAGGGAGAAGGGGGTCTCGAAAAACGGTCTGCCTCCCCTTAATGGAAAAATATGAAACCATTATAAGCTATACTCTGTTTCTTTTCAGCTGACGATAAATTGAATCCCTTAGCAGCTACTTTATTTATACTTAATGGAAAACTATGAAACTACTATGCCTCCACATCAAACTACTATGCCTCCACATCAAACTACTATGCCTCCACATCAAACTACTATGCCTCCACATCAAACTACTATGCCTCCACATCAAACTACTATGCCTCCACATCAAACTACTATGCCTCCACATCAAACTACTATGCCTCCACATCAAACTACTATGCCTCCACATCAAACTACTATGCCTCCACATCAAATTTAGATCAAGTTTATATAATTAGCACCATACTTCACTACAAAATCTTCAAAATGCTTAAGTTCTGGGTGTGGTGTCCCGAGTTCGAATCCCGGGAGGACCATATGCTTTCATTAGTTTATTCAAGTACATTGGGGTTTGTAATTAATGATTAATGTTAAGAACTGGGTGTTACTTATACACACTGATTATTTAGTTATCCCTTTGGGTACCAGCGACGTGTGATATATTGTATTCTAATTATATTTAGACGATATTATGAAGCTTAGAAAGGATCTGTGGTAGTTATAAGGGTTGATTGAGATAGTTTAAACCAATATTATTGCTAGAGGTTCTTCCTAAGCTGAATTAAGTCGTCTAATAGTTGCCAGAATATGATGAAAAGGATGTCCCTGGTACTGGGGATATAGGCTGTCAATAAACTGTGAATTATTATTCCTATAGTTCTGTGGTGACTATATTAATATCATTGTATAAGGAGGAGAATCACTATATAATATCATTGTATAAGGAGGAGAATCACTATATAATATCATTGTATAAGGAGGAGAATCACTATATAATATCATTGTATAAGGAGGAGAATCACTATATAATATCATTGTATAAGGAGGAGAATCACAATAATATCATTGTATAAGGAGGAGAATCACTTTAATATCATCACTATATAATATCATTGTATAAGGAGGAGAATCACTATATAATATCATTGTATAAGGAGGAGAATCACAATATAATATCATTGTATAAGGAGGAGAATCACTATATAATATCATTGTATAAGGAGGAGAATCACAATAATCATTGTATAGGAGGAGAATCACTATATAATATCATTGTATAAGGAGGAGAATCACAATAATATCATTGTATAAGGAGGAGAATCACTATATAATATCATTGTATAAGGAGGAGAATCACAATAATATCATTGTATAAGGAGGAGAATCACTATATAATATCATTGTATAAGGAGGAGAATCACAATAATATCATTGTATAAGGAGGAGAATCACTATATAATAGCATTGTATAAGGAGGAGAATCACTATATAATATCATTGTATAAGGAGAATCACTATATAATATCATTGTATAAGGAGGAGAATCACTATATAATATCATTGTATAAGGAGGAGAATCACAATAATATCATTGTATAAGGAGGAGAATCACTATATAATATCATTGTATAAGGAGGAGAATCACAATAATATCATTGTATAGGAGAATCACTATATAATATCATTGTATAAGGAGGAGAATCACAATAATATCATTGTATAAGGAGGAGAATCACTATATAATAGCATTGTATAAGGAGGAGAATCACAATAATATCATTGTATAGAGGAGAATCACTATATAATATCATTGTATAAGGAGGAGAATCACTATATAATATCATTGTATAAGGAGGAGAATCACTATATAATAGCATTGTATAAGGAGGAGAATCACTATATAATATCATTGTATAAGGAGGAGAATCACTATATAATATCATTGTATAAGGAGGAGAATCACAATAATATCATTGTATAAGGAGAATCACTATAATATCATTGTATAAGGAGGAGAATCACTATATAATATCATTGTATAAGGAGGAGAATCACTATAATATCATTGTATAAGGAGGAGAATCACTATATAATATCATTGTATAAGGAGGAGAATCACAATAATATCATTGTATAAGGAGGAGAATCACTATATAATAGCATTGTATAAGGAGGAGAATCACTATATAATATCATTGTATAAGGAGGAGAATCACTATATAATATCATTGTATAAGGAGGAGAATCACTATATAATATCATTGTATAAGGAGGAGAATCACTATAATATCATTGTATAAGGAGGAGAATCACTATAATATCATTGTATAAGGAGGAGAATCACTATAATATCATTGTATAAGGAGGAGAATCACTTCACTGACAACGTGTTCCTTACAGCTACTTCAAAGAGAGAGAGAGAGAGACCATGTAATTTAATTTATTCCACCTCATCTGTCAACTTCTGGAGATTATTATTCAAATGGGGCGCCTGTGAGAGCCATTATTATTTGGTCACATTAATAATATATACACATATATAATATATACTGTGTATCCTTTATTATCAGTCTCTCTCTCTCTTGTCTATTTCACCCAGTCATTGTTAACTAATGACACACACACACACACACCAAAATGATACCTAGCCTAAAGAACAAACCATACGAAAAGCGTCTTAGAGAATTAAATCTATTTCCTTTAACCCAGCGCAGATTAAGAGGTGACTTAATTCAAGTGTTCAAAATCATCAAAGGCATCGACAATATGAACTGTAGTAAGTACTTCACTATCGACCAATCTAATTACACGCGGGGAAACGGTTGCAAAATTATTGGTAAATATTTTAACTCACACGAATCTAAGAATTTCTTCTTCAATCGAGTTGTCAACTTGTGGAATGGGCTTCCCCGAGACGTTATAGACTGCAGCACTGCAGATTCATTTAAACTCCGCTTAGACAAATATCTCGCATCAAACCCGCGACTGACTGCGTTTGTAAATTAATAACTTTATTTTATCCCCCATTCAGTTACTAACCCATCTGTCCCCTACTAACTTCCTAATCCTGCCACGGACATTAGTTCTAGGGCAGTAGTTCCCTTTCCAATGTTCCCTTACCCACTCTAAACCACTGTTTGGACACTTGATCCTCAGTGTTTTGGAGGACAAGCAGCCTAGAAGGGTCACTAGACCTGTTGTTGCTTGATTTCCTGTGTACTCCTTTGTACACACACACACACACACACACAGACACACACACACACACACACACACACACACAATCAGGCCTTTCAGAACCATTGGCCCCGTGTATAAAGGGTATTGAAACACTGACCTTCCTCTTGTGAAATGAATACCTTCCTCATCCATTAGGAGCTGTTCATGGCAACAACAACAACAATAACAGCATATTTAACCTTGAGCCATGTCTATACGTTCAGCTATATGATTGATGTATATCCACTATACGTTCAGCTATATGATTGATGTATATCCACTATACGTTCAGCTATATGATTGATGTATATCCACTATACGTTCAGCTATATGATTGATGTATATCCACTATACGTTCAGCTATATGATTGATGTATATCCACTATACGTTCAGCTATATGATTGATGTATATCCACTATACGTTCACCTATATGATTGATGTATATCCACTATACGTTCAGCTATGTATATCCACTATACGTTCAGCTATATGATTGATGTATATCCACTATACGTTCAGCTATATGATTGATGTATATCCACTTTTGTTTACATTGATTGGCTGTTGTCATGACATTGGTTAAGGGAGTTCACCTCGCTTTTTTGTTCGCTTTCTCTCCCTCTCTGTTTAGCTTATATCCATTCGGCCCCATTCAGCCTACTGTTTGAAGACGTTTACCCCCATTCAGGTCTCAATATTTTCCTGGCGAGCGGTAGCGAGCCAACATATATATATTTTGTTTTTGACAGCAAGCTAAATTTGTACATTTTTCGAAAGAAAAATTTCTCCGGCAAAGCCGGATTTCTCCATACAATGCTGGCTCGCTTTCGCTCGCCAGGAAGAAATCGACACCTGGATGGGGATAAGCGTCTTAAAACAGTTGGCTGAATGGGGCTGAATGGATACAAGCCAGAGAAAAAGAGAAAAGGAGAGAAAGATAAAACAAGCAGGTGACCCCCCTTGAATAACATATCTTCCTCTTTTATTGTAGAGCTTCCATAACAATGACACTATTTGCATCAACAGCCCCACCACCACCACCACCACCAACCACAACGAATGTTATATTAATTACAAAGACAACATAATTAACAGGGCAGAAATTATATAAGTTACAAATACATGATAACAAACAGAATTAAAAGTAAGATATACAATGGAACAGCCAACTTCCTAGACTCAACCACATGAATAGTGCAACGATTGGGTATTATCCTGGTGTGTGCTGCAATGAATACTTCCCTCTTTAATTAAGAGTAAACCTTCAATAGCAACAGCAACAGCAACAACAACAACATGAACACACCATTTTAGCCAACTTCTTAATTTCAGTCATACGCATTCGTGGTTGTTAGTGCTTATATACACCTTTTCGAAGCTGTCTTGAGTAGTAATCAGCCTTCTAACTAATTGCATACGTGATATTTGAATTTCGATTTAATTACATTTGTCTCCGTCAATCTCCAACAAGTACCCCCCCCCCCCCCCCTCGAGATATAGTTGTACATCTTCGGCAGAAAAAATTTCCGGCCGAAGACCGGTTCCTCCTAAAATACAGGCTCGTTGTCGCTCGCCAGGAATACACCAATACCTAAATGGTACAACAAGTCTTAAAATCGCCAAACTAATGGGGCTAAATATGAGGGAGAAGGGGGTCCAGTAAAACCAAACCTCACCTTAAGTTTTGTCATATCATGTCTTCCATAACAACAGCAACAACAACAACAACAACAACATCACCAACAGTATCAGGAACAACAACAACAACAACAACAACAACAACAACAACAACCGCTAAAACATCAACATTAATACAAACATCGACAACATCAGCAACAACCAATTTCCCTAGTTTCAATCACATCCACAATACAACGGTTGGGTTTTGTCCTGGATTCGGGTTGAAATAATTATCTTCCTCCTCCAATTACATACCGTCCATAGCAACAACATCAATAACAATGACGACAACAACAATGACAATGACAACAACAGCAACAAAACCAACATAGATCTAATAACCCATCCCATTTTCTACTTTTAACCATGTGAATAATACAACGAATTTGTCTCCATTATGAGCCTTGCATAGTAACATCAATAACCCTAAAGCAGCAGCAACAACAAGAATAACAATAACAACAACAACAGCCATCAAAATAACCACTCGTACTACAGTCTCGAGTGGGCCACCCTCCTCCCCCCCCCCCAAAAAAAAAAAAAAAAAATCTGGGGCAGGTGCCAGAATACATACATACATACATACATACCATAACTAATACTGCTAATACTACAATAACATCATATAAAATAATAATAACAACAACGATAATAATATCAAGAACATCAACAGGAACAACCAATATCTAAGTTTCAACAATGTCAATAATGCAACGAGTGAGTCTTATCACGATGTGGGTTGTTGTTGTTGTTGTTGTTGTTCCCCAAGCTGCCTGGCCGAACAGCCCCAAGGCCCCGAGCAATTCCAAGGCCATAACCGAGTGCCCCCACAGAACCCTCCCCGCCGACCACAATAAAGCCTGGGTGACCGAAGCCACTCCATGGCGGGGGGCTGAGGAGGGTGCGGAAACGCCCGGGAAACCAAAGCCCCACCCAGGGCCCTGTGCCCCTCAGCAATTATGAAGAGAAAGTTGAGGGGCAAGGGAAAAATATGACGCTTTGGCTTACAATCTTGGTAGATTGGGAGGTCAATCCACGGAAGAGACGCCGTCACTTGAGATCTAGAAAATATATAAGTTAAAGGAAAAGTCAGAGTAAGCTATGGGTATGGCAGAGATTGCTCAGCTCTCACTCTGATAGACCAGCCCATCACCACATGACTAGAACCCAATCCTCTCAGCATCAGCTAGAAAAGGCCCTAGAAAGCCGCCTTTGGCGGGGGGATAGCTCCCCTATTTCAACCCCTTTCGGGGTTGGGCACCCGCCCAACAAAAACGAATACAACAATAATAGTAACAAGAACATAAGCTGCAACAACAAAATCAACAACAACTTCTAAACAACATTAACCCAAACAGTAACAAAAAGGTACACATAAGCAACAGCCAGCTTCCTCCTTTCAACCACATCAACAATGTAAAGATTGGGCCTTGTCATAATGGTCTACCTGATGAGCTACCTCCTAGCAACAACAACAAAAACAACATCAACAATAATAATTACAAAAGCAGCAGCAACAAAGCAAACATAAACAACAACAACAACAATAATTAGAACAGCAGCAGCAACAAAGCAAACATAAACAACAACAACAACAATAATTACAACAGCAGCAGCAACAAAGCAAACATAAACAACAACAACAATAATTACAACAGCAGCAGCAACAAAGCAAACATAAACAACAACAACAACAATACTTACAACAGCAGCAGCAACAAAGCAAACATAAACAACAACAACAATAATTACAACAGCAGCAGCAACAAAGCAAACATAAACAACAACAACAACAATAATTACAACAACAGCAGCAACAAAGCAAACATAAACAACAACAACAACAACAATATTTACAACAGCAGCAGCAACAAAGCAAACATAAACAACAACAACAATAATTACAACAGCAGCAGCAACAAAGCAAACATAAACAACAACAACAACAACAATACTTACAACAGCAGCAGCAACAAAGCAAACATAAACAACAACAACAACAATACTTACAACAGCAGCAGCAACAAAACAAACATAAACAACAACAACAATATTTACAACAGCAGCAGCAAGAAAGCAAACATAAACAACAACAACAACAATAATTACAACAGCAGCAGCAACAAAGCAAACATAAACAACAACAACAACAATATTTACAACAGCAGCAGCAACAAAGCAAACATAAACAACAACAACAATAATAACAAGAGCAGCAGCAACAAAGCAAACATAAACAACAACAACAATAATTACAGGCGGGTGCCCAACCCCGAAAAGGGTTGAAATAGGGGAGCTATCCCCCCGCCAAAGGCGGCTTTCTAGGGCCTTTCCTAGCTGATGCTGAGAGGAATGGGTTCTAGTCATGTGGTGATGGGCTGGTCTATCAGAGTGAGAACTGAGCGATCTCTGCCATACCCATAGCTTACTCTGACTGTTCCTTTTACTTATATATTTTCTAGATCTCAAGTGACGGCGTCTCTTGCGTGGATTGACCTCCTAATCTACCAAGATTGGAAGCCAAAGCGTCACATCTTTCCTTTGCCCCTCAACTTTCTCTTCATAATTGCTGAGGGGCACAGGGCCCTGGGTGGGGCTTTGGTTTCCCGGGCGTTTCCGCACCCTCCTCAGCTCCCCGCCGTGGAGTGGCTTCGGTCACCCAGGCTTTATTGTGGTCGGCGGGGAGGGTTTTGTGGGGGCGCTCGGTTGTGGCCTTGGCCTTGCTCGGGGCCTTGGGGCTGTTCGGCCAGGCAGCTTGGGGAAAAACAACAACAACAACAATAATTACAACAGCAGCAGCAACAAAGCAAACATAAACAACAACAACAACAATATTTACAACAGCAGCAGCAACAAAGCAAACATAAACAACAACAACAATAATTACAACAGCAGCAGCAACAAAGCAAACATAAACAACAACAACAATAATTACAACAACAGCAGCAACAAAGCAAACATAAACAACAACAACAACAATAATTACAACAGCAGCAGCAACAAAGCAAATATAAACAACAACAACAACAATATTTACAACAGCAGCAGCAACAAAGCAAACATAAACAACAACAACAATAATTACAACAGCAGCAGCAACAAAGCAAACATAAACAACAACAACAACAATAATTACAACAGCAGCAGCAACAAAGCAAACATAAACAACAACAACAACAATAATTACAACAGCAGCACACAAAGCAAATATAAACAACAACAACAACAATTTACAACAGCAGCAGCAACAAAGCAAACATAAACAACAACAACAATACTTACAACAGCAGCAGCAACAAAGCAAACATAAACAACAACAACAACAATAATTACAACAGCAGCAGCAACAAAGCAAACATAAACAACAACAACAACAATAATTACAACAGCAGCAGCAACAAAACAAACATAGACAACAACAACAACAACAATATTTACAACAGCAGCAACAACAAAGCAAACATAAACAACAACAACAACAATAATTACAACAGCAGCAGCAACAAAGCAAACATAAACAACAACAACAACAATAATTACAACAGCAGCAGCAACAAAGCAAACATAAACAACAACAACAACAATAATTACAACAGCAGCAGCAACAAAGCAAACAACAACAACATTTACAAGAGCAGTAGCAATAAAGCAAACATAAACAACAACAACAACAATATTTACAACAGCAGCAGCAACAAAGCAAACATAAACAACAACAACAATAATTACAACAGCAGCAGCAACAAAGCAAACATAAACAACAACAACAACAATAATTACAACAGCAGCAGCAACAAAGCAAACATAAACAACAACAACAACAATAATTACAACAGCAGCAGCAACAAAGCAAACATAAACAACAACAACAACAACAATAATTACAACAGCAGCAGCAACAAAGCAAACATAAACAACAACAATAATAATTACAAGAGCAGCAGCAACAAAGCAAACATAAACAACAACAACAACAATATTTACAACAGCAGCAGCAACAAAGCAAACATAAACAACAACAACAATAATTACAACAGCAGCATCAACAAAGCAAACATAAACAACAACAACAATAATTACAACAGCAGCAGCAACAAAGCAAACATAAACAACAACAACAACAATAATTACAACAGCAGCAGCAACAAAGCAAACATAAACAACAACAATAATAATTACAAGAGCAGCAGCAATAAAGCAAACCTAAACAACAACAACAATATTTACAACAGCAGCAGCAACAAAGCAAACATAAACAACAACAACAATAATTACAACAGCAGCAGCAACAAAGCAAACATAAACAACAACAACAACAATAATTACAACAGCAGCAGCAACAAAGCAAACATAAACAACAACAACAACAACAACAATAATTACAACAGCAGCAGCAACAAAGCAAACATAAACAACAACAACAACAATAATTACAACAGCAGCAGCAACAAAGCAAACATAAACAACAACAATATTTACAAGAGCAGTAGCAATAAAGCAAACATAAACAACAACAACAACAATATTTACAACAGCAGCAGCAACAAAGCAAACATAAACAACAACAACAATAATTACAACAGCAGCAGCAACAAAGCAAACATAAACAACAACAATAATTACAACAGCAGCAGCAACAAAGCAAACATAAACAACAACAACAACAATAATTACAACAGCAGCAGCAACAAAGCAAACATAAACAACAACAATAATAATTACAAGAGCAGCAGCAACAAAGCAAACATAAACAACAACAACAACAATATTTACAACAGCAGCAGCAACAAAGCAAACAACAACAACAACAACAATAATTACAACAGCAGCAGCAACAAAGCAAACATAAACAACAACAACAATAATTACAACAGCAGCAGCAACAAAGCAAACATAAACAACAACAACAATAATTACAACAGCAGCAGCAACAAAGCAAACATAAACAACAACAATAATAATTACAAGAGCAGCAGCAACAAAGCAAACCTAAACAACAACAACAATATTTACAACAGCAGCAGCAACAAAGCAAACATAAACAACAACAACAACAACAATAATTACAACAGCAGCAGCAACAAAGCAAACATAAACAACAACAACAACAACAATATTTACAACAGCAGCAGCAACAAAGCAAATATAAACAACAACAACAACAATAATTACAACAGCAGCAGCAACAAAGCAAACATTAACAACAACAATATTTACAAGAGCAGCAGCAACAAAGCAAACATAAACAACAACAACAACAATATTTACAACAGCAGCAGCAACAAAGCAAACATAAACAACAACAACAATAATTACAACAGCAGCAGCAACAAAGCAAACATAAACAACAACAACAACAATAATTACAACAGCAGCAGCAACAAAGCAAACATAAACAACAACAACAACAATATTTTTTTTTTTTTTTTTTTTTTTTTCTATGTGATTGAGGGAGGCAAAAGGCATAACTGCCTATAGCGAGTGCCTCCCCCATAGTTGAAAGAGTGACAGGGCCAAAATCAAGGGACGTTCGAGCCAAAATGCCTGGACACACGGAGTTTGAAGCAATTTAAGTCATAGGAAGAGGGAAAGACTGATTCTGGGAGAGAGTTCCAGAGCTCAGATGTTGAGTAGAAGAAAGTTTGAGAGTAACGTTTCACTCTTGGGTTGGAGAGTTGCACAGAGTAGGGGTGGGATTGAGTTGCAAGACGGGTACCACGTGCCCTACGTAAAGGAGGTGGTATGCACTGGGATAGCTCTGAGGAACGCTGATTATTATAGTAGCGATAGAATAGCGAGAGAGATGCAACATTGCGGCGGAGAGAGAGAGATTGCAGAGAGTTGGTGAGTGGACGGGAGTTAATGATACGAAAGGCCTTCCTTTCAACCTTGTCTAGGAGAGCGGTGTGAGAGGAACCTCCCCACACATGTGAACAATACTCAATACAAGGGCGCACTATGCCCCTGTACAGAGCAAGAAGCTGTGCAGGGGAAAAGAACCCCCTAAGGCGGTTGAGCACACCCAGCTTCTGGGAGGCTGCCTTAGCAAGACTGGTAATATGGTCCTTCCAAATTACAACAGCAGCAGCAACAAAGCAAACATAAACAACAACAACAATAATTACAACAGCAGCAGCAACAAAGCAAATATAAACAACAACAATAATAATTACAAGAGCAGCAGCAACAAAGCAAACATAAACAACAACAACAACAATAATTACAACAGCAGCAGCAACAAAGCAAACATAAACAACAACAACAATAATTACAACAGCAGCAGCAACAAAGCAAACATAAACAACAACAACAACAACAATAATTACAACAGCAGCAGCAACAAAGCAAAAATAAACAACAACAATAATTACAACAGCAGCAGCAACAAAGCAAACATAAACAACAACAACAATAATTACAACAGCAGCAGCAACAAAGCAAACATAAACAACAACAACAACAATACTTACAACAGCAGCAGCAACAAAGCAAACATAAACAACAACAACAATATTTACAACAGCAGCAGCAACAAAGCAAACATAAACAACAACAACAATAATAATTACAAGAGCAGCAGCAATAAAGCAAACATAAACAACAACAACAACAATATTTACAACAGCAGCAGCAACAAAGCAAACATAAACAACAACAACAATAATAATTACAAGAGCAGCAGCAATAAAGCAAACATAAACAACAACAACAACAATATTTACAACAGCAGCAGCAACAAAGCAAACATAAACAACACCAACGACGAGCTTCCTTGTTTTACCAACATCAATAATACAAATGTAGTGGGTTGTCAGGAAGTGGGTTGACATTTTTATATTCAAACAAGCACACAAAAGAAAAATTGTGTCAAGAACGTTATTACTACAGCAAGGCATCTTCATACTAATACAACTACGCTCATACCCAAGGCAATCCACCTATCTGATTTCAGTGTTAGTTAATAGACAACTTTCAACTCTCTTTTTATATTAATCAAAGCTACACTCTGTATATATTTGGTCCATTTTGCTGTTCCATATAATTATGTACTCTTTTACGTCTAATGCTCTTTTCATTAGGATTATCGTAATTCTAGAATATGTAATTTATATTTGTTTAATTAAATGATGATAAATGTATATTTTTGTGGCAAACATGTAATTTAAAATCGATGGTATAACCCAAGAATAACAACCAATGATTTATCTCCACTCTATTCTGTAAAGACTTTTTGTATATACAATTATACATACTATTCATGCGCATTAAAACTTAGCTATGTCATGAGGTGGATACAATAATATACAATATTACTCTGTTTGTTAGCCTCCTTTAAGGGAGCCCACCTCGCTTATTTTATCTTTCTCTCCCTCTATCTTTGGCTTGTATCCATTCGGCCCCATTCAGCCTACTGTTTTAAGACGTTTACCTCCATCCAGGTGTCAGTATTTTCCTGGCGAGCGGTAGCAAGCCAGAATATATACATTTTTGTTTTGATAGCAAGCTAAATTTGTACATTTTTCGATAGAAAAAATTCTCCGGCGAAGCCGGATCTCTCCATACAATGCTGGCTCGCTATCGCTCGCCAGGAAGAAATCGACACCTGGACGGGGATAAACGTCTTAAAATATTTGGCTGAATGGGGCCGAATGGATACAAGCTAGGGAAAGAGAGAAACGGAGAGAGAGATAAAAAACAAAACTGTGACCCCCCTTAACAACAGCAGCTACAACAAAAACAACAATGACCTACTTCCATCACGAAGATCCTTATTCGTTTTTGCTCTATTTGTTCACATGCATTTCTTCTTCTTGTCTTCATTACACAGCTTGCATAATCACAACAACAATCCTGCAATAACTACAAGATTCACCACCACCAATAAGAGTAGCAAGAACAATAAAAATCTGTCTCCTCCATCTCTGAAATGTGTTAATTTACGTATACATTTAATTTCCCTTCTCCAATGTTAGCTATTGACAATAACATCCAACAAAACAACAACAGCAACAATAACACCATCAACAGCAACAACAACGACACCGCCAACAGTAACAACAAAAACACTCCTACCTTCACCCACCGCCATACAGAAGGAATAAAAAAGCTCATCATTATATTTTTTCTCTCATCATACAGCAACAGTGATTTGGCGACCTTCCATTCTTCCCCCTTCCTATATACCCACGGATACCAGTAAATTGGTCCCCGTTGGTGTCATTAGCTAGTAAAGTGTGAGAGACCTTCTGCCGTACATTCTCATCAAAAACCACCTCCTCAACAAGCTGCGTGCCCTTGGAGAACTTCCCGTCTTAATTTAAATATTATATCATGAGCTCCGTGGCGGGGTTTTGTTGGCTGTTTTATCTTCTTGTGATCTTCTCTCTTTTCTGTTTTGCATCGTTTTGCCGAGTGTGTTATGTTTATTTATTTGTTTAATCTGCTTACCTTCAAAGAGGGAGTGGAGTGTAAGAAACTGTTCTGGAAAGAAGTCAAGAAAGTTAGGGAAGGTAGCAAGGGAAACAGTAAGGGTGTGAAAGATAAGAATGGGCGAGTGCTAGCCGAGAAACAAGAGAGAGTCGAAAGATGGAGGGAGTACTTCAACGAATTGCTAATGCTGAATGTAAGGAATGAAGCGCCAGCAAACATAGTTGGATGGGGCATGGGAGGGAGAAGAAGAGAAGTAGTGGAGGAGGAGGTGGGGATCAGGAGGTCAAAAGTGTGTGAGGCCATGAAAAGAGTGAAGTTGGGGAAAGCACCAGGAATAGATGGAGTGTGTGGGGACATGCTGAGGTATGGTGGTGAGATAGTGATCGAATGGGTATGGAAAATGTGGAAACTAGCATGGGAGAAGGGAAGTGCACCTGATGACTGGAAGACAGGCATAATAATCCCCCTATGTAAGGGTAAATGGGAAAGAGGAGTGTGTGGTAACCACTAAGGAATATGTCTTCTAAGCGTAGTAGGGAAGGTGTACAGTAGGGTAGTGATTGAGGGAGTGAGAGCGAGAACGGAAAAATGGATAGGTGACGAGCAAAGTGGTTTTAGGAAGGGAAGAAGATGTGTAGATCAGATTTTTACCCTGAAATGTGTAGTGGATAAATATCTGGAAAAACAACAAAAGCTGTATTTTGCCTTTATGGACTTGGAGAAGGCTTATGACAGAGTGGATAGAGAAGGTATGTGGAAAGTACTTAGAATATATGGAGTAGATGGCAAGTTGCTGAAAGCTGTGAAGAGCATGTATGAGGGTGCAAAGGCGGCAGTACGTGTGGAGCATGAGCAGAGCGAGTTCTTTGATCTGAATGTTGGGTTGAAACAGGGGTGTGTGATGTCCCCATGGTTGTTTACTGTATATATGGATGGAGACATGAAAAAAATACAAGGAAGAGCAGTGGATGTTGGTGTATCGCTGATAAAGGAGGGAAACCAGTGGAAGCTACCTGTACTGCTGTTTGCTGATGATACAGTTCTGATGAGCGATAATGAATGGGAGTTGCAGGGTCTGGTAAATATGTTTGGAACAGTGTGCGAAAAACAGAATCTGAAGGTAAATGCGGGGAAGAGCAAGGTTATGGTCTTCGAAAGGAGTGAAGCCACAGAGTGTGAGGTGAAGTTGAACGGTCAGGCTATGGAGATTGTCAGCTCATTTAAGTATCTGGGCAGTGTGCTGAGTAAAGATGGGAGTATGGATGAAGAAGTGCGGGAGAGGGTGCAACAGGAGAAGAGGGTTGTAGGAACGCTGAAAGCAGTAACAAGAAATAGGGTGGTCAGTATGGAAGTGAAGAAGTCCTTGCATGACAGTGTGGTAATCCTGACACTGACTTACGGAAGCGAAGCATGGACTTTGGTGGAGAAACTCAGACCAAGAGTGAGAGGGGTGAAAATGAGTTACTTGAGAAGTGCGTGCGGAGTTACATTGAGGGATAGACAGACGAATGAGGAAGTAAGAAGAAGGTGTGGTGTGGAGGTAGGTGTGCTGGAAAGTGTGAAAAGGAACACCTTGATATGGTTCGGCCATATGGAACGTATGGGAAGTGAGAGAATGACTAAGAGGGTGTACGAGAGCGAGGTGGAAGGACAGAGAGGGAGAGGTAAACCGAAAGAGAGGTGGAAGGATGGAGTGAAGAAGTATATGGATGAAGGCGGTGCTGGTTGGGAGGAGGGGCATCGACTGACTGGGGACAGAGGTGCATGGGGGCGTTTCGTTCGTGGCCACTCCTTCGGGGATCACGGCGTCAGGCAATAGATAGATAGATAGACCTCCAAAGATGACCAAAGAGCGTAGTATTATAATCATTCTTGTCTGTCTCACTGTTTGCAAAACCTCTCGACAATGAATGAATTAATTGTGACATTGTTAAGTAAAGTGTGAGATTTTCTTCCGTACCTTCTCATAAAAAAACCACCTGAACAAGCCCTCTGCCCTTGACCAAATTTCCCGCCTTAAATATTATACCATGAGGTGTGTGACTGGGTTTGTTGGCTGTTCTGCCTTTTGCATCGTTTTGCCGAGTGTGTGTTCTTTTCTTAACCTGCGCACCTCCGAAGATGAGCAAAAGGCATAGTATTGTAATCGTTGTTGTCTGTCTTGCTCTTCGTAATACTGCAGGGATTTTGACGGACCTTGGCGTCATCAGCAAGTACATTTTCCGTGCTACCTCATCAAAAATCACCCCCTGAACAAATTCTGCCCTTTTCTAATGTTCTGTCTTAACCCCTTCTGTACAGGCCACGTCTTTATATTTATATTTTGGCTACTATTAGACGATTTTATTCAGTTCAAAAATGACCTCGAGCAATTAACAGGCTTCGAATTATCTCACTTAACCCTTTTTACTACCACAGATCCTTAATAAGCTGCACACAATCACCTAAATATAGCTAGAATATAATTAAAAAGATGTTGCCGGTACAGAAGGGGTTAAATAGTATACTAACACCACATGGCTGGCTTTGTTGGGGATCCATTATTGCCAGAGATTTGTTTATCTTGACTGTTTGCGTACACATACTCTCTCTCTCTCTCTCTCTCTCTCTCTCTCTATATATATATATATATATATATATATATATTTATATATATATATATATATATATATATATATATATATATATATATATAGAGAGAGAGAGAGAGAGAGATAGATAGATAGATAGATAGTTAAATAGATAGATATATAGATACAATAGATAGATAGACAGCTAGATAGATAGATAGCTAGATAGATAGATAGATAGATACTGTATACTGTCTTTTGATTCCCGAATATTCTTCTGGTTGTTTTTTGTTTTATTTTTGTTTGCTTGAAAAATCATTTTCGCTTGCTGTTGGTAGATGTATATTTTCCGTCTTATCTGTCTTGCATAATTGTATCGTTTTTCTTTAAGGGGGTGACCTGCTTTTTGTTATTTCTGTCCTTTTCTCTCTTTCTCTGGCTTGTATCCATTCGGCCCCATTCAGCCAACTATTTTAAGACGTTTATCCCCATCTAGGTGTCGATTTCTTCCTGGCGAGCGATAGCGAGCCAACATTTCATGAAGAAATCCGGCTTCGCCGGAGACATTTTTCTATCGAAAAATGTACAAATTTAGCCTGCTGTCAAACAAAAAATAAAAATATGCTGGCTCGCTACCGCTCACCAGTAAAAAAATGACACCTGGATGGGGATAAACGTCTTAAAACAGTAGGCTGAATGGGGCCGAATGGATACAAGCCAGACAAAGATAGAAAAGGACAGAACCAAAACAGGTCACCCCCCTTAACCTTGCCCTTGACCAAAGACGGGCACGGTATTGTAATCACTCGTGTAGACGTGTACACCTGTATGTTGGTATACTGTCTCCAGAAAAGAAAAAAATATAATTTTAGTGTTTTTTTTTTCCTCTTTTTTTTTTTTGTTTTTTATAATCTGGCAAAGTTGGTTGGTTTGAGGCAAATAATTGTGTTTGAAGGTGACTGGCTGACGGTAATAAATATAGAGTGTATTTCTTGTTGGTTTTCGCGACTGAATTTATTTTTTTCGGACATCGTACCATCAGCCAATCATCTCTTAAGTGAAGTTCTTAAGCAGTCCCCCAATGATGATTATAATATATATTTTGTTGTTTTTCCAAACCCACAACGATATCTTTGTTTTTCATTGCATATACCGCCGAACGATGTTAATCAGTCCAGAATAACACAACTCTTGGCCAAGGACGCACTTATATACATTATATTATTATGGTTATCAGTAAACAATTAACCTCGGGCTTGGAATGCACTCTAGGACTCAAAGGGGTAAAGTCTATCTCATTTAATCGTCTGACTTCCAAAATTCCTCCTTAAGGGGATAGTGCTTGTTTTTTGGTCTATATATTTATTTATTTATTTATTTATTTTTAGTTTCCTCGCTAAGCTTCCATCAAGCTTAGAAAAAAAAACTAGACCCTCTTTCAAGATAAATTTGTAAATTTTTCGGTAGAAAAATGTCCCGGCCGAAGGACGATTCCTTCTAAGATTACAGGCTCGCTTTCACTCGCCAGGAAAACATCGACACCTAAATGGCACGAAAGGCCATAATAAATACAAAGAAATGAGGCGAAAGGTCTCAAAATCGCCAAACTAACGGAACAAACGCCTTAAAATATAGAAACTAATATGCTAAATATGAGGGGAAAGGGGGTTCAGAAAAAACGACTACCTTCCCCTATAGCTGAATAAAATCGTCTACTGACAGCCAACATGAAAGGCACACACACGTCCTGGTATACTGGAAGGTAGGTGTTGGTTGGACATGGTACTCCCTGGTATTGGTCTTACTTTAGAGGGGACAATACAAATGCATCGCTTAAAAGTGGTAAAAGCAATTAAAACTCTCAATATATACTAATTAAACAACCATCCCCCTTTAACGGAATGGTTTTTTTAGGTGTTGACAGTCTTGGAAGAACACATTTTCATTGGCTATTTTTTCTTACGATGTGCCCCATATGCCTCCATCGACTCCAGATCACTACCTGATACCCCATTAAACTCTCCTAGCTAGTTAGATCGGTTAGCTATACTGTATACTCTAAAATACTATAATTTTATAAAGTATAAAAAGGGTATAGACAATTAATATAAGACCACTGGATATTTGCAAGTGATTAACCTTTCTACCCTTGTATTTGCAAGTGATTAACCTTTCTATCCTTGTATTAAATGAGTTTATTACCCATTGTGTATCCATTGTTTACATTTTAATTGCCCTTTTCATAAATCATACTCCTAATATTTACAATTTAAGCAACTTTGTAAGCATATGCTAGACTAAAGCTGCACCCCCCCCCCCCCAATAAAAAAAAATATATATAAATAAATAAACAACAAAAATAACATAAAAATGCTATCGAATTATTTTCTTTCTAGCAGATGTTCACGTATTTAGTTGACGCATACACCTAGCACATCAGCCCAAGCTACTGTCCTTACCGTCCACCAAGAGAGAGAGAGTGAGAGTGTGTGTGTGAGCGTGAGAGAGAAAGAGTGTGTGAGAGAGAGAGAGAGAGTGGTCAAGGTTGTTGCAATGGGTGGTTTGGCATAATGATGAGAGTGCATGATCAACAGTTGCTGGGTTGGTAGTATGTTCTTTAAGGGGGGGTCACCGGATTTTGTTTTATCTTTCGCTCCTTTTCTCTCTTTCCCTGGCTTGTATCCATTCGGCCCCATTCAGCCAACTGTTTTAAAAAGTTTATCCCCATCCAGGTGTCGATTTCTTCCTGGCGAGCGATAGCGAGCCAGCATTGTATGGAGGAATCCGGCTTCGCCGGAGAAATTTTTCTATCGAAAAATTTACAAATTTAGCTTGCTGTCAAAACAAACACATATATATGTTGGCTCACTACCGCTCGCCAGGAAAATATTGACACCTGGATGGGGGTAAACGTCTTAAAACAGTAGGCTGAATAGGGCCGAATGGATACAAGCCATAGAGAGAGGGAGAGAAAGAGAAAAACAAGCGAGGTGGGCCCCCTTAGGTATTTACAGTAGGTAGATTCTCACCAGCACTTTTTCAGGCGACTTTGGTTCTGCCACTGTGTCCTTCCTTTTTTTTTTGGGGGGGGGGGGTCTTGTACCATTTGTGTCGGCAATTAGACTGAAGGTAGATTATTGTAGTTTGATCGAAGCTTTATCAAATTTGAATCAGAGTTGTCTCGGAAAATGTGCGGATAAAAAGCGCTCGTGAGACTTTGTGTATATACTGATCTAAATTTGAGAGTATTCTAGAAAAATACCAGAAAAGCACTTGTGTGACTGTGTGTGTATTAAGGGAGGTGGCCTGCTTTTTTTCTCTCTCTGGGTTGTACCCATTTGATCCCATTCAGCCTACTGTTTTAAGCCGTGCATCCCCATCCGGGTATTGATTTATACCTGGCGAGCGATAGCAAGCCACCATAGACAACAGGCTAAATGTGTAAATTTTCGATAGAAAAATTTCTCCGGCGAAGCCGGATTTTTCCATAAAATGCTGGGTCGCTATCGCTCGCCAGGAAAAAATAGACACCTGGATGGGAATAAATTTCTTAAAATAGTAGGATAAATGGGGCTGAATGGATACAACCAAGAACGAGAAAAAAGCAGGTGACCCCCTTAATGACAGCGAGTGTGTTTAGCATCGCGTGCCTGGCCTGGAGTGCCCCCGGGGGATATCCTTGGCTCACTGCTGGGGCTCTATCTAGGATCTATACTCTATAGGCTTAACCTTAAGTCACTCAAAGGATCCCACACCAAGGAATATTATCATAACCTTCAAATAACAAGGACTAGGATGGGGAAAGTTAATGGTATATATTTATCTTCAGTGCCGATAAGAGTTTAACCCCTTCTGGACCGGTCATGTACGTTTCATTATATTCTGGCAACTATTAGACGATTTTGTACAGCTTAGGAAAAATGTCCACTCATTAAAAGGTCACAGACTATCTCAGGTAATCCTTTTCTATCTATCTATCTATCTATATGCTCAGGCCCAATCCCCACTTTTCCTATTTTTATTTTAAATTTCTATTTAATTCTACTTTATTATTTTTTTTTTCTTGGGGGTGGCCGCCTCAAGACAGAGCAAGAACAGGGAAAACATAAAAACACAACATAAAACAACGAACAAACACAGACAAAACACAAATTCACACACATCTTTTAGTTACCATATATCCTTCCTAAGCTGCATAATAGCGTCTGAATATAGCTAGAATGAAATATAACGCTCGTCGCTGGTACTCACCCGGTTAATGAAGAACTTATAAGCACAGCCTTTCGAAAAGAGTGTTAAGGGGAGGTTTCTAGTTAATTCCCTAGACCTCCATCAAGCTTAAAATTACAACCTCTAGACCCCCTTTCAAGATAAATATGTACATTTTTCGGTAGAAAAATGTCCCGGCCGAAGGCCGATTCCTCTTAAGTTACAGGCTCGCTAACGCTCGCCAGGAAAAAATAGACACCTAAATGGCACGAAAGGTCTTAAAATTGACAGAAATGGGGCGAAAGTTATTAAAATCGCCAAACTAATGGGGCTAAACATGAGGGAGAAGGAAGTTCGAAAAAAAATCCCTCAAGTGGAAACCTCCCATTAATTGTTAATTGCCAGTTTGGTCTATACTTGTGATTTACTGTAAAACTGTCCCTATGACTAAAAGGATAAACATCATAGTATTATTATCTTATGTGGGTATGTATAATTGTTTCGTAATTCATGTACGGTGGCGCTAATAAGTCATGTCTCACCTGTCATTACGTTTGGCTCGCTCTGTGCTGTATTAATGTCTGTCAGATGTTGAATACGGTGGGTAAGTGTAGGAACATGTTGGTATATCTCACTCAAAAAGAAGAAATCATGTGTAAATATTGCTGATACCAATTATTATTGATCAAAACATAACTGTTGCCGAGACATCACTTATTAGGCCGACTGTACATTACTTTTTAATTGGAAAGATGCAACACCCATCGAACAAACCCAGCATCCACAATAATGTCAAATCTGGTCAATCTCCCGCCGGCCCTGGTAGAAAGTTGAGTGAGGAAGACCCTCCCGCGGTCGAGGCCGGTGGTGGTAGCGAGAGAGACGTACTATAATAATCTGCCGGCCCCAGGGTGCATGATAACCGATATTGTAGGCGGTGGTAGGCCGGTTTTTTTCGGGACCCCCTTCTTCCTCATGTTTACCATATTAGTTTTGAGATGTTAAGACGTTCGGCCCATTAGTTTGGCGATTTTAACATCATTCGCCCCATTTTATTGTAAATTTTAAGACCCTTCGTGCCATTTAGGTGTCGATTTTTCCCTGGCGAGTGATAGCGACCCTGTAATTTTAAGAGGAACCGGCCGGGACATTTTTCTACCGAAAAATTTACAAATTTATCATGAAAGGGGGTCTAGGGGGTGTAATTTTAAGCTTGATGGAGGCCTAGCGAGGACACACAAAATAAATAAATAACTGAATACATATACCATAAAAACCTCCACTATCCCCTTAATCCTGAGACACCTGTTATTACCTCATTAGGCGATAAAGGCGCGCACACGGGAATACCGGAACAGCCAGACATACACCCACACGCTAATCAGGCATAATAAGTGAGGTTAAGGAGAGACACATTACAGGTTATTCCGGCCAACTTTCGGACGGCAACTTTATTTCCGTAAGCATTTCGGGGCTTTTTTCGTTTAGTACCAGCAAATAAATGAATGATGGACTATTTCACGTGTCTTCATTCCGTTAAAACTTGAATACAGAAGCTAACGGGCTAGAAACACAGAATGTTGTGCTGGTTATGACGTGGATGTGAAACACAGAACGTTGTGCTGGTTATGACGTGGATGTGAAACTGTGAATGTGCGAGGAGGCTGCCGATACTGGGGGGACCTTGGGGGAATGGGGAGTAGGGGGGGGGGGGAGGGGAATGTGCGAGGAGGCTGCCGATACTGGGGGGGACCTGGGGGGAATGGGGAGTAGGGGGTGGGGGGGAGGGGGAATGTGCGAGGAGGCTGCCGATACTGGGGGACCTTGGGGGAATGGGGAGTAGGGGGGGGGGGTGGGGGGGAGGGGAATGTGCGAGGAGGCTTGCCGATACTGGGGGGACCTTGGGGGAATGGGGAGTAGGGGGGGGGGGAGGGGAATGTGCGAGGAGGCTGCCGATACTGGGGGGGACCTTGGGGGAAGGGGGAGATAGGGGGGGGGGGGGGGGGGGGAGGGGAATGTGCGAGGAGGCTGCCGATACTGGGGGACCTGGGGGAATGTGGAGTAGTAGGGGGGGGGGGGGGAGGAATGTGCGAGGAGGTGCCGATACTGGGGGACCTTGGGAATGGGGAGCAGGGGGGGGGGGGGGGGAGGGAGGGGAATTTGCGAGGAGGCTGCCGATACTGGGGACCTTGGGGAATGGGGAGTAGGGGGGGGGGGGAGGGGAATGTGCGAGGAGGCTGCCGATACTGGGGGACCTTGGGGGAATGGGGAGTAGGGGGGGGGGGGGGGGGAGGGGAAATGTGCGAGGAGGCTGCCGATACTGGGGACCTTGGGGAATGGGGAGTAGGGGGGGGGGATGTGCGAGGAGGCTGCCGATACTGGGGGGACCTTGGGGGAAATGGGGAGAGTAGGGGGGGGGGGAGGAGGGGAATGTGCGAGGAGGCTGCCGATACTGGGGGACCTTGAGGGAATGGGGAGTAGCGGGGGGGGAGGGGAATGTGCGAGGAGGCTGCCGATACTGGGGGGACCTTGGGGGAATGGGGAGTAGGGGGGGGGGGGGGAGGGGAATGTGCGAGGAGGCTGCCGATATTGGGGGACCTTGGGGGAATGGGGAGTAGGGGGGGGGGGAGGGGAATGTGCGAGGAGGCTGCCGATACTGGGGGACCTTGGGGGAATGGGGAGTAGGGGGGGGGGATGTGCGAGGAGGCTGCCGATACTGGGGGACCTTGGGGGAATGGGGAGTAGGGGGGGGGGGGGAGGGGAATGTGCGAGGAGGAGGCTGCCGATACTGGGGGACCTTGGGGGAGAGGGGAGTAGGGGGGGGGGGGGGGGGGGGGGGAGGGGAATGTGCGAGGAGGCTGCCGATACTGGGGGACCTTGGGGGAAGGGGGAGTAGGGGGGGGGGGGGGGGGGGGAGGGGAATGGGTTAGCAATGACCTAAACAGACAAAGGTGTTTAACCGCGAGTTTTAAGGTAAAATGAGGGTTCAGGGTTCGTGAGCAAAAAGCTGGATTGCAAAACGGCTGATCCAGTTAAGGGGGGGGGGGGGGGGGTATTTATTGGTCGATTTAGTGATTGATTAATTATTATTATTTATATTATTATTATTATTATTATTTTATTATTATTTTTTTTTGTAGTTTCCTCCCTAGACCTCGATCAATCTTAAAAACACATCCCCAAGATCCCCCTTCTAGATAAATTTGTACATTTTTCGGTAGAAAAATATCCCGGCCAAAGGCCGATACCTCCTAAATCACAGGTTCGCTATTGCTCGCCAGGACAAAATGTACACGTAAATGGCACGAAAGGTCTTAATGTTGACTATGAAATGAGGCGAAAAATCTTCAAATCGCCAAACTAATGGGCCGAACGTCTTAAAATCTGAAAACGAATGGGGGTAATCATGAGGGAGAAGAGCGGCCAGAAAAACTAACCATCTCCCCTTAATGCTCTGATGCGCCCAGAACACCTCCGCAATTAGTCAAACAATATCAGAAATCTACCTGGCCTTTATATCTACCTGGCCTTTATATCTACCTGGCCTTTATATCTACCTGGCCTTTATATCTACCTGGCCTTTATATCTACCTGGCCTTTATACTCTGTTTGTTTTTTAGTAGGCCAAGATTTGTCCTCCCTTTGCAGCTCATTTATAAGCATAAGAAGTAAATTGGGAACAAGCATATATTTCTTTCCTATATACAGGTTAGGTGAGGGCTGGTCCTGCCCAGAGTGAGGCTTGGCATCCTCTACAAAACCTTAGCCGTTTCTGTCTGTCTCTTTTCCTGTACTACTTTTCCTACTTCGTGGGCGGGTGGCTAGGAATCCTCCTCCCCTTGTAAAATTCACCTACTAGACAAGACAGAGAAAGGGGCGAGGGAACGTGACTGTGGTCCCTGACCCTAAAAATTGGAACTTTGAATGTTGTTTCTGTTCGGGCTCTGGCTCGAGTCGGCCACCCCCAGCTATGGGGTATGTGCTTGAGTATAGTATACATACATACATACATATATACAGGTACCGGATTATTTGTTGAATGTAAAACATATTACCTAGATTATGATCATATAGAATTTAACAATATTTGGAATTACTCTTGGTTTGCATAATGAAGCTCCCAGTAGGCGATGTGTCTAATGGCTGGATAATCTGTTAACATTATATCTTACAGTGTAGTTACATACAGGATTTGTTAACATTATATCTTACAGTGTAGTTACATACAGGATTTGTTAACATTATATCTTACAGTGTAGTTACATACAGGATTTGTAACATTATATCTTACAGTGTAGTTACAGTTACAGGATTTGTTAACATTATATCTTACAGTGTAGTTACATACAGGATTTGTTAACATTATATCTTACAGTGTAGTTACATACAGGATTTGTTAACATTATATCTTACAGTGTAGTTACATACAGGATTTTAGACCACCATGCATGACGCATTATGACCTATGTAGCTACTTCTTGGAGAGTGGTGTTCTGGAGGACACACTGTTGCTTTTCCCTTGATTTGATCACTCATAGGATTGTCGTAGCTTGGCCCTTTCAATCAGATGGTGCAGGATATATTTGGTTGTGGCCACCTTCAGGCAATTATATTTATCTAGGAAGGTAGCCTAAGAAAAAACTCTAAAAATGCAAATATGATAACAATTCTCAGACCCAGTGCATAGAAACCCACATTCAGGGGGGTCTCCGTTTTTTTTTTTTTTTTTATCTCCTTTTCTCTCTTTCCCTGGCTTGTATCCATTCGGCCCCATTCAGCCAACTGTTTTAAGACGTTTATCCCCATCCAGGTGTCGATTTTTTCCTGGCGAGCGATAGTGAGCCAGCATTGTATGGAGAAATCCGACTTCACCGGAGACATTTTTCTATCGAAAAATGTAAAAATTTAGCTTGCTTTCAAAACAAAAATATATATATGCTGGCTCGCTACCGCTCACCAGGAAAATATTGACACCTGGATGGGGGTAAACGTCTTAAAACAGTAAGCTGAATGGGGCCGAATGGATACAAGCCAAAGAGAGAGGGAGAGAAATAAAAATAGGCCCATTTCCCCTTAACACTCCAAGACATGATTGCCACACCAATGAATCTATTTATTAAGGCGTAACGAGAACTGTTGGTCAAGTGAGGGTTCCTGGAAGTGTTGGCAAGAGGGGGTTTAACGGAAATACCCACAGTCATTGTACAGTTACCGGGGGAAATTCGTGTACTGTCTCCTTATATTCCACTTTATTATTTCCTCGTGACATAAAGCAAAATCCTCTCCCCCCCCCCCTCCCCCCCCCCCCTCCCACATAGAGATACATACACCCACACATACATTCATAAACACCCACATACAAGTATAAAAGAGAAACTCATAAATGCTTACATACATACACAAATACATACATACATACATACACCCACCCACCCACCCACCCACCCATGCACAAACACATACCTATTTAACTAAACGCACACACCACATGCAGCCATTGGAACATCTGCACATTATCAGGCATCCCTCACTGACAAATGAAGCTTTCTTTATCCTCTGTGTGGGGTGTTTATTGTAGTGTATACCCTAAACTACCCCGGTGACAGGACAATAGCCTTAATACACACACACACACACACACTCACACTCACACACACACGCACACACTCACACTCACACGCACACACTCACACTCACACACACACACACTCACACTCACACACAAATAGAAATAAGTGAATACAAATAAGTGAATACACAAAATATACAAATAGGTAAATACACACACACACACACACACACACAAACACACACACACACACACACACACACACACACACACACACACACACACACACACACACAAACATACACACACACACACACACACCATCTTGAGTGGTGTACGTTTGAGTGTTAGAATATACAAGACTAATTGAAAGTGAAATCTATAATTTGCATCGAGGTAAGTTACGGCCAATAAAAGTTAGGTCAATGTAGGGTCTAGTAGTATAAGTTCGACGAATATAATTATATGTGTATGTACTCAGTACTCAGTTACTTGTTCGTCAAGGGGAATCCACGCAATGCGAGCTAAGCTCATTATTATCGCGCCTCCTTAACTGGGAATGTATTGCGTGAAATGCATGTTAAGTGTTTTATGTACTGTTGGAATGGCTGTGGATGTGTGTGTAGTCTGTATTTTAGCCAATTGGCGACATCGGAAACGAAGGCTTAGGGTGGATCTGTATGGTACCATTCTCACTATAGACGGTACCGTCTCGCCCGAAGGCTTAGGTAGCCATCAGCTTAGGTGAACCATATGATACCCATCTCGCCTTGTACCATTTTTTGCCAACCCAAGATGGGACGTCACAACGTCGTCCACTTATTCCAGGTACCTATTTACAGCTAGGTGAACTGAGGCTAACACATGAAAGGAGACAAGCCCAATTTGTCTCCGCCCGGCCGGGGATTGAACCCCCGACCCCTCGTGTGTGAGACGAGAGCTCTACCTACTAGGCTACGGGCTGTGTGTGTGTGTGTGTGTGTGTGTGTGTGTGTGTGTGTGTGTGTGTGTGTGTGTGTGTGTGTTTTCCGGAGATAATAGATACGATAGTAAATATACACTCATCAAATATAAGGTAGATAGAAAGGATATAAAACATAAATTATACAGTATATAAAATGATTGGGTATATTGATAGTTATTCACCTTTCTATCCTTGTATTAGATACGTGAATTACCATCAATATACCTTGAAAAGGGTAGAATATTTAGGATATTATAATTACCCTTATCATAATCTTACCCATTGTGTCTTAGAGTCAAGGGCTGAATACGCATGGGGCAGCTGCACATACAGTTAATATCTGCCCCCCCCCCCCCCCCCCCCAACACCACCCTCCTCACACACACTCTCTCTCTATCTCTCTCACACACACACACACACACACGCACACCGTCATGAGTGAAGTTGGATTGCATGTTAGTTTAGACAAGACTAATACATTGCGATTGGGTTTGTTTATTTACGTTGAGGCAGGTTAGAATAGACAACAGCTGGGTCAATGTTGCTATTGTTTGGAGAAGTACGGTACGATGCTCTCTCTCTCTCTCTCTCTGTGAACGTGTGTATGTATTTATGTGTGTGTGTGTGTGTGTGTGTGTGTGTGTATGTGTATGCGCGCGCGCGCATGTGTGAACTTAAAAACAAATAGAAGGAAACATGCTTACATTACTGAAATATTTGTGGACATGCAGTAATGCAAGTAATGGTCACTCTTCTGTAAATCTAAAATGGCTTACTTAAGAATGGGAAAGGGGTGGGACCTTCTATTTATTTATTTTTATTTTTGTTATAAGTTCACAAAAGCTCACCAAGTCCCCCTCCGACACCAGGGAAATCACTGCCTTAAATAGTAGTGGTGCGTCTCTAACTGTTAAGAGTTCCTTCTTGAGCATACGTTTACAGCACACACGTTTTCATCACTAACTCAAGTAAACTGTGATGTTCTATTTCTCTTGTGAATTGTGTATGTTTCAAATAATGTATGTCATAGTCCTCAATATTGTGTATGAACTTGTATCCCTGTTTTGTATTAATGAAAGTTTTCTTCTGTAAAAAAGAAAAAAAAAATAAAACATGTAGAAGCTTAAGATCAAAAGGATAATTGAGTATTCATTTAGTTTAAAGCAATAGAATATGGTAAAGCTATTTTTAAAGACAGGTAATTATATTTTTGGTCTCAAATACACATGTGATTGTTCCGAAGACAATTATTCACTAATGCAATTTATTTTAATGTGTGATTTTTATACAAAGAATACGGTATATTTATTCTTGGCACTACTATAATTTAACAGCTTATAAAACACACACACACACACACACACACACACACACACACACACACACACACACACACACACACACACACACACACACACACACACACACACACACACACACACACACACACACACACACACACACACAAACAGCGACTCTAAACTAGTATTTAAAACGATAAATATAAACAGTTGATTTTTTCCCCTTAGGTATGACTGCCAGCTTCTAAAAGGTCAAGGATGTTTACTGGTAGGTTAAGGTGGGTAAGAGGAGATGATAAACTTAAGGGGGCCCACCTCGCTTTTTGTCTCTTCCTCTCCCACTGTTTTTGGCATGTATCCATTTGGCCCCATTCAGCCTACTGTTTTAAGACGTTTACCCCCATCCAGGTGTCAATATTTTCCTGGCGAGCGGTAGCGAGCCAGCATACTGTATATATATTTTTGTTTTGACAAGCTAAATTTGTACATTTTTCGATAGAAAAATTTCTCCGGCGAAGCCGGATTTCTCTATACAATGCTGGCTCGCTATCGCTCGCCAGGAAGAAATTGACACCTGGATGGGGATAAACGTTTTAAAACAGTTGGCTGAATGGGGCCGAATGGAAACAAGCCAGGGAAAGAGAGAAAAGGAGAGAAAGATAAAAACAAAACTGGTGACCCCCCTTAAGTGTGTGTATCGTCCTAGAAACAGCCAAGCCAATACTACTACTACTACTACTACGTGCGTGACCTAGACCTTATCGGCAGACACTCTTGTAGCGGCAGAGACATGGACACATCTTGATATGTTCTATCTCTCTATCTATCTATTGCCTGATGCCGTGATCACGAACGAAACGCCCCCATGCACCTCTGTCCTTATTCAGTCGACGCCCTTCCTCCCAACCAGCACCGCCTTCATTCACATACTTCTTCACTCCATCCTTCCACCTCTCTCTCGGTTTACCTCTCCCTCTCTGTCCTTCCACCTCGCTCTCGTACACCCTCTTATTCATTCTCTCGCTTCCCATACGCTCCATATGGCCGAACCATCTCAAGGTGTTCCTTTTCACACTTTCCAGCACATCTACCTCCACACCACACCTCCTGCTTATTCCTCATTCATCTGTCTATCTCTCCATGCAACTCTGCACGCACTTCTCAAGTAACTCATTTCCACCCCTCTCACTCTTGGTGTGAGTCTCTCCACCAACGTCCATGCTTCGTTTCCGTAAGTCAGTGTCGGGATTACCACACTTCTTCACTTCCATGCTGACCACCCTATTTCTTGTTACTGCTTTCAGCGTTCCTACAACCTCTTCCCCTGCTGCACCCTCTCCCGCACTTCTTCTTCCATACTCCCATCTTTACTCAGCACACTGCCTAGATACTTAAATGAGCTGACTATCTCCATAGCCTGATCGTTCAACTTCACCTCACACATTGTGGCTTCACCCCTGTCGAAGCCATAACCTTGCTCTTCTCCGCATTTACCTTCAGATTCCGTTTTTCGCACACTGTTCCAAACATATTTGATATGTGATATGTTCAGGCTTATAATTATGGGGACAGAGGTTATTTTGGGGGGTCTATTTCTTTATATAGTCATAATTTTTTTAGTTTCCTCCCTAGACCTCCATCAAACTTAGAAAAACATCCATTAGATCCCCCTACTAGATGAATTTGTACATTTTTCAGTAGAAAAATTTGCTGTTCCTCCTCAATTACAGGCTCGCTGCAGTGCAGTAGCGGACATTAGAGGTGTTATAGACTTCCGTCGTATATAATTGCTAGCACCTGATTAGCATGAGTGAGCTGATTACACTAGTTAATAGACAACGCTCACAGCATCAACCACTTCTACAAAACAATAACAATATCTATGTACTACTGACCAAATTGAATATATGAATAAAAAACAAGGGGAAATAGAGGGAGAGGAAGACCTCAGTTGAGATGGAGAGATGGTGTAATACAAGTATTGGAAGGTAGAGAGCTGACTTGAAGAATGGGCAAGAGAAGTGGTAAGGAATAGGAATGGATAGAGAATGCTTGTGAATAGATGAGTGGTAACGCGGTTGTAGGGAGAGGGGGTCGGGCGCCAGTTGGAGTAGATAGTAGTCCGTCAGGCGCCTGGCCCGGGAAGCCGGTCTATGTTCTGAAAGATCATGCCTGGAAGTATGGTGGGCGGGCATTGTGGTAGTAGGCTTCGCTGTGTGTCTGCCTGCTGAGACCGGAACCTCTCCGGGAGGTCTGGGGCCTGGGTATCTTAACTGGGGACCCCAAATGGACCTAGTCTCTGGGTCTTCTCCTGGGCAACCTAGATGTTGTCCCTATTCAGGCTCTGTCTCGAGTCGGCCACCCCCAGCTATGGGATATGTGCCTGAGTATATACATACATACTGACCAATCCTACAACCTTGAGAGTACAGATTAGCCACCATCGTGAGGTACAGAAGCCCCCCCCCCCCCTCCCTCGGAGATAGACCGGTTCTGTTGCAGAGGAACAGTCAAGGTCCAGGATGATAATGATCCTTAATATGACAACTTGTAAGCAACAGCAGAGGTGAATAATGATGACTCTCCCGTAGTACCATAATATGTTTAAACCCACGTGATATGAAATTCCCATTCCTATACTGTGATCAATCAGGGGTGCAAAACAGGTATGTAATATAATTGGTATAGTGTATATTGATAGTGAATTACCTCTCTACCCTTATATTATATGAGTGTATTATTACATTCTTCCAAATTAAGGGTATATCATCATCATAATAATAAAGAATAAAAGAAAGATGAAGAAAGCAATGATAATAATACTAAAATTAGATGAGCACAAACATAAAAACAGTAAGGTAACCCAAACCTGGCATCTCTCCAGGTCCCACAGGAGGTGTCGAGAAAAAAGGTATATGTTTACAATTCTCACTGTCTTGACTTGGGGAATACTGATTGTGTGTGTGTGTGTGTGAGAGAGAGAGAGAGAGAGAGAGAGAGAGAGAGAGAGAGAGAGAGAGAGAGAGAGAGAGAGAGAGAGAGAGAGAGAGAGAAGTGGGTGAGCATGAAAGGTAGAAGAAATTGATAGGATTGAACACGAAGATAGTAAGGGGCTACTGGCTGTATTTTTGGTCTATTAATTCATTTATTCATTTATGTTTTAGTTTCCTCGCTAGATCTCCATCAAGCTTAGAAAAACATCCCCTAGACCCACTTTCAAAACATATTTGTACATTTTTCGGTAGAAAAATGTACAAATGGGTATAAACCCATTTCTTATTCAATAGGTTTAACTCAATTGTATTCTTAAGGGGGGATGGTTCACTTTTTGGTCGATTTTTTCATTTATTTATTATTATTCTAGTTTCCTCCCTAGACCTCCATCAAACTTAAAAACACAACCCCAGGATCCCCCTTCAAGATATATTTGAACTACTATCAATGTCTACACACTTTGGTAGCCAGAGCAAGTAGGGTTGGGTTGGCACTGGGACTACATTTTGGGATATTATTATGATCACACACCGCGAAAGTTCAGTTGAGAGAGAGAGAGAGAGAGAGAGAGAGAGAGAGAGAGAGAGAGAGAGAGAGAGAGAGAGAGGAGAGAGAGAGAGAAGAGAGAGGAGAGAGAGAGAGAGAGAGAGAGAGAGAGAGAGAGAGAGAGAGAGAGAGAGAGAGAGAGAGAGAGAGAGAGAGAGAGAGAGAGAGAGAGAGAGAGAGAGCAAATGCGAGAGAGGTAGGGGAAGGGGAAGGGGAGGTAACCAGGGGAGAACCAGGCCCGCCTCATAAAAATATGGAAAAATATGCAAGCAGGAAGGGCAACAGAAAAATGGTAATAGACCTTCCCATCACACGAAGGCCGCCCGTCAGTCTAGGAAGAAGGAAGTTACATGGAAGTTACCTGGATGGAAACAAAAGGAAGGAACGAAGGAGGGAGTTATTGTGCTGGAAATAGAAGGAGAGAAGGAAGGAACGAAGGAGGGAGTTATTGTGCTGGTAATAGATGGAGGAAAGGAAGGAACGAAGGAGGGAGTTATTGTGCTGGTAATAGAAGGAGGGAAGGAAGGAACGAAGGAGGATGTTAGTGTGGTGGAAATAGAAGGAGGGAAGGAAGGAACGAAGGAGGATGTTAGTGTGGTGGTAATAGAAGGAGGGAAGGAAGGAACGAAGGAGGATGTTAGTGTGGTGGTAATAGAAGGAGGGAAGGAAGGAACGAAGGAGGATGTTAGTGTGGTGGTAATAGAAGGAGGGAAGGAAGGAACGAAGGAGGATGTTAGTGTGGTGGTAATAGAAGGAGGGAAGGAAGGAACGAAGGAGGATGTTAGTGTGGTGGAAATAGAAGGAGGGAAGGAAGGAACGAAGGAGGATGTTAGTGTGGTGGTAATAGAAGGAGGGAAGGAAGGAACGAAGGAGGATGTTAGTGTGGTGGTAATAGAAGGAGGGAAGGAAGGAACGAAGGAGGATGTTAGTGTGGTGGTAATAGAAGGAGGGAAGGAAGGAACGAAGGAGGATGTTAGTGTGGTGGAAATAGAAGGAGGGAAGGAAGGAACGAAGGAGGATGTTAGTGTGGTGGTAATAGAAGGAGGGAAGGAAGGAACGAAGGAGGATGTTAGTGTGGTGGAAATAGAAGGAGGGAAGGAAGGAACGAAGGAGGATGTTAGTGTGGTGGTAATAGAAGGAGGGAAGGAAGGAACGAAGGAGGATGTTAGTGTGGTGGTAATAGAAGGAGGGAAGGAAGGAACGAAGGAGGATGTTAGTGTGGTGGAAATAGAAGGAGGGAAGGAAGGAACGAAGGAGGATGTTAGTGTGGTGGTAATAGAAGGAGGGAAGGAAGGAACGAAGGAGGATGTTAGTGTGGTGGAAATAGAAGGAGGGAAGGAAGGAACGAAGGAGGATGTTAGTGTGGTGGTAATAGAAGGAGGGAAGGAAGGAACGAAGGAGGATGTTAGTGTGGTGGAAATAGAAGGAGGGAAGGAAGGAACGAAGGAGGATGTTAGTGTGGTGGTAATAGAAGGAGGGAAGGAAGGAACGAAGGAGGATGTTATTGTGCTGGTAATAGAAGGAGGGAAGGAAGGAACGAAGGAGGATGTTAGTGTGGTGGTAATAGAAGGAGGGAAGGAAGGAACGAAGGAGGATGTTAGTGTGGTGGAAATAGAAGGAGGGAAGGAAGGAACGAAGGAGGATGTTAGTGTGGTGGTAATAGAAGGAGGGAAGGAAGGAACGAAGGAGGATGTTAGTGTGGTGGAAATAGAAGGAGGGAAGGAAGGAACGAAGGAGGATGTTAGTGTGGTGGTAATAGAAGGAAGAGGGAAGGAAGGAACGAAGGAGGATGTTAGTGTGGTGGAAATAGAAGGAGGGAAGGAAGGAACGAAGGAGGATGTTAGTGTGGTGGTAATAGAAGGAGGGAAGGAAGGAACGAAGGAGGATGTTATTGTGCTGGTAATAGAAGGAGGGAAGGAAGGAACGAAGGAGGATGTTAGTGTGGTGGAAATAGAAGGAGGGAAGGAAGGAACGAAGGAGGATGTTAGTGTGCTGGTAATAGAAGGAGGGAAGGAAGGAACGAAGGAGGGAGTTATTGTGCTGGTAATAGAAGGAGGGAAGGAAGGAACGAAGGAGGATGTTACTGTGCTGGTAATAGAAGGAGGGAAGGAAGGAACGAAGGAGGATGTTAGTGTGGTGGTAATAGAAGGAGGAAAGGAAGGAACGAAGGAGGATGTTAGTGTGGTGGAAATAGAAGGAAGGAACGAAGGAGGAAGTTAGTGTGCTGGTAATAGAAGGAGGGAAGGAAGGAACGAAGGAGGATGTTACTGTGCTGGTAATAGAAGGAGGGAAAGTAGGAACGAAGGAGGATGTTAGTGTGGTGGTAATAGAAGGAGGGAAGGAAGGAACGAAGGAGGGAATTACTGTGCTGGAAACAGAGGGACGGAAGGAAGGCAAGACGAAGGAGGAAGTTTGTGTGGTGGAAACAGAAGGAGGAAGGAAGGAACGAAGGAGGGAATTACTGTGCTGGAAATAGAGGGAGGGAAGGAAGGAAAGACGAAGGAGGAAGTTTGTGTGGTGGAAACAGAAGGAGGACGGAAGGGAAGAAGGAAGTTACTGTGCTGGAAACAGAGGGAGGGAAGGAAGGGAAGCAGTTAATTTAATGGAAACAGAGGGAGGGAAGGAAGGATGAAGGAAGTTAATGTGGTGGAAACAGAAGAAGAGAATGAAGGACAGAAGAAGGCAACAGCCTAATGCGCTGGAAATAGAGAGGGAAGGAAGAAAAGTTAATGAGGTGGAAACAGAGGGAGGGAAGGAAGGAAAGAAGGAAGTTTGTGTGCTTGGAACAAAAGGAGGGAAAGAATAGAGAAAAGGAAGAAAGGATGGCAAAAGGAAAGAAAAATTAAGATAGGACGGAAGGAAGGAAAACAGAAAAGACGGAACGAAAGAAGGAGGGAGGGAGGGAAGGAAGAAAGACAGGAAGGAGGAAGGAGAGAAGGATGGAAGAAAGCAATGAGGCAAAGAAGGAAGGAAGGCAGTAAGAAGTAAGATATAAAAGGAGGAAGAAACTAGAGAAGGAAGGA